>JAQQAC010020896.1:44287715-44665646 GCA_029783875.1 Phataginus tricuspis | reverse complement strand
TCCGAACACAAAATGGAGTCCGAGCGATTCCTCTTTCCTTTCTGCCACGTATGCAGCGATCTCAATTCTCTTAATAGCCATCATCTCTTATGTGGATGAGGCTCCCGACACATATGTATGTATGTGTAGGAAAAAAACACAAATATATAGTGCTTGGTGCTCTCTGTGGCTTCAGACATCTCCTGGGGATCTTAGAATGGATCCTCTGCAGATACAGGGAAACTAATGTACACTGACTGCCTTCCGGGCACTAATAGTCAATCTCTTGAATCATTTCTTCCTCTAAGTTTCTGCTTATGTTGTGTACCCTCTTTTAAATGACATCTTTCTCTACCGCTCGACTTCTGGCTTCCAATATCTCTCTTCACTCATTACTTTGAGGTATCATTGATCTCATGGCTGTGTATACCATATATACATTGACTACTTCAAAATATATTATCACTGACCTCTTATTTCCACTGAGCTCCAGATTTCTGTATGCAACTTCTTACTCTCTGTTATCTCCATGCATCTCAAAATTAAATTGTCCAAAGATAGACACTTGATTCTATTTCCTACAAACCTGCTCTTTCCACAGTTCTTTCATCTCAGGAAATGGCTTTTTCTTTTCTGTTGTCTGAGCAAAAACCTTGGAGTCCACCTTAACTTTTCTCTGTATCAGTCATAAAATCTTGTGACCTGTACTTTCAGACCACTACTGTAATTGGACCACTATTGTATTAGTTTTCTGTTGCTGCATAACAAATTATCATTAATTTGAAACTTAACACACATTTATTATCTAATGGTTTTGTAGGTCAGAAGTCTGAGCATAATTTCACTGTGTTCTCTGCTTCGGAGTTTTTGTTCTTTAGGCTCCAGTCCAGGCAGGGGCCTGAGTGGCAGTTTCATCTGATGCTCGACTGGGGGAAGATTTGCTTCCAAGTGCTCTCAGATTTGTTGGCAGAATTTATTTCTTGTAGCTGCAGACCTGGGGCTTCAGGTTCTGGCTGGAGGCTGCCCTGAAGGCCTCGTGCTGACATTTGCCATAAGGGCGCCTCCAACACGGTCACTTCCTTTGTGGCAGCTTGCTTCTTCAAGGCTAGTGAGGGGCAGTCTCTCAGTGGTTGCTAGCAACAGGAAAACTTAAATATATGGTAAGCTAATCACAGTGGTGACATCCTGTCACCTTTGCTGTGTTCTGTTGGTTAGATACACACAGACCCCACACTCAAAGGCGAAGATTACACAAAGGTATAAACACCAGGAGGCAAGGATCATTGAGAGCCACCTTAGGGATTGTCTGCCACACTGTCATCTCTTGCCTAGATTTTTGACATAGCTTCCTGATGCGTTCCTGCTTCTTCCTTCTCCCGCACTCATTTGATAGAATGATCTTTTAAAATATTAAGCCACATAACATCATTCCTGAGCTCAAAATCTTAAATGGCTTTCATTTCAATCATAGTAAAAGCCCAAGTACAAGATCTGAGTACATACTCTCTGATCTTATCTTCAGAAGGAACTTGCTGATCCTTTTCTGGAGTGTTTCTTCCCCCTAGTTATCCATGTTGTCGCTCTCTTACCTCTATCACCCTTTGCTTAAACATTACCCTGTACGTTACGTGAGGACTTAACTAGGATCCCTTCCCCCTATTTAGAATTGTGAAACTTAGCTATCCTCTTTCTTTGCTGTTTTCTTCCTTAGCATTTTTTACCATTTGCCATAATATATGACTTTTAAATTTTATATTTTTCACTGTTCCCACTTGAATATAAAATTCATAAGGCATGATTCCATGAGTGCTGTTCTAACCCTTGCTGTATGTCTAGCATTTAACAAGTACCTTTGCAGAATGTACACATAACAAATATATGTTCAATAAAAGAATGGATATATCTCAGGCCTTAATTCCTTGATACAGACTTCTTATCCAAATGCATGGAAATACTTCCTTCATAAAAATGTTATTGGAACCATTTTCTGTTTTAATTTTCCTTTTATCTTCCAAGCTTGTTATATAGTTTTATTTCTCTAATCATTTTAGGAATTCCTAAGGGTTGTAACAATGGCTCAAACTATGATGGGTTATGTTTGTTTTCCTTAACTATTTATTGATTGATTTTAAAACTCACACAATAAGGACTGGTACAGTGATATTTTAATATGCAATATATGAACTTTGTAGAAGTCCTACTTAGTTATCATATAAGAAAAACAAAGTTACCTCAATCTGTGCTTTTAGTGGTTTACTTAGAAGGTACTCACGTTGGTTTTGTTGGCTGATCAAGAGTTTTTGCTAATATATAGCAATTAGTAAAGACTTACCAGTTTATTCATTTTTATCAGTTTTATCATTCTTGACTTGTGTATGCACCCATGAAATCTTCACTGCAATTGAGATAATAAACATATTCATAATCCCCAAAAGTTTACTTTTGGTCCTTTGTAAGCCCATCGTCTAGCCCCTCATAAACGTCTCTCTGTTCCTTGGTTTCCCAGCAACCACTGATCTTTCTGTTACTACTGATTCATTTGCATTATCTGGGGTTTTGTATAAATGGAATCATACAGAGCGCGCTCATATCTGGCTCCATTTATTCAGCAAAATTACTTTGAGATTCATCCATGTTGTGTCCATCAACCCCTTTGTTTGCATAGTAGTATTCCATTGTATACATAGGCCACAATTTGTTTTTCCACTTACCTATTGATGGATGTTTGGGTTGTTTCCAGTTTTTGGCTTTTGCAAATAAATTTTCTGTGTATGTTTGTGTCCAAGTCTATGTACAGACATATATCAAATTGTTTTCCACAGTGGTTGTACAATTTTACAGTCCGACCAGCCATGTATGAGAGTTTCAGTTGCTCCACATCCCAACAATTGATACGGTCAGTCTTTTTAATTTTAGACATTCTAAAAGATGTACAGTGGCATTTCATTATGATTTTAATTTACATTTTTCTAATTACTAGTGATGTTGACATCTTTTCATGTGCTTATTTGACATATATATCTTCTTTGGTGAACTGATTTTTCCCATCTTTTGCACATTTTTGAATTTAATATTTTCCTTTATTATTCAGTTTTGAGAGTTTTCTATAGGTTCTGGATAAAGTCCTTTGCAAGATATATGCTTTATAAGTATTTTATTCCAATTTGTGGATTGTCCTTTCATTCCTCTAACAGTATCTTTTGAAGAGCAGAAGTTTTAGTTTTGAACAAATATAATGTACCTATTTTATTTTTTTATAAATCAAATTTCTGGTGTTGTAGCAGAACAGTATTTTTTCTTTAAATCACCACTTCCCTTAGTGAACTGTTCTCTCCAGAGTGTTCAGAACAGTATTTTTTATTTTAAAATGACATGATGAGTTAAGAAGTACTGATTTCCTTAAGATAAACAACATAAAAATAATATGAATCAAGAATTAAACTATAACCCAGTTAGTTCTCATGTGCCTTTGACTTCTGAACAAATCTCATTGAACTTAAAATGAATATATTGTGGACCTAACTTTAAGTTGCCTGTCATTTATACACATGGGTGTTCCCCTAGGCTAATGTTCCTCAACCTTGGCAACTATTGACATTTTGGGCCAGGTAATTCCTCGTCATGGGGACTGTCCTGTGGATTTTAGGATGTTTGGCAGCATCTCTGGCCTCTGTCCACTAGATTCCAGTGGAAGCTTCCAGTTGTGACAATCAAAAATGTCTTCAAATATTGTCAACTGTCCCTTGAGGGTCAAGATCACCCCTGACTGAGAACTGTTTTAGTCTATTGCACTGATGGGCCTGATTTGTAACATAATGCTGGGAAAATAATGTGGTTCCTTTCTCCCTTGAATTGGCCACCAATGATAGCAAGATAGATAGATTCCCCTCTCTGAGCCCATGCCTGTGTAAATAGGCCACCAAACTACAACATGAAATTATTTTTCAGTGGAATCCCATTTTCTTTCTCTACTCTGAGAATAGACACAGGAAAACCATTTGAATCCTTTCCTTGTGGCGGACACAAAGAATGCTAGGTGTCCCATTATTCCTAATTCTGGAGATGGTGATTTTCCACCTCATAAGAGTTACCCAGTTCTCTTATTGTCTATTAGCAGATACATTTGATACTAATTTGGATATGGTTTTTTCTGACCTTTTACTTCAGACAGAATATATTTGTGGTTATTTAATCTGACACCTACTTGATAACATTTGTACAGTTTTAGCTCAAAGTATAGGTTAGTTTTTCTAAATTATACAAAATACTACAGAAAATTTGGAGGGCAAGCAGAGGCAGAAAAACATTTGTAAAATAATCACCGTCTAGATACCACTTGGTGTTATTCTTTACAGGTTATTATATCTATGCAATAACTTTTCCAAAAATACCCACTTTCTATTTCAGACCACTTGGAAGTTTTATATTATAATTTAGTACTTAAAGGATTTTTATTTCTCCATAGCTGGGGTTCTCTTAGAGAAGATTGGGAATAGCTTCTCCTTACCTGACAAAGAGATGATATTTCTACCATTCTACAGGTTTCAGAAAATAGCCGAGCTTCCCGTGTTACTTCATAAAAGTATAGGATATGAATTTCATTTTTTTTCCTTTGAGACTGCAGGTTTACAGATAGGAGTCTGCATGAAATTGGTGGCTAAGACTGTACATTCCCTTCCACTGATATATCACATTAGAAGATTGTTAGTGCAAAAGGGAGAAAAAAAGACATGTTGGACGATACCCATCTTGTTTTTAAAATTGACACTAAGTATTTTGATGTCAGCATTGCCAGAACTGCTGTGTGCAGTAGTAATTCAAATAGTGGTAGTTAGGTCCTTATGAAATAGTAAATTTGGTGGCAAACCATTTATTTTCAGGGCAAGGAAGCAAGTGAATGGTGCTCTGGGCGCTTTAGTTCACCAACAGCCATCACATTATTTTACTGGGTGAACCAATTGTAATTCACCAAATTACAAGACAAGTTGCTGGAAGAAGTCATTTTATTGCAACATCGTGCTGCATGTGGGATGGCGTTTTTCAGTTCAGGCTGAGGAAGTTAGAGATGAGTGGTGATTAAATGCTGGGAGTCACTGAGAATGTGATCTGATTCCACAAACTGACAGGACTCGGAAGGAAAGCTCCTATCATCACCCCTCTCTCCTGACTAAACTTTTTTTCCTAGGGTGGAAAGATCTTCTCCCTCCCTCTTTTCCTTCTCTTTCTTCCTTCCTTCTTTCCCTCTTTTCCTATTCAGTGTGTCAAGGAATATAAATTCTGTTTGAAAGCTTCATTCTATCTCCAAACCTTAATTTTTTTCTCTTCATTTTTGTCTATAACCCTTTTTCTTGGTCTCCACTTCTCTCTGCTTATTCTCTTTCTTTTCTTCCCCTTCTGTCCTCCTTACACGGTTTCTTGCAGTGTCATATTTGCATTGTGTGATAAAGACACTAGGAACACAAAGTAATTTTCTGCCTGTCCCAGGGGGCAGTATTCACTATTTCTCTCTCTGGTTGGCTGTTATACACCTTCTTTTTTTTTTTTTGCAGTTTTTCACCCTTATTTTATTCTGTGCTATGCTGTGCTTTTCTTTTCTTCAAAAAAAAATGTATATAATTCAATTATCACTGATATGTAATCTTATATTGGTTTAAGTATACAACATAGTAGTTCTACAGTTACCCATATTATTAAACCCTCACCCTGACTAGTGCAGTTACTATCTGTCAACATTGACAGAATCATTGACTGTATTCTCCATGCTGTACTACTATCCCTGTGGCCAACTTATATTATGATTGAGAATTTTTGTGCCCCTTTATCCCCCTCTCCTCATCCACCACGGTCCCCTCCCCCATGGTAACCATGAGTTACTTCTCAGTGTCTATGAGTCTACTGCTGGTTTGTTCATTCTGTTGCTTTGTTTTCATATTCCACAAATAAGTGAAATCATATGGTATTTGTCTTTCTATACCTGGCTTATTTCACTTAGCATAATACCCTCTAGGTCCATCCATGTTGTTGCAAATGGCAGGATTTCTTTTTTATGGCTAAATAATATTCCATTGTGTACACGTACCACAGCTTCTTTATCCATTCATCTGTTGATGGACACTTTGGTTGCTTCCAATTCTTGGCTGTTGTAAATAATCAGGCAATTAACATAGGGGTACCTATATCTTTTCAAGTCAGGGATTTTGTTTTCCAGGTAAATTCCTAGGATTGGAGTTACTGGGTCAAATGCTATTTCTATTTTGAGTTTTTTGAGGAACCTCCATACTGCTTTCCACAGTGGTTGCACCAATTTACATTCCCATGAATAGTATAGGAGGATTCCCATTTCTCTATACCCTCACCAACTCCTGTTATTTCTTGTTTTTTGCATAGTGGCCATTCTAACTGGTGTGAGGTGATATCTGATTATGGTTTTGATTTAAATTTCCCTGATGATTAGTGATGTGGAACATCTTTTTATGTGTCTATTTGCCATCTATATTTCTTCTTGGGAGAAATGTCTGTTCAGGTTCTCTACCCATTTCTTAATCAGGTTATTTATTTTTTGGGTATTGAGGCATATGAGTTCTTTATATATTTTGGATGTTAACCCCTTATCAGATAAATTGTTTACAAATATATTCTCCCATACTGTAGGTTGCCTTTTTTTTTTCTGCTGATGGTGTCCTTGGCTGTACAGAAGCTTTTTAGTTTGATGTAGTCCCATTCATTCATTTCTGATTTTGTTTTCCTTGCCCGAGGAGATGTGTCCAGGAAAAAATTGCTCATACTTATGTTCAAGAGATTTTTGCCTATGTTTTCTTCTAAGAGTTTATGGTTTCATGTCTTACATTCAGGTCTTTCATCCACTTCGAGTATGCTTTTGTGTACGGAATTAGACAGTAATCCAGTTTCATTCTCTGACATGTAGCTATCCAGTTGTCTCAACACCAGTTATTAAAGAGGCTGTCTTTTCCCCATTGTGTATTCATAGCTCTTTTATCATATATTAATTGACTATATATGCTTGGGTTTATATCTGGTCTTTCTAGTCTGCTCCATTGATCTATGGTTCTATTCCTGTGCCAGTACCATCCTGTTTGGATTTCTGTACCTTTGTTATAGAATTTGAAGTCAGGGGGAATAATCTCCCCAGCTTTGTTCTTCTTTCTCAGGATAGCTTTGGCTATTCAGGGTCTTTTGTGGTTCCAGATGAATTTTAGGATTATTTGTTCTAGTTCATTGAAAGATGTTTTGTTACTGGTGATTGGTCTGTTCAGATTTTCTGTTTCTTCCTGGGTCAGTCTTGGAAGGTTGTATTTTTCTAGGAATTTTTCTATTTCTTCTAGATTGTCCAATATTTTGGCATATTATTTTTCATAGTATTTCCTAACATTTTATATATTTCTGTGTATTCCATTGTGGCTATTCCTTTTTTTGTTTCTGATTTTGTTTATGTGTGCACTTTTTTTTTCTTGTTAGGTCTGCTAGGATTTGTCTATTTTGTTTATTTTCTCAAGGAACATGCTCTTCATTTCACTGACTTTTTTCTATTGTTTTGTTCTCTATTTTATTTATTTCTGTTAATTTTTTTTATGTCCCCCCCTTTTACTAACTTTGGGTTTCATTTATTCTTCTTTTTCTAGTTTCTTAATTGTGAGTTTAGACTGTTTATTTGGTATTGTTCTTATTTCTTGAGGTAGGCCTGTATCGCTATATACTTCCCTCTTAGAACCACTTTTGCAGCATCCCAGAAATTTTGGACTGTTATATTTTTGTTTTCATTTGTCTCTGTGTATTGCTTGAGTTCTGTTTTAATTTGGTCATGATCCATTGATTATTTAGAAGGATGTTGTTTAGCTTCCATGTGTTTGTAGGTTTTTTGTTTCTTTTTGTAATTTATTTCTAGTTTAATACCATTGTGTTCTGAGAAGTTGCTTGATATAATTTCAATCTTTTTGAATATATTGAGGCTCTTTTTGTGGCCTACTATGTGATCTATTCTGGAGAACGTTCCATGTATACTTGAGAAAAATGTGTATCCTGCTACTATTGGGTGGACTGTTCTGTAGATATATTTTAAGTCCATCTTATCTAATATATTGTTCAGTGTCTCTGTTTCCTTACTGATTTTATGTGTGGCTGACCTGTCTATTGATATGAGTGGTGTGTTAAAGTCTCCTAATATGAATGAGTTGCAATCTATTTCCTTCTTTAATTCTTAGGAATGTATTTTATATGTATTCCTATATACATAGGATGTATTTTATAGATTTAGGTGCTCTTATGTTAGGTGCATAGATATTTATAATGGTTATATCATCTGTTGTACTGACACTTTTATCATTATGCATTGTCCTTTGTCTCTTTTTACTTTCTTTGTTTTGAAGTTTACTTTGTCTTATATATCTTTTTCTATCCCTTGACTTTCAAAAAGTCTGTGTATGACTTTGGATCTGAAATGAGTGTCTTATAGGCAGCACATTGATGGGTCTTGTTTCTTTATCCATTCTGCCACTCTCTGTGTTTTGATTGGTGCATTCTATCCATTTACATTTAAGGTAATTATTGATAGGTATGTACTTATTGCCATTTTATTAATTTTTTTCTGTTTTTTTTATAGCTCCTCTCTGTTCTTTTTCCTCTCTTATACTCTTCTTCTGTTATTTGATGCTTTTCTTTAGTGTTGTGATTGGATTTATTTTTTTAATTTTTTTGTGTATCTACATATAGGCTTGATGTTTGGGGTTACCATAAGGTTCAAAGATAACTTCCTGACTATATAACAATGTATATCAAGTTGATGATTGCTCTTCCAAAACAATCTGAAAATACTTCTTTCTTCTTCTTTCTCCCACACACTTTATGTATTAGATGTCATAATATGCATTATTTTTTGTATTCCCTCACTGATTTTGTGTATAGTTGGTTTTATTACTTTTGTTTTAATTTCATGTTTGCTTGGTAAGTAATCATTCTACTACCTTTACTGTGGGTTTACTTTTACTTTTGAAAACCATTTAGCTTAGGAACATTACCATTTACAGAAGTCCCTTTAATATATCCTGTAGTGATGGCTTAGTGGTTATAAATTCCTTCAGCCTTCATTTATTTGAGAAGTGTTTAATCTCTCCTTCAAATCTGTATGATAATCTTCTTGGGTAGAGGATTCTTGGTAAGTCTTTCTGTTTAAATACATTAAATATATCATGCTATTCCCTTCTGGCCTGTAATGTTACTGCTGAAAAGTCTGTTGATAGCCTGATGGAGTTTCCCTTATAAGTAATCTTTTTTCTCTTTCTGGCTTTCTGGCTGTTTTTAATTCTCTCTACTTATCTGTAAGCTTTGCCATTTTGCTTATTCTATGTCTTGGTGTTGTCTTCCTGGGGTTCCTTTTGTTAGGGGCTCTCTGTACTTTCATTACCTCAGTGTGTGTTTCCTTCCCCAGACTGGGGAAGTTTTATTTCCTCAATGAGACTTTCTATCCTTTTGTCTCTCCCTTCTTTTGTTACCCCTATTATGTGACTATTGTTTGACTATTATGTTTGGAGTTGTCACACAGCTCTCAGCATTCTTTCATTCCTAGAGATTTTTTCTCTGTTCCTCAGCTTTGTTGTGTTCCTGTTCTCTAATTTCCATCTCATTGGTTGCCTCCTCTACTTGCAACAATCTATTATTCATTCCCTCCATTATATATTTAATTTAAATTACTGTATTCTTCAGCTCTGAATGGCTCTTTTTCAGCACTTTTATCCCTTTGTTGAAAAGTCCTCCCTAAGATAATCAATGCTCTTCAGCAGATCAGTGAGCATATTTATGACTGCTACTTTGAAATCTTTATCGAGAAGATTACTGATCTGTATTTCATTTAGCCCTCTTTCTGATGTGTTATCATGTAGTTTTATTTGGAACATATTCCTCTGCCTCCTCATTTTGTCATTGTTTCTGTGTATATTCCTTTGTATTAGATGGCTCTGCATGCTTCCTGGTCTAGAGAGTAATAGCTTTATGAAGAAGGCATCCTGTGGTGCCCAGAAACTTAAGACTCTTTCCTGTTCGGTGCCTGGTTCTTCTTTGCTGTGGAGCTCCAGTTGCTGTTTGTGGAAAATGGGCAGGGCCACCTTTCTCTCTGTCTGCCAGCAGTGGTCTCTCTCAGTCTGCTGTGGCTGGCAGTTTGCCTCATCCAGCCTTTTGTGATCAGAGAAGTGGCTTCTGCTGGTATCATTGAGGGGGACCACCTTATGACTGCCCAGCAGAAGCGGCTGCTGTGTTAACGGTGTGTGAGGGGTAGTCCTGCAAGTCATGTGGCAGCAGTGTTCATGTCATGCCTGATGGTGGGGAGGCTCCCAGCTCTGGGCTTGGCTTCCCACAAGGAGAAAGGAGCGCTGGGAGCTGGCTCCTTCAGTGCCTCTCTAATTGGATTGAGACAAGTTTGAGAAAGGTGGGAAAGCCTCCCTCTGCCTGCTAGATAGATGATGCTGATGGGCCAAGTGGGCTGGTTCGTAGGTGGTGCACAGGGAAGCACCTTGAGGTTGCACTGTCAGTGAGGGGGATGGAGCATTTGGGGCTCCCGAGACTACCTGACCTGTTGTGCCAAGGGAGGATGGGGAAGTATCCATTCCAACCCTTGCCCCTCTGGCACCCCTCCCACTTCTGGCAAATCTTTCAAATCACTGCCTTTGTTTTGGGTCTCAATGTGACTTGTGGAACATGCTTGTCCTCCACAAGTGGCTGGAGTCTCAGACTCCCAGAGTGTTCCAACTCCTCCTGGTGTCCAGCCCTGTTAATCACCAGAAACCAGTGCATTGTGGACTCAGGTTTCCAGAGCATATCTCTAGGACCAGGTGTGCAGAGCTCCTGAGTGCCTATTCCCTCCTTGCTCCATTCCTCTTTCTCCCACCTGTAGGCTGGGGGAATGGTTTGAGTCCTGCTCAGTTGTGGCTCTGTCACTTTATCCTTCTCTGTGCGGTTTTATGTTCCTCACCAGGTGAAGATGGTCTGTTTTGCAGTCCTCATCATTTTCAGTTTTAGTTGTAATTTCTGTAGTTGCTTCCTTGGTGTGTGTGGGAGGAGGTTTCCACATTGCTTTCCTATTCCACCAACTTTCTCTGCAACTTTATTTCAAATTGATTTCCTAATTATTAAAATTAGTCCTACTTAGGCCACAGGAATCTAATGTCACAAAAGTGAAATTATTAGTCCTAATACTACCATGGAAATCCAGGAACAAATGCATACTACTTCCTAATCCTTATGGAGGAAATAAAGAATTACTTTATATTTTGGATAAATGGGTCACATGGCTCAGTACAGCATGTTTTGTTCACCAGATTATCTAGTAAAAGTAAGGATGTTAATTCATTTCAGTGGACTTATATAGGGTTAAAAATAAAAAGGTGTCTGCTTGTCTTACTAAAAGTAGGCAGTACAATGACCTTCTCCTAGCTGTTTGACCCTGAGCATGTGATTTGAGTTCTTCAGGGCTCATTTTTCTTACAGAGGATACAAATAATAGCTCTTCCCTTGCGGGTTTACAAGATCGAATGAGGTAATGCATGTAAGACAGAATACTCTTCATTTTTGGTTCTGTCACTTGTGATTGTGGTACATTATTTAACCTTTTTATGCCTCTGATTATTCATCTATAAAATAGGGTTGTTTTCAAGAGTGACTGAGATAATATATATTAAGCACTTAGAAATGCTTCTGATACATGTGTGATTATAAATTTTATTTCATCAAAATGTTATTCTTTTCCAAAAACTACTTTTACTAGAAAACATAACACATATAAAGATAAATTGGGTTATAAATTGGTTTTCCTAGTAATCATTCTCTTTGTGTAAGGCTTCTTTGTTCATTATGTTTGTGAGATTCATCCATGTTTTTACATATTAACTATTGTCTATGCATTCTTATTGTTACAGTGTTCTATTGAATGAATATAACAAATTAAATTATCCAATCCATTGTGCATGGACATTTAGGTTGAGTCCCACTTTTAGCCATTAATAATGAGGCTGCTGTGAATATCCTTTTATCTATCTCTTGATGCAAGTGAATGAATTTTGGTTGCAACTATACACAGGAGTAAAATTGCTGAGCCATAGAGGATGAGTCTTCAGCCTTAGTAGATAATGCCAAACTTTGAGAATATCCAATTCTCCTTATCCTTGCCAGCACTTGCATTATCAGTCTTTTTAATCTTAGATATTCGTGGATGTGTACAGATATATGATTGTTGTTTCAATTTGCACTTCTCTGATTAGTGAAGAGGACCAGCTTTTCATCTGAATTTGGACCATCTGAAAATATCCTACTATGTAGTATCTATATTCTACATTTACATCCCCTTTATTATGGATTACTATGGATGGCAGATACCATCTCCATTCTATGACTTCCTTTTCAATTCTTTTGATACCTTTGAAGAAAAAGAGTTAAATTTTAATTCAGTGATAAATATGAGTCCTCACCCTTATGGTTAGTGCTTTTGGTTTTCTGCTAAACACAAGAGCAAAAATATTTCCCTTCACTAAGTATCTTTTTTTTTTTGGAATTATTTCTTTTATTTATTTCCTTCTTTTATTAATTTTTTTATTAAGATATTATTGATATACACTCTTATGAAGGTTTCACATGAAAAAACAATGTGTTCACTACATTTACCCATATTATCGAGCCCCCCCATACCCCAGGGTAGTCACTGTCCATCAGTATAGTAAGATGCCACAGATTCACTGCTTGCCTTCCCTGTGCTACACAGTTTTCCCTGTGATACCCCACACCATGTATACTAAACAAAATACCCCTAAATCCCCTTCTCTCTCCCTCCCCAGCCACCCTCCTACACCCCTCCCCTTTGATAACCACTAGTTCCTTCTTGGAGTCTGTGAGTCTGCTGCTATTTTGCTCCTCCAGTTTTGCTTTGTTGTTATACTCCACAAATGAGGGAAATCATTTGGCACTTGTCTTTCTCTGCCTGGCTTATTTCACTGAGCATAATATCCTCCAGCTCCATCTATGTTGTTGCAAATGGTAGGATTTGTTTCTTTCTTATGGCTGAATAGTATTTCATTGTGTATATGTACCACCTCTTCTTTATCCATTCATCTACTGATGGACACTTAGGTTGTTTCCATATCTTGGCTATTATAAAAAGTGCTACAATAAACATAGGGGTGCATATGTTTTTTTGAATCTGAGAAGTTGTGTTTTTGGGTAAATTCCAAGGAGTGGGATTCCCGGGTCAAATGGTATTTCTATTTTTAGTTTTTTGAGGAACCTCCATATTGCTTTCCACAATGGTTGAACACCAGCAGTGTAGGAGGGTTCTTTTTTCTCTGCATCCTTGCCAGCACTTGTTGTCCTTAGTCTTTTTGATGCTGGCCATCCTTACTGGTGTGAGGTGATATCTCATTGTGGTTTTCGTTTGCAGTTCCCTGATGATTAGCGATTTGGTGCATCTTTTCATGTGTCTGTTGGCCATCTGAATTTCTTCTGTGGAGAACTGTCTCTTCATTTCCTCTGCCCATTTTTTAATTGGGTTATTTGCTTTTTGGTGTTGAGGCATGTAGGTTCTTTATATAGTTTGGATGTTAACCCCTTGTCGGATATGTCATTTACAAATATATTCTCCCATACTGTAGGATGCCTTTTTGTTCTGCTGATGGTTGGACCCTTTGCCGTATAGAAACTTTTTAGTTTGATGTAGTCCCATGAATTCATTTTTGCTTTTGTTTCCCTTGCTCGAGGAGATGCGTTCAGGAAGAAGTTGCTCATGCTTATATTCAGGAGATTTTTGCCTGTGTTGTTTTCTAAGAGTTTTATGGTTTCATGACTTACATTCAGGTCCTTGATCCATTTCGAGTTTACTTTTGTGTATGGGGTTAAACAATAATCCAGTTTCATTCTCTTACATGTGCCTGTCCAGTTTTGCCAGTGCCACCTGTTGAAGAGGCTGTCATTTCTCCATTGTATGTCCATGGCTCCTTTATCATATATTAATTGACCATACATGGTTGGGTTTATATCAGGGCTCTCTAGTCTGTTCCATTGGTCTATGGGTCTGTTCTTGTGCCAGTACCAAATTGCCTTGATTACTGTGGCCTTGTAGTAGAGCTTGAAGTTGGGGAGCATAATCCTCCCTGTCAGGATTGCTTTGGCTGTTCAGGGTCTTTTGTGGTTCCATATGAATTTTAGAATGATTTTCTCTAGTTCGTTGAAGAATACTATTGGTATTTTGATAGGAATTGCATTGAATCTGTAGATTGCTTTAGGCAGAATGGCCTTCCCTAAGTATTTTATAATCTTCTCTACTCTTCTAAAAGATTTATCAATTTCATGTGGTTTAAAATCTACCTGAAATTGAATTTTTTGTATGGTAGAAGGAAGGAATAAACTTTGTTTTTTCTCACATGGATATCAGTTATCCCAGGATCATTTGTTGAAAAGACTATTTCTTCTCTATGGCTCAGTAGTGTTGCTTGTATCATCTATCAGTGAAGAGTCTGTGTATCTATGTCTGTTCCTAGGGTCTTTAATTGGTTCCATTGTTCTATTTTCTCTCTTTCTGCTAATACCATATTGTTTTAAGAATTTCCACTTTACAGTAATAGACCAGGTCATCACTCCCTAGTTATTTTATTTTAAAATTTTCTTGGCCAGTGCTTCCCAAAGCATGTCTGAAACCTGTGAGGTCCCCAAGATTCTTTCAGGGAGCACACAATCCCATATTTTCTAGCCACATATGTATGTGGATTTTCTTCATATAGTTCAACCAAGCGGCATATGAAACATTTAATTCTGAAGAAAATAAGAGAAAGCAGTACAGGTTAGTAAATATGCAAAACAAGGCCACTGTTTTTACTAATTGTTTTTATTTTGGAAAGTATAGTACATTTTTATGTGTTAAAATATAATGTACTTAGTATTTATATTTTGAAGTTAGTCAAAATATTTTTAAAGTGTCCTCAGCTTTAACATCTAATATAGTAAATATGAATACATATTACCCATATAAATTAAGACTCCTCAAGGTCTTTAATATTTTTTCAGAGTATAAAACACTTGAAAATAGGTAGTCTTAGCTCTTCTTGATATTTTGCAATTTCACATGAATTACAGAAACAGCTTGTCCACAAAAAACAAAAACAAAATCCATTGCAATTCTCATTGTGATTACATTGAGCCTGTAGTTCAACTGGAGAGATTGTTTTTTTTAATTTTAAGTCTTTTGGTCAATTAAAATGTTATATTTCGATTTATATAAAGTTTCTTACTTTTCAATAATGTTTTGCATTGAGAACTTAAATGTTTTAGTTTTGTATTTTTTGTGCTACTATATATAGTATCTTTTAATTTTACTTTCTGCTTCTTGTGGTTGGTATATAGAAATATAGTTGCATTTTGTATATGGACCACTAATTAAGTCTAATAGTTTTCTGCATTTTATTTTGGTTTTCCTATTCACAGAATCAAGTCCTCTACCAATAATGGCAGTTTATTTATCTATTCATTTCCAAAAATTTTCCCTTTTATTATTGTTATTATTATTATTATTTTATGTTGAGGTACATACAATAAAATGCACAAACTTTAGTTTACAGCTTGATTAATTTTGACAAATCTATGCACTAATTTTACCACTGCCCAGATCAACCTATCAAACATTCTTACTGATTTTTCCCCCTTCACCTATTTACCCATTCCCCATTTCTTATACTTCTATTTATTGCATATTTTTCTTGCTGGGTCCTGCACTACAATGTTGAACAGAAATGGTCATAGCAGACAAACTTGTCTTGAACCTAATTTCAAAGGAAAAGTTTGAACTTTTACCACTCAGTGAAAGCAACTTTAAGTATTACAGGTATCATGTAATTACCATTTCTTGCATTAAGGTTTGTTTCTATTTCTGTTGTTAAGAGCTATAATCATGAATGAATGCTGAATTTTATCTAATGTTTTATCTGCATCTATTGTGATGATTATATAACTTTTTTCTTTGTTAACGTGGCATATTTCATTAATTGACCTTTAAATGTTAACCCAATCTTTTATTCCTGAAGTAAAGTTATCTTTGTTGTCCCTTTTTATAGTTTGAAATTTTTTTTAGCATTTTTGTATCTATGTTTATGAATGAGATTGGCCTATAATTTTCTCAAAATATCCTTAAAGTATCTTGATATTCCCTTTGAGCTGATATTAAATGTTTGCTAGAATTCACCCTTGAGGCCGCTGGGATTGGTTTTCCTTGGATGAATGTTTCAAATTATGGGTGAAGTTTCTCTAAAGTTATAAGACTATTCATATCATAGCCAATTTACATGTATTAGCATGGCAATGTTTTTCATAATACATATTATATATATATATTTAATGTCTGTAGAATTTTTGATGGGGTCCCAGCTTCTCTTTCTGAAATTGATTTTAAAAAATATTTGCCTTATTTCTTATTTTCTTGTTTATTTTTAGGGGTTCATTAATTTTATTGCTCTTTTCAAAGAACCACCT
This sequence comes from Phataginus tricuspis, assembly GCA_029783875.1. Taxonomy (NCBI): domain Eukaryota; kingdom Metazoa; phylum Chordata; class Mammalia; order Pholidota; family Manidae; genus Phataginus; species Phataginus tricuspis. The sequence goes on along the minus strand of JAQQAC010020896.1, from coordinate 44,649,158 downwards.
TCTTTCTTTGCCAATTTGTTTTTACTGTATCTTGATTTATGTTTTATTAATTAATATTTTCTTTTTTAAATCTATTTTTAATGTTTTCTTAAATCCCTTTTCTAACATCTTGAGATGGATTGAGAGTTTATAAATTTCCAGTCCTATCTCTTTTATTATGTATGAAATTAAGGCTATAAATTTCCTTATAAGTACAGCTTTGTCTGCTTCTCATAACTTTGAAATGTAGAATTTGAGCTATCATTTAGTTCATATAATTTCTAATTTTCTTATAATTCATTCTTGACCAATGGGTTCTAAAAAATTATGTTCTTAATTTCCAAAAGTTAGGGAAACATTATTGTTATTGATTTATATCGTAATTCCACTGTGATCTAAAATGTTCTGTATGATTTTAATAATGAGAAATATATTGAGATTTACTTTGGTCAGTTTTTGTAAAATGTTTTAGATATCCTTGAAAATAATTTGCAGTCTGTAGTTGTGGAATACAACATCCCATCTATGTCAATCAGCTCAAATTTGTTAATCATTTTGCTCAAATCTATGTCCTTACTGTTTTTCCCTTCTCTTTTCTGTTTTATTGAGAAAGTTGTATTAAAAACTCCCACAATTATTGTAGATTTGACAATTTCTCCTTGACATTATGTCAATTGTGTTTTATGTATTTTGAAACTATATTAGTTGCATACAAATTTTTAATTATTTTATTCTATTGACGAATTGAAAATTTTATTCTTAAGATGAGCCTTACTTTATTCCTTTTAATGCCTGTTGCCCTGTTTACTCAGGTTAAATTAGCTATTTCAGTTTTAATACATACATATTTTTACATAGTACATTTTACATTTTTATCTTTTTACCTTCAACTAACCTTTCTGAATCTTTATGTCTTATATGCGTCTCTTTTAAGAAGCAAACATGTGGGTTCTTTCTTACTATCATCTTATAAGTTTTTTCTTTTAATTGGAGTTTCTAGTTCAAATACATTTAATATAATTGCTATTCTCTTTGTAATTAGCATTATTTTGTATGTGTTTATTTTCTGTACTTATATTTTGTTTTCTTTTTGTTTCTTGTTTTCTTGTATGGCTAGGTTAGTTTATATCATTCCATTTTGCTTACTAATTATTTGGAATTTATATGTTCAGTGCTTTTTATTTGGTGGTTATGCCAGAAGTCATTTATATTAATTAACACTTTTATCCTTCTCCCAGGCAATGCAAAGGCCTCAGAACACATTAAATTAACCAATCAACTGACCCATCTATCACCCATCTATCTTTCATCCATATATCATCCATATATATGTATGTCTACATATGTGAATATATACTTATATGTGTGTATATGTATGTAAAATATATATGTATATTTTTCTTCTAGTGAGTGCTTGTAGTACCATTTTATAAAAATTTCTTTATTTTACTTGCATTCTTATTTCTACTGAGTATGGGATTTAACACTGGTAGTTATTTTCTTTCTACACATTGAAAATATTAATCCATTTTTCTTGAGTTCCATTGTTTCTGTTAAAGAAGTCAACTTTAAAGAAAATTTGTCACTTTTTCCTTTTTTTGTCTGCCCTTTGTTTTTTGTATTCTGCAGTTTTACCCTGAGGTGTCTGTGTGCAGATTAATTTGGTGTGCTTTGGGACTAATTGGATGTCTGAATCAACGAACTGGTATCTTTCATCAGCTTTGGAAACTCTTGGTTATTACATCTTCAAATATTGCTTTTGCTCCATATACTCTTTTCCTTCTAGGATTATAAATACACATATGTTAAAACTTCTCATTGTATTCAGTATGTCTCTTACTGATTTTTGCCTTCCCACTATCTAATTTTCAATAATTTTTTCTCACTTAACTTCCAGGTCTCTAATGCCATCTTCAACTTAGACAATTTACCGCTAAATATTTTTTAGTTCAAATTTTACTAATATATTTTTAAATTCTGGAGTTTTTGGGTTCTCTTCCAAATCTGAAAAATGGTTTTTTAATTTCCAGTTTTCATTTTTATTTTGATTCTTGAATAGAATAAACAATTATTTAAAAATTTGAGTTAGATAATTACAATGTATTTAATACCTTCTTAAATCTGATACTAATTTTTGTTTCCTCTAATTCTCCCTTATGTTGCCCTGTTTTCATTTTTTTCGAACATTAGGTTTGAAAAATTGTTTGTGGAAATAATTTGAGGCCTAGAATATTTTCTCCCTCTAAAAGGGTTTTATTTGTTTTTTCTATTTTTCCAGGTTCTCTCTTTGTTCTCAGCAGTATTTTAATCTGTATTACTTTGTCCTCCATTACAGGAAATGTAACTAATTTTATCCTTTATAAATATTGGAATGACATGTTGCTGTGTCCACCTTCTACAATTACTGTAATCCTAGCAGTTTTTAATAATACCAACAGTGGTCTAATGAAATCATGCTGTGATTTATTTGTATAATATTTAGGTGTTCTAGAATGTATTTATGTGGTCAAGAGGTAGTATTACTTTATAGTTCTTATTTTATAGTATTGTTTTATAGAAACAAAACATTTATATGTTTTGCTTAAATGTTTATTAAATACATTAAATATGCATATATTAAGTGCTGTTAAATAACAATTGAAAAAAGTGACTGTTCAAAAATCATTCTATTATTCAAAAATATTCTTTTAGTTTTCATTTGAATTCAATTGATACTGAGTTCTTTATGAGAGCGGTGGGAAGTGCTCCTTTAAGCCGTGTCTAGGTGATGATGTAGAAGCCATATCATTAACCTAAAGTCTATATTCATATTCCTATCAGCTGTTGTACTCAATTCATCTGAAAACTTAGTTCCATGTTTCTAACTCTCTAACCTCCACCCTAGGGACTTTGTGCACTATCATGATAAGAATATGTGAGTGGCTTTCAGACATGGCTTACTCTCTTACTAGCTATGTGACATTAAATGTATTAATTAACCTCTCTAAGCCTCAGTTTTCTAGGTTGTTAAATGGGGTGGACGATGCCTGTCTAATGAAATTGACATGACAAGTCAGTGAGATTATGCATATAAACCATTTAATACATTGCCTGGCACTCTCTGAACACTTGCTAGATCTTCACTGTTAGTTTTATTGTGAGGATGTGGTGTTACGGTATTTCACTTAAACTTGATTAAGAAGACCTCATTCTTTCTGGATCCAATTCTTTAGGTAGTATTCATTTGAAAACATATTTCTACAGGCAGATATAGAGCAACGTCTCACTCAAGCCTGACTCACTGTAATTTTCACAGGAATTACTTTCACGGCCTGCTCCTCTGACTGCACGTATGTGCGATTGTTCTGGAAATCAACACAGAGCTTACATTTATGCATCTTCAATTTTATGTGTTTGGATTCTTTTGATATTATGTCTACCTCTGACTCTTTCATATGTTATAGTGGTTATCATGTTTGTCCATTGATAACAGTGTTCATTCAGATCATTGATGAAAATGTTAAACTCTGTAGAACCAAGCTGATATTGCAATAAATTGTATGTAATATAATTTGGCTTGAAAATCTTAATAGACCTTTCATAAAAACAAGCAAATTTAATTTAGCATGGGTCATCACTTTAGTAGATCATACAGATCACTAGAGTCTCTTCTAAGGGTGAACAGACTTTCATGTCTAGTCATTTCTCTGGATTTTTCCTGGGCATCGAGTCAATGAGTTAGCTTGTAGTTTTCATCATTTAAAGACTAGGATATCATTTTCAAAATTTTAATACCAGAATCTTGCTGGAATTTTCCCACAGATTATTGCCATATCACTTTTACATTTTCCACAATATGATTATTTATGGTTGAGAAAACTCCATTTTTTTGAAGGGGTAATTTGCTTTTTCCTAAACCTTCATAATAAGCCAAAGCTTATTCTTCCTTCTTAAAAATAGCCAGTATTTGTATCTTTTAATTGCTAAGAACTTTTCATAATTTTGGGGATCCATTTTTCTTGCTGCTGTAACATACCTAATTATATATTTCATTATTGTCTGATTAAGATGACATCATATTCCTCCCTCCCTTTGTGTAACGAATTATTTTGATGGCAAAAAATAATAGGTTTGGTGTGTGTGTGTCTCTGTGTGTGTGTGCATGATTCTTTTAACAGATTGTAATACCCTCCACTTTAATGTTAAGTCATAACTGTTCTTATAAGCAAAGATGAATTAAGAGCATTAAAAAAAATCAGGAGAATGTTATTTAAGATTATATGTTTTGTTTAAATATATATTAAATACATTAAATATGCACATATATTAAATGCTGTTAAATAACAATTGAATAAAGTGACTATTATTCAAAAATCATTATTTCATTAGCATGTTATATAGCTACATAGTAACTTTATATGTACAAGGGACATTAGCAGACACAGAATTAATGATTCTTACTTTTCAGTAGACAGAACAGAAACACAGAGAAGGGAAATAACTTGCCCCAGATTTTTGTAGTGAGAAGGATTGTATCTGTTTCTTGATTTTCAGTCTGTGTTGTCAACTCACTATTATAATCCAAAAGTTTACCTTGCGGCAAGAACTGATTCCCTGATGTGGCAGATTTAATGTGTTCTGTTCAGTCGTACTGGGGGAAGAAAAAAGGCAAAATAGAACTTGTTGGAAATAATTGCTATAGTAAGGAAAAAAATCCACCAGTTTCTCCTTTCCTTTGATGTTTGAATTTGCAGAAGTGACCTTTGGGATCAAAGAAATAAAAGATATATTCCAGTATCATAATGTTTGAAGGAGGCAGGATCAGACTTGTGGCGATAATATAAAGTTATAAGTCCTTAAAGGTTTCTTCATTAGTTATCTCTGAAAAGTCAGCTGTTTGTTCTGAACAAAATGAAAGCAAGGGCTGCAACAACAGAATGAAAATATCTAACTCCTGGGAACTACTCAAGATATTCCTCCTAACCTTTGCACTGGGCACAGTAGAATATAACAACATTTTTTGGGGTAGTGTGTTTGACTTCTTTTTATTCTCTGTTTAAGTCATCTTTGGAGTCTGTCTCTGTCTCTTGTTTCTCTGCCTTTCTATCTGTCTCTCTCTTTCTTACCTGTTCAGTGAATCTTCAGAATCCATCTCTGACTTACCTATATTACTGTGAATCCCTTGCTCATGCTTAGTCTGTTCCCTTCTCCACAAGCACAGATTCAAAGTTGATTTCTCCAAGTTCCTCCAGAAAAATTCTTTCTCTAGGAGCTCAGTATTCTAGAGAAACAGGGAGGGGGTATTCAAGGATCCAAATATGTGTCACTGCTCTCAAACATGCTTCTCTCATGGAATTTTACCCTTTCAGTCTTCTAAATGGCAAGTGAGAAAAATGCAGTTTTATGCTAAGTAGAAGATTTCATGATGAATGTTGTGTTGTAAAAAAAAAATTCTATTTCCTAAGGCATCATATAAAATGAGTAATCTTTATATCCTCATTAGCAAGTAGATAGTAAAATTTCAAGGTGATTGTATTATACGCAAATATATAAAGAGTGTTTCATTTGAAATCTGTTTCAGAAGTAATTATATTTGGGATGCTGAGTGTTTATGCCCCCTTTTTATATGTGTATATTATCCTTAAATAGCACTGGCAATTGCACTGAAGTTACAGATAATAGTGAAGGCCCAAGTGGGGTTTTTTTTCTTTCTTTTTAATATACTTAGCAAAGCAATAATATTGGGAATATTGAAAATAGCGATATTTTAGTTATATACATTGTTTCCCAAATCTGTGGGTCAAATAATTGATAATGCCTCTGTGGCTTGTATATTTTGCATGGTGTGTGTTTCAGTGCTCACATAAATAACCAAGGCCTTCCCAGATAGAAGGACCTAAAAGCAAAGGAACTACAAAACCCAGTGGATTTTATTGTTCATATCTTCCACCAAATCCTTATGTTACATACAAAAATGAATCCCATTTTGGCTCATATTCATGCTTCTCTGTCCAGTTGGGATAGAAATTCACAATAAAATGATAGTGATTAAAAATCACTCCTAGATTGTATTTTCCACTTTGACAAGAGAGTTCAATATCTTGAACAACAGGAACAATCCATTTTTGGGTGAAAATACTGTTCATTGTTAACTTGTTTGTTTTATTGCAGGGCCTCTCTTGTACCTCAAATCATAGCAAATACAAAGTCATCTGTTTTGTCTGTTAACAATAGACAAACTGACAGGCCTTTTCCAGGATCTCCAAGTCCAACTGTCATGTAATCATAGGTTCTCTGCCCCTTTCTGAACTTTTGGGTGAGAGGAAATTCACTGCTTCATGAGGAGATTATTCTTTTTTCTTCTCTTTTTCCTGGTTATATGAGATATAATTGACATATCATATTGTTTAAGCTTAGGTATATAGTATGATTGCTTGATATACATATATGTTGCAAAATGGTTACCATACTAAAATTAATCCATACATCCATCCTCTCACATAATCACCTTTTTATGTGTGTATGTGGTAAGAACACTTAAAACTTACTCTCCACAACTTTCAAGCATATAATACAGTATTAACTGTAGTCACTATGTTGTACATTAGATCCCAAAACATTTATCTTGTAACTGGAACATTGTATGCTTTGACCAATATTTGCCCATCCCTACCTCTACTTCCCTCCCTCCCCACTCTCCCTGCCTCCCCTGCCCCTCAGCTCCTGGCAACCAGTAATCTGCTCTCTGATTCTGTGAGTTTGGCTTTTTGGATTCCAAATATAAGTGAAATTATACAGTATTTGTCTTTCTCTGTCTGGCCTATTTCATTGAGCATAACGCATTCTAGGTCCATCCATGTTGTCACATCTTGTTGAATTCCCTTTTTCCATTCATCCATCCATGAACAGTTTGATTGTTTCCATGTCTTGTCTATTGTGATAATGTCTGAATGAACATGGGGGTGCAGATATCTTTTCAAGATTGTTATTTCATTTCCTTCAGATACATACCCAGAAGTGGGATTGCTGGATTGTATGGTAGTTCTATTTTTAATTTTTTGTCAAAAGTTCATATAGTTTTTCATAGTGGCTGTAGCACTATAAAGTCCCGCAGTGTATGGGGTTCCCTTTTTGAAGAGACTACTGTTAATTCCACACAGTTTTAAGTTAAAAGTTATTCATTTTTTTAATCCAAGTATATTCTTTTCTGTAACTTCATTCTTCTTCTGCTTGGCTAAGCTGCAAGACACCTGGTTTAAACTGTGTGATTCTGGTCTTAAAAACAGCTCGCTTTGCCTCTCAAGCACGTCTTCTCCTCAAGCCCAGCAGGCTTCATTTATGGAGCTGCCATTCTAGCACCCCACTTCTAGCCTTTACCAGCTGGTCTTCACTCTCCCGTAGATGTGCTCAAGAATGCTGAAGTTTCCTCTGAAGTGTCAGAAAAGAAGTGACACAGAAAGAGAGACAAATAGGAAGACAGAGAGAGAAAGATATATAAGATGCCCATAGAGAAACAAAGAAAGGGACAGAGACGGTGGAAGGCAGATGTACCAGAAAGGAGGAGGTAAGCACGAGCTGGGTTGGCATGTGGCTGTGTTTCCAAGGGCTTCTCAATCTTGATATTTTAGTCCATTTAATGAAGCCTCTAACCCTTGCTTTTTGGCAATCTTATAAAACTATTGATTTGTGTTGACATTTTAACCAAAACAACCTCCCTCTTCTTTTTTTTATAGACACAATAGCATATACTTTAATGTTCATTGAGATCTGATTTTGTGCCTGTAAACTCATTTAATGTTACAGCATTCATAAAAGATCAGTACTCTTTTTATTATATCCGTTTTATGGATAAAGAAATACAAACAGAGGTTAAGCAACTTGCTGTGTATGCAATGAGTAAATGGCACATTGTTTCCAGCCTATCCTGTGCTTATGCTCACATGGTTTTGATAAAATGTACTTTTTATAAAATCCAGATTACCTTTTACTGTATTTTCTTCTTGATAAATTTGGCCCATGTTTTCATCCTGTCATTTAAAAAAATTTTTTTATTTTGCTATCATTAATGTACAATTACATGAACAACATTATGGTTACTAGACTCCCCCTATTATCAAGTCCCCACCGCATACCCCTTTACAGTCATTGTCCATATGGTAGCATAGTAAGAAGCTATAGAATCACTACTTGTCTTCTCTGTGTTATACCGCCTTCCCTGTGTCCCCCACCCTTCATTATACATGCTAATTGTAATGACCCTTTTTCCCCCTTATCCCTCCCTTCCCACCCATTCTCCCCAATCCCTTTCCCTTTGGTAACTGTTAGTCCATTCTTGGGTTCTGTGAGTCTGCTGCTGTTTTATTCCTTGAGCTTTTTCTTGGTTCTTATACTCCACAGATTAGTGAAATCATTTGATACTTGTCTTTTTCCACGTGGCTTATTTCACTGAGCATAATACCCTGTAGCTCCATCCATGTTGTTGTAAATGGTAGGATTTTGTTTTCCTCTTATGGCTGAATAATATCCCATTGGGTATATGTACCACACCTTCTTTATCCATTCATCTACTGATGGACACTTAGGTTGCTTCCATTTCTTGGCTATTGTAAATATGCTGCGATAAACATAGGGGTGCATATGTCTTTTTCAAACTGGGCTGCTGTATTCTTAGGGTAAATTCCTAGGAGTAGAATTTGTGGGTGAAATGGTATTTCTATTTTTAGTTTTTGAGGACCCTCCATACTGCTTTCCACAATGGTTGAACTATTTTACATTCCCACCAGCAGTGTAGGAGGGTTCCCCTTTCTCCACATCCTCACCAATATTTGTTGTTTGTCTTTGGATGGTGGCCATCCTAACTAGTCTGAGATGATATCTCATTATGGTTTTAATTTGCATTTCTCTGATGATTAGTGATGTGGAGCATTTTTTCATGTGCCTGTTGGTCATCTGAATTTCTTCTTTGGAGAAGTATCTGTTCAGATCATCTGCCCATTTTTTAATTGAGTTATTTGCTTTTTGTTTGTTGAGGTGCATGAGCTCTTTATATAATTTGTATGTCAACCCCTTATCAGATATGTCATTTATGAATATATTCTCCCATACTGTATGATGTATTTTTGTTCTACTGATGGTGTTCTTTGCTGTACAGAAACTTTTTAGTTTGATATAGTCCCACTTGTTCATTTTTGCTTTTGTTTTCCTTGCCTGGGAAATATGTTCATGAGGAAGTTGCTCATGTTTATGTCCAAGAGATTTTTGCCTATGTTTTTTTCTAAGAGTTTTATGGTTTCATGGTCTTTGATCCATTTTGAGTTTACTTTTGTGTATGGGGTTAGACAGTAGTCCAGTTTCATTCTCTTACATGAGCTGTCCAGTTTTGCCAACACCAGCTGTTGAAGAGGCTGTCATTTCCCCATTGTATATCCATGGCTCCTTTATCATATCTGAATTGACCATATATGCTTGGGTTTATATCTGGGCTCTCTATTCTGTTCCATTGGTCTATGGGTCTGTTCTTGTGCCAGTACCAGATTGTCTTGATTACTGTCACTTTGTAGTAGAGCTTGAAGTCAGGGAGCATAATTCCCCCTGCTTTATTCTTTCTTCTCAGGATTGCTTTGGCTATTCGGGGTCTTTTGTGGTTTTGTATGAATTTTAGAACATCCTGTCATTTTTAATCCTAATTCATCCCCTTGTGTTGACTATTTCTCTCAGTTTCTTTTAATAAGCAAGTAATAGGCATATCACTTTTTCCTGATGCAAAGCTTTCATGGACCTAATGAATAGAATGGCCATGAATGGGATGTGGTATATGCTTTGAGCCTTTACACCAAGTGATATTGAGTCATGTGTTTATATCCTTTAGATCAGGACATTTGCCTATTTTGATGTAATGTAGAATTAATTAGCATCCAGATATATTTTCCATCTTATTATCAAGGATATTATGATAGACTATTCCTAATACTTGGCTGTAATTCATTTATACCAGGTGTTTTTATTCCAGTGATTCACCAGTAGCCCTATCAAATTATTTAAGTAAAATTATCTATATTTTAATATCTCTGTAATTTCAGTGGGATAATTTTCAAAGGTAATTGACATTCAGTTATTTTGAATTTTATAAAATAGTTATCTACAATTAGAGATTCTTTATCTGATTCTTAAAATATAGGTATAATGCAATTAAAGACCAGTGTATGTGTATATATTTACACATACTCATACATACATGTGTGTGTATGTGTATATATATATATGTATTATTTATATATGTATATATTTCATTTTTAAGTGTATACATTAAGCCAACTTGATTTATAAAATGTTAATTTTGGACATAGCAATTTGGTTGTTTATAGTATTAGTTGTGGTTCCAATCCTGGAAAATGTTCAGTGCTCAAGTAATGAAAGTAGCTCAAGTGGGAAGAACATTATTACTGTCACTTTTCTACCTTGTAGAATCATCCAAGTTCTAATCTTATATCATCATGGCCCTTTGTCTTTCAGGGAAGGTCATATAACAAGAAAGTGAGTTGTATTTCCAAATCAAAGTATAGGCTGTTTTAATCTTCTACCTTCACCTCTCAATTTCTTTCCAAATGGACTATTACAAAGAAGAATTAAAAATTATGCCTGTTTTAAGCACTACTGAATTTCTGTCTTTCTGGAGGAAATGTTTGGACAACTTGTTGTCAGTTAGGAAGTGTTAAACTTTGCCTGGCTCTTTTATTAAATGTTAGGCCATGACAAGTACTCAGTGAGAAATGTTTGAACAAAAGGTGCCAGGTTGATGTCTACTGACAACTGCATAAATTGCCCAACTTCCTTATCCTTGTTTTTGCAGCTTCTTAGTCTTATCAAGGGGAGAGAAAGGCCTAGCCATTTTACAAACAGAAAGTGGTCAGAGGGTGAAAGAAAATTAGCATGTATGCCTATAATTGCTCAATCATCTCCCCCCAAAAATCACTGCAAATGACTTTTTCTTTGCAGGAATAATTGTGCACCTGCTTTTCAAAACACAAAAGTTGCTTTTGCCTTTGTGCATAAAATATGATTTGGAGAATTTGGGGATCATGCAACCACATATTTACATAATCAAATGGCAAATTGCGACTTATTTTAAGCCCATGGAGTCTTTGTTCTTCCTTACCCAACAATCATGTGAATCATGCCAAAAGCACTGATGCCTGTCTGACACTTGGGGGGTTAGGTTTAGTTTGTATAACATCGTATCAAGGACACGTGGCAGAGTAATGGATACAAATCATTCTAGGACACTCTACTAAAATACCTCCTATTTTCTCATACATGCCAAAGCCATATTTAGAATTTTTTCCCATCTATCCACCTAATGCTCATTACAATTTGTGTTCCCTAGGGGAATAAGAAGTATAAGGTTTTTTGTTGATGATCCAAGAAATGTGAATAAAGTTGTTGGCAGATGGTTCTCACATTTCATTCTGAAATATCTTATAGTGACAAATAACAAAGTGTATATAATTAGCTCTATGCAGATGGCATGCCAAGTGTTGATATTCATCTCTGCAGACTTTACAAAGACACTATTTTAAGAGTCAGGATTCAAAGATGGTCCAGGAACCCTCTAAAGAGGAACTAAGCAGGGTTTTACCAAAAAGGACTATGCCTATCAAGTTAGTCTTTTCTAGATCAAGTTTCCCATCCTAGACCCATTTGTACTCTGTGGGGTGGAAACCCCATGTGAGCTGTGTCTACACACAACTGATTGGCTTGTTTTGATTGAATTGGCAGAGCATGCACCAGTGAATTTAGGGGATTGCATTCATTGGATTAAACTATAACCCTCTTCTTTCTTTTCCTCCATCCAACCACGCTTTTGCACCTACAGTTCTCTTTACCAAGAATACATTGCTCTCAGGTCACTTCAAGGCTGGAGCTTCTCATCAGTTAGGTTTTAGTTTAATATTACAAAAAGGTTTTTCCTGACCATTCCTTCCACCTACTAGTACCTCTCATATTATCCTGGTTTATTTTTCTCTTAATCTTTAATACTGTATTTGAGATAAGTGGTAAGTCAGGAACTTGACCATCTGCTTCACTGCCATATCCCCAGCCTCAACTACAGTGCATGGCATGTGAGCATTCCTTAGATATTATTTACATGAACGGCTTTTTAACTCATTCTTCGCTGGTCAAAGTAATCAAATGTTTAATCTATAATTTTTCATGTTTATCCAGTATTAGTATATACACAGTTAACACATTAAGCTAATATTATCTGCCATAAATATTTTATTACTTTTTGTGGTAATATTTGCTTTCATTTAGTTTGATAGCTACATATGGTAGGGAATGTGGAAGCAGACCAGGACTGAATATAAATAGAAAGCAAAGTTTGATATGCTTGTTTATTTTCTTTTATAGTTTCTAGGAAGCACATATCATGTTAGCTTAACTTATTTATACATTGTCTCTATGAGGTCATGTGCCTAACAGGTACCTTGTAGTATTAATAACATACTGGATATATTGGAAAGGAAGAATGTTACCTTACAAAAAGATTGGATACCTAGATTTTTATTTTGGTTCCATCAAAAACTTATTATTATAATTAAAAAATATTCCATGTCTGGGCTCAATAATCTATGTATAAGAAAATATTTATAATATCATATATTTCTGGATATGTTGGAGATTTTGAAGAGAATATAAGGCAAAGATATAAAGTAAACATTATTTTGCTTTTATTTTGAATTCTTTTAAATAATAGTATTTCTGAATTTCCATTTTGGTGATACTGTATTTTATCAGATACTGAATTGTCCTATCTTATGGTGTGAATCACTGTTTAAAATGGCTTTTTTATCTTAGTCCACTGAAATTTGAGAATCCTGTTTCTTTAAAGTAATTTGGGTGTTTGTCTTGATTCACAATCTTGTTCCAGATCTCAAATATTTACACCTCTGGTTTTAAGCAGGAACAGCTGAAAATCTTGAGAACTCACTCAGTGAAACATAAACAACAGGTTTAAAGTGGCAAAATGGAACATTACCTTCTTCCCCAGTGTCTTCTTAATTGTTAAATTTAAATGCTTTAGACTGAGTATCCATAAAATGCAATGATTGCCTCAGCTGGGATTCTGCTGTTTTCCAGTCTCTTCATATATTAAAAAAAAATGTAACTGTTTCGATTTTAAAAATGTTGCAAGTTCTACATATTTTCTCTATTCTCTAAGCTTTTCATGCATAAGGGGGTTCTTATAATAGCCTCGTTTTCAATTCACATTGCAAAATGTTGGGCACATTAAAGTCACTAAATCTCTAAATTCTTAATCTACATGGACTCCACTGGGCCTTAAACTGCTGTGAATGTAGAACAGCTGATCCTAAATGCTCCCCAGTGGAAGAGCTTCCTGGAAAGCAGATTTCTACATGGTAACACTTCAAAAGCCATAGGAAGCCCCACAAATGGAGGTGAAAACAATAATAGCCACATCTGGTCTCATACAGTAGGTAACACAGGTCAATTTCCAGGGCCCTTTGGGGTGCTGAATGGTGATCGAGGCATATGCACTAGACTAGAACTTAATATTAATGTTTTGATTTAGTTGAAAAACAAATACTATGAAAGAAAACATGAGTAAATTACTAACTTCTCCTACCCTTATAAATACCCAATTTAATTCATTTTCTCCTCATTTCTGTAATAATTTCACGTCCAACTCCAGGGTCATTGCCTTCTTGGACTCTCCTATGCCAGTCATGACCAGGGTAAGATGAATTTAAATAGTCTGTCTGCTTTCTTTTATTGATGTGCTTAGAAATTAAAGGAGGCTTCAGAAGATACAGTTGAATGATAAAATAGAGACTGTCACTCAGTTTTCATTGGGAAAACAAGAATGTTTCATTCTAAAACATAGGTTTCATATATTTTTACAACATGAAGTTTAAATTATTACCTTCTTCCTGTATAGATAGAGGGCTATGTGATGACAGATACAGAATATATCCCCCTTCTCAGGCAAATTTATGTCTATTAGACAAGATTTAATTAGACAAGACAATATTATGGTACTGACCCTATTTGCAATAAAAGTGCAGAGAAAGAAGAGGCCACTGTGGTTTCAAATACACAGAATGCACAGGTCAATCTCTTTTTACTATGCTGTTCTCCACATACCACATACCTCTGTATAAATTAAAGTTCCAAGTTCATTTAGTGAAGATAGAATGGAAAGAAAATAATATTATGTTCACTTTGTATAGGTGAGTGATGTAATTAAAAAAAAGAACCCAGGAAGATAAACTCTGCTTTTCCTTGATGCAAACAGCATCCCAGAGGAGATAAACTTCTGACTGGTACCCAATTCTAAGACTCTGGTGTTCTCTACCTCTAATATTTTAAGACTTAGAGAACATGCTGGTCTTCAAGTGCTTCTCAACTTAATAAGCTACCATTGAAAATTATTTTTAGATTAGAATTTTACCAAGTACTCTTAAGAAGATTGGCTTATGGGGCATATGCCTATCTCTTTAACCAGTGGAAAATAATGATTTAGAAATTGGTATGCCTTTTAAAGGAGAAAACTATCAAATAATCTCTGGTGAGTCAAGTCTAAATAACATTTTTGAGAGTTCCAAGAAAAAGGTGTAATAAAGTTAAGAAATAGGCTAGCCGTTATTTCTCTGGACTCCTTAGTTCAGACATGGAAGATGTTCACCTCTAAATTTTGGCTTAAATAACTGTGTGAACACTTTTGCGATTATGAAAGAAAATAATTTTATTTTAGAAATAAAATTACTTCCTATACTATTGACTAATCTATAAATGTTAGGTGGTAAAAATGGTCTTATTAGAGTGTTAATTTTTTTCCCCCTTTGCTCCAATGGGCCATTTTAATGGCAAACATTTCAAAATCATCAAATGACTTTTTTTCTAGCATCTTTATTTCTTCAAAAAATCAGAATTCCAGAATTTTCTATTATCATATGAATAAAATGAAAACTTTGTGTTTATTTATTGAGACTTAATTGACACCCAAATAAAGTTGATGTTAAGAATTAATTTTAAAACTTCTAAGTATTTAGTCCAAAGTATTAGAGACAAATAGTGACTCATAGATGAACAAGTACTGCTAACCATCCAATATCCAAACTGTCTGTTACCTAATTACCATTCAATAAAAGGTTTTGAATGTACAAGAGGATCTTTCTTAGGGAATAATTGGAGGCATAAGCCAAATAATTCTCAATTCTCATGCAAGCCAGCTCTGAGGACTAATGGCTCATTAGAACTTTCCAATTCGTGAAAGTTAATTGATCAAATTTTGCCCTGGGTGTCCTATAAATCTTTCACGAGAACCCTCCTTGTTTTGTCATTTCGCAAAAGAACTTTTCTTTGTTTCGACTGCAATCTGGCCTTTCACCGTCAGGTTGTTCGTCATTTGGCTCCTTTCTAGCCTCTGCTTGGTTTGGGAGCTCAAGACAATATTTGCAAGCACATAGCTGTTGACCAAATATAGCAGCCTTTATTTCTTGCCTGTTTTTGGTCTGTTTATGTCAAAGTCACAACCTCCTGTGGAAGAATCCCTTACTTCCCCAAATCACTATTAAAATTAGCAGGGTGCTATTCCTCTTCAGCCATAGTTCTCCCTCATTAGAAATAATTAATAATTTGATTTCACATGTTGAGAGGTATTCTCATAATCCTCAAATCTCAAATCCAGTTCTGGTCTTGTCAGTCTCTGGAATATAAAGACAAAGATACGTTTACTGCTTACTAGAGTAGGCAAAATTCTGTTGGTCAGGTACAGTCTATGCAATTAAAGAAACCTATTAATTTTATATGGGATTTTGAGAAGCAAGGAATTTGGGGGTAGGTAGATTTTCAGAAATGTAAATGATTTGACCACATCTGTATATGTGTAGTAAGTGTTGACTGTTCGGCCTTGAGGAGTATGTTTATTGGAATGAGGTCGTTCTAATTATCTGACTTTCCAAAACTAAAGGCTGTCACTGACTGTCTGGCTTGTAAATGTGTTTGAAGAGGCTGGTTTTCAGTGATGATGAATGTGTTTTAAACAAGTTCTGGTGGCTACTTGTTAACGTAGCTGTAGACAGATCAGTCGTTTCCTAGCAGTGTGAGAATTCCTCTTCAGATTCAGTCCCCTAGATTCTTTCTCATTCAGCCAAAGCTGTTTCTATCAAGAGAAAGGTTTCTCAACCTCAGCATTGTTGATATTTTGGATCATATAATTCTTTGTTGTGTGTGTGTGGTGAGGCGGTTGTTCTGTGCACTGTAATGTTTTAAAAGTATTTCTGGCCTCTGCATAACAGATGCCAGTAGCTCCACCTTCCCCCAGTCCTAACAACCAAAAAACGCCCAGGATTTCGCCAAATGTCCCCGATGGGATTGCGGGGGGCAAGACAAGATCATTACTGTGAAAAAAAAACAGTGATGTAGAGAGATGACTGTCTCTAGTGAATCCTAGACTTAGGAAGGGGACCACTATAGGCAAAACCTGAGGGACCAAATCTTAAAGAGGAAAAATTTGAAGATAAAATAATAAAGAAGAGTATGCCAAGGGTTATATGACATGAAGGAGAGTCATCAGCTTGTTGCAAGTATCTTGAGCAAGCAGTAAATTTCCACAGAATGTCAGCTTATGGAGGTTCACTGGAACCTGTATTGCTCTAAAGGAGGTAACTTACCAGTTCTGCTATTGGTCTCTTCCATTTTTTTCTCAGAGAATTGGGTCTGGTAAAGACAGTAATGTTTCTGAGTAAAAGACAAACCTTGCATAATCCAAAAATTATGATATATAGTCCAGTTAAATATGTCCTTGTATCAATGGATAAATATGGTGGAATGTTCTAGGTAGAAAACACAAATCTAATAGGTTTTTTTGTTTTTGTTTTGCCTCTATGAAAGTTGTAGATTTTTTCATAAGGACAGAGGCCATCCAATACAGAAAATAAACAGTAGATATACATTTAAATATATAGAAAATACATAAAATGATATAAAAGTTATGAAAGATTAAAGTTACCTGAGATCCTGCCACTCATATAAAACTCTGTTAACATTTGGTTATGATTCTTTCTGTCTTTCTCTATGTTCACACATATACATAAGCAGATTAAATTGTAAGTGGAATCATAAATTTTGGAGAACTTCTCACATCAATAAGTCGTGTGTGTGTGTATAATTTTATAGTATGTAAATATTTTTCCATTGCATAGCTGCCCCATAACTTAAATGGTTATTATCTACTGATGGACATGCAAGTAATTTACAGTATTTTTTTTACTGAAATAAATCATATCAATTTATGTGTGCCTTTTTATAGCTATTACTGTATGCCAACATTTCTGTGTATTGAAATTTTGATTCAGATTGCCAAAATGGTCTTCAGAATTCCCTAAAACTTGTTTGGAGTTAGCACTCCTAAAAAAATGTAAGCTAGTAACTTAATGCCATAGGTGATTAAGGGCAGCTTGACTTACTCAGAGGTATTTACTTATTCAAGGAAGTCATCTGGAGAATGGAATGAATTAATTCAAAAGGAAAGAAATCTTAAAGAATCCATTTGTAGGAAATCTTTCTGAAGTCCCACAACAGAAGGCACCATTTATTCCAGCTAGGAAAGTAATAGTTTTATATGGGTTAAGAAACAGTGTTAGTGCAATGTTGAAAGGATTAGCTAATCATTTCTTTTTTAACTTGTATGCTTACCTTAAGGATTTGGTGAGGACCTTTGATTGCTAGCTCCTATTTTGATTACAGGGATAATAAGTGGGAATGGAATGATTCAGGCACTCAGAATACATAGACCCCTTTCTGAAACAATAATTTACATATTTAATCTTTTAATTTTGCCTTGATATAATGCTTATAGA
Source organism: Phataginus tricuspis (assembly GCA_029783875.1). Taxonomy (NCBI): domain Eukaryota; kingdom Metazoa; phylum Chordata; class Mammalia; order Pholidota; family Manidae; genus Phataginus; species Phataginus tricuspis. The sequence continues at coordinate 44,631,318 of JAQQAC010020896.1, read as the reverse complement.
GCCAGCTGCCTCCTCATTAGGACCTGGGGGCAATTCAAAAAAGAAACCATTATTATGAGGTGAATAAAAATAAAGGAGAGAATGAAGAGACAGTAGTTTTCTGTGGGGATGGGGTAAAAGGTCAGAAAAGATTTGGGTAAGGAAAAAAAAACTTGGTAGATTTTACTGGAAGGAACGAGCACATTTATTACAGAAAAGATAATGAAAAATTGGAATTTGACTCTCTGATCATTGTAATTATCAGTAATGGTCAATTGTAATTATTATAATTTAGAAAAATGAAGGAATCTGGCTGGCACTCAGGCATTCAATTACCACGTTATGACCACACAATTTGGAAAGCTTTCATTTGCATTCATAGAGTTGAATAATTTCTTTTTGATTTAATGAGGAGAAAGCAAATTTCCTCTGCTTTACTTATATCTTACAATCTGCTGGAGAAATTTCTCATTCAGATTCATTTTATGCAAATGACGTGCATTATTATCACAGAGGTATGGCAACTTTTTCTCTCCTTTGTTGTAAACTCTCTCTTTTTAAGAGAAGCATTTCTAATCCTCCCTTAGTACCTTGTACCTCACCACTGAAAAGTAAGCTCTAGCTGTGAGGCACTCTCTAAAATGGAGCAACTCTTTGGTTAAAAAATAATATTTCTATTTGCATTTACAGATGACTTTATACTGTTCTTTTAAGAAGAGTTTTCACATTCATTATATCATAGATGTACTGTGAGAATTTACATATCCTTATTTTTTAGACAAACTATCTGAGTTAGAGAATTTAAGATTTTTTGCTTTCCTTTTCCTCTCCTATTTGTTTTCTCATTTTTTCTTTCTTGATCCAATATTCATTTCTATGATGTGAAGCAACAGTCTAAATGAATTTTCTTAGAGATTATTTATTATGTCAGTAGCATATTAAATAAACAGTCTTTCTTCTTGGAGTTGAAATATCACTTCCATCATATACTTATTTCTCCTATGTATCTGGATCCTTCTATATATTTATATACACATATATATGTGAATATATTCTTTATGGACTCTTTACTTGTAGTCTTTTCTCAACACCACATTATTCTGATCACAACAAATATATCTTAAATTTAAGTATCACATAAAACAGATATTTTATAACAAATTGATATGAATAATACAGAAGAATCTCTAAAGGATAGTATTAAAATTAAAAAAACTCAATAGATAGAAGATATGGGATATAAACTGATAATTCAAGAGGAAGAAATGCAATAATCTTAGGAACAGTAAAAGACTGTGAATTAAAATTCACTGCAAGACTGATTTTTACACATTAATGAAAGAATGGACAAAAGAAATCAAGCAATCAAAAAAGAGCAAAGCAGTGGCATAGGAATTTCTAGTGCTTTTCTTCTCCCCAGAAACATCAATTTGAACAACTATCTGTGTATGAAAACACCTCCACAAGAGCTGAAGATTCCAGGTAAGGGATTATGGCACCTGGGTGAAGAAAGACAGAAAAGATGCATTGAGGAGAGTAGGAAAGATAGAGTCACATACCCCTATCACCCTTCCCCCATGCCCTGGCAGCCCACTACAAAGACAGACAGCCTGTTCCTGTGGAAGAAGAGTAATGTCACCACCTGACTTCACTGCAGACCACAGAGCCAGCCCACCCTAGTACCAAGCCCTACTCTGAAGCCCTAGATGGCTCCTTTCAGGCTCCTATGAACCCAGTTCCCCAACCCCCACCAGCACCTGCTGATTCAAAATCCAACAAAGAAAAACCCAGGACTGGGTGGTTTCACTGTGAATTCTACCAAATATTTAAAAGATTAACACTAACCCTCTTCAAAATCTTCCCAAAAATTAAAGAAGAGGGAACATTCCTAAATTCATTTTATGAGACCGGCCTTACCCTAATTCCACAGCCAGATAAGGACACTATAGGAAAAGAAAACTGTAGGCCAATATCCTTGATCAATATAGACAAAATATTCCCCCCAAATCATTAACAAACTGAATTTAACAACATGTTTAAAAGGATCATTTACCATGATCAAGTGGGATTTATACCTGTGATGCAAGAACAGTTCAACATACACAAATCAGTAAATGTGATATACCACATTTATAGAATGAAAGAAAGAGATCATATGGATATCTAAATAGATGCAGAAAAGCATTTGACAAAATTCAACATCCTTTCATGATAAAAACTCAGTATATTGGCTATAGAAGATATGTACCTCAGTGTAATAAAGGCAATATATGAAAACCCCCAGCTAACAAAAGGTTGAAGCCTTTTATCTAAAATCAGGAACAAGATAAGGGTGCACACTCTCATCACTCCAGTCCAACATAGTCTTATACAGAACAATCAGACAAGAAAAAGAAATAAAGTGCATCTGAATTGGAAAGGAAGAAGTAAAATTGTCTTTGTAGAGAAGATGATTTTACATATAGACAATCCTAAAGACTACACAAAAAAGTTTCCATTTAATCAATAAGTTCAGCTAAGTTACAGGATCCAAATCAATATACAGAAATTAGTTGTGTTTCTATATACTAACCACGAAATACCTGAAAAAGAAAGAAAACAATCCCATTCACAATAGCATCAAAAACAATAACATACTTAGGAATAAATTTCACCAAAAGATGAAAGATCTATACACTGAAAACTATGACACTGATGAAGGAAATTAAAGACCACACAAATAAATGGAAAGACACTCTGTGTTTGTGGATTAGAAGAATTAATATTATTAAAATGTCCATACTGTCCAAAGCCATCTATAGAGTCAATGCAATCCCTATCAAAATTCCAATGGCATTTTTTACAGAAATAGAAAAAATACCTAAAATTTGTATGGAATCACAGAACACCACAATTAGTCAAAGAAATACTGAGAAAGAAGAACAAAGTTGGGGGCATCACACTTCCTGATTTCAAGCCATATTACATAACTTGAGTAATCCAAATGGTATGATATTGGCATAAAAAGAAAACATATAAACAATGGAACAGAATCAAGAGCTGAGAAATATACTCATGCATATATAATCAACTAAAATTTCAAAGGAGCCAAATATTCAATGGGGAAAGAATAATCTTTCCATTTAATGGCTTAGGGAAAATGATAGTCACATGCAAAAGAATGAAATTGGACCCCTATACAGCATTACTGATGAAGATTAACTCAAAATGGATTAGAGACATAAATGTAAGACCTGAAAACTATAAAGCTAATAGAAACAAACATAGGTTAAAAACTCTTTCACACTGATCTTAGCAAGAATTTTTTGTATATAACACCAGAAGCACAAGGAAGAAAAGCACATAAGCAAGCTACAAAGCTTCTGCATTGTAAAAGAAACAATCACCAAAATAAAAAGATAACTGAAAGAATGTGAGAAATTATTTGCAAACCATCTTTTCATAAAGGGTTAATATCCAAACTTTGTAAGGAACTCTTATAAATCAATAGCAAAAACAAAAACCATCCCATTAAAAAATGAGCAAGGACTTGAATAGACATTCTCCCAAAGAAGATACGCAAATGGCCAACAGGTACATGAAAAAAGTCTCAACAACACTAATCCTCAGAGAAATGCAAATCAAAATCACAGTGAGATATTACACTTGTTAGGATGACTTTTATCAAGAAGAGAAGAAATAGCAAGTGTTGGTGAAGATGTGGAGAAACGTCCACTCTCTGCACTGTTGGTGGGAATGTAAATTGCTGCAGCCACTGTGGAAAGCAGTATGGAGCTTCCTCAAAAAATTAAAAATAGAACTACTGTATTATCCTTCAATCTCATTTCCTGGTATATATCTGAAGGAAATGAGCTCATTATCTTGAGGAGTATCTACAACTCCTTGTTCATTGAAGAATTATTCACAATAGCTAAGACATGGAAACAAGCTCAGCATCCATCTGTGGATGAATGGATAATGAAAATGTGATAAACACACACTCATGCATACACCATACATACAATGGAATGTTATTCAGTCATGTAAAAGAAAGGAATACTGCCTTTTGTGTCAACATGGATGGATCTTAGGATGTTATGCTAAGTGAAAGACGTCAGAGAAAGACAAATACTGCATGTTTTCACTTACATGTAGAATCTAAAATAACTGAACTTTAGAAATAGAGATCAGAATGCTGATTGCCAGGGTCCGGGGCTGGGTAGGGTAAATTGGAGATGTCGGTCAGAGAATACAAATTTCTATTTATAAGATGAATGATTTCTGAAGATCTTCTGTACAGCATGGTGATTATTGTTACCAATACTGTATTATGTACTTGAAAGTTGTTGAGTAGGTGACAATGGGGGAGTCACATGACCTCAATTCTTCAGTTTTCTTTTAAGTAAAATGGGGATAAAAGCATCAGTCTCACAGAACGAAGATTCAATTAGAAAATACATGTAAAAGTATATACTCCTTCTTTGAACTGAGGGCTCAATTATTAGGTCAATCTGAATCTGGAGGATAGACGCTATGTGACTATAGAGAAAAATGATATTTGTATATTTGATATTCTTTTAGAAGAAATAGCACAGACAGAATCTTTATGAACTCCTTTTGCAGTTAAAAAAATGATAGTATATACTGTACTTAAAAGAGGGAAAAATATAGTTGGCTTTTAAAATAAGTTGATATAGTTTTAGCACAATTTGTATGGTGGTCTTGGAACTGCACAGGTTCCCTTATACGCGGATTTCTTTCAGTAAATATATTGGGAACATTTTTTGAGATTAGCAACTATGTGCAAAAACATTTTTTTCTCCAGCCTACTTTATTGTATAATGCAGTGTATACACATATAACATACAAAATATGTGTTACCAACTGTTTTTGTTATCAGTAAAGCTTCCTTCCAGTCAACCGTAGGTTCTTAATAGTTAAGTTTTTGGAGAGTCAGAAATTAAATGTAGATTTTCAACTACATGGGGGAGTCAGTACCCCCTAACTCCCATGTTGTTAAGGGTCAACTGTGTACTTACAAGTTGTTAAGAGAGTAAACTGTACAGCTTCTCACCACACACACACCAAAATGGTAACTGTGTGAGGTGATGAGAGCGTTAACTAGCCTTATTGTGGTAAACATTTCACAAGTGTATTCGGGTATCAGATCATCATGTTATATACTTCAACCTTATGTTCTATGCCAGTAATATCTCAATAAAACTGGGACAAAAGAGAAAGAAATCCTTCATAAGATTATGTATATTTTTATGACTATCAAGTAAGTTATACACTAAACCTTGGAGAAATGGGGTTATCTAAGTGAAGCAGAAATAAAAATGGAGATGAGATAAATTTTTTCAATATTTTTAATTAAAAAAATATACATTTATTACACTTGCAATTTAAAAAATGAGTACAGTGAAAATTAGAAAAAAACAAATTGTGAACATATATAAATAATTATGGAATGTTAACACAATTTCAGAAGAATAAGAAATGTTCTCATCACAAGTCTTAGCTAGGATTCTCCAAAATCAGACACTGTAATAAGGATTTGTGCTTAAGGAGTTTATTGGGGAAGGATGCTAAAAATTCTTCAGTGTGGGAAAATGAAACGGAAGGGAAGGCCATGAATATAACATATGGTATCATAACTCAAGCACTTGGCCGCTGTGAGTTATCCTGGCCAGGGGCTGAAAAAGCTGGGTTATTTATACACTAACTCTAGTCATATGGACATTGACTCCTGGGGACACATTAGCTTTGGTCTTTTGAGAAACTGTTCAAATCAGGGTATTGCATCACTTTAAATAGAGTGTCATCTGCAATTTGTAAACGTTAGTTTAAGGTATATATACATATGTATGTGTTTTCTCTCTTACTTAAGTGAAATTTAATTGATAATTCACAAATAAAAGGATGGGCCTAAAGGTAGACAGACTGACTTTATATATACCTTTATGCCTTTTGTCCTTTAACCATATAACTGTGATATTCAATCCATACACAATCCATATAGGATTTATATCAGTTCCTGCTTTTAAAAGAATCTTTGTTTTTCCAGATTTGCTTATTTTATTATTAGGCACAGTATCTGTAACACTTTCAAGCTGTAAATACATTTCAGCATTGTAAAATTCTCTTTCTATTATTCTTAAAGTAGGCCACATACATTTGAAAGCTTGAGAAATCTTTCTCAAATATATGAAGTTGTTATCTTGTTACCCTGCCTCTGTAAATGAATTATATGTAGAATAATATTTAGTAGTAAATCTACTCTTGATTAAATTCTCATTTAAATTTTGGTGGCTTGTTGTTGAATAAAAGAAAGAAATATTTAGATTGATCTATTTGATCAAACTTTCTTGTGCAGTTGCAACATTCTTTGTTGGCCATTGATTTGACACCCAGATGACTTCAGAATGACTAAGCAACAAGGTGATTTCTTTCTTCCTTTAGTCTCTTCTGCAGTCAGCCTTGTTTAGAGGCTGGTTATTGTTTGTTTGTTTTTTTCATTGTAATAAAATAGAGGTTGTTTTTAAAGTACTTTGTCCAATGAGTTGTTATTTCCTTTGATGTTCAGGACTGAGATACGTTTAGCCACAAGAAAAGTTTGAAAAATATGGAAAATGGAAGTGATTAATAAGAAGATAGGTTTCAAAGACAATTTTATTATTTTTAAAAATTTTGAAAGTGGCTGGACAAAGCCATGTATGCAGGAGTCTCTGGTAGTCTAATTAGGTCAAAATAATTAAAACCGTTTTTCCCCTTCATAGCTCAAGAAATCCCTTAGGTATTCTGAATTGTAAATCTCATTTCTGAAATGGATCTAGGAGTGATAACATGGTTAGAAAGAGAACTAAAATGACAGTAGTAATAATTGATTATGTGACATGCCCATTTTTGGTAACCTCTGATTTTAAGAGAAAAAATAAAATTAAACTTCCTTTTAATTCCTTCCATGTTCATACTTCCACCAATTATAAACCTTGATGACCTAGTTGTGTCATATAATTTATTCCCCCAGGAAAACAAAACAAACCTGTGGGAGCTGAAGTGAACTTCACCTTCCCAATATCATTTTAATCCACATCAATATTTTAATAAGGCTAATTGTCAAGGGGTTACCCTGCTGTGCAGAGTTCTGTAATTAGCCAGACTTGGCCCTCTACCTGGAGGGGATATTTTATCACAACTCTGCTGTGTAGAAATCCAACTTAGTCTTAAGCAAAAAGGGGCATTTATTGTCTCTAATAACTGGGAAATCCAGAGAAGGACTAGGCTTCTGGCTCAGAGGGATCTTGGGATACAAATGAGGTCACTGGGTTGTTCATGTATGTACTTCTTCCCCCCCTCCCGCCCTTCTCTTCCCCTTTCCTCTGCTCTCCTCCTCCAAACATTCCTCTCCCATCCCTTTCCTTCCCCTCCCCATCATCTTCTTTCCTCAGCCCTCTTTTTTGCTCTGTTGGCCTCATCCTCTTCTGCCGAAGCCAGTCCTGTGGCTAACAAACTGTGACATCCTATTGGCTTAAAAGGACTATTTTATATTTTTCATGATTCTGTGGGTCAGGAATTCAGACAGGGCACAGAGAGATGGCTCATCTCTTACCATTTGGTGATTCCGGAAGCTTCAATATACAGGATGCTGTCTTCACTCACACAGCGGGCACTCCAGCATCCACAGTGGTGCTAAAATAATAATGAAACCTATACCATTGTAGGTTTCATTATCTCCCTCTACATTTTAATAAGGAAACTTATAATAGCATGTTAAGCGTTAGATGTTATCCATCATGTAGTCATGTATGCTTTTCAGTTTTTCTAAGTGATTTTACAGAAAGCCCTGTTTACTTTTGTTTTAAGAACTTAATTGCATGTATAGAAATAATCCTTTGGTTTTCTTAACTAACTAATCAGTATGATATGATTATAGACATTCATCATTAAATAAATTTTGTAATTCTTCCAAGTGGGGTAAAACACTATGCCTTAATTACATTTTAATAAAAAGTAAATTTTGATAGTAATTTAAGATGTTTATATTCACAAGGGAGATTTTTCCACAATTTTTCTCTTTTTCTTTCTTTTGTCCAAGATTGGTATTAGGTCATGGTATATTCATAATATTCACTAAGTGTCCTTTCAACATTTTTTACTATGTTAAATATGATACTTGGAAATCTTGGGAGAAATTACCATAAAACAGCTAGTTCAGGAACCATTATTTTGAGGCAGTCTTCTAAAGTTTTCAGTTCTTCTTCCACAACTGTACATTTTTAGGTATTTTTGCTGCTACAATCAATTTTTGTAATTTATATTTTTCCAGAAAAACAGTTCATTTTATTCATGTGTAAGTTTTACTATACAGACTTTGTGTTGTAATCTTTCCATATCCTCCCTTCAGCCATCTTTTTACCCCAAGAGGGCTGCCTGTATGGACTCTTATCAGCGAGCTCCCTTATCTTCTGGCATCTTGTTGGGTTCAGTTAAAGGGGTGCCACATCAGCATATTGGGAGGGAGGGACACTAGGTATTTATTACCCTGGACCTTTCACTGTAGTCCAGCTCAGGGTGTCAGGGTTACTGATGTTTGCCTGGTATTCAACACTCTCCTTCTAGGGTGTTGCATCAGACTGTGTGGTTTTCTTATACCTTACACATACCTTTACTAAACCTACTTGAATTATCTTAAGTTTTGCATGCCGTATGTTTACTGCTGAAAAAGAATTGAAAATAAAGTCTTGATATTCATACTTCCTTTTGTCTGCTATTGGTGATGGTTATTTTTATGTCAACTTGACTGGGCCATGGGGTGCCTAGACTTTAGTCAAACATTATTCTGGGTATGTCTGTGAGGGTGTTTTTTGGATGGAATCAACTTTTGAATCAGAACGCAGCGTACAGCCTACTGCCCTCCTTGACGTGGGTGGGCCTCAGCCAAGCAACTGAAGGCCTGAATAAGGCAAAAACTCTGACTAAGAGGGAACTCCACTCTCCTGACTACCTGAGCTGAAACATTTGTCTTTCCCTGCATTTGGACTCACGTTAAAAATCCAACTCTTAGGTCTTGAACCTGCTGGCTCCCAGACTGGGCCTTATACCAGTAGCTCTCCTAGTTCTCAGGCCTGTGGACTTCAACTAGAACTACACCACTGGCTTTCCAGGGACTCCAGATCTTTTTTTTTTTTTTAGTGTTTTCTGGATGTAATTTTATGTTATTTATTTTTACTTTTTTTTTCACTGAGGTATCATTGATACAGACTCTTATGAAGGTTTCACATAAAAACAATGTGGTTACTACATTCACCCGTTTTATCAAGTCCCCCCCATACCCCATTGCAGTCACTGTCCATCAGTGTGCTAAGATGCCACAGAGTCACTACTTGTCTTCTCTGTGCTACACAGTCTTCCCCATGAACTCCCCCTTACCATGTGTACTAATCATAATGCCCCACAATCCCCTTCTCCCTCCATCTACACCCACCCTCCCCCACCCCTCCCCTTCTTGGAGTCTGTGAGTCTCTGGCTGTTTGTTCCTTCAGTTTTGCTTCATTGTTATACTCCACAAATGAGGGAAATCATTTGGTACTTGTCCTTCTCCACCTGACTTATTCACTGAGCATAATATCCTCCAGCTCCATCCATGTTGTTGTAAATGGTAGGATTTGTTTCTTTCGTATGGCTGAATAGCATTCCATTGTGTATATGTACCACCTGTTCTTTATGGACACTTGGGCTGCTTCTATATCTTGGCTATTGTAAATATTGCTGTGATAAACATAGGGGTGCATATGTCTTTTTGAATCTGAGAACTTGTTTTCTTTGGGTAACTTCTAGGTGTGGAATTCCTGGATCAAATGGTATTTCTATTTTTAGTGTTTTGAGGAAACTTCATATTGCTTTCCACAATGGTTGAACTAGTTTACATTATCACCAGCAGTGTAGGAGGGTTTCCCTTTCTCTCCACCCTTGCCAGCATTTGTTGTTCTTAGTCTTTTGTGATGTGAGGTGATATTTCATTGTGGTTTTAATTTGCATTTCCCAGATAATTATTGACGTGGAGCATCTTTTCAGGTGTCTGTTGAGCATCTGAAGTTCTTCTTTGGAGAACTGTCTGTTCATATACTCTGCCCATTTTTAATCATGTTATTTGCTTTTTGGGTGTTGAGGCATGTGAGTTATTTATATATTTTGGATGTAAACCCATTGTAGGATATGTTGTTTACAAATATATTCTCCCATACTGTAGGATGCCTTTTTGTTCTGCTGATGGTGTCCTTTGCTGTACGGAAGGTTTTTAGTTTGATGTGGTCCCATTTGTTCATTTTTGCTTTTGTTTCCCTTTCCCGAGGAGATGTGTTCAGGAAAAGTTGCTCATGTTTATATTCAAGAGATTTTTGCCTATGTTTTATTATAAGAGTTTTATGGTTTCATGACTTACATTCAGGTCTTTGATCCATTTCAAATTTACTTTTGTGTTTGGGCTTAGACAATAATCTAGTTTCATTCTCTTACATGTACCTGTCCAGTTTGCCGACACCAGCTGTTGAAGAGGCTTTCATTTCTCCATTTTATGTCCATGGCTCCTTTATCATATATTAATTGACCATATATGGTTGGATTTATATCTGTGCTCTATAGTCTGTTCCATTGATCTATGGGTCTGTTCTTGTGCCAGTACCAAATTGTCTTGATTACTGTGGCTTTGTAATAGAGACTGAAGTTGGGGAGTAGAATCCTGCCAACATTTTTCTTCCTTCTCAGGATTGCTTTGGCTATTTGGGGTTTTTTGTGGTTCCATATAAATTTTAGAACTATTTGCTCTAGTTCATTGAAGAATGCCATATTATGATAGGGATTGCACTGAATCTGTAGATTGCTTTAGGCAGGATGGCCATTTTGACAATATCAATTCTTCCTATCCATGAGCATGGGATGTATTTCCATGTATTGGTATCTTCTTTAATTTCTCTCATGAATGTCTTGTAGGTTTCAGGATATAGGTCTTTCACTTCCTTGGTTAGATTTATTCCTAGGTGTTTTATTCTTTTTGATGCAAGTGTGAATGGAATTGTTTTCTTGATTTCTCTTTCTGCTAGTTCAGCGTTAGTGTATAGGAATGCAACAGATTTCTGTGTATTAATTTTGTATCCTTCAGCTTTGCCGAATTCAGATATTAGATCTAATAGTTTTGGAGTGGATTCTTTAGGTTTTTTTATGTATAATATCATGTCATCTGCAAACAGGGACAGTTTAACTTCTTCTTTACCAGTCTGGATGCCGTTTATTTCTTTGTGTTGTCTGATTGCTGTGGCTACGACCTCCAGAAGTATGTTGTATTAAAGTGGGGAGAGTGGGCATCCTTGTCTTGTTTCCTATTTAAAGGAAAAGCTTTCAGCTTCTCACTGTTAAGTATAATGTTGGCTGTGGGTTTGTCGTATATAGCCTTTATTATGTTGAGGTACTTGCCCTCTACACTCATTTTGTTGAGTTTTTATCATGAATGGGTATTGAATTTTGTCAAATGTTTATTTGGCATCTATGGATATGATCATGTGGTTTTGTCCTTCTTTTTTTGATGTAGTGGATGATGTTGATGGATTTTCGAATGTTGAACTATCCTTGCATCCCTGGAATAGATCCCAATTGATCATGATGGATGATCTTTTTGCTGTATTTTTGAATTCGATTTGCTAATATTTTGTTGAGTATTTTTGCTCCTGTGTTCATCAGGAATATTGGTCTGTAATTTTCTTTTTTTGTAGTGCCTTTGTCTGGTTTTGGTATTAGAATGATGCTGGCCTCATGTAGAATATGTTTGGGAGCATTCCCTCCTCTACATTTTGGAAAACTTTAAGGAGGATGGCTATTAGGTTTTCACTAAATGTTTGATAAAATTCAGTGGTGAAACCATCTGGTCCAGGAGTTTTGTTCTTAGGTAGATTTTTGATTACCAATTCAATTTCATTGCAGGTAATTGGTCTGTTCAGATTTTCTGTTTCTTCCTGGGTCAGCCTTGGAAGGTTGTATTTTTCTAGAAAGTTGTCCATTTGTTCTAGGTTATCCAGTTTGTTAGCATATAGTTTTTCATAGTATTCTCTAATAATTATTTGTATTTCTGTGGTGTCTGTAGTGATTTTTCCTTTCTCATTTCTGATTCTGTTTATGTGTGTAGACTCTCTTTTTTTCTTGATAAGTCTGGCTAGGGGTTTATCTATTTTGTTTATTTTCTTAAAGAACCAGCTCCTGCTGTCACTGATTCTTTCTATTATTTTATTCTTGATTTTAATTATTTCTTCTCCGATCTTTATTATGTCCCTCCTTCTACTGACTTTGAGCCTCATTTGTTCTTCTATTTTTATTAATTGTGAGTTTAGACTGTTCATTTGGGATTGTTCTTCTTTCCTGGGGTAGGACTGTATTGCAGTATATTTCCCTCTTAGCCCAGCCTTCACTGCTTCCCATAGGTTTTGCAGTGTTGAATTATTGTTGTCATTTGTCTCCATATATTTCTTGATCTCTGTTTTTATTTGGTCATTGATCCATTGATTATTTAGGAGCATGTTGTTAAATATCCATGTGTTTGTAGGCTTTTTCATTTTCTTTGCATAATTTATTTCTAGTTTCATACCTTTGTGGTCTGAGAAACTGGTAGGTACAATTTCAATCTTTTTGCATTTACTGAGGCTCTTTTTGTGGCCTAGTGTATAATCTATTCTTGAAAATGTTTCATGTGCACTTGAGGAGAGTATGTATCCTGCTGCTTTTGGGTGTAGGGTTCTGTAGATGCCCATTAGGTCCATCTGTTCTAATGTGTTGTTCAGTGCTTCTGTCTCCTTACTTATTTTCTGTCTGGGTGATCTGTCTTTGGAGTGAGTGGTGTGTTGTAGTCTCCTAAAATCAATGAATTGCTGTCTATTTCCCCCTTTAATTCTATTAGTATTTGTTTCACATATGTACGTGATTCTGTGTTGGGTACATAGATATTTATAATAGTCATATCATCTTGGACTGACACCTTTATCATTATGTTATGTCCTTCTTTGTCTCTTGTTACTTTCTTTGTTTTGAAGTCTATTTTGTCTGATATAAATACTGCAACTTCTGCTTTTTCTCTCTATTAGTTGCATGAAATATCTTTTACCATCATTTTCTTTTATTCTGTGTATGTCTTTGGGTTTGAAGTGAGTCTCTTTTAGGCAGAATATATATGGGTCTTGTTTTTTTATCCATTCAGTGACTCTATGTCTTTTGATTTGTGCATTCATACCATTTATATTTAGGGTGATTATTGATAGGTATGTACTTACTGCCATTGCAGGCTTTAGATTCGTGGTTACCAAAGGTTCAAGATTAACTTCCTTACTACCTAACAGTCTAATTTAACTCAGTATGCTGTTACAAACACAATTTAAATGTTCATTCTTTTTTTTCCTCCTTTTCTTTCTCCTCTATTATATATATATTAAATATCATATTCTGTATTCTTTCTCTATCCCTTGACTGACTTTGGGGGTATTTGATTTAAATTTTGTATTTTCTTAGTAATTAACTGTTCTACTTCCTTTACTGTGGTTTTGTTTCCTCTGGTGGCAGCTATTTAGCCTTAGGAATACTGACATCTATAGAAGTCCCTCCAAAATATACTATATAGACAGTTTGTGGGATGTAAATTCTCTCAGCTTTTGCTTATCTGGAAATTATTTAATCCCTCCCTAAAATTTAAACGATAATCTTTCTGGATAGAGTATTCTTGGTTTGAGGCCCTTCTGCTTCACTGCATTAAATATATCATGCCACTCCCTTCTGTTCTGTAAGATTTGTTGAGAAGTCTGATGTTAGCCTGATGGGTTTTCCTTTGTATGTGATCATTTTTCTCTCTCAGGCTGCTTTTAATAGTCTGTTCTTGTCCTTGATCTTTGTTATTTTAATTATTATATGTCTTGGTGTTGTCCTCTTTGGGTCCTTAGTGTTGGATGATCTGTGCACCTCCATGGCTTGAGAGACTATCTCCTTCCCAGAATGGGGATGTTTTTAGTAATTACCTCCTCAAAGATACTTTCAAACTATTTTTCTCTCTCTTCTTCTTCTGATACCCCTGTTGTTTAAATATTGTTCCATTTGGAATGTTGGTCACACAGTTCTCTCAATATTCTTTCATTCTTAGAGATCCTTTTCTCTCTGTGCCTCGTTCTTTGTATTCCTTTTCTTTGATTTCTATTCCTTTTACTGTCTCCTCTACTTCATCTAATCTGCTTTTAAATCCCTCCATTGTATTTTTTTCTGATATTGTATTTGTAATGATTGAATCTCCATCTGGAGTTCTTCCATGAGTTCTTGAATATTTTTCTGTACTTCCATTTGCATGTTTATGATTTTTCTCTTTCAGGAAGATTGAGACATTCAGTTTCCCTTAACCCTTTTTCTGGTATTTGTGGGATTTTGGTTTGAATCAGGTTCCTTTGACATTTCATATTTATATATGGCACCTTCTAGTGCCCAGAAGCTCTACTGTCTGGAGCTGCTCAGCCTCTGGAGCAGTGATGGGGTTCACAGGGGACCAGTGCTGGTGTCTGGGGGGATGAAAGTGCTGTTTCTTGCTTCCCAGCTGCAGTGCCTGTCTCCACTGCCAGAACCAGTGGGCCAAGCTCCTCTATGCTTTGTGTTTGTAGGTGCCATAGGCGGGGCCTTCCTCTGGCTGGCCTGGCACCAGGGCAGGGGCAGCTGGTTTGCGAGCTGGTGCCGGCCAGAAGGAAGGTGCAGAAGACTTTGTATCATGGTGGGGTCCTCGGAACTGCATAGCCAGCCAGGGGGATGGAGCGCCTGAAGATCCTGAAAGTTTCCAACCTGCTGGGTAGAGTTTGCCCAAACAATTTTTTCTACCTGTCCTTTCTCCTGAGCAGCAAGCTCGGTGCCATCTTTGCCCCTTTGGCAATTCTCTCACTGTTAGGAGGCTCTCAGACTGCCCTACTTTCTTTTGTCCCAGATCAGCTGGATGTGGATCCCTGTTTTCCATAAGCAGCTGGAATCTCAGTGTCTCCATGTATTCCACCTTTGTTAGTTTTCCAACCCTACTAATCTCCAGAGCACCATGCAATGTAGGGTCATACTGTCTGAGCAGATCTCCAAGTCTGGGTGTTCAGCAGCCCTAGGCCTCCACTCCTTCCCTGCTTCGTTTCTCTTCCTCTTTCCAGTTAGCTGTGGTGGGGGAAGTGCTTGGGCCCCACCAGATCACGGCTTTCTACTTTATTCTGTTTCGTGAGTTCTGTTCTTTTCTCCAGGTGTATGCAGCCGGGTGCAGCCTTCTTTCCTGTTGCTCTTTTAGGATTAGTTTTTTAACTATATTTTGTTATTATATGTGGTTTCGGGAGGTTTCTGTCTTATTCCTCATGCCTCCATCTTTAATCCTCAACAGGAGGATTTTTATAAATCCAGCTGGGTACAGCATGGGTCTTTACCTACAAGCTTTGCTTTGTCAGTGCAGCAGTGCATGGCTGGAGGTACCGCTCTCTACTTCACAGCTGTGGCTGCAGATCTTGGTACTTCTCAACCTTCATAATCTCATGAGCCAATTCATTATCTGTCTATCTATCTATCTATGTATATTTGACCTCTGAACATTACAAAATTTAGGGGTGCCTATTCCCTGTGCTGTTGAAAATCTGCATATAACTTTTGAGTCCCCCAGAACTTAACTACTAATAGCTTAGTGTTTATTGAATGCCTTCCCAATAAGCAGTTGACTACCACATATTTTGTATGTTATATGTAGCATATATTGCATTTTTATAGTAAAAGAAGCTAGACAAAAGAAAATGTTAAGAAAATCATAAGGAATGGAAAATAAATTTACAGTACTATATTGTATTTACAAATACTGAAAGTTTATGTCATGTTTATAAGATGAATCATCTGTTCATAAGACAGTCATCTGTCTGTACATCAATATTGTGTTGTATGATACAAAAAACTGTGGATATTTTACATTTTACCAACACTAGACATCAAAAATGAAAAGATAATGTGAAAAAGAAAGCCCTAGTTATTTACAGGTATAATGCTTCATGCATTGATAATGAAGAAGCAGCCAAATAATTACTCTATGGTAGGTTAGTGTAATCAATACAGTTGCTTCCCAGTAACCTAGCCTGTACACCAATGAATGGTTATAAAATTTTTATGTCATACAGTATTATAGCCCAGTCATAATATAGTATCAGAAAGATTGTTATATTTTTCTAAAAAAAACACTTACGTATGATGATTGGAGGCTGATATGCAGTTTCTCCAACTATAAGAGAGAGGCATTTGGTACAACGTAATTCTTCTAAAGCAAATTTATAAAACAGTAAGAAAACTAACATTATTAATCTTACATGAGATACCACTCACCTTATGCCTATGTCAGGATAGGCTATTCTTTTCCACACGAGTCTTGCTCACAGTGTTCTCCACAATGACTACTTAAGCAGTGATAGAGAGGACTATGATGATGACGGCACAGAAGTGTCTCATACAGTTCTTGCCATACAGTTATTAGGTTTTCACATGAAGACACACACACAACAGACAAGTTTATTCGCTATACATCATGATAATTGTTTACTATTCATTTAGTGGAAGCGGATCATCATAAAGGTCTTCTTCATCTTCATCATCTTCATATTGAGTGGGCGGAGGAGGAGGAGCAAGGGGAGGGGTGGTCTTGCTGTTTCAAGGGGTGGCAAAAGTGGAGGAGGTGGTGGAGGTGGACGGGGAGGCAGGAGAGGTGGGCATACTCAGTGTAACTTTACAGAAATACATCATAATTTGTCTGACTTTTTTGCTTTTTCATTTCTCTAAAAATGTTTCTATAGCCTTCTTCACTGTTTGTTTTAGTTTCAATGCCTGTATCATGGAAGGATCCCTGTCAGAAAAGAAGGCAAAAGCAGTCCTGGGTAGTCAGAAGCCTTCTTCCAGATTGCATAATGTCAGTATGTTTGCTGGCACTGCTTCTCATATGTCTTCTTCCTCATTTTCTGGCACTGGTTTGGAACCATTTATCTCTGTCAAGTCATCTTCAGTTAATTCCTCCAGTTGGTGTCTGTTGGTTCCTGAATATATCCAAGATCCATGTCTTGAAACACTTCACCCCCCACCTTTTTAGCCATATCCACACTCTTTCATCATACCTTTGATTGGGTTTGTCATAAATCCTGTGAAGTCATGCACAACAATTGGACACAGTTTTATTCAGCAGAAATTAATTTTGGGGGGCTTGATGGCTTTCACGTCTTTTTCTCAAACAATTATGGCATATTCAGTGGTGTAACACTTCCAGACTTTCATGATGTTTTGTCTATTAGGGTTCTCTTCCATAGCATTGACAGTCCTTTCCATTGAGTACTGTGTATAATGAGGCTTTAAGGACCTTATGCCCCCCTGATTTAGAGGCTGAATTAGAAATGCTGTGTTTGGGGACATGTATACCACTTTGACACCTTTGGTGTTGAACCCATGGGGTTCTGGGTGGCCAGAGTTATTGTACAAAATCAAAATAATTTTGAAAGGCAGTCCTTTACTGGCAAGGTACTTCCTGACTTCAAGGACAAGGCATGAAACCAATGAAAACCAATGAAACCAATCTACAAAAAGGCTTCTCGTTTTCCAGGCCTTGCATGCAACCAAAAGCCTGGCATCTGGTGTTTATCCAGGGCTTGAGGTTAGCAGCATTATAGATAGTGACAGTCCTGAAACCCAATTGCATTTGCCCAAAGCAGTAGAGTTAGTCTATACCTTTCTGCCTGAAATTCTGGTGCTCACTTATCTTCCTTACTAATAAATGTCCTTTGTGGCATTTTTTTTCAGAATAGGGCACTTTTATATACAATTAAAAATCTGTTCAGGCAGATATCATCTCCTCAATGATTTTCTCAATGATGTTTGGGAATACATCTGCTGCCTCTTGGTTGGCAGAGGTTCCTTCTGTTATCTTGACATTTTTTAAGCCAAATCTCTTTCTAAAATTATCAAACCATCCTTTGCTGACATTAAATTCTCCAGTTTTAGATCCTTCATGTTCCATTTTCTTTAAGTTGTCATAATGTTACTTTGCTTTTTCTTGAATCATATTGGGATCTATAGATATGCCTCCCTTCTAGCAATCCTTCATTTTCAATATGAGATAAAAAAAGTATTTTGCAAAAAAGTGCCAGGTTTTTGTACCTGCTAGCAAAGCTGCAGCAATGGCTTCCTGGATTTCCTTTTCTTTTTTTACATTGGCCCTTATGCTGGATTCATTTATCTTGAAATAGTGGGCAACCACAGCTACAGACCTCAATCTATGGCAATTCAACTTTTTATTGTAATGTTATGATTTTTCCCTGCTTCTTGGGAGAATTTTCAGCATCACTAGTGGCACTTTGTATAGACCCCATGGTGTTATTCAGGGTTTATGGTATTGACCTAAATATGATGAAAATACACAAGAACTGCACGAGATCACTTTTTACAGTGATACACTGTTTACTGGAGAGATGAGCTTGCTCAAGCAGAGATGATTAGTACCACATGGTGTTTTAAGTGGATACTTGTAAAACTTGAGCTCACGGAAATAGCAACAGGAGGTGGCTAGGCAATTATTCTAGTAATGCAGTATGTACTGCAGTTAATTTTATGCAGTTATGACTTAATACTACATTTTACATCTTTTTACATTTCTCTCAACTATGGGTGTATGCTCTGTGTAAGTTTTGATAGATGTTAACTTTAGATAATAGATTTGTGTATATTTTATTGTAGTAAATGATAAAATAGACTACTATCTACATGTTTTGTTCATTCATGATAAAACTTTTTCTTAAATCTTTCATTATTTCTAGGCAACGTGATTCATCTGTGTTTTTCAAATTATCACAAATCTCCAAAAAGTTTTCTAATAAATTTATTGAAAAAATCCACATATAAGTAAACCTGTGCAGTTCAACCCCATGTTGTTCAAGTGTCAGCTGTGTATATATGTACATACGCATGATACACATGTATACATATATAGTATTTTATCTAGATGGTTGCTTTATTAAAAAAATATATATTTTGATTGAATTATAGTCATTATATTGTATTAGCTTGAAGTGTACAACATGGTGATTTGGATGTTAGCTTTTGTTACATATAGTCATTTTATTATTTATTTGTTTTCTACTGTTGAGTTGCATGAGTTCTTTATGTATTTTGGACATTAATCCATTATCATATATATATGTTTGCAAACATCTTTTTCCCATTCCATAGGATGCCTTTTCATTTTATTGATTGTTTCTTTTGCTGTGCAGAAGCATTTTAGTTTGTAATGGTCCCACTTGTTTATTTTTTATTTTGTTGCCTGAACTTTAGGTGTCATATCCAAAAATCATTGCCAAGGCCCACATCAAGGAACTTTTTTCCAATGTTTTCTTCTAGAAGTTTTATGGTTTCCGTTGTTATATTTAAGTCTTTAATCCATTTCAAATTAATTTTTGTAAGTGTTATAAGATAGGGTTCTAGTTTCATTCTTGACTAATTTTGTAAAGAGCCACCTGTCAGGTTTATATGCAATTACAATTATTCTAGTTCCTAGATCACCTATTTCAGCTTTCATCACTTAGTATTTTATTTCTTTTGTTTCTTTTCTTTCACTTTCCTTTTTGCAGTCTTTTTATACTATATTGAGTTGAATGTTTTGTGTATTTTCTGCCTTTTCCTGATACTCAAATTTAGAAAGGATAAGAAATTTTATCTGAATACAAGTTTCATTTCCATACAATTTAGGCTGCATCTTATAGATTTTAATTGTCTATAGTTTTATTTTTATGTGATTATTATTTAGGAGAGGGGATCCTTCTAGAACAAAACAGGCTTATATACATTAACTTTCCTACCAAACTAACATGATTATCTACAAGCATAATGTATGCAAACATGTATAGGATGGTATTTTTAAAATATTTGATTAACTTTCGAGTAATTGAATCTCTTATTTTTTTATAGTTTTGTACATTATGGATAGAATGTGGTCTGTGAAATTTGCATTTCATCATTATTGAACTTTAATTTTTTGAGTAAAATATGGTAAATTTTGTGATTCTTCCAAGTATGTTAGGGGGAAAAAGGTACATGCTTTGTTATCAGGGTACAGAATTCTATACATGCTATATTAATTTAGCTTTTTTATTATATTATTTCAATTCTCCATGGCCAAATTTATTTCTGTTTGATTTATCCTTGGTTGATAACAGTGTATCAAGATGATTTGAGTTATGAAGTCATAATGATAAGAAGAGTCCTGAACATCTACCCTATTTTGTCTTTAAATAGACAGCTTGTCACACACACAGTTTTGTCACACCAGTGGTTTCCTATTGCTGCTCTAACAAATTACCACAAACAGAGTGGCTCGAAACAATACCAATTTTTTCTTTTATAGTTATGGAGGTCAGAAGTCTGAAATGACTTTCATTGAGCTGAAAATCAAAGTGTGGGGAAGGCTGCATTTCTTTTGGAGGCTTTAGAAAAGACTGTTACCCTTGCCTTTTCCAGCTGCTTGAGGCCGTCTGCATTCCTTGGCCCACCCCTCCATCCTCAAGGCCAGTAAAGCAGCATTGTCAGATTGCTATTTCTCTTTTTCTCTTTGCCCAACCTCTACTTTTGTTGGTACATTTCCGTCTCTGACTCTCCTGCCTCCATCTTTCACTTGTGTGGACTTTGTGGTTACCTTGGGCCCGCCCCAGATAACTCAAGTTAATCTCACTATCTGAAGATTCCTAATTTAATCATAGCTACAAAGTCGCTTTTGACACATAAAATAGCATATTCATAAATCCCAGGGAATAGGATGTGGACATCTTTGAGAGGTCATTATTCGGCCTACCACATCAGCCACTTCTGGAATTTTTCCCCAAGCATTTCGCGGATTGACATCATATACCTACATTGCTGTAGTCATTTGCTTTTCATCATAAGTGGAATGCAAATGTGCTAACTTGACATCGTATATTTTTAAAATCTGAGGAAAATATTAATGAACTGAATTTTAGAATCACTGTATGGCTATATGTTGGCTTTGACATTTTGATGACATAATTGTGTTTTAGAAATAGTGTTTTTTGTTTTTGTATGTTAATCTGCAATTCATGTAATAGCACAATGATGATGTTTATCATGTTTGAAAATGTGCCAGAGTTTCTAATTAGGATGATTACTAACCTGCTAATGGACAATATGGAAAATATAAACTCACTGTAGATTATTGCAAAGGCAGAGGATTAATCAATTAATTAATGTACCTGGTACATTAATTAATTTACCAAAGAAGAATAATAAAAAATGCCCTTCTTACTGTGGTTTAAATGGACCTGATTTTTTGTTTTTTGGAACTTATAAGGAAAAAAATATGGCATAAAATTTGTCAAAGATACACATAAGCCATATTTTCTATGGTTTTATATTGGTTTTCTAATTTTGACCTAAATATTACTAACATATGAATAAAGTATAGAATTGGTACCTTAATTTTTTTAAAGACACATGCTAGCCTCAAAGAGCTATTGACTGCAAATGCTTAATATTGATCTTCACTTTTCTGCATAGTTCATCAAAACAGAAACCTCTGGTAATTTTCTTTTACAACATTTTTATATTTGCTCATTGACATAGACGATTTATTTATCCTAGCCCTGAATACTTGCTAAAAGCCTGACACTGTCTTTTTGGGGGGAGGAGAAGGGCTCTGAAGAATATGTATTCATTAACTGAATATAAAACATCTCAGATTAATCTGGCCCAACAGCAGCTGCAGGGGTACACTGTGACTATCCCTCATTTTTGAAAACTAGATTCACCACCGCAAATCTTCTAAAGGTCAAAGTAGTAAGATATGAAGGAAACAAAACAAAACAAAACACCAAACTTTAAGTCATATATTGATCTTCGTGGCTTTCCAATTTAGTTACACAGGGATTATTAGTATCAAAATGTCATCTAAATGGGGTGGGGGAACTCAAGATACAACATAGCTTCGTATTTCCAAAAGGGTGGTTTTCAGGAGACTAAAATAGGTCTTAATGGTAATGATATTACATAACATTTTCAAATAGCCAAATTAGAAGGGTCTAAGTTTAAGTTCAAGAATTCCTCATTTTATTGCTAAATATTAAGTGGAAAACTAAACGCTATGCTAAACCAGAATATGAAGAACTGCTGAGCCTGTGGAATCAGGATGCTTCTCAGAATATAAAGCAGCGGATCACTTTCACACTGTGACCTTCTCAAGTATAGACATTTGGAAGAATTTCCACTTGATCAAAATAAAAATGAAAATAAGTGGGACGTATAGAGGAAGAGAAGAAAACACAGAGAAGAGAAGATGATCTGAAGCAAATAAAAAGTTTTTATTTAGCCTTGATGCTACTTTTTGGAAGGGGATTTGTCAGGTAAGGATGAACATTCCTTTTTTTATAAAAAGCCCTAAAGCTATTTAAACATTACAAATTTGGAAGATTCTAGGCATAAAAATTTGTTTTAACATTAAGTATATACAAAATAATACTCAGATGTATATTAAAGTGGATAGAAATATAACCAGTATTAGCATATTAATGCTGTTTAAGAAATAAAGCATTATCAGACATTTTGAAACTCTTTGATTCCTCCCTAACCAACTTGACTATATCCTCAGTTATATTTAATTCCTTTTCTCATCTTTACATTTTATTACATTTAGCTTTGTGTGTCTTTTTAATGTCACAAAAAAATTGTGTATTCTTCTGAAATTGCTTTTTTTTTTTTACAATTTATTTTATTTTAGTATCATTAACCTACAATTACATGAGCAATATTGTGATGATTAAACTACCCCCTTCATCAGGTCCCCCCCACCAACCCTATTACAGTCACTGTCCATCAGTGTAGTGAGATGAGAATCACTACTTGTCTTCTCTGAGCTGTACAGTCCCCCCCCGTGCCCCCCCACCCTATGTCTGCCAATTGTAATGCCTCTTTTACCCTCTTATCCCTCCCTTCCCACCCATCTCCCCACCTCTCTTCTGGCCTGTAAGGTCTCTGTTGAGAAGTCTGATGACAGTCTGATGGGTTTTCCTTTGTAGGTGATCTTTTTTCTCTCTCTAGCTGCCTTTAATACTCTGTCCTTGTCTTTGATCTTTGCCATCTTGATTATTATGTGTCTTGGTGTTGTCTTCTTTGGGTCCCTTGTGTTGGGAGATCTGTGGGCTTCCGTGGTCTGTGAGACTATTTCCTTCCCCAGCGTGGGGAAGTTTTCAGCAATTATTTCTTCAAAGACACTTTCTATCCCTTTTTCTCTCTCTTCTTCCTCTGGTACTCCTATAATGCGAATATTGCTCTGTTTCGATTGGTCACACAGTTCTCTTAATATTCTTTCATTCTTAGAGATCCTTTTATCGCTCTCTGCTTCAGCTTCTTTGTATTCCTGTTCCCTGCCTTGTAATTCCTTGATCGTGTCTTGAACCTGATTCAATCTGCTGTTGAGCCCGTCGATGGCTTGTCTCATTTCTGCATTGTCATTCCTCACTTCCCTCACTTCCTCCCGCAGCTCTTGCACATTTTTCTGTAGATCCGTCAGCATGGCTATGACTTTTATTCTTAATTCTTTTTCTGGAAGACTGTGAATGTCCATTTCTTCAGCTTCTTTCTCTGGTGTGGTGTTTGTCTGAAGCTTTGTCTGTATCATATTCTTCTGTCTTCTCATGACTATAGAATTGGTTGTTGGTAGCAAGGAGGGATAAGAAAGGAGAGAAAGGAAAAAAAAAGAAATTTCTACTAATAATAAAAAAGTAAAAGGAGAGAGAGAGAAAGGAAAAGAAAGAAAAAGAAAAAGCAGCAACACGTAAAAGAAAACAGCAACAACAAAAACAACAACAAAACAAACAAACAAACAAAAAAACACCAAAACGCCCACCGGGGGTGGTTTCTGTGTGAATGCTGTAGGTGGCGCTATTGCTCCACTATTCCAGAGCCATGGCCACGTCGCTCCACATGGCCCTTTAAAGCTGTGGCCAGGGTGAGAATGAATGGGAGGCTGTTGAAAGAGAGGGAAAGAAAAAAAGGAAAAGAAAGGGGAGAAAAAACAATAACAACAACAACAACAACAAAAAAGCCACTGAGAGTGGGTTCCGCGCGAGTGCTGTAGGTGGCGCTGTTGCTCCACTATTCCAGCGCCACGCTATAGTTCTGGCTGGGTTGGGAACAATGGGAAGCTGTTGATCTCCGTGGGGGTCTCAATGGCAGGCACCCTTTCCCAGTCGCCAGCCAGGGGGTCCAAAGCTCCCCAGGACTCCCAGCATGCTGGGCTCAGTTTGCGGGGCTATCCGGCCCCTCTACTGAGCTCCTGTCTCTTTAAGACCGCTGAGGTAGAGCGTGCGTTTTTCTTCCCTTTTTTCTCCTTTCTTTTTCCTTCCTGGAGCCTGCCGCGGGCAACTTGCACGTTCCGGGCTGGGACCCTGTGCGCACTGTCTCTCCTATCTCCGCTACACCGCAGGCTGTGTGTCGGCGCTCCTGGCACAGACTTCCACTCCCTCCCGGCTCTGAATCCTCTCCTCCCGCTGGAGCGCTGGGGGAGAGGAGCGCTCGGTCCGCTCGCGGCTCCGTACCTTCCCCGCCTTGCCGGGACTCCTGCCGGAGTGCTGGGGTGGAGGGGCGCTCTGGTCTCGCTGGATCGCGTTTCCATCCCGCCTCGCCAGGTGCCGAGTCCTCTGTCCGGAGTGTCTGGCCGCCGGAGCTCTGGGGGGGGGGGAGCGCTCGTCCCACCGGATCGCAGCTCTGTATCCCGTCCGCCTCACCGGCTGCCAAGTTCTCACAGGTGTAGCTGTACGCTGTGCACTTTCCTGTGTATTCTGGTCTCTCTTTTAGGGATAGTTGTATTTGCTGTATTTTCGTGAATAAATATAATGTTGGGAGGAATTTTTCTGCTGGTCCGTTCACGTCGCCATATTCCCGGAAGTCCCTGAAATTGCTTTTTAAAATTATTGATAATAAGTTCATCGATGTGTGTTTCTATAGGCTGTTCAAAGTCAGAATAGAATATTCTTCTGTCCATGGACATTTGGGTTGTTTCAATTTTTTTTTCTGTTATAACACAGTGTTGCTTCTGAACATTCTTGGATGTGCCTTCTGGTGCATAGAGGGAAAAGTTTTCTCTGACGTACGTGAATAGGAGTAAAATTTCTGGGTCACTAGCACTAAAATTTCTGAGCTGACTTTCAGTTGATTAAACATGCCAAATTGTTTGCCATACTGCTTATACTCCCATCAGCAGTATACAAATTTTCTCAATACATATTGTTGTGAACTTGATTATTATCAATTTAAATTTTATCCATGCAGTGGATGTAAAATATTGTCTATTTGAAAACTTTAATGTGAATTTGCCTAATTGCCAATGAGGTTCAATAACTTTCTTATGTTGATTAGTCATCTGCTTCCCTTTTTTGTGTTAGGTCTGTTCTTAATTTTCTGTACATTTCCTGTTGTGATGTTTTCAGCTTTTTACCACTGAGTATGGTGTTAGCTTTGGGTTTGTCATATATGGCCTTTACTACGTTGATGTATGGTCCCTCTACACCACTTTGTTGGGAATTTTTATTAAGAATGGGTGATAAATTTTGTCAAATACTTCTTCAGCATTTATTGAGATTACCATGTATTTTTTATCCTTCCTTTTGTTAATGTGATATATAACATTGATTGACTTGTGGTTATAGAACCATTTCTGCATCCCTGAAATAAATACCACTTGGTTGTGGTAGATGATCCTTTTAGAGTATTTTTGAATTTGTTTTGTTAATACTTTGTCGAAAATTTGTACACTTATGTTCATCAGGGATATTGGTCTGTAATTTTATTTTATTTTTTGTAGTGTTCTTGCCTGATTTTGGTACCAAGGTGATGCTGGCCTTGTAGAATAAATCTGTAAACTTTCCTTCCTCTTTAGTTTTTTTGTAACAGTTTGAGAAAGATAAATAGTAACTCTTCTTTAAATGGTAGAATTCTCCTGTGAAACAATCTAGTTTGGACTTTGGTTTGTTGGGATTTCTTGATTACTGCTCCAGTTTTGTTACTAGTAATTGGTCTGTTCAGATTTTCTGTATTTTCCTGGTTCAGTGTTGGGAGATTGCGTGTTTCTAGGAATTTCTCCATTGTTTCTAGGTTTTCCAATTTGTTATTATGTAATTTTTCATAGTAATCTCTTATAATTGTTTGTATTTCTGTGGTGTCAGTTGTAGCTTCTCTTTCCTTTCTGATTTTATTTGAGTCCCCCCTTTTTTGATGAGTTTAGCTACAGTTTTACCAATTTTATCTTTTCAAAGAACCAGCTCTTAGTTCCATTGATCTTTTGTATTGTTTTTGTAGTGTCCATTCATTTATTTCTGCTCTGCTTCTTATTATTTTCTTCCTCTGCTATGTTTGTGCTTTGTTTGTTCTTCATTTTCCAGTTCCTTTAAGTAGTAGAGTTAGATTGTTTGAGATTTTTCTGGTTTCTTGAGGTAGGTCTGTAACAGTATAAATTTCCCTCTTAGAACTGCTTTTGCTGTATCCTAAAGATTTTGCATTGTTGTGTTTCTATTTTCATTATTCTCCAAGTATTGTTGTTTCATTTTTAATTTTTTCATTGACCCACTGGTCATTTAGTGGCATGTTGTGAAGCCTCCACATGTTTGTGTTTTTCCTGTAATTGATTTCCAGTTTTATACTGTCATAGTCAGAGAAGATGCTTGGTATGATTTGGATTTGGATGGCGGGCTGAAGGACAGGTATGTTGGACAGAGCATCCTAGTACTGGGGCTCCTAGGGTGCAGGCCAGGGGTCTTCTGTGTGGTAGCCAGCTGGGGCTAAGGTGGTGCTGTGGCCATTGTCAAAGGGATGCAGTGTGGGAGGTTCCCAGGCATCAATGCATTGGGGCCTTGCTGGTGGTGTGACTAGGGGAAGAGAGGAATGGTTTGGGCATCTCCCTGGTGGGTGCCTACTAGGGCCACTCTAATGGGTCAGCTGAGGGTTGTTGGGTGCAGTCTAGGGGTTGGCACAGGGCTGGAGCCAATGCAAATGGGGTAGTCAGGGATAGAAGGGGAACAGGCAGGGTAAGTCCACTTTAGCATTGTTCTGGTACCACCTTGGTTGGACTGCCAGAACTCTGACAGCAGTGTTTGGGTATGGGTATGTGCTGGAGGCTGCCTGTGTCATGTCTGGAGTCGGTGTGTTCACACTGACCGTGCTCCTGTCTACACTATCAGTGTGTGTGAGGTATTTTCCCTGCTCTCACCCATACTGGCAATGTGAAGGGGTAACATAAACATCATTGCTCACCCTGTTCCCATCACACAACAATGTGTGGGGGAATATAAACAATGAAGGTCAGCCAGCTCCTGTTTGTGCTAGCAGCGCCTGGGTGGAATGCAAACAATGGTGCTCACCCACTCCTCTAGTCCTGGGGAGTGATCCAGCAGTTCCCCCACCAAATGGCAGGTGTTTGAGTTCTAAAAATCAGCTTCCTTCAATTATAGCTGTGGTCAGCTTTAAACCCTCCAACTCACAGTTTTTTGTTTTTTGTTTTTTCTCCTGTGCCCGAGGATAGGTGAGTCTGCACTCTGAAAGTTCAGCAATTTCCCTTTGCACTGTAGAGCCAACTAGGGGTGGGGCTTCCTCTATTACCATGTCTTTGTCTCTCCTGCCTTTTTTGTATGTGGTCTTTTTATCCGTTATTGTGCAGAACCTTCTGTACAATGTTCATTCAAGTCTCAGTTCTTCCTTGGGATGAACTGCTCTGTGTGTAGGTGTAGATTCAGTGTGTATATGGGAGGAAGTGTGCTCAGACTCTTTCTACACTACCACTGGACCCACCCCATGACTATATATTTACATTTAACCATGTATTTTATATTTTTATATGTTTTCATGTTACTAATTAGCCGTCTGTCATTTCAGCTTGAAGAGCTCCTTTTAGCATTTCTTATAAGGCAGGTCTAGTAGTGATGGTTTCCTTCAGTTTTGTATACCTAGGAAAGTCTTTATGTCCCCTTCACTTTTTAAGGACAGCTTTGCTGGGAAAAATATACTTGGTTGGCAGATTTTTCCCCTTTATTTTCTTTTAGCAGTTTGAATACATCACATCCCTCTCTCCTGGCCTGTATGGTTTCTGCTGGGAAATCCATTGATAGCCTTATGGAGTTTCCCTTCTAAGTTATAAGCTTCTTTTTCTCTTGCATCTTTTAAGATTCTCTCTCTCTGTCTTTGATTTGACAGCTTTATTATAATGAGTCTTGGAGGGAATATCTTTAAGTTGATTTTATTTAGTGACATATGAGCTTCATGAACTTGGATATCCAATCTTTCCCCAGCTTTGGGAAGTTCTCAGTCATTATTTCTTTAAATAAGCTTTCACCCCCCTTTTTCCTTTCTTCTCTTTCTGGACCTTTAATGATCTGAAAATTGTTTTTTATGTTATTCTATAGATCATGTAGGCTTTCTTTGTTGGGTAATTTCAATTCCTCTGTCTTCTAGCTCACTTATTTTTTCTTCTGCCTGATCATGTCTGCTGTTGAAATTTTCTATTGAGTTCTTCAGTCATTGTGTCATTGTATTTGTCAGCCTCAAATTTTGTTTTGTTCTTTTGTAGGTTTTCTGTTTCTTTGATGGACTTCTCATTTTGTTTTTGTATTGTTTTCTTGCTTTTAAAAATTTGTTTATCTGTGTTCTATAGCTCTCTGAACATCTTTAGAAAAATTATTTTGAATATTTTGTGTAGTTCCTGGACTCCATTTCTTTGGGTCAGATACTGAAAGTTTACCATATTCCTTTGGTAGAATCATGTTTTTCTGAAACTTTATAATCCCTAAATCTATGCATAGGTATATGCTCATTTAAAGAAACAATCACCTCTTCCAGACTTTATGGGCTATTTGGATGAGAGGACTTTCCTTTGCAGGATGGGGCAGGTTGGAGCATGCTGTGACCCTGGGACTAGTGGTGCAGGGTGGCAGCTCTGGTTGCAAGAGGTATGTGATATTTCTTTGGTTCAGACTGCTGGGGTCCACAGCATCAACAATTGTGTGCTCCTTGGTGAGTACTGTGGGGCATTTTCAATGATTTCAAGGCATTTGAGGTCCTCAGCAGCACCTCCTGGTCCAACAGCTAGGGACCAGGGCTGGCAGTGGTAGTGACTGGAGATGGTGATATTCACATACTTGCCTATGGGATACAGGTACAGGTGCCTGTGTAGTGGTAGTATTGGTTGTAGACACACATATAATTGTGGGGGCCAAGGTAGGTAGCAAGAGCCAGGGCCAATGCGGGTGCATTGGTAGATGTGTGGGCCCTGACTGTCAGTGTGTACTACTGTGGGTGCTGGGTCTCACCATAGACACATGGAAGCAAGGGATTGGGTTCTAACCAGAGGCTTTCAGGTGCACAGCTGGAGGGGACTAGCTGTAGGTGAGTGCAGTGGTGTAGACCAGTGACAGAAAACAGTGACTGATCCAGGCCTATAAACTGAGGGGTCGTGGCTGTTAGGTATATTCTCCTGTGGTTGCACAGTGTCCCCCTGGGCTTATGCATGGCCACAGAGGAGGTGACAGCCTTCAGGCTGGTGGCATAAAAATGTATAGCTGGAGATGATGCTAGTCCTTAGTGAGTGTAGAGTGAGAGGGAGGTCAGCTGTGGGGGTCTAGGCTGGCATCTTGCACTCAGCTTGCACCCAGAGACCTGGGCAATCTGCCAGTGTGGTTCTTGGGTTCCAGTGGGGGATAGTGGCGAAAAAGCAGGGAGGGACACTGGTGGCTGGTATTAGCAAATGTGAATACTTGAGGGGCAAAAGCTGGTGGAATCTGCAAGGGGTTCATGGCAGCTGTGTTGGCTATTGGTTTCTCCTTCAGTGGTGAAAGCTGCAGGGTTTGTCTATAGAGTAGGTCCTTGTGGACTGTGATCACTCCCACTGGGTGGCTGCTACTGGTATTCCCTGCTTTCCTTCCCTGTTTCTAGCCGTCTCCATATCTCAGCTTTACTGGTCTGGGTTGGGTGAATTCAAAGTGGAACCTTCATCTAATGCCCCAGATATTTGGGGATGCTTGTTGCTCACCCTGTTCTTCCTTTCCCAGTGATGGGAACTCTGTAGCTGGCACTGAGCAATGCCATAATCTGTTTTTAATATCAAGGTTACTATGTGGGAAGGCAGGCCTAGGCTACTGAAACAATGCATATTCCCAAGAAAAACATGTCTTCAGAACTATCTCTTGGCCAGCCCCTGCGAGATGAGCAAGAAGCTCTTGGAATATTCTGCCTGGTAAGAGTACTTTGTATTCCTGAGGCCCTGGACCACTTGGTACCAGTTCAATAAGATAGTTAATGCTAACAGTATGATTTATGGTGAATGCCTATTTTTGATCCGTGTGTCTCGAGTCTGAATATCTAAGGTCAGTTAGATAAATCCTGCAGGCCTACCTTACAGACTCTAATAAAATCCTCAGTTGCCAAGGCTCATATGGAGTCTGGCGATAACTGGTTGTGTTAAAGAAAATCTTAGTTTAACTTTAAATTTAACTTACAAAAAATAATAATTCTAATATAAAGTCAAATTATATTCTTTGGTGCAGCTTTTAGACTGAGGGTACAGCCTTCCTTAGAGAGTATGTATAAGTAAGACCATGGCTAACCTAAGAGCAGCCACTAATTAAGAAAATGTTCAAGTTCAACAGTGCATTCATCTTACTTCCAACAATGATGATTATTGCCAAATTGCTTTCTAGAAAACTCATACCAGTGTGAAGTCTCACCAGTACTTTTTGACTATGCATTTCAAGATATGTTTTTCCTTCACTAATTATTAATTTAAAAAATCTATGTTTATGTTAAAAATAATTTTAAGGAGGTACTTTATTGTTTATATTTCAGTTTCTTTAGTTACTAGGCTAAATATTTTCCATATACTAATGGTGTTTGCCTTTCTTCTATTATAACACTGGACTAATCTATTAGCTAATAGAAGCAGTACTGTTAATGAGGAACAAAGATTTCTTTTTGATTTAGCTTGTATAAGAATGAATGTTGACTGATAGTTAACAACAAGATAACCCTAACCTAACAATTAATCATTTATCAAGTCAACTGTTTATCCAACACAGTTGGAGGATGCAATTTGGGAAAGTTTAAAGTAAAAGTAACTTGGCAAACACAAGCCCTGTGGTTATGTTTATTGTATACAATTATTGTAAAATATTATTGCCTGTATTCCCTATGCTGTACTTTTCATCCCTGTAACTTATTTATTTTATAATTAAAAGTTTGTACCTCCTTATCCCTTCACATCCCCCAGCCCCCTCCACTATTGCAACCATCAATTAGTTGTCCATGTTTATGAGCCTATTTCTGTTTTATTTGTTTGTTTGGTTTGGTTTTTAAATTCCACATGATTTAAATGACAGTTATTAAACAATGAAGCAGTTCAGAGAAATCCACAGAGAAAAGAACAAATCAAACTAAATTCTACCATTTAAGCACATGTATTAGTGCACATAAATAGACATAAATAATTGGGTACCGGGCTGGATGGAGCTATGGGGCATTTATGGAATTTGTGGAATTTGTATTTGTTCTGTTCACTTCTAACCTCACACCTAGAACAGTGTCCAGCACATAGTTGGTACAACGAATGCTTCTTCAATGAATGGACAAACCAAATAGTTATCTAAACATGGGTTGGTACTAACTGATGGATTGGAGGTTGTATAACAGCTAGGAATATTGTTAGTTCCTATCCATAAAACTGCCCCAGAGAAGACAGTTTTTGAATGGGAATGTGAATAAGACCAGAGTATATCAGAATTGCAAAAAACAGCATCTCAGTCAATGACTTTGGACTTTTATGGTCATCCTCAGATGTGAATTTAGAAGTATCTGTAATTTGCAATTACATAGACTGAATGTTATGGCAAAATCCCATGAGTGTCACCTAGCAGAGACAGCTTGGATTTGTAGTGGAAAATTTCCAAATGTGGTGCAATGGTACAAGCCATTTAAGAGACAATTATTGACTTGCTATTGGGCACTAGTGGAATCTGCCCCTATTATTGACAATCATAAAATTGACCCTGAAACCTAAAATACCCATAATAACGTGGGTCATTTCAGAGTAACACTCTAATATGGAAGTGTCCAGAAGAATTCTGTAATATCATGGAAATCATTTATATAGGAACATACTACCTGAGGAATGCAAGGAGGTACTTAACATATTCATGAGCAGATGGTCACTTTTCTTCTTGGGCTGACTTGGAGCCATCGGAGTTGTTGCCTAATTCTATTGCCATATGAGTAATGCCTATGTTCAAAAGAAAACTGCTTAGTTTATAGATAATAGTTCCAAGCACCTTGTTTGAAAGGTCACTGCATTTTGACTGGCTCCTGGAAAAACCCTTGACCTGATGAGGGTAACAACAAATCAGCTCAGTGGGCTGAACTGCATGCCATTTTCTTTGCAGTGATGGAAGAATTGAGCAACAGTAAGAACCCCGACATTTGGGTTTATGAGGACTCATGAGCAGTGGCCAGTGGTCTGCCCATATGTTCAGGCAGATGAGCAGTGGAAACCGAACTGTCTGAAGAATGCCTGCATGGGGCATGGACTTATGGAAGTCACTATGGGAATTTCTTTGGTGTGTAAGATAGGAAATGTCAATGCCAATTAGAAGAATCCCCTTCCAGGATTTCAAGTTGATTGGAACCAGCAGGTGGACATTCTGGTGGTGGTCAGCCTGGTTCACAAAATAAGAGGAAATGGAGGAGCTACAGCAATGCAGAGATGAACTGAGCATCAGCGTATTCCTCTTGCACCCTGTGAGGCACAAAAGGCCAGCAAGACCTATCCTTTCTGCCACAAAGAAAGACAAAGTGCAGATGGCTATAGGACAAACTCCCCAGAGGGAGGGCCATCACACACAGCTAGCAAATAAGTTACATCAGACAATTACCAGTAGCCCAGAAGGCTAAAAATGGGTTTGTACAAGAACAGACTCTTTTTCTGGACTAGGTTTTGCATACCTGATGGTTGATGCAAATGCTCAAAACATTATAGAGAAACTGGAACAGAAGATATAGTACATATTTGGACCACTGAATTATATTTCTTCAGAAGAAGGGACACATTTTACAGTTCAGAGTGTCCCAAAATAGGCATAGTTATCACATCAAATGGACATATCACATTGGATATCTTCCTCAAAGAAATGATTTGATAGAGAATTGGAACAGGCACTTGAAACATTTGTTTAATTTAAAATGGGAGGAAACAAGGCATGAGGCACTGGCTTATATGCTTTCAAAAGCATGTGTTCACACTCAGCAGGACCAATAGAGGGAACTCATCTCAAGGAATGGGTCCTTTGCTTTTCTGGGGTCTCAAGAGAAGAGGGTATGGGGTAAGGTGCTGATATGACTGTTGAACTCTTCCCCATGTCACCTCAACTTTCTTTCTTTTTCTTTTTCCTAGTAATGCAGTGGTCTTGGAATGAGGGCTCCAACTGTGGGTGCTAGAAACAGAGATAACCACTAAGCAAGAAACTTTAACAATACTTTTAAACCTTTATGCCAGAATTTTTAAGGGCCTGTTGGAGTGTATTGAATCTTCATTCCATCTGGGAAAATTGAGATTGAGACTGAATGCAGTTATATTGTCTAGTAGTTGGGATAGCCCACTAGCTCTGCACCTGCGTACGCTAAACTGTCTGAATGAGAGTGGATTGAAGAGGAGGTAGTTACTAGATTGGTATTACTATCAGTAGTTTGGGTAAGCATATTACTGAGCCTAACATTCTTTCCCAAAGTGGAAAACTTTGGATTAAAATCATTGTCCAGAAGAGAAAAGGAGAAATAGTAGCTGAGAGTAAGGTAGAGAGGGAAATCCTTATGACACTGTGCCTTGGAAGAGACTCAGAGAGCGAGAATCATCTTGTCTCTTTCACAATTATACCAGATGCTGGAAAGGTTTTGAAGCCAGAAGTGCAAGACCACCCCCTTTTGGAACCTGACAAGGTCAAATGGAAACCTATAAACCCGAGTGGCATAGCTCTGGGAGACAATTTGGTCACACACTCTGAAGAAGTCCTGGCCCAATTTTTGATGACTGGGTAGAACACTCGTGACTTGCCAGTGTCACTTGACCCCTGTTTTTCAGGTTTACATCAACCTCAAAGGCTATCATTTGGAAAGAAATTTCCAAGGAAGTACTTTCTTTTGAGCCGTTGGACCATGAATCGTACAACTCCTGGCCAATTGATTACTGTGTAACTATAAATTTTGATGATCAAATTATTAGAAAGTTTCCTGATCATAATGGACAAAATATAGCATCTGCATTGTGACATGCTAATGTGTGCTGTGCTCCAATAAATATCATCCTTGTTTTTGTGGGTAGAAAGCTACTGAAAATTTTCCTTGTTTATTTTTCATTTTTCATGAAGTAGGTTTATTTCTAGTTCATCTTTATATTATGGATATAGCCCTTCAGCTCAGATTTTGTAAGGGTGTTTCCCATTATGTTGTGAACATTGGACAGGACCTAGGTTTACTCTTGTCCCTCATTCTTCAGAACATACCCACACAAAAAACCTCAAGTTCACCAGGATTTGATAAATGCCACATGGTGAAAACCAGCAACAGAGCTGGCTTTACCTATTAGATTTCATCTGTCACTCAAATTTTGGCTCCTAAGCAGTGTTTATTTTCTCACTATCTTACTTCTTATTTCTTTTTTGTTTTAACTTTGGAATTTTTAAGATTTTTTTCATTATGAGAGTTGCTGCATGTTTATTCAAAAGGAATCACATAATACGTTATTTTCTCATATGCAAAAGCTTGGAGGTGGAATTCTGCTTGTTGAGGAAGTAAAAATAAACTCACATATGAAATGTATCAGCATTTTGAATATATTTTATTCCAATCACACACATACATAAACACATGTACATATACACCCATGTATAACATTAGTTACTACATAAAGAGCATTTTATTATCTTAGGAAGCTTTTTTTCAGAAGCTTGATTCTTTATGTTTTTAACTTTCTTACTGCAAAAGTAATACATGTTGATTTAGGAAACAGAAAATATAGATAGTGAGAAAAAGAGAATTAAGAATTACCACCATCTGTTTATAGCAGCTATCACTTGATTCTATGACAAATATGAGTTTTTATTGTACATGCTATCTTGTGGGTTACTTTGTTTTTAACTTAAAATATTGTAGGTGCTTTTCCCAGTTATTGAATGTACTACCTAAATATTTTAAATGATTCAAAGTACTCCATTTTATGTTAAATGCTTTTAAAACCAACACCATATTTTTGTTATAAAATTATTTGTATAATGTATATAGTTCATTTATATGTGTTGAATAAAATTGAACTGTTTAAAAATCATTGTTTCCTATATTTTTGTCATTTTATAATGCTATAATAACTCTCCTTGCATACAAATGTTTATCTACAATTCAGATTATTTGTATAGATTTCTAGACATAGCATAATTTAGACCCCAAAAGGAATGTTCTTAAGGATCCTTGATGATTATTGCCAAACAGCTTTCTAGAAAACTCATATCAGTGTGAATTCTCACCAGTACTTTTTGACAATATACACTTCAAAATATGCCTTTCCGTCACTATTAAGTGAAAAAAAATCTATGTTTATGATAAAAATAATATTAAGGAGGTATTTTTTTTCTTTCTAGATTTTTTTTGCTATCATTAATGTACAATTACATGATCAACATTATGGTTACAAGACTCCCTCTATTATCAAGTCTCCACCACATACCCCATTACAGTCACTGTCCATTAATGTAGTAAGATGCTATAGAGTCACTACTTGTCTTCTCTGTGTTATATTGCCTTCCCCGTGTCCCCCCGCACTACATTATACGTGCTAAACGTAATGCCCCTTTCTCCCCCTTATCCCTCCCTCCCCACCCATCCTCCCCAATCCCTTTCCCTTTGGTAACTGTGAGTCTGCTGCTGTTTTGTTTCTACAGTTTTTTCTTGGTTCTTATACTCCACAGATGAGTGAAATCATTTGATACTTGTCTTTTTCCACCTGGCTTATTTCACTAAGCATAATACCCTCTAGCTCCATCCATGTTGTTGCAAATGGTAGGATTTGTTTTCTTCTTATGGCTGAATAATATTCCATTGTGTATATATACCACGTCTTCTTTATCCATTCATCTACTGATGGACACTTAGGTTGCTTCCATTTCTTGGCTATTGTAAATAGTGCTGCATTAAACATAGGGGTGCAGGTGTCTTTTTAAGACTGGGCTGCTGCATTCTTAGGGTAAATTCCTAGAAGTGGAATTCCAGGGTCAAATGATATTTCTATTTTTAATTTTTGAGGAACCTCCATACTGCTTTCCACAATGGTTGAACTAATTTGCATTCCCACCAGCAGTGTAGGAGGGTTCCCTTTTCTCCACATCCTCACCAACATTTGTTGTTGTTTGTCTTTTGGATGTTGGACATCCTAACTGGTGTGAGGTGATATCTCATTGTAGTTTTAATTTGCATTTCTCTGATGATTAGCGATGTGGAGCATCTTTTCATGTGCCTGTTGGCCATCTGAATTTCTTCTTTGGAGAAGTGTCTGTTCAGCTCCTCTGCCCATTTTTTAATTGGTTTATTTTCTTTTTGTTTGTTAAGGTGCATGAGCTCTTTATATAATTTGGATGTCAACCCCTTATTGGATATGTCATTTACAAATATATTCCCCCATACTGTAGGATGTCTTTTTGTTCTACTGATGATATCCTTGCTGTACAGAAGCTTTTCAGCTTGATATAGTCCCACTTGTTCATTTTTGCTTTTGTTTCCCTTGCCCAAGGAGATATGTTCATGAAGAAGTTGCTCACGTTTATGTCCAAGAGATTTTTGCCTATGTATTTTTCTAAGAGTTTATGGTTTCTTGACTTACATTCAGGTCTTTAATCCATTTTGAGTTTACTTTTGTGTATGGAGTTAGACAATAATCCAGTTTCATTCTCTTACATGTAGCTGTCCAGTTTAGCCAACACCAGCTGCTGAAGAGGCTGTCATTTCCCCATTGTATATCCATGGCCCCTTTATCATATATTAATTGACCATATATGCTTGGATTTATATATGGGCTCTCTAGCCTGTTCCATTTGTCTATGGGTCTGTTCTTGTGCCTGTACCAAATAGTCTTGATTACTGTGGCTTTGTAGTAGAGCTTGAAGTCAGGGAGTGTAATTCTCCCCACTTTATTCTTCCTTCTCAGGATTGCTTTGGCTATTCGGAGTCTTTTGTGATTCCATATGAATTTTAGAACTATTTTCTCTAGTTCATTGAAGAATGCTGTTGGTATTTTGATAGGTATTGCATTGAATCTGTAGATTGCTTTTGGCAGGATGGCCATTTTGACAATATTAATTCTTTCTTATCCATGAGCATGGGATGTGTTTCCATTTTTGGTTTCTTCTTTAATTTCTCTCATGAGTGTCTTGTAGTTTTCAGAGTAGGTCTTTCACTTCCTTGTTTAGGTATATTCTTAGGTATTTTATTCTTTTTGATGCAAGTGTGAATGGAATTGTTTTTGTAATTTCTCTTACTGCTAGTTCATCGTTAGTGTATAGGAATGCCACAGATTTCTGTGTATTAATTTTGTATCCTGCAACTTTGCTTAATTCATATATTAGATACAATAATTTTGGAGTGGATTCTTTAGGGTTTTTATGTACAATATCATGTCATCTGCAAACAGGGAAAGTTTGAATTCTTCCTTACCAATCTGGATGCCTTTTATTTCTTTGTGTTGTTTGATTGCCATGGCTAGAACCTCTAGAACTATGTTGAATAAAAGTGGGGAGAGTGAGAATCCTTGTCTTGTTCTCAATCTTAAAGGAAAAGCTTTCAGCTTCTCACTGTTAAGTATAATGATGACTGTGGGTTTGTCATGTATGGCTTTTATTATGTTGAGGTACTTGCCATCTATACCTATTTTGTTGAGAGTTTTTATTATGAATGGATGTTGAATTTTGTCAAATGCTTTTTCAGCACCTATGGAGATGATCATGTGGTTTTTGTTCTTCTTTTTGTTGATGTGGTGGATGATGTTGATGGATTTTCGAATGTTATACCATCCTTGCATCCCTGGGATGAATCCCACTTGATCATGATGGATGATCTTTTTGAT
The DNA here is from genome assembly GCA_029783875.1 of Phataginus tricuspis. Classification (NCBI taxonomy): domain Eukaryota; kingdom Metazoa; phylum Chordata; class Mammalia; order Pholidota; family Manidae; genus Phataginus; species Phataginus tricuspis. The sequence continues at coordinate 44,593,124 of JAQQAC010020896.1, read as the reverse complement.
GTATTTTTTAATTCAATCTGCTAATATTTTGTTGAGTATTTTTGCATGTATGTTCATCAGGGATATTGGTCTGTAATTTTCTTTTTTTGTGGTGTCTTTGCTTGATTTGGTATTAGAGTGATGTTGGCCTCCTAGAATGAGTTTGGGAGTATTTTCTCCTCTTCTACTTTTTGGAAAACTTTAAGGAGGATGGTTATTATGTCTTCACTGAAAGTTTGATAAAATTCAGCAGTGAAACCATCTGGTCCAGCAATTTTGTTCTTAGGTAGTTTTTTGATTACCAATTCAATTTCCTTGCCAGTAATTGGTCTATTCAGATTTTCTGTTTCTTCCTGGGTCATCCTTGGAAGGTTGTATTTTTTAGAAAGTTGTCCATTTCTTCTTCTAGGTTATCCAATTTGTTGGCATATAATTTTTCATAGTATTCTCTCATAATTCTTTGTATTTCTGTGGTGTCCATAGTGATTTTTCCTTTCTCATTTCTGATTCTGTTTTTGTGTGTAGACTCTTTTTTTCTTAATAAGTCTGGCTAGGGCTTTATCTATTTTGTTTATTTTCTCAAAGAACCAGTTTCTGCTTTCATTGATTCTTCCTATTGTTTATTCTTTTTGATTTTATTGATTTATGCTGTAATCTTCCTTGTGTCCTTCCTTCTACTGACTTTGGGCCTTATTTGTTCTTCCTTTTCTAGTTTCATTAATTGTGAGTTTAGACTGTTTATGTGGGATTGTTCTTCTTTCCTGAGGTAGGCCTGTATTGCAATATACTTCCCTCTTAGCACGGCCTTCGCTGTGTCTCACAGATTTTGCGGTGTTGAATTATTGTTGTCATTGGTCTCCATATATTGCTTGATTTCTGTTTTATTTGGTCATTGATCCAGTGATTATTTAGGAGCATGTTATTATGCCTCCATGTGTTTGTGGGCTTTTTAGTTTTTTGTGTGTAATTTATTTCTAGTTTCATACTTTTTGATCTGAAAAGCTGGTTGGTACAATTTCAATTTTTTTGCATTTACTGTGTCTCTTTTTGTGGCCTAATGTATGATCTATTCTTGAAAATGTTCTATGTGCACTTGAGAAGAATGTGTATCCTGTTGCTTTTGGATGAAGTGTTTTTTAGATGTCTGTTAGATCCATCTGTTCTAATATGTTGTTCAGTGCCTCTGTCTCTTTACTTATTTTCTGTCTGGTTGATCTATCCTTTGGAGTGAGTGGTGTGTTGAAGTCTCCTAAAATGAATGCATTGCTGTCTATTTCCCCCTTTAATTCTGTTAGTATTTGTTTCACATATGTAGGTGATTCTGTGTTGGGTTCGTAGATATTTATAGTAGGTATATCCTCTTGTTTGACTTACCCCTTTTTCATTTTGTAATGTCCTTCTTTGTCTCTTGTGACTTTATTTGTTTTGAAGTCTAATTTGTCTGATACAGTACTGCAACTCCTGCTTTTTTCTCCCTATTAGTTGCATGAAATATCTTTTTCCACCCCTTTACTTTCAGTCTGTGTTTGAAGTGAGTCACTTGTAGGCAGCCTGTAGATGGGTCATGTTTTTTATCCATTCAGTGACTCTATGTCTTTTGATTGGTGCATTCAGACCAGTAACATTTAGGGTGATTATCAATATGTATGTATTTATTGCCATTGCAGGCTTTAGATTTGTGGTTACCAAAGGTTCAAGGGTAATTCCCTTACTGTCTAACAGTCTAATTTAACTCACTTTGTATGCTATTACAAACACCACCTAAAGGTTCTTTTTTTTCTAAGGAGGTGTTTTTTTGTTTATATTTCAGTTTCTTAGTTACTAGGCTAAATATTTTCCATATACTAATATGGTGTTTACCTTTCTTCTGATACTAGTTTTTAATGAAATTATCTTTTATTCTACTTGGTTTTGGTGCTTTTCTTCTCGTTTTAAGAATCTTCATGAAGTCAGACTTTCACAATATCTGTGCAGTGTTATTTTTTCTTTCTTTATTTGCTGTTGAGTTGACTTGTAAGTAATGCCGCATATACCAAACTTTGTCTTTATGTGCTGAATTTTTTTAGCTGATATTTTTATTATTGACATATTTTATTTTGGCTGAGAAATTCCTTCTCACCTTATATTTTTGGCATTTTTCATTAAAAATGTATGTTACAGTTGAAATATATTTTAACAAATGATATGAAGTGTGGATCTGATTTTTTTTTTTGACAATACATAGCCAAATAACCAGCCCAAGTACATTTGTATCTTTAAACTCAATTGGAATAATAGGATATGCCTTTTATTTTAGAATTTTAGAAAATCAAGAGCACCAAGCTAAAACAAAAGTATTTTCTTCTACCTCTCTTTTGCCATCATTCATATTTATGTATAATGTGGCTTCTCATCTTATTTTATATACTTGCATCATTAAATAAAACACTATTTAATTTTAAAATTTTTAAATAAAATTTTTCCTAAGCACTGTCAATATTTCCTTTTTCTCTATTCTTACTTCTCCTTGACCAGTTTTGCCAATTATAATATAGACTGCTTGGTAATGGATATGTCTAAAAGGATATTTATATCTGAGCACAGCTAATTCTTGTCACCCATCTAATGTCAAAATGAAGTAATCAGCATATATCCTGTCCCTTTCTTTTCTCCACCAGTTTCAGATTCTGTTTCAGGGAGCAAAAATACAGCCCTTTTTTCTTCTGCAGTGACAATCCAGGGGAGATAACAGAGTGTTCAATTAACTGAGCTAATGGAGCAGCTCCCCCAGTTAAACAGCAGGACGGTTTTGAAGACTTCATGCTTCCTGTTCAATTTTGGTCTCTCTGATAACATTTTTAAGAATTTGATGAACCCTCTTTATTTAAAGGCATTCTTAGTAGTTGTTTGATATTCTAGTTAAATCCCCAAAATGTTAACTTTGTTGAGCACATTGAAGAATGTATAGGTCTTACACTCAGTGTATTTTTCCAGTCCATCTTACCATCTCACCTCTTCCATGTTTGGTTCATTTATAGTTAGGGGAGGGTGTGCAGCCAACTGTGGGAGAAATCCTTGCCACAGCCCTTACCATAGCTCACCCCAGACCTCCTGTCTTCCTGGGGAGGAAGTATTCAAACGTCTGAGAGAAGGAAGTTGAGTTGTCACTTTCTCTGAAATATACAATGTTAACAGCAAGTGTGGTAATTAGCAGAAAATAAGGAATGCAGATACAGCAGTGGGACTAGTGGTTAGAATTCATCTTTTAAAACTCTCTCAAAGCTAGAGGCAGTTGTGTGAGCTGTTGTGTCTGTGGCATATGGAGGAAATGGGATTTGCAATCAGAAGACTTGAGTCTGAGGGCAGGCTCTAATACTCGCATAAAGGTTGGCACTCCTTTCATCTTTCAGCCTTAGTTTCCTTATCTTTGGTGAAAATAAAATGAGTGATATGTGAGACAGTTTTGTAAGCCAAAAGGGTTGTACAAAATAATAGGATGTGTTGTTATTCCTAATGTGTAAACAATGAAGGGAGGAGGGAATATTATTTATAGACCTTTTCCAGGAAGGCTTGTGGAGTAAGTGACAGGTGGATGAATGAAACAAGACGAGAATTACAGATGGTTAGTCACCTTGCAGGCTATATGTAAAGTGTGTCCCTTAGAACCTGGTCATAACATTTGGAACTTTATTTACTTTGCTTGAAATAGCTATCATGAGTGATGTTATTTTCAGCTGGTAAGTCCTGAAATTGAAGTCTTTAGAAACAGGTTCATATTTCTATCCATCTTTCCATCCATGTATCCATCGTAGCTCCAGGGAGAAGGGTGTTCCTGGCCTGGGATGAGTCCCCAATGAATTTGTTAAAACCGAAATAAGCAGTTGGGAGAAAGGCTTTTATTTCTTACAGTCACTACCTGACCCTGCCCCATCCATCTCCGGCTGTGGCTATGCTGTCCTTCCCTCGTCTTCCTTTTTCAGCAGGAACTCCATGGGTGAGGCCTTGGTGACTTACTGGCACCAGAACAATTAGGTATCAGGAATGGAGGGGGGGAGAGGATGGCTGCTTTCTCTCCATCCCTTTCCTCAGATCCACTGGAGGCTCTGAAACATCCATTGGTATGTAAATAGACTAAAGCCAAGTGGGAGAATCTGGATATTCTGAGTAAAAACTTCTGTTTACCCCACAACATCCATTTATCCATCCAAGTGATTAAAATACATTCTTTGCAGATTCTTAAGGTAGTAATGAAGTATGTTAAGCTAGGTGATTGCAAAAATGAAAAATCCATGGATTCTGCTTTTGAAGGAGTTCAAAGTCCTAAAGAGGACATACATAAAGCTATTATAGATGTAGCGTTTTTTTTTTTTAATAAACAAAGTCTCAAAAGAAGGCCAGATAAATAAAGTCAAAGATAGTCTAAAAAAACCCAGTTAGGTATAAATTTAAACACTGCTTTGTCATTTTGAGAGGCCTCGGATCTCTCTGTTGTTTCTTTTTATTTTCAGGCTATTTAATTTTGTTATAAGGTGGCTGGCATGTAATTCCTGTTTTGAAACTTTCAGATCTATTTAAACTTGTCTTATAAGGTCAGAACCAATACACTAGCTGAAGTAATTGTGCTTAAGCATCTTCTAGTAAGTAAGGCCAAGTTACTAGCCTCAAAACAAGATTATTAAAATAAAATTAAGAAAGAACCATCCAAAATACATGGCTAATGATTTAGTTTCCATTCAGAATGTTTCCTTTGAGAATGTGTTCAACATTTTTTTAATGGAGTTAAAGGAAACTCAGGTAAGAGGTATTTTGTTGTTGTTTGTTAACTTCCATTCTAGGGAGGGGAGTCCATCCTTTCATATTTCCCTAGTTGTATAAAAACTCATGTGCAGAGATCTGAGTTAACTGGCAGCAATTTTAGATTCATTGAAGTGATGTTTTAGTCTTTATAGGTTGGCTTAGTTGGCAGCTGCTCAGCTGGCTTGCCCTTCATCTGGCTCAGGAAGTAGCCATGAATATTCTTATCTTTTATGCTTTACCTCTCCTTAGAGAAAAAAATCACCACCTATCAGGGCAGAATCAGAACTATTTTATCATTCTTCTCACCTCCCTTCCACTCACTCACCTTTTTGGAACTTTTTTATAAGCAACTATATTTAAATTTGGCTTTCCTCCCTCCTTCCTTCCTTCCTTTAAATAAAGAGAAATTTTATCAGAGAATATTTACAAACTAGATTATTCATATTGTAGGGCATTTCTTTCTACTTGCTATGTAAGTATGTGTACGTAATTATGTATATACATTTTACAGATGATTTGCTAATTATTTAGTAATCTTTATTGTTTGCTTAAAATACAAGGATCTTTTTTTGGAAGATATTTCTGTACAACATGATTTCTTATTAGTATTTCATTCAATGCATGGCTTTACTAAGGTTATTTACCAATCCCCTGGTTATTTCTAAATGTACATCATAAACCATACAGTGAAATCTTATAGTTAAAATTTTTATGTATATAAGTAACTATTTTATTTGGACATACATTATTGTAAATGGAATAGCTGGGTCAGAGAATATTCATATACAAGGCATATATTGGAAGTACAATTTCTAAATACTCTTCCAGAGATTATACACTTATACTTCTTGCATATGTGCACCTGAAAACTCTGTCAAGCTTCTTTTACAAAAAGAGATTCCTCAGGGCATTTCTTTCATATTTTTAAACAACATAATTTCATAACAGAAGGACAAAGAATTTAACTTACTTTTATTAAAAATAATTATAACTTCCCTTTAATAATTATTATAATGAATTCTAATGATGTGGTCCTGAAATGTCTAAAAAGACAGATTACTTGAGAATTTAAGCACTATTATAATTGCTTTCATAATGTGAATTGATAAGTAACAAATATAAAAAGTCAAAGCAAAATAAAAACAATGAATTAGTAGAATTAGTAGTTCTCTTTGGTAATAAATCTTCCTATCAATAAAATTGCAACAAACTTTTTTTTTACCATATTTATAGGGTGTTTTTGTAGGATTAATGAAAAATGCTCTGAAGAAGATAAAGCATTTTAAAATGTGATATACTATTACTATGAATACACTTGCAACACCAAGTGAAGCTGCAGCATGAGCATCAGAGCACAATATCAAGCCCCACCCTGTAATTACTGAATCAGAATCTACATTTTAGCAAGATCAAATGATTTTTAATCACATTAAAGCTTGAGAAGCCCTGGCTTAGAAGAAAACAAAGGAAAAATATTCACCTATTTAAAACAGGAGACGTTTACCAAAATGTTTTGTCTATCTCTTCTCCTCCCAGAGGCTAATAGTACAATGAACATACTAATTAGAGAATGAAGAATAGAAAAAAGTTTGGTGAGTTAAGAAATGTCAGACAAACTGTGTTTTAGAACTGACTTTCCATTGAGAAGAAACATGCACATTTTGAGTTATGGCTTTTTGAGCAAAAAAAAAGTTTATTAACATCAGGTGGTAGCAGGATCCATGTATGTTGCGGTCAAACCCACCTATGGATGTTATGGGTAAAGGGCAACAATTAGTCTTTCATTGGTTAGGTTCCCATAACTTCCTGCACTTAACCTCACTGTGGCACTTACCATGCTGGTCAGGCTGTGCATCCTTGTTGGTATTTCCAGTAGACCACAAATTTCCTGAGGGCAGGGCTGTGCTTTATTTGTTTTTGTACCCTCAGTTACTACCATAGTATCTTGCACATAGAAGGCTGAAAGCAATATTTAGTAGTAATACTGGACAGACCAAATTTACATGAAAAAAATCACAAGATTTCCTGAATTATATGCCCAATCAATCTTAAGAGCATAAAACTGATTATTTGGAATCTCTGTGCTTTTTTTCTTAATTGAAGTATAATTGGCAAATAATATTCTATTTGTTTCATGTGTATAACAGTGATTTGAGATTTATATACATTGCTAACTTGTCACCACAAATCTAGTTGCCATATATCACCATACAAAATGAATACAATATTATTGACTGTACTCCCTGAGCTGTACAATACCTCCCCACGACTTATTTATTTTCTAACTGTAAGTTTGTACCTCTGATCCCCTTCAGTCATTTCACCCCCAACCTCCCAGTCCTCTTCCCCTCTGACAACTGCCACTCTCTTCTGTAACTATGAGTTTGGGTTTTGCTTGTTTATTTTGTTTTTTAGATTCCACATATAAGTGACATCATGCAGTATTTGTCTTGCTCTGACTTACTTCACTTAGCATAACTTCAAGGTCCATTCATATTGCTACAAGTGGCAAGATTTCATTCTTTTTTGTGGCTGAATAGTATTTCATAGTGTATATATACAGATCTTTATCTATTCATCTATTGATGAACACTTAGGTTGTTTCCATATCTTTGCTATTTTTAAATAATGCTGCCATAAACACACGGTGCATATATCTTTTCAAATTAGTGTTTTTGTTTTCTTTGGGTAGATAGTCAGAATTGAAATTGCTGGGTACTATGGCATTTATATTTTAAATTTTTAAAGGAACTTCCATACTCTTTTCCATAGTGGTTGCACTAATTTATATTTCCACCAAGTGTTCCCTTTTCTTCACATCTTCTCTAACACTTCCTATTTCTTGTCCTTTTGATAATGGCCCTTCTTACTGGTGGGAGTTGGTATCTCATTGTGGTTTTGATTTGCATTTCCCTGATTATAGGTGATGTTGAGTATCTTTTTATGGGTTTATTACTCTATTCTTTTCCATTGATTAATGTGTCTGTTTTTATGTCATACTAGTATTTGATTACTATAGCTTTGTAGTATAGTTTGAAATCAGGGCATAGGATACCTCTAGCTTTATTCTTTCTCAAGAATTTTTTGGCTATTTGGGGCCTCTTGTGTTCCCATGCAAATTTTAGAATTATTTGTTCTAGTTCTGTGAAAAATCCCATGGTATTTGGATAGGGATTGCATAATCTGTAGATTGCTTTGGGTAGTATGGACATTTTAACAATATTAATTCTTCTAATTCTTCCATGAGCGTGGAATAGCTTTGCATTTATTTGCGTTGTCTTCAATTTCTTTTATCAATGTCTTCAGTTTTCAGTGTACAGGTATTTTATCTCCTTGGTTAAATTTATTCCTATGTATTTAATTCTTTTCGATGCAGTTGTTAATGGGATTTTTTCTTGGTTTCTGTTTCTAATAGTTTGTTACTAGTGTATACAACTGGAATGGATTTTTGTATATTAATTTTGTATCTTGCAACTTTACTGAATTCATTGGAATCTCTGTGCTTTTTTAGGTAGACATCTTTTTGTGATAGTTTCATAGCAGTTGCTTTTTACTTCTTTGATAGCTAACATTCTATTTTTCTTTTCTACAATTCTTGCTTGAAGATATAATGATTATTGGGACTTTCGTCTCCATGGGGCCATCTAATATTGATTCCTTCTTTTTGGGAATAGATGATCTCTTCTCTATTCTTATTTATGTCCTCGCATCCCCACTCCAGAATAATCCCTGAAAGGTTTCTGTGACAGATCCCTCTTGTCTCAGCCTCCACTGACGCAAGGTTTTGTTCTGCTAATCAGACTCTTCAGAGATTAATTTTTGAATGTCTGATCAAGAATAAAATAAATAGCTATTGGTTTATTTCAGCAAAGATACTGACCAGTCTGTCTCTGCTATGAGTCCATCCTTATAAAACCTTATGTTAGTCTTCTGGAGTTTCCTGGGTTCCTGCTTGACAGGCTCTTTCCTCTCTTCTTCCCAGTGATTATGAAAACTCTCAATAGCTGCCACCCAACTAATTTATTTTTATTTTTGCTTAAAACTTAAAATCCCTAATCATTACAATGGCTAAGAACATGAGCCTCAGAAGCAGGTAACCTAGGTTCATATCTTGGTCTGTCATTTCTTAGTAGTTGAATGAAGTTTTCTTTATATCTCTTTGCCTATGTTCTCAGTTATTAACAGACATATTAATGTCTAGTGCACAGGGTTGTTGTAAGAATTAAATTAGGCAACATAGGTAAAATGTGTAACATGATTCTTGGCATCCAGCAAGTACTCAGAATTGATGATGATAGCAAGTTAACTGAATCTCAGTTTCCTCCACTGTAAAATAGCAAATGGTAATACATGTTATGCATGTTTTCTGAGACCATATAAAAATATGACACGCGTAGTTGTCTGTAAAACATTATAGCCTCGCTGGGATTCATGCACTGGTGGATGACCCTGAAGTGCTCATTGGTTTGGCATGATGCCGTCATCATCGTCGTCACCTGACATTCCTATGTGAAGTGTTTTCCTTTAGATGTATGGACATTACGTTTGTGGTAATGAGTAGACATCTTTATACTCACTTTATAGGTAAAGAAACTCAAGGTCACAGGGTTTAAATGATTTGCTTCAGGTTTCTTAGCTCGTAGTTAGCTAGTCAGGGACTTAAAACCATTAATGTCTGACATTAAGCTCATGCTCTTTGTTACAATGCTCTGAAGGTGAATGATAAATTCACAGTTGGTTCAATGGACTTGTTGACAGAAAATGTCTAATTTTGTGAAGTGTACTAGCCAACCAGCAAATGAATAATTTTTTTTGTCAAGGTCTCTGGTCCATCCGATATTTCTGAATTCTTTAAACTTTGAAATTCTGAATTTTCCTACTTACTATTTAAAAGACAGAGCACAGTATATCATAAAAAATGTGAAAAGTTTGTAAATAGAAGATGGAGTGGTTATCAAAGTTTAGTTTTCTGTAAGCTTGTGTAAAAGAAAACCCAACAGTTCTAACAGCATTTTTTCTTTTCTTTACAAATAAATAAGATTGGATGGTTAAATTTTGTCAAAGAGCATGCTTCTGAGTGCTGGAGCTGTGAAAATTTCCTATCTCTGTAAGACAAGGTATCATGTGATGGGTAAAAGTGTGTAAGTAAACATTTACTCTGAAACATGACATCTCCCAAAGGAAGGCTTTTTCTATATCTGTCTCCCTCTGGTAAGAAGCTTTGTCAGTATGTTTTTATTTTTCACTGACTGAAAAATAGGAATAATTTCTGGGGACTTGAAACCTACTGGTTCAAACTTTGAAACTTCAAAGAATTTCCTTTACATCGGTCCTTATTTAGTCTTTGAACGTCTACAAACATTCAAAACAAGCAATATGTGAGAAGGAAAGTTTAAATAGTTGGGTGATTTGGACAGTCTTACCTGATCTGTTTGGTAGAATTTCTATGATACATGTTGTCTAGGATATACCAATCCCTTTTAAAGTATTTTATTTTGCTTTATGTACACATATGTAAAACTGAATAAGGCATACATTTATGCCCTTATTCAACAAATATATCTTGACTGTCTCATTTGTACCTTATGCTATGCTATGGGCTGTGGGTAGGATGAAATATGGAGAATCAGATTTTACGGAACTCGTAGTCTGCAGGAGAAAACACCAGTACAGGCCATTATAATAAACGAGGTTAACTACTATGATAGAGACACACACTTAGTTCTGGAAATACTGAGGAATATCTAACCTGCATCTCATATTTTTCTGAAATATGAAAGCTGACCTTCAGTCTGAGTTGAGTATTGATGGAAGCATGAACTAAAGCTATGCTCCTAAGCTTTAGTGTTGTGGTGATCACACAATTCATGATTTAATTATATTCTGTTTTCCATACACTATTTTAAGATGGATATATAGCTTAGTGGTAAACAATGTGGCTTCTGAAATAAGATATTTTCATATCTTAAACCTGTTATACCACTGGTGTGGGCAAATTTCTTACAATTTTTAAAGCCCCATATTCTTTAATTTTAAACTGTAAATATTGGTTGTACTCATCTGTGGATAAAATGAAAGTCCCTGTGGCCAGGATTCTCACCTGGCCCTGGTTGGCTAGCTCACTACACACCTGTGGGCAATACATGGCTGTTGACTCTATATAAAGAGCTCCACCCAGTGCTCTGGGCGACACAGTGGCATGGCTGCAAGGCTGCAGGAGAGCGGAGCAGAGGCTGGAGTGGTGGCACTGCAGAGGACAGAGGCCCAGAGGACAGCTGTGTGGGATGTCTGTGCAGACAGAGAGGCCCAGAGGACGGCTGTGCAGGCAGAGAGGCCCAGAGGCAGAGACTGGCTTGCTGCATGCAGACTTGCTCTGAGTGAATGGGATTTTAGTGATTGACCTGCCACCATGGAAATAAAGTTGGGTATAACCCTTTCACCCCAAGAATGTTCTACTGTCATTTCTTTGGTCCCATTGATTCCATAGTGAACTTGCCCGGGGCTGAAACCCATTGGCAAGACACCATCTCACAACATTGTTTGGGGGATTATATGAAACAACCTTTATGATGTGTGTAGAATTTTTAAGGAAACTGGAACTTGTTGACCTAGGAAGAAGACAAATGGAAGGGAGAATGGGGGAAGGCAAGAACAGGGAGTTCTTTTCAAACATTTGAAACACTTCTCTGTGGCAAAGAGTTTAAATGTACCTAGGAGGCTGAACTAGGCCAATGGTGGAGGTTCCAGGGAGAAAAATTTTGGTTCAGCTCAGCAGCCTAATGCTAAATAATTAGAGCTCTTTTAAAAGGCTCTTTGTGTAGAGTAATAACCAGCTTAAGTAAAGACTAAATCACTATCTCTCAAGCTTGCTCCATGCAAAGAATAATCTAGGCTTCCTGATAAAAAAACAGACTTCTTGGCTCTTCTTTGGATTCAGTAGTTCAGGGAAAGACATAGATAGATGTAATTTTTAGTCAGCAAATCATGAAATTTTTATGAGCAAGAAAGTTTGGGAAAGCTGTTCCTATTCACCTGCCAAGGGTATGCTGAGATTCTTGATTTTGATGGGAGGATTGTTTCTATGATATTGAAGAGTCATTTTAAATTTCTGGTAGATTCTCACTATATTTAGTGTTGATCTATATTGTGATCCTTATAGCAAAAAATTTAAACGAAAACACATTAATTTGATACATAGCATATAATACACCAGTGTGGGGGTATTTTATCTTAAGATGTGGAAATACTTTAGAAACCTTAGGGACAATTTAACCATCAGTATTCTGGTTCTTAAAGATATCCATATTTTCATAATTCAAGATGAAAGTTTTCTGTATATCATTCCATAAAAATAAGCCTGTATCTTTCTAGCTAATATGATGGATACCTTTCTAAATGACATCCCAAAGTTTGAAAAAAAATGCTGGTTTGCAGAGCATAAACTATTAATGTTTGTGCAATTTGTGAATCCACAATTCAGTACCTGTATTTTTTGTATGGTTAAGAAAAAAATTAGCCTCTGACATTTCAGGGTGTGGAAATGGTGGCTGTTAGCAGAAATATCCACTTTTAAATTATTACTTTACAAGTTAAGTACAGTAACCAGCTAGGCACTTGTGTGCTTCTGACTTTGTGTCAATTTTATTTCTGTGATAATTGAATGAATTCTGGGGAAGTGTCAGAAATTTTATTTTGTAAAGTGAAGAAAAATGTGTTGAACTAAAGTAAACTGTAGAATCATTCAGAAATTCCTTTTAGTTATCAGTAGCAAAACCAATTTATGAGCATAGATTTCCACTTTCTTTTATTCTAGAGTGGAGAAAATGAAAATTTAGGAATAAGAAAATTTAACCAGCATTTATTCTGGAGGAAGAGTAAGAATGAGGAGGTTTCATATGATAGCCATTAGGTGGAGCCATGAGGTTTATGAGGTAGAAACCTTCTGAACAGCTTGGAAAGATGGCTGCCTGAGAGAAAGACTCTGGTCAAAGGGTTCTCAACTTCCACGGAGGGCATTATACCTGGGCAAATACATATTGCCTTTTTTGTGGTTTTAAAATTTGTCCACAAATTCTTTGATATTCCTCGCTCAGGAGGTAGAGCTTAATTCCCTTCCCCTTGAGGGTTGTCTGACCTTTGTTACTTTGTTTCTAATAGTATGTGAAGTAACACTATGCAACTTCAGAGAGTAGGTAATAAAAAACCTCTTTGCTTCTGCCCCGGTTGTTCTGATTTGCCCTCTCTTGGATCACTCACTTGTGAGGAAACCTGCGTAGCCTATTCACAGGCCTGTTTGGTAAAGAACTGAGGTCTCCAATCAATTGCCAGTGAGGAATTGAGGCCTCCCAAGAATTTGGGGCTGGCTCCTCCCCTCGTCCCACCTCTGAAGTGCGACTTCATGAGAGACAGGCCAGAATCAATTGACTAAGCCCTTCTAAGATTCCTGACAGAGAAAAACTGAGACAATAAAGTTTCATTGTTTTACATACTAACTTTTGAGGTAATTTGTTACGCAGCAATAGATAACTAATACAATCATTTGCCTCCATGTTTAGTTTTTCTACACCTGTTAGGAGTCTTCTGGGCCCAGCTTTTCTGCCGAACTTAATTATTGCATCATTTAAAAATAAATGTTTTGGTTTTGATGTATGGCTCAAGAAATATTTTTATATCCCTTCTAGCTAAGTCTTGTTTCTGTTATGGTAATGAAGTATGGTGGCCTATAGGAGAGAATCAGTAAGTACTGATATTTTGTTTTCTGATATCATTAGTTGTGTCTAAGGAGTAAGTAATAATGCCCTTATTATTTAAGGCACTTTAACTGAAGGCATCCTGACTGATAATCTCATGTCATAATCTCAGGTACTTACCCATCATCTGTTTAGAGATTGTTAAAGCAAAATTGAGAGAGATTTTTGTCAGACTAACCTTCCTTCTCTATGAGAAGAATCTTTTTTCTCCATTTAAATATCTTATTCTTGGCAAGGATGCCAGGAAAGTGATGTTATATCCTTCCCAGTGTATCATTTCAAGGATTAAGTGATATCCAGATGTCTTATTGTTGGTGATACTAAATTTGATCACTTAATTGAGGTGATATATTCTAGGTTTTGTTAATATAAAGTTATTACTTCTCACTCTATAATTAATGAGTATCTTGATATATAGACTATGCAAATACCCTATTTCTTATCATATATTTGCCCATTAATTTTCCTTGGGATAATTATTACTTTGGTGTTTGCCAAATGCTGATTTTCTATTTCTGTCATTACTTCTATGTTTAATAATTGGAATTCTACTATAATGAAAAACATTACCTTCTCCCCTTTAGCTTCTTTATTTAGGATTTTTTGGTACTATTTTTGTAACTTTCTTGCAAGTAGGAAACTTTCAAAATAAAAGAAAGTTAAAAAAATCTTAAACATCTCTTAATGTTCAATTGAGGAAGGGGCCTTATAACTTTAATATAGTGTAGAGCTACTTGTAAATTTAAATATTTTCAAATAATACATGCATCACTGAAATAGCACTGACAGAGTATTGTCAAAATCATTGACTTTGCCAATTATGACAATACAATATCTATTAAAGGATAATCATCATATGCAGAAGTTTGAGACAAATATCACTATAGCTCTGAACTCATTCAGTATTGGGGTTCATCTTAGTAAATTTCCTTTCAGTGTGCACACATCTCCAATTTCTAAATAACATGTACATATTCAAATTCATTTTTATTTAAAGGACTGTGTTGAAGAGTTTTTAATTTTATCCCAGTTTTTTTTAATGTTGGTATGATCACAAGGAGTAGAGAAATGGCCAAAATTAAAACTTTAAAACATCTTCATATTTAAAATTTTTAAGCTTCTTGTTCCAGATTTATATCTGTCAAGCATAAAATTTATTGAATTTGTACTGCACAACTGATTCTATTGAAGGTATTTGTACATATGTTAGACACTATTTATTGGCACTGATTGTTTTATCACCTATGTTAGATTAATGGATTCTCAAAGCAACTATAGTGGTGGGTATCATCTCTGTTTTATAGATGAAAACATGGAATCAGAAGGTCAGCTACCTTGTCTGTGGCTCCCAGCTAGGACTGTGGAGATCCTGATTTGGAAACCCCATGCTTTTCCCTTTATGTCACAACCCCTGAGTCTGTGTTTCTACAAAGAACCATGTAAACTAAATTATGCTATATTTATTGAGATTGTAATAATTCTTTCCTGTATTTTAACTCTTTGTTTTCTAATATTTCTTCTTTTACTAAGTTCTTTGGTCCTTTTTCAAAATCACTTTATTATTACAGTGATTTGCTTCGAGTAGAAGTTATAACAAATCCCTTTCTTTAAATACAGTTTTGAGGGGGATATTCATAGAAAGAAATAAAAAGATCTCCATTATTGTGTTTATGCTTATTTGACATTATTAGCTGACTATGCTTGGTAAAGTATGCTTTTTATTCTTCTTTATGATGTGTTATTAAAAATGTTTCCCTTTTTTGTCCAAGTGACGTGTGGAAGTAAAAACAAGATAAGAATTATTTCCTTTTGCTGCAATTTTAGTAGCTCTGTTTTCAGTTGATCAACATTGATTGGCAAAGAGCTGCCCAGGTGATGGCTTTTACCTTTGTCTTGGAATATCTCAGGAAGCTTTCCCAATCACTTAAGATGCTATGGACAGTGTAAGCAGCATAAGTGTAGGTGGCATAGCTGGCTGGTCAGAAAACAAAACAAAAAATAAAGAAATTGGAATATATATTAAAGGGAATTTATATTGTACCCTACACTTCCAAAAGAAAAGATGCTTATGAAAAGATGAAACGTACAGTTCAAGCCCCAAATAAATTTTGTGCAGCTAGAAATGAAGTGTCCTATCAAAGCTAATGCTACCCTTTACAAAGGATGTGTGATTATTCATAGTTATAAAATCTGCGTTGTTTATAAATTGAAAATATTCTAAGAATACTGTGATGGTGAATTTTATGTGTCAACTTCATTGACCACTGCATGTCTGGATTAAACATTATTTTGATGTGTTTGTAAGGTGTTTTTGAATGCAACTAACATTTGAAGCTGTGAACTCAGTAAAGTAGGCTGCCCTTCCCAGTGTGGGTAGACATCATCCAGTCTGTTGAATGTCTGAACAGAACAACAGGTAGAAGGAGGGAGGAATTTATCTTTTATTCCTGCCTCACTGATTGAGCTGGGACATCTCATCTCATATTTTCTGGCCTGCAGACTCAGATTAAATTACATCACTGGCTTTCCTGGGTCTCCATCTTGCAAATGGCAGTATGTGGGGCTTCTCAGCTTCTGTAATTGTTGAGCCAATTCCTAACAAGAAATATCTATTTAATAAATATGGATATCTTATTTTATATGTATAAATATATATATTCCATATATTCTGTATATTATACATATATAATAAATAGCTAGATAGCTAGATGTCCTGCTGGTTTTATGTTGTCTGGAGATCCTTGACTAATAACAGGTAGGGACAAAATATTTTAAAACAAATGATCTACAGCACTTTGTACACGATTGCTGTCTAATAAATATTAATTGACACTAATTAATGCCTTTGAAGTCAGTGAATTGATATGCAGCACTTTCAAGAATTGAAGTTATACTGACTTAGCTCTGAAGTTACTCATAACATCCTGGCAAATGGTCTGGTGCTTCACTCTTTTTTCTGTTTCTATCTGCATCACCCTATATTCTCTTTTTCTTAAAACTCTGATGACACTGTTTCATTCCCATGTATAGTCCAGCAAACCTTTTAGAACTAAATGAGCAAAGACATGAATCAGATCATTAAACAGATGCTGGGCTCTAGGTCTGAAAGAAATGGACATCCTAGGTTATAAATGTTAATTGGACAAAATAGCAGTCAGACAACACTCCTAATTTTGAAAAATGCACAATAACACAGAGTATTATACATACATGATAAATAAGACACTCTGAAGATATCCACGGAGAAAAATATCACTTGAAAATGCACAGAATAACTTGTTAATTAGAGAGAAATACTGTGATTTTCCAAAGTATTTTTAGGATAGACACTACTTTTCCTTGTAATTCAATGAATTTAGAATGTCATTCTGGAGTAATGTCAGCAAGAAATCAGAATAGAAGTCTCAGGATTCTCCCCCAAAGAAACCTGATTTAACAATAATATATGGCCTAAAAAACTTTCATGAGAAGTCCTGAATCCACTAAAAAGTTGCAGTACCCCAGACACACACAAATCCCAAAAAGGCACATTGAAATGGGCTGCATAGTGGGTTACAGTCGTTGATGTTCCTTGGCTTGTAGATGCGTCACTCCAGTCGACTCCAGAGTTCTCTGTGTCTGTGTCTGAGTCCAAAGCTCCCCCTTATCAGGACTGCTGACTGGATTATTGTTGTTTGTTTCCATAATTGCTTATTTTAAGGTTGAGTAGTCTATTTTACAGATATAAAATAATATGTTCATTTACCTGTTAATGGACATTTAGGATGCTTCACTTGCTCCGCACCCTCATCGATCCAAGTATTGTCAAACAGTTTGATTTTATTCATTCTAATGCATATATAGTAGTATTACATTGTGGTTTTAATTTGCATTTGCCTGATGACTAATGATGTTGAACATCTTTTTGTGTATCTTCTTTTGATAAGTGTTTATTAAAATCTTGCCTGTTTTTATTCAGTTAGTTATGTAATTATTAAATCGCAAGAGCTCTTCACGTAGTCTGGATATAAATGTCTGTCATATGTATATGTAATGTGATTGTTTTCTTCTATTCTGTAGCTTTTCATTGTCTTAATGGATGTCTTTTAATTTTTTGTATGAAGTCTAACTGGTCAATTTTTCTTTTATGATCTGTCCATTTCCTGGCCTACTTAGAAATCTTAGCCTCTCTCAGCATCAGGAAGATTTTCTGTAAGTTCCTTCTAGACATTTTGTAGTTTTCATCTGTAGTCTTAGGACAATGATGAACACTGAGTTAATTTTTGTGTGTGGTGTGATGATCAATGTTCATTTTTCCAAAATAGATATACAATTGTTCCATCATTAAATGTTGAAAATATTATCCTTTCCTCATTGAATAATTTTGTACCTTTGTTGAAAATCAACCCTATGGGAGAGAGTCTATTTCTGAACTCTTTATTTCATCCCATTTCTGTCTCTATCTATCCTTATGCCAATATCACATTGATCTGGTTATTATAGCTTTATAGTATGTCTTGAATCAAGTAGTATAAGTCTTCAAATTTCATATGTATTTTTTATAAATATTTTTGCTATTCCAATTTCTTAGCATTTCCATAGAAATATTAGAATCAGCTTGTAAATTTATTTTAAAATTATCTGCAGGGAGAAAGGTGGGATTGCATTAAATCTATATATAAATTTGGAGAAAACTTCAACTTAAAGAATATAGAGTCTCCCAAAAGTTGAGCATGGCATATCTATTTATTTGGAATTTCTTTAATGTAATTCAGCCAAACTTTATCATTCATTTTAATCTGCTAGATATCTAATGAGTTTCTAAGATAAATCTATTAAATATTACTTTTTTAGTAGCCAAATGAAATAATTATATTTCCTGTCTTTTAACTAGCAAAATCACTATGAAATCCTGAGTCCTAGGGACTGAATGCACTAAACATATTTCCAAATATCGGTGGTTATGAAATTCCAGTTGTAGGAGGACATGGTATTTGAACTCAAATAAGTTAGAGGATCAAGTTTTATTTAATGTACATTTACTGAGTGCCTCTTAGGCATTGTTTTAGATGCTAGACATATAGCAGTGAACTAAGACAAAATTTCTGTACTTCTGAGACTTTAATTCTGACCTTTGTAGTGGCATAGCATCACTGCTATGCCAAGGTGGTTATACAGTCAGATAGTAACAATTCAAAGCACATGGAGTGAGCAAGATCAGATCATTAATATGTGAAACAAAAGGATACTATGAAGATGACACTTATTAATGGAGAAGAGAGTTTAAAATTATAGTCCTATAAATACTGTCAGCTTCATATAGGGGTATATATTAACATTTTTTAACACCTGACATTGAGAAGATAGATGGCTCCAAAACATCATTTATTTCTCAATGATAGCACTGAAGGAAAACACTGATGGTAAACTAGTTTAAAACCTGTATAGCAGGATTCGTCATTAAAATTACCTTAATTATGTAACCCCACAGTTTGAACATATGTAATAAAATGTACTGGAAATTATAAAGTGATTCACCCTGGGTTCCACTTTAGATTCTGAAAAGGATGTCATAGCACTTCAACTAAAATTATTTTGTTAGAGCTATGTCTAATTTATGCTGAACTGCTGAATATGTGATTGGTGAGAGTGAAAGGTTTATTGTATGTCTCTGGCTATGGTTGTCTGCAATAAAATTTGCTGAAAAACAAAACTGAATAGCATATTTGACATTAGGTCTAGGGAATGTAACAGAATACTTGAATGAAAGTCTTACTATCTTCAATGCTATGAATTTTAAAGAGACGAGCCCTAATGTTGCTAAAATTATTCACCTTAAAATTAGCCCTCTGTTAATAATTTTCAATATGGATTAAGAATATTTAGAAATGCAAGCTTTGAAATTCATTTATGAATATAAACTATTTCAAGTTAATCGTTATTTCTTAGTGTGTCTAATATTTCATTACATAAATTAGTTAGTCCTTTTAACAACCCTGCGAGGTAGATACTACCATCGCCTCATTTCATGGATAAGAAACGGAAGCTTAGAGATGTTAATTTGTGCTCATACTTTCACAGCTAATATGAGAGGGTGCTGGCACTTGGATTCAGGCACATCTAATTTCAAAGTTCATGTTCTTCAATACTTCACAACTCTGGACAACAATGTACAGTGAATGAAAAACAGTAGAGTTTATGGAATTTATTCCTCTAAAAATAAATCTTTTTTTTTTAGGAATAAGCCTCTAACGATAAATAGTATCAGTAGCTTTGCTAAAGGAGTTGACAGAAATGTTACAGGATGTCATGGCCTGTACTTGGTTGGTCACTTCAGTTTCTTCTCTTAAAGAACTAGGAATTACGTAAATGCTATTAAATAAATATTATTTAGAAAGGAATGCTTCTGAGAATCTCATGCTCTTAAGATGTAAATATTTTTAATTTATTAATATGTTAATATTGGTTAATTTAGTAAACAGAATTATAAGTCCAAGCTAATTGTAAAAGCACAAGAATAAAATAAAGCTAATAAGAAAGCCCTGAATTATTGCTGCTAGGGCACTTGCACAAAAATAATGCTGTTGGTGCTTTAAATGAGAAAAACACGTCAAGAATATATATTAACATACTGCTGTGAGAAAATTGAATGATAAGCGCAATATTAAAACACAATAAAAGTAGAGACTCAGAAATTTAGAGCTCCAAAATAATAGGTATTCAGAATAAATTTTATAACTTAAAATAATAACTTGGAAAGGCTTGTTAATGTAAAAAACAAAAAATATTGAATTGAAACTTATTACATCTGGGGATAATGAAATAGTTCTTGTTGCTATTTTATAGAAGCAGTTAAACTGAAATGTTTTTAAGTTTGAGGGAAAAGATTGATGAAAATAGAAAAATGAGCTAAATTTTAGATTAAGCATAATATATTCAGGTAAGGACCTTACAGATACTTTTATTGCTCTAGATAAGATTTATAAGGGGCCAGGAATAGACAAATGCAGCTCCATCAATAGCACATTAGCAGGAGAGGATACTTTCCACCACGGCACAGATTAGGAGAGGATACCCAGTAAGTTAAAGAAGAAGATATTCAGAAGAGTAACAGGAGAGTAGATTTATGTGGTAACTTCTGTAAAGTAATGACTTTGAAGGGCCTTTAAAAAGAGAAAGCTAGGAAGTCAACTGTTTTTCATGTACATTTAAAGTAACAGATCCAACAGCCCAGTAATAGGAAATAGAGGAGGAGATCGCTCCCTTTCCACAGTGCGCAGGGAGGACAAATGCAAAGGGGGGCCTTCCTGGATTTATGGACAATGCAGTATTGATGTTCCGTGCTAGACTGCTAACCTAGACTCGTTAAATGACTGGAAATAGAGCTTTAGAGGCCATTCAAGGTAAACATGGGCGTCTTGCCTATCTCTCCCCTGGTCACAGGAAACCAACATAGTGTCAGCAAAATAAAAAACTAAATCAGTTTCTTGAAGCTGACAGAAGAAATCGGTACTACCATTTCCTTCCAGTTGCACTGGGTCCAATATTTTGTTTGGAAGCACACTTAAGCTGTGTTCACTTACTTCTGATACTGTGTTCTCATCCAGTCCAAATACCACAATCTCTGGAAGGCAGAAGTGTTGATGACAGAAGCATGGAGCTCTCAATAGCATGACTGGGCCCATTTGTAGGCCACATTATAGTAATCTTATGATGACGTAGTTTAATCAGAACAGTTGGAAAATCAGTTCAGTACTGAAGTGTAGCAGGTAAGGATTTAAGTTTACAGACTTAAGAAATAGAAGGTTTCAAAAGTTTCTATTGTGGTAAGAACACAACTTGAGATGTACCCTCTTAACAAATGTTTAAGTGTACAATACAGTATTGCTGACTGTAGATACAATGTTGTACAGCAGATCTCTAGAATGCATTCATCTTGCATGAGACGTTATGCCAGTTGATTAGTAACTCCTCATTTTCCCCTTCCCCCATTCCCTGGCAACTACCATTCTACTCTTTGATTCTATGCATTCAGCTATTTTAGACTTCTTATAGAAGTTGAATCATGCAGCATTTGTCTTTCTGAGATTGGCTCATTTTACTTAGTGTAATGCCTTCAAAGCTCATGCATGTTGTTACATATTGCAGAATTTCCTTCTTTCTTAAGGCTGAATGAATAATGGTTCCATTGTCTGTATGTGTGTGTTTGTATATATATATATATGATTTTCTTTACTGTATATATATGATTTTCTTAACCATTCATTTGTTGAAGGTCATTTGGGTTGTTTCTGTATCCCAGCTATTGTGAATAGTGCTGCAATGAACATAGGAGGGCATAGGAGATACTGATTTCTTTGAGATACTGATTTCAATTCTTCTGCATAATTCTCAGAAGTGGGATTGCTGAAAGCTTGCTTTCTAGACCTGAGATGACTAGATTTTGAGCACCTTTTCTCCGAGTCCCCTGCCAGCTTCTGGGCAGTGCACGACTCCAGGAAAGTCCTACACATAGACCATGTGGTGCAAAGCATCTCCCAGAGCTGTGCAGTGCAGTGCCCTGCTACCTTGTCAGGAAGAAAAAAATAACACCTCGGCCATTTGGGGACTTCTAACCCTACACTGTCCCTTTTCTCCTGAGGTTGTTTCTAAATAACAGCATGATGGCGATCACAAATATGATTCTTTTATGTCATTTGCCCCTGCTCACATCTCTGAAATATTGTCTGGTGGTCTTTTGCTCAATGATCCTTGCAAATTGCTGTTGTGTGGGATTCTGTGAAGATGGATGTGTCAGGCTCTCTGCTAGAGGTAGGCGTGAGATTACAGTTTATAATTTATTGATGCATTTTTCTAATATTAGAACTCCGGAGGTTTTCTGTCCAAAGATTTTAATGTTACATGACTAGTCTTATTTCTTGGGGCTCTGCCAGTAGCGTTTGCCAGCAACTGCTGGTGGGTTAAGTAGATGTTGGTAATTTGACACCTGAGTACTAAATGAATCTGTTCTGTTAATCCTGATTCAGTAGTGTTGTAATTTTATATAATTTCACTATAATCTAGTGTTGACTCTGAGCTAAAGTTTAATATGTAAATGTTTCAGTTAATGCATTGTCTGAAGCTGTAATTAGAATTGTTATTTAGCAGTATGGCGTTCCTATTTTTCTTGTAACCTAAGACCAATATTTAAGGGTGACAGTCTCCATTCCTCTAAACCTTGCTGGTAAGTAATTGTCACTTTAGGCAAGCCACTTAACTTTTCTGGATCTTGATTTTCTCATCTGAAAAATGATTTTGGAACAAAGAATTCCTAAAATTTCTCTATAATCTATAATTATATAAATTTATTATTCTCAGGTCATCATCTGTTGACATGTTTATACTTGGAGAATAGAAAATTACTACACAGGAGATTGCTCAGTTGCTGTCCTTAAAGAGCTTATACTTCAGAGGGGAGGATGTAGTCCTTGCACTCTAAAAGCACTATAGTAACTAGTGTCATGTAGGGCCACAAAAAGTAGTTGAATCAAAGTATCTCTTGCTCAGCAGACCCAACATTGCTATGCTATAATAAATGGTAGCAAGGTTTACATAGGAAGCCTGGTTTGGAGGTAGGATCTGTATTTTCTAGCTAAATAAATAGCAGCAACAAAAGTTAAATGCACAGAAAGAAAAATGAGGGGTCTTAGGAAATGATTTTGTAGGAATTAGAGAGGAACTATGTCTTTTAGGGTCTTAGGCCAATGCTAAGGAATGAGCAATAAAAGAATTAGAATTTGAGAGGCATTGAAATGTTTTAGGCAAGGGAGTGACATAGTCAGGTTCGAATTTTAAGTTAACTATACTGATGGCAATGAGGGTGGATCTAAAAAGGTTGTACTAGTAGAACCAAAAAGGAAAGAGACAGGTTAACTAAGGCAGTGGTGGGGGGACAGGACCACAAGTAGATCTAGCTATGAATAGCTGGCAAAGAGGGTGTCAGACGGAATTATGGGAGGAAGACAAGCACTACATTTTGAAATTCTTTATGTATGATTTCCTGCCTCCTCAGCCAGATCAGACTCAACTTGATATTAGGTCCATGATATCTATTTCTTTTTTATCTCCCCTAACTTCTAGGAGAGACTGGACTCTGCACAGTAACTAGTTTTCATTTGTTTTGATCAGTTATACAAGGATAAGACCTCTGTGAGCCAGCATTTTAATCTGCTTATATTTTGTATACTTGTATGCTGTCAGCCTATTCCAGAAGCTTCTTGACATGGTTTTGACAATTACTAGGAGCATGGTAAAATTTAGCTCTCTTTATTATGTCATCAATAAAACTGACTTGATAATAGCTATTGATGCCAATAAAGTATAAGTGTTTTACCACAGCCATTATGTCATTGGGATGCTAATTAACATTAATACTTAACCCAATTTATGACCAATATTTTATTACTGTTTTATGAACTCATGTTCTCCATGAAGGCAAGGAAAATGCTGCACATTACTTCCCTGTTCCCTCTATCTCAGGATGAAAATAATAATTGAGTCTATTCAGAGTTTCAGACTTGTCATTTAACTGTAAATGTATCAAACTATCCCAAAAATGCACCTTCATATCTATATGACCTTCATATATATAAAGTTGCTGATCATTTCCATTTACCAATGGTACCCAAGCTCACAGGGCCATTTAAGTAGCAAAGTCTATGAAAGAGTTCCATTAAGTCAAAAAGACTAATAAATAGGGATTATGTATATGCTTACTCATGATAATGCAACAGAAGCTATTGAACCACATTTCTTGTTTTTGATTAGAATTATGTATGAACTCATTATGGTGACTTTATCTCATGTGTATTTTTGATTAATAAGTGAAAACACACACGTATGCACACTTACATGTGTGGAGAACTATTATTTAATATATGCCAATTGATAGGTCAAATCCTTCAAAACATGAAACCCCAGGTGAACAAGTAGTAACTGGAGTCATTGGGAGTAAAAAATATTAGGGTCCCAGGCACAGTATTCAGATTCTCTGAATTCATGCTTAATCAGATAAGAAGTGGGCAGAAGGAATTCCTCCACAAATATTCATACAGCAACACTATGCATCAGGAATTGTTTTGGTGCCTATGATACATCAGTGAGGAGAACAGAAGCATATCCTCTCTAACTGGAGCTTATGTTCTTATGAGAATATGATTTCATATAGTATTGCCAAAAGGCAATTTCCTGGATTGTGCTGGATTGTAGAGTTAAGAGATACTGATGATCTATCTATAAGGGAGGAGGAAGTGTCTCAATAATAATGTTAAAAATGGCTTTAGAAATCAGAACACAATAGAGATTTCTGGGTAGCTGTCATAGATGCCCTGCTTCTTTTAGTAATTTTCTGCAAAGCCTGCCTCCTTTTCTCTCTAACAATTTCTATACCTTGATGTGAAGATTCTTTGCAAGGCAAGGAACGTCCCATTTCCAAAGAATTAAATCATTCCTCTGGTGATGGAGGTGATTTTGTAGGTGGCCTATTTTATGCCTCTTCTGTTCTACCTACATGAAATCATACTATATGCTGTGTGCTACTTATTGATTAATTGTACTGTAAAGGGACTGGCAATGTTACATATTAATGACCTGCAGGAGGGTTGATTCCTAGTAAGCTATAAATTCTTGTTCTTTTAGGACAAAATCACAAGAAATTTTCTCTCTGGAATGTACTCTTCTCAAAGAAAACAAAGCCATAATCTGTATGCAATTTGTGCCTTTCATGAAAGCACTATAACATCTAAACTCCTGTAGCATTTGCCAGCTGGCTCCATTTTATTTTATTTGGATGAATAACAATATTTTAAAATAAATTTAATTCACTGAAATGCCTATAGAAATATTAGAGTATTTGTTGGACAATGGTTATAAGAGTTATGTACTTTTAAAAAAATAGGGAAGGTGTATTAGATTATCTTGATAATTGAACTAAAAGAACATGAATTTTATTGAGAAATTAGACTAGCATCCTTCAAATCACATGTCTACATGAAACAACCCTATCAGTCTGTTATTGAATTATTCTCATATATTTACCTTCATAGATATAACTTTAAAACAATAGAGCTAATTTATGCATATCACCCTGTTATTTCATTATCAATGAATATTTTCTGTGATTTTTGTTTTTAGGCTTTTCCCTCTGAAAACCATAAAATAATGAAGAAAATATATTACAAAATATTGTATATCATTCATAGTTTTATTTTGAGTTTGGACATGGTCATAAACGGACCCAAACTGTTTAGGGAGATAGCTGATTTGCCATTGTGTATAAGCATGTATGTAGTTAATGTCAATATTTTTACATGAAAATGTTCTACTCATTTAGTAGTTCAATATTTTTATAACAGATTGTGAAAGCACAAATGAAATAAAAAATCAATTAATGCAGACTGAAATGAATGAAAGAGATAAGAGTTGTCATATTAACCTATTTTTCCTAGTGGGTAATTTATATAATAGGTGGAGAACAGTGTATTTTTTATGTTTCCGAGAGGGCTGGGGACAAGACACCACTCTGGCTAGATTTCTCTCCAACCATGGTTTCAGGGGGCCAGACTACAATTCTCAAGATTTTGTATAGGAAGGCTGGAAAGAGAATCAGAGAAAAGATGGGATGCTACATGAAGCATGACCTTATACCTCTCCTGTAACCTTCAAATCTTTATTCAATTTCACTGAAGTCACAAGATGTATGACATAGTAATTTAAAAAAAAGAAAATCTAATATTGAAACAAGATGGCAAGAGCAGAGGAAAGGAAACAGTGGTGAAGGAAGGATGCATGAATAGAAAGTAGGACATTTATATCACCCCAGGTTGTGCTAATAGAGTTTGGATGCAGTTCACAAGAGAGAAGTTGGCTGCATTTGATAGGACTTCAGTTACATCAAGCAGCTACCATTTCCCTACCTGTGGTTTTCTTCTCGCCTTTGTTACTTCAGTTACATGTTATTCTCAATAACTTGTGAGAAGCTCTGTGTTCATAGTTAAATAGTTAAAATTCCTTATTGCTGTCTGTGGTGCCTCTATGCCAATTTTCTTCTTTATCTGAGCAAAGCTGGGTTGCATATCTTCTATCTTGACATTCTGTAGAATCCTTGTTTAATGATGACTGTAATAACAAATTACATTTTACCACCAATCATGACTTAGTAAGAAGTGAAACATTCTGCCTCTTCACTACAGTTGCATGCACCAACAGTGCACCCACCTGCCCCCAGGAAGAATCAGCATATGGCAATGGATGCCTTTTCTCTACAATTCAACTGACTTTTAAAAATCCATTAAAGTATGCAGAGTTAAAGGAATAGTGTTGTTACATTTAGGAGGTTATATACTAGGGGTTTGGGTTCAGAAGACAGTGGCATAATCAGAAACTTTCCAGTGTAGTGCTTCAAGGTCGTATTCAGAGTCTACCATTCCAGATGAGCAGTTTTAGCCCATTTTCCAGGCAGCTATAGATCGGCACGGGGCAGAGGGGGGGCAGAAATGATTCTGGGGGCTCTCACTATATGTACATTCCCAGGAAGTCCTGTCCCCCTTTTTGTCTTTTTCCTTAGAGGATAATTTCTCTCTCCTTTAAGAGGCTCCTCACACAGCATCTACTCTTGCAGGAAAGGTCCTTTCATGATGAATTCCTGTCACTGTCTATACTACACTGTGAGTAGCAATTTCTCTCATTAGCAAAGTAAAATGCTATAACAAAACAAGTCTAATCTTTCTAGGGTGCCCTGCTGCCTTTAATCCTGCAATTTATTTCACATTGGACATGTCTAAGTGGATGTAATGAGATAAGAGATTTTGAAGGAGATCAGTGCTGTCAGACTGTGTGCTACTGGCTATTAAATTCTAACTTCATCTTTGTCTACACAGCCTGGATTTTCCTGGGTTATTCCTCCTTCATTATATGATATATTTCCATGGTGTAGCCACCAGAGAGGTCCCCAGTCTTTAAAGAGAAAGGGAAACTTTTTAATGCCTAGGAATCTTGAAACAAAAGAAGTTGTTTTAGTGGGAACCACATCTGAGAAGACCTGGAAAGAATATGGCAGTGAAGGGTAAATGGAGAGTAGGTAGTTCAGAGAAAGGAAAGGAGCAGAGATGAGGATGTCCTAGAGTGTGGAAGAAAGCCAGGCACCAACTCCTTCCAGAACTGGGAATCAGCAGGAAAGCAGAGAGCAGTGGTGACAGCTGACTCTACAATACACCAGATTACTCTAAGGCTCCTGATGTCCCCAGTTTCTTTCTTCCTGCCCCCTTTCCTTTTTCTGTATCTTTCAGCCTTCCTTCATAGAACCTCTTTCCATTGTTTATTTAGCAATGCCTTGTTACCAGACCTTGGGCTAAGTGCTGGGGATATTAAGGTAACATTGACCTTAAGGAGCTAACTGATATAATTACAAAAGTATGAGTCCAGAGTGCTTGAGGGGCATGTATAAAAGGGCATAGCTCAGGATTTAGGATTAGTTAACCATTCGCAGAATGAGGGGGGGAACATGGTAGTTTTAGGGGTTTGCAAGAGAGTCAGTGTGACTAGAACCCATGGTATTTGGTTGTGTGTGCTGAGGGGAGCAGTAAATCAAGAGTGCATTACAAGGCACAATACAGAGAAATAAAACACAGGAGATAATAAGGGGCTGATCATAAGGCTCTTAAAAATATGTAATTTGGTCATTATCCTGAGGACTGTGGGGACCTGTTGAAGGATTTTCATCAAGAAGTGACATGATTCAATTGGATTTTTACAAGATCACTGGCTGCCAGGTAGAGAGAGGTTCCAGGGGAGAGGAACTGTATCTGCTGCTCATTAAAGTATTGAAAAATTAGTCAGGGAGCATCTTCACAGACAAGATGTCTCTTCATTTACTCAAAAAATTAAAAGAGATTTAAGATTTTGTTTTAGGACTTGAGAAACCTTAGTTAAGGCAAATAAAAATGGGAGAAAGAGGAACCATGTTTGTGCATACATGGGGTTTCTAAGATTTGAGAATTATTTTTATAATAGTTCCATTATCCTGTAAGTCTCCAGGCACACACACTTTCTATCACCAGAACAATGATCAGTCCATCTGAATGTGTTTTACAAAAATTGAAGGAAAGTCAACATTGTCCTTCCCTCAGTATTTCGTCTGAAGGGAAAATGTATGCATGTATGGGTTTGTCATAGTGATTTGCTGAGGCTTGGCCAATATTTCCCCTTTTAGAGTCATCTTTGGTTGATGAAGACCAAACACATTTCAGCCTAACACTAAGCTCTGCGCCAGAAGCTTAAGGGTTTGTAATTGATGATAGTGATCATGCACCGCGTTTAGGTTGTGAGATGATCTAATTTCCATCACAAGGCCATTATTTTCTGCTTCAAGGTCTTTGTGAATAGTATAGTGATAAGAGCAACTTCAAGGGACTGATATTATGATTCTGCAGATTGGAGCTTTCCTCTTTCTAAGACAGGTCTCGCAGTCAGCGTTTGGCTGCGTTTCTTCAGGAGGATTGTTTATAGCACAGATTATCACACAATTTAACACAGCCTGCACTCTGGCCTCAAGAGAAACCAGAAAAAGATTGGGAAGGATAAACAGCAGGTAGGTCGAACATAGGCTAAGAAAGAGGCTTGGAGAATGGAGAATCTCATTATAAGTTTGAAGGTATTTTAAATCTCTGGAAATTTCTTTTCACAGTAAAATCCTTCTAAAGTTGCAAAGGAGTGCTGTTTGATTTTTAGTCTTCTTATGACCACATTTAATTTAGTTTTCTAAATGTTTTTCTAATTCATCACCTCTTTTTATCTTTGCATTTTCTTGTGCGATGCATAATATAATGTATTATTGTCATTTGGTAGCTGAAGAAAATGAGGTGCAAAATGTTAAATAACCTACCCAAAGTCATATAACTAATGAATAACAGAGCAAGGATAAGACTGCAGTTCAACATCTTAATCCTAGCTTCTTTCCACTCAGTGGTCATCAAAACAAATTTGGATGCAATCATTAAATTCTGCAAAGAATTAGAAACAAAGAGTCACTTGTTCCATAATCCGGGGTTTGATTATTTGAGCATCACCTCTCACCCCCACCACCTTTGAAGACTGAGCAAATACTAGCAGAGATGAGGAATATTAAAACAAGAAAAGATTTGATTTTGTGAGGATATTTATCAACATCTAGTTTCCTTGTTTTTCTCTAGTGTTTTTCTTTCCTATTGCATTGGTTTCCGCTCTTATTTTATTCCTTCCTTCTGCTTTGACTTTAATTTGCTTTTCTCTTTCTGTTAAGATAGAAGTATAACTAATTGATTTTAGATATTTCTTCTATTCTAATATAAATATCTCAATCTGTAAATTTCCTGTCAGCACTGTTTTAGATTTATGCTACAAATTTTGATATAGTGTATTTTCCTTTCCTTTCAGTCCAAAATCATTTCTAATTTTCCTTGAGATTTATTTACCCATGTGATTTTAGAAGTGCATTGATTAATATCCAGGAATGTTCCAGATATATTTTGTTACTGATTACTAATTTAATTCATTTGTGGTCAAAAAACATACTTCGTATGATTAGAGTCCTCTTAAATTTATTGAGAATTATTTATGAATCAATATACGTCTATCTTTGAGAATATTTCATATGTATTTGGAAAGAATCTGTAATCTCTAGTTGTTGATGGAGTGTAGTAAAATGTCAATTAGATTCATAATTATTTTGCACTTACTTTTTCTATGAATCGCTGAGGGAGAAGTTTGAAATTTTTCACTCTTATTGTAGTTTTACTTATTCTCCCTTACATGGCTGTCTATTTTTTTTTCTTGTATTTTCAAGCTCCAGTTTTAGTTGAATAGACATTTATTTCTTCCTGATGAGCTGACCCTTTTAAATGTACAGTCGACTCTTATTATTCATGGTAGTTTTGTTCTGTAATATCACTGTGAACTCTGAATTAGTGAATATTGAACTATTGCTCCTAAGGAAAATATGTACATATATGTGCATATGTGACATAGATTATAATATTAAATTCTAAAAACAACATGTCCTGGTAGATTCTTCTTTCTTTATTTTACAAAAAAGAAAATTAAGTTCAAAAGTGTTATCTGACTTGCCTGAGGCCTCCCCACTAACAGGTGCCAGAGGGATTTAAGCCCTGTCTGTCTGTCCCCACAGATAGAGCTTCTGCTCCACCGCACTGCCCTCTACTATCTTTTTCTCTGGTCATCTCTGTATGAGAACTGAAACAAGAAAGCAGAGTGTTGCATTGTTCAGCCTCAGCTAGGGGCATGCAAAGCAGAAGACTGAAAACTGTCCTCACTCTGTACATGTCCTTGAATGACCATGAAAGTATGGAGAGTGTTGATTTGAGGATTACAAATAAATTCAGTCAGTAGGTGAATTAATAAACATGAAATCCACAGATAATGAGGATCAATTGTACCTCAGTTGGTAAGTTTATAAGTATATAACTTATTCTGAAGTCTATTTTATTTGACAGTAAAGCAGCAACTTGATTTTTCTTATGATTAGTGTGTTGTGTGGTTTCTTTTTTTCCATCCATTTCCTTATAACTTATATATATGTATGTATATTTAGAGTGAGTTGATTTTACACAGCATATAATTGAGTCTTGAATTTTTATGAAGTCTGACACTCTATCCTATTAATGTTTTGTCCATTTATATTTAATATAATTATCATTATGATTTAAATCTACCTTGTTGCTATTTTTTCCTATTTGTCTCATTTATAGTCTATTCATTCCTGTTTTTCCTGGTTTTCTATTTTTTCTTTTACACTGATTTTTAGGATTACATTTTGTCTTCACCTGTTTCTTATTGTATACCTATTTGTTTTGTTTCTTAATTATTTTCTCTTGGACAGAACCTCTTGTGGATCCTTGAGCCTCTTAAGGAATCTATGAAGTCAATTTCATAGTAATATTAAGATTCACTTGCACTGGTTCCTCTAAATGTATCATGGGGTTTTCCAGATATGTGTCATATCATGTTACATCAAATTAAAGGTGAACCAGATGGATGTGAGGTAATGACCGTTTTCACTACCTTTTTGTTTTGTTAGGTAGAGTAATTTTTCAGTAAAATATGTTAAACATATTTTAACATACAGTAAGTCTGTTACCACTGTTTTTAAAACAAACATTTAGAAATTAATTTATAATGTGATTAAACACTGAAAGCTGGACTACATAAAAGTAAGTGCTTTAGAGTCAATCATTTTAAGATTATAAGGCTTTCTAGGATTAAAAAGTTGGAGAAACACTGCTCTAAGTTATAAGTTATTGTCTCTAACTTATCACAGTCTACCTGCAAATAGTGTTATAACATATTGTGTATTGTGTAAGAGCCTCATAATAGTATATTTTCATTTGTCATCTTCCATTTTTTGTGCTATTATTATACATTTTATCTCTACATACAGTATAAATTCCACAAAACATAGTTAATGTTTTCTCTTTAAACAGTCTTATACCCACATATTTATTATTCCTAGTAATCTTCATTTCTCTATAAAGATACAAATCTCCTTCAGATGTTATTTTTCTTCTGCCTGAAGAATTTTCTTTAATGTTTCCTGGAGTGTGGCCTGCCTTCAATGAATTCTCCTTAGACAGGGAAATCCTTAGGAATCTTAAAGATCAGTTGGTTTTGATAAGCGACTAAATTATAGCAGACATAACATATAGGAGAGCAAGAGATTTTATAGTGAGAGTTGGCAAGATGTAGCAACTGTTTGGATGGATGGGGGGGTGAAGGCTTGCATACTAAAATGTCTCTGAACATCACAGCCAATGCAACAAGAATAAAAGAATAAATATTGGGAAGGTATACTCCAAAATATTGTTTTTTTGCAGATAATAAGTTTATCTGGAAAACCCAAACTCCACTGAAAAGTCCCTACACTTCATAAATGAATTAATGTGTGTATAAAATTAATAGCTTCCCTGTATACAAAAAATAATTATTAGAAAATGTAATGGTAAGCAGTAGCAGCAGCAAAATGATAAAAATGCTTGATCAACATAAAATAAACATTTGAAATGCCTAAGATAATGAACTACTACTGCAAAACACTGATGAAAAGAAAAATATAAAGGACTTGAAGGAAAAATCAACAATTAGAAAGATATGCATTGAAATTTGAAGCTTAATATTTTAAATTTGTCCATTTTCTCTAAATGAATCTATAGATATAATTAATTCACAGTAAACATTTAAATAGATTATTTGATGACAATTCAAAATGCTTATTGAGAATGAATGAGAATATATATAAATAAAGATTTTTAAAAAAATGCTAAGGAATCTTGTACTATCAAATATTAGATATAAAGTCATAATAATGCTAGTACAGGAACAGATAGATTAGTGAAATATAATAAAAATTGCACCTATATTTAAGTATATGCCAGAATATTTTATGATCAATATAGGCCCAACTGGTGGGGAAATAAGAGATTGCTAGTATTGGATAACATCTGCTATTTGGTGAAAAAATAAAATTAGATCTCTACTTCATAATATGCATTAAAATAAATTCCAGACCGACTAAAGATTTGAATGTAAAAGTAAAATCTCCAAATTACTAGACGAAAAGTGCAAGTAAATACCTGTGTGATCTTGAGTGTGAGGATTTTCTAATATAATAACAAAGATAAAAACCATTAAGAAAATGACTTATTTTGTTCATTTAAAAATACATGACTTACTAAAAATATTTAAAAACAAATACTCTAAATTCCATTTATGAATTTAAAATGAAATCAGTAAAAACTTGTGATGGGTAAGGGATAGCTATAAGAAATATATGAATATACAAATCAATAAGGAAAACATGTCTAAACTAACAAAAAATTGGGCAAAGCATATAATTTATTAAATAGGAAATACAATTCACAAGGAGGCATATGACAAGATTTTTTAGCTTCATTAGTAGTGAGTAGTACCAAAGACAAGGATTAGGCCATTTGAAAGAACAAATGGACTAGAGAAGAGAAAAACAAAACCCTAAAAGAAGAGCAAGGAAAATGTTAAAGATAAGATATGTGATAAATTAACTACTTTTTATTGTAAATACTTCATTCCTTGGGTGAAATGTGCTTTCTTGTCACAATGAAGTCAGTTTTGGCCATGTAATTTTCTTCAGCTAAAAAAGGAAATGTGTATTTCAGGCAAAGTTCAAAGGACCACTTTGTTGTTTGCAAGATTTTCTTTTTGTTGGCTACCATGATGAAGAATGTACTAGAGACAGCTCACCTAGATTCAGAGCAAAAGTTCATTGAGTGGACCCCCAGCCAAACTGGAAATACTAGCCTGCATGAGAAATATATTTCTGTTGTAAACCACTGAAACAATGGGGTTATTTGTTACTTCAGCATAAATTGTATTTCCTGACTGATATATCTGGTCACCCATTTTGGTTTCCTGTTGGAAAGTTGACTGCCACATAAGGGTAGAGATTCCAAACAGAAGAGATAATCTACCCAAGGAATGTATACAACAAAGAAAGCTTTGATAGGAGAGACATATTAATAGATTGGCTTGTTGTGGGTAAAAAGACTTAGTAGAAAGTGATGAAAGAAAAATGTAGTGAAAAGGAAAAAGGTAATGTAGAGTGTCAAATGTCTGAGAGGTTTGTATTTAATTGAGAACTTGAATGACATAGTGCTTCAGTTTGGAAACTACTGCATTTTTCCCCCTTATTATTATTTGTATTATATTGTTTTATTATATATTTATTATATTTTATGACTGTTATTATCTAAAATATTTCTATGGGAAAAGTAATAGAATAGATAAGCAGCATAGACAATTATCAGTGGATAAATATGTCCTATACTATCTGTGTTCTAAATACATCAGTCATAAAACTCATAAGAGTTTTTATCAGCAGAATCCTAATAAACTCTCTTGACATATCAACTGTCCATCCAGGGTGTCTAAAGAATGGAAAGATATCCTTAGAGAATCCAGGTAGCAGAGAGATTATATGTTAGGATAAAGTTTTTTATATCATAAATAAGACTCGAATGCAGGTGCCCACAGTTCTAGCCAGGCTGCATCAAGTGCACTGGCTCAGCTGTTATGAAGCTCGGAGTTGCCACTTTTGTGCAAAGTTTTCAGACCCCTGGTGAAAGACTGAGACGTAAACTGTCCTTGCCTCTTTGGATGGTAAATGACGGGCTACTTTGCAGTGGGTTTAGTGTGGGAACACTGTGACGGCGTGCAGGTTACAATTACCAATAGTGGCATAGCAGCTTTGAGATATTCTGGATGTGAGTACCAACTGCTTCCATGGCTTTCTTTCTCACTATTTAACCATACTTTTTTTGTCTCAACTCTCTTTTCTAGCCTTTGCTGAATCCTTTCTTGTCTGACTTACTTAATAGCAGTGGACTCCTTGTTTCTGTCTTTAGCCCTCATTGCTTTCTCTGAATAATATTTTTGGTATTCCTCCCTGGAGTTCAGTATCAGTTACTGAAGTGATCAATAAAAGAGTGTTGAATATACAAATGAATAAATATATGCATAGATTTTTGGCTTTAAAGTAATTCAGTATATCCCCTCTTCCTGCTATATTGGGACTATATAGTCCTGCTAAGAACTATAGTTTGAGAATATGTTAGTGACTTGTTAATTTTATTTGCCTACAAGATTAACAAAGTTATGACACTTTACATTGGTGGGGCAGCAATGGTACTGGATGAGGGCTGTGGGCTGGAAAAGCTAGATTTTTTTTTGTGCTTGTTTGTACTTTTATTGATGATTAAAAATTATTTTTCTTTTCTGGTTAATGTCTTGCATGCCCAGATAGAGGCAAAAATGATATATTAAAAAGTCTTTCTTTGATTAGATTTTTAAAAGAATCTTAAGGGCTTTTGAGAAAGATATTTGTTATTTTTTAATTTAAATATAGAAACAAATTCTATATTTTTGGAGTAATCTGTACAAAATTTGTACTTTTGATACAGTAACCTATATATAGGTTGGTCTGAAACTTGTTGCTGATTTTAGGCAATTAAGACCTTGCAGGTCATATGATGATGTATTTCCTCAGTTTGGGGGACTTGGCACTATAACAAACTCTGGAGGTGAAGTAGGGTGATTAGTTGTTCTTGTTTCATAAAAAAGATTTTACCCGAAAAAGCAAAAACTATTGTTTCAGACAAGGCATGTAGGGATTTGGTTAGATCTGACTCAAATGAAAATGAAATAAGCTAATTTTGATTCAAAAGCTGCAGACTTTGCCTAGTTGTGAAAAGAAGGTTCTTGAGGTTGTAGTCATAGCAACTAGCACTGAGGGAGCTAAGCTTTGAGTGCCCTTGTCTTCCATCACTGTCAGGTTAT
Organism: Phataginus tricuspis; assembly: GCA_029783875.1. Lineage (NCBI taxonomy): Eukaryota > Metazoa > Chordata > Mammalia > Pholidota > Manidae > Phataginus > Phataginus tricuspis. The sequence continues at coordinate 44,557,245 of JAQQAC010020896.1, read as the reverse complement.
AGATCCCATATCTGGAGGAACAGGTTGGCAAATTGGCAGAAGGAAATCACCAAATGAAACAGTTACCACTAAATCTGTTTTTGCATAATTAACTAATGGTTAGGATTCTTATTAACCTCCTGTCAGATTATAAATTGGAACTGTTTCCAATAGAAAATGCAAGCTTTTGGTTTTCTTTTTTCTGCATTTTTATATATTGTGTGAAGTGTTTTTTCAATTTTTTATTTTTTCCCATGGACTTCTGTTTGTGTTGGGGAACAATTAGTTCTGGTCTTACCATTTAGAGTGGCCTGTCATTTACCTCGCTCTATCCCTACCTTGGTTAATCCCTTAACAGTCCCATGCAGTAAGCTGTCAACACAGTAAGAGAATTAATAGTGCAGGGGTTTGCTCAACATAGGGAAGAGACTGAGGGGGACACACAGTCCTTTCAGGAGGTTTTCCTAAAGCTCCTTTAAGTAAAGATTAGACCCACTGTTCTTGAAAGGCTCCTTAAGGCTGACAGTGGCTTCTGAAACAGAATTTTAGTTTAGACTTTACCAAAGCCTTCTTCTTACTTCTCTACCATTCAGTCCCTTTCCGCTATCATCACTACAATATGTGCAATGAATTCAAAAGTGGAGTAATAATATATAATAATTTACAAGTTCTTAATGTGAGATTTTGTGCCGAACACTTTATATACTAATAGGCATTTTAATCCTTAGTAATTCAATGAAGCAATGTTATCATCTCCATATTACGAATGATGAAATTGAGTTTAACAACTTGTTATGACTAGCATGTGCCAGATTTAGGAATTGAATCTTGACTTTTCTGGCTCCAAAGTCTGGAGTTCTTAGCCTTTTGCCTCTTACCACCAGATCTTTAGGGAGTTGTTATCAGATTGACATTAACATGATGCCTCTCTTCTAAATAATTCCTTTTGGCTTCCTATTTCTTATCAGTTCAGGTTCATTAACTTAGTGAGTAGATATTTATTGAATGCTTACTATGTTGCAGGTGGTGTTTTAGGCTCTGGGAATATTTGTGAACAAGACAGAAGAGCACCCTGACCTTTCAGGTCCTGCAGTTTAATGGAAGACAAAAGTCAAACAAGAAAGCAAGCAAAATAAATGAGATTATTAGAGGTAGTGATTCATGCTCTGATGGGAAAAAAAAACCAACAGTAATGAAATGTGTCTTGAAGTATGTATGTATAATAGTGGGTGCGGGCTATTTAAGAAAATGAGGTATAAGGGAATAACTACATATGAAGGGAACATTTGCTCTAAGAATCCAATGACATCCCCTGTGGATTAGGCTAGAAGATTGTCCAGGCAGAGGTTTTGAGGGAGGAATATGCTTAGCATATTTAAGAAATTGAAAGAATGTCAGTATGAACCAGGCAAAGTGAGAAATGAAAGAAGAATGTTACGATACAAGATTGGGGAAGCGGGAAGAGGTCAGATCATGTGGGATAAGGCAGATCCTGAGGAAAAAAAGTAGATTTTATTCTAAATGCAAATGAAGACTTTTAGGAGGTATTAAGCAAGATAGTGACACAATCTGATTTATGTCTGTAAAATAATCACTGTTACTCTTAGGTGGAGAATGGATTGTAAAGGAATGGACAAGAATAGGAACATGGAGATCTGGAATCTGGAACCTGGATTAGAAATGATGGTCATTCGAATTAAGCTGGAAAATGACACTGGAGAGAACTGGAGAGATTCAGGTACATTTTGAAGGCACTGTCAATAGGTCTTGCTGGTAGATTGCATATAGAAGTATGAGGGCTAGGAAGGAATTAAGGATCATGGATTAAGGACAGCTATGCAGGTTTGGAATTGACTGACCAGGTGAATGAAAGTGACATTTATAGAGATGCAGACAATGGAGTGTAGAAACAAATTATAGAATTGGAGATGATCAAGAGTTTCATTTTAGGATTAAATTCAGATTATTTACCTTGGTACCCACCTATGTGTATTTATGTTTAATTAGGTGCTATCTACATAGTGGTATTTAATAACTGTTTATTGCATTGACACATTAAAAAATCAGTGGGATTTCGTAGTTCTCTCAAACTCAAGTGAAATCATTCACTGAGAAAAGCTTACTGATTCAAGAATCCTATTGACCAGTTTTTCAAAAGGTCAATTCTGCCCCATTAATCACTGAATAGGCATAATCACTGAGAGTCTAAATTGTAAAATTGCCTCATCATAATTTACCAGATTTCTGCAAAGCCCCTATTAAAACCCACTGCAAGAAATATTCACTTCCTAAGTGAATACAATATTTGTATATCAGGCAGAGCTGGAGAGCCCCATTGTCACTTTATGAAAATTAGCTTTCTTTTCCCTTGAGGTAAATTGCAGATTCTTGCAAATAATATAAAATGCAACCCATGTTCCATATGATAAGGAAACTATCTCTAGTCATCCAGATTGCTCAACAAGACAGACTTATTTTTCCACTCATATTTTAATTGCTGTAATGTCAGCTTCAGAGCTCATTAAGTTTTTTAAGGCACCATATCTTGGGTGTAAAATATTTTTACTGGGAAAATGAATTTTTTCCTGCTTTGAGAATAGCTCCCTAATTAGAAAGCACATATCATTAGTGCAGGTATATCACATTAAATATACACTCTGATGAACTGATAATGCATCTCAATCTCAAATTAAAATCATTTTATTACCTTTCTGCAAGAAAGAAACCTCCAGTGAAGAGAAAAAAGCACCAAGATATTTTGAAAAATTGGACTGTTCTTGGCTCACTGAGGTCACTTTGACGGTCATGGTTGCCTAGATGGCTTATTATGATTTGATAATTTTCTCTTATTCCTTCAGTAGCCAATTGGCATTTGAACCTACAGCCTCCACCCTGCCACCCTACTGAGACTATTCATAACTGCTTCAATAATATCATTTTGCAGTAATCTAAAAAGTTTTATCTTCTTTGAAGGGGCTGCAAGAATAGTTACATCTGTCATCATTAAAATATCCTCCTTTTATTCTAGACATTATGGTGGTTATATGAAGATCCTAGTCTATATCTTGCTGCAGGCACTGAATAGCGTCAGCAGAGAATGATCATCTTCTCTTGTAACAAAATCAGCAGTTTTAGGTAGCATATAATATATTAGCTTTCAAATTTTCTTCATTAGAAACTCTCCAAGTTTAATTCACTCAACTCTATGGAGGTTAAAGATCTGCTGGTAAAGCACTCATCATTAACAGTGATTATTCATCATCACTCTTGAATTGGCAAATTCCAATTTTGGAGATTTTCTCTGCTAAAGAGAATTAGTGAGAGCTGGAAAATCACAGTAGGAAGCTCCAGGCCGCAACTCTAAAGCTTGAGACTTAAAAATGGGGAGGAACCTAAGAGTCCTGGTCAGGTGGGCAGGGTTGGGTACTAGTCAAAGTAGAGAGGCCAAAGGCAAGATACCAGAAGGGAAGCCTTATTCTCTTCAGCATGGTTAAACTTTAGATACATTTCTTCCTGACTTTAGGCCCTTGACCTCCTGGTTTTTTGTTTTTGTTTTTGTTTTTTACATTCAGTTCAGAAAATTTGCAATTGTAGGTTCTGTCCCACCGAGATATAAATTATCTACAACTCAGGTATGTCTTTCTCAAGGACCTGAGCCATTTGTTTGAGATGTAATCATCAAGAAAGATAGTGCCTCTATCTCCCATTCTCTGTGGGCATGTGAAGCCCATCTTTGATAATCCACAGTAACAAACATAGATGGTCTAATTACATTGACCAAACTTCTATTTTTTAGAGATTTATTTGGAAGATCTGGAGAATGGGTCTTGGGCATTTCCCTATTTAAAAGCTTCACTCTTAATTGTGATAAGGATCTAGGATATTCCTCTGTAGTATTCTAAGCCCTTGAGAAGACTCAGGCCTGGAACAGTCTTTCAAAGAGGATCCCACTGACCACTTAACATGAGATTCAGTTGGATAACTAATGAAATGCAGATTTCTTGATCATTTCAAAGAGTCTTAAAATTAAACGATCTAGGCAGGAGGACTCAGAATGTCTCTTAAATACGTTCCTCAGTTCGTTCTTATATATGCTAACATACCATATAACTGCTCTAGAATAGGTAATTATGGTGTCACAACAAAAATGTAGAATATGAGAAATGTCATGAAAAATAATTTGAAACAGTGGAAAAGAGAATTTTAATTCCTGTTTTATAGTGATAAAAGGCAGAGCTGAAGATTTTCAAGATATATTATACTGAGACAGAAAAGAAGTATCAAGTCACTTATTTCTCTCCCTGTATATATGCAGTTTTTCCGTATAGGACCTCATCAACTGAGAATGTATTGTTCTCTTACCATTTTCTATTGATGAAAAATTCCTGAATTTTTCTCACTTATTCACCAGAATATATAATAATGTTTGACAATGTTTCCTTCTAAATCTTTCTGAGGTTCTTACTGAAACTGAAATTTATTTTTGCTCTGGCCATTGGGATTGTGGGAAACTAGTGACAGTTAAGGAGAAAAAGACTCTAGCCTTTTACATTTCTTTTTCCAAGTGAAGAATTATGTTTGTTTGTTTAAAAAAAATAACTTTTTAATCCTATGATTTGTGGGAAAAGAAAAATGGTGTCCCATTGTCCTGGTTTTAAAACCAGGTCCTTGAAAATTGAAAACTAGAATTGACTCTAAGCATGAGTTGATTGAGTTTTGGAAGGTCCTCTCTAGAAAATGGTTCCTTTCTCTCTATCACCTCATTTCTATGAGTAATAACTTGCATCTCTTTAAAATCTATTCTGAAGGATGGCTCTGTCAGCAACTATTTACATTAGAAAGTATAAATTTATTATATCACTTTGTTTCTTTCTGACATTTCTACTTTAGGAAAATTGCCCTTATGGAACAAAACATTTCCCACCCTTAGTGAGGAGAAGAGAGTCATTCTAGAGCAAGAAGGCCTTTCTGGCACCTCTAAAATTTACCTGTTTCCTACTACTATACCACTTTCTCTAAAACAAAATTTTCTCTGAGAAAAACTACACATCTGAGGCCCTTCTCCTTGGTAAAAAGAAAGTGGTTCCCTCTTAGTAATCAATATGGAAACCCATGAAGGAAAAGAGGCAGAAACCCAGATAAGGGAAATGTAAATGAACAACCTTCCAGCTTGGAACATTTCACAGTCTTGTTTCTCTGTTCTTTTGCCCATTCCCTATCCACCAGCATCAGATGAAGTATTTGGATTTGAAATGTGGATTTTTTCATCCACAGCTTCCTGCCTGTGTGGACAAGAGGACTGGATGGAATGGGGAAGGTCTGGATTATCTCTAACCTTGAATGTCTCACATCTGAAATGTCACACTATGCCTTCACTTCTGGATGGAGAACCAGAAGAAAGCGAGGCTGCTAAAGAGCCGACTTCTCCACACACACAAATCTTCTGATAATAATGATCACTGGGGAAATACAGAAAATCAGAAGTAGGTTAAATTGCTTTTTGTTTTAATGTCCTCCTGTTTGCATCTGTCCTGGTGTGGAAAGCCCCTTTCTGTGTGTGAAGCTGCAAGCAGCCCTCCCTACAATTAAATACTCAGTGCAGGACTAAAGCTCAAAGTGCTCTCTCAAACAGAGCCTTTTATTTTTAGGAGTGGATAAGCAGGGGCTCTGTAACACACAGATTGGGACAAATACTGCGGCCTAAGACACTAAGGCACCATGTAAAGCTTCTAGCACCCAGAAGAGGATCTTGTGCATGTTCAGAAGTATGAACATTGGATATTTACTCCTCTCTGCTTACAAATTGCCCATGAAACTTTTTGGTTTTGGTGGAAGGGGTGCAGTGGGTAAAGATGAAAATAATAGAGTTTATTTGATGCTCAACATAATAAAGTAAAATTCCTGGAGGCATTATAGAACTCTAAGTGGCTGTAGAATACAAGTACTGATGAAGTGCAGACCCAAAGCTCTGGGGATGAGATCAAAGGAAAAGAGGAGACATGAGCTCTGCAGACAAAGAGCAATAAGAACAATAATGAGAATTTTGCAACTGGACAGGACCTGAGAAGTCAGGATGCAAAGGTAAGTCAGTGATAGCCTTCATGCCTGGCAGAGTCACCTAGTTTTTTCTTCAACATATATTGAATAAGTGCTATGAGTCAAATGTGCTAGGTCCAGAGGCTAATGAGAAGTATAAGACATGGCTATTATCTGCAAGGATATAAGGATATAAGGACATAAGAAACAATTACATTCAAATAGGATCCAAGTCAATTAAAAAAAATTAGTATTATGGGGCCCAGAGGGAAATGTGAGTTAGAAAATGCCTCATGAGAAAGAAAACATTTTAGCTGGGACTGAAAGTGTGAATAGGGATTTTCATGGCAAAGAAATGGAGAGACAGCAGTCCAGATGGAGGAAACAATACACCCAAAGGTGCGTGTTGTGGAAGAGAATATTTTGTTTAGATAACATTGGATATTTCATGTGAGGGAAGAAAATAGAGATGGATTGAGGGAAAGGTAGGGAAGAAGATGAGGCAGACCAGCAAATAGCCAGGAAGTGAAGAGTGATCTGGAGATCTCAAGAGACCTTGAGAGAGGTCTCCATCCAGCTGGCAGGTGGAGAACGTGGAGGTACATGCCAGAAAGCCAAGAAGCAACACTAGCCGTGTAGACTCTGTGGGGTGAGCTTAATTCTGAAACATAGCTTATCTCCAGGCCATCAAATGCTTCTTAGACTGACCAAGACTCCAAATCACAGAAACCAAATTCAGGTTGTTAGAAAGCAGTTTCCTATAATTGCTTATTTGGAAGAGATGATTTAAGTATGGGAATTCACCAAATTCAGCAAAATTTATTGTAGTTTTGTTATGTGCAAGGTATGATACTATGAAAAATTAATAGGATGAAGTGCTTTCCCCAAGAAGGTTATGAACTAGCAGAAAAAAAACTCATGCACTTCAATTGTAAGTGGCTGTTAGTGTGCTCACGCCTCAGTAGGGAAGGATAATGAACCAACTGAGGGCCTTTAAGGTACAAGGCAATGGGCCAGGTGTCTGCATGAATTCCCACTTTAAGTAAAAGAGACTATTGTCTGATGTAGAAGTGAAAAATGTGCTTAAAAAGGCTATAAAAATTCTCCAAGGACACCCGGTTAATACATGTCAGAGCCAAAATGAGCTTGTTTACCTGACACCCCAACTTGCCTTTTTGACCTAATATGGGCTACCTTGAATCAAATAGAATGTAAATATTTGCAATATAAAGAAAAAACCTGATTTTTCTTATGCTCTGCGGGGAAGTTGGGGTTCCTATGGCCAGGATCCTCACTGAACTTAAACCACTTGATGTAACTAACTGGCCTGTTGCTAGACTACCACTTCCACACCTTTAGGCAATAAGCTATTATTGTGCTATATAGAGACCAGTGCTCCCGGGGAGGCAGAGATGCTGGTGCTCGACCTATCTCCAGGAGAATAAGCCGGGTAATAAACCCTTTCACCCCAAATAAATGTTCTACTGTCATTTCTTTGGTCACACTGAATCCATAGTGAACTTGCATGGAGCTGAAACCCACTGGTAAGACATGCTCCTTCCTGTTTAGTTTGTTGAAGTGTGCAGTGAGGACTTTTCTGGAAGGAAGGGGACTCCAAGTGCAGAGATTTATTTATTCCAAGTGCAAAGAAAAGCTCTCTGGATGACTACCCTAACAACCCTCAACAAGTGGCATTTATCTTGTAAATAGTAAATAGTAAAGTGTCATTTACTATGGCCCTGAATCTGCTCTTAGGAGTTAGGTGGAGAAAACTGACTCACTCTTACCACACTCATAAGACACTGATATAAAAGCCAAAGTGCCAAATGTTAACATCAGACTAGGCAACCTTCTCTCATGGACATATTCTTTCCTTATCAAAAAATTACAGGGAAATCAAAAAGTTTCTTGTTGACAAAAGCTATGTGCTGGATGAATTAAATGGCTAGTAATATCAAGATAAATAACACTCATGCAGTGAAGAATGATTCAACACCTCCATATGAATTATCATATTTAAACCCTGTGCTAGGTCTTGAAGGACAGTATGAAATAGAAAGATCAAACACTAAAGTTACTCTCAGAAATTCTCAGTTTTCTGAGAGGCAGCCAAGAAATAGTCGACTATTTAATTATGGATACATGTTTACTCAAATGGGGATCAGGTGGGAGAAGTAACAGGCCACTTAGAGTAGGCAACACCTGAGCTGCGTCACGAATGATGAGCAGAAGTTCCTGGAAGCAGGAAAGAGAGGGGGAAAAAAGGGCGTTTCAGATAGAAACAACAGCTCAAAGACGAGAAGCCAAGGATGGCTGGGAGTTTGTGAACTGTAAGTATTTCAACTTGACTGGATCACAGTCTAAGTCTACTCCTGGTTGCAAAGAGATGTGGTTAGGTCAGAAACAAAGAACGCTTTGCACTAGTCTCCATATGTGGGATATTTGTGGAAGAAAAGCAGAGTTGAGTTTCCTGGTAAAGGTTTATTTTTCTCTTTTAGAGCTGATTTTTGCCTTGGTTTGTCATGTTACATTACTTTATATTTTAATGTTTCTGTTTCAACTAAGTTTTTATATTTGTTGATAAAAAATTGTTGATAATATCCTATTTATTTACTACAACTATACCACCTTTTTCACTATGATGATATTTGTGATAAAAGTCCTTTGGGGTTTTTTTTTGGTTGTTTTGAAATTTCATTACGTACGTCTAGGTGTGTGTAGTTTTCAAATGTATTCCTCCTTGTTATATTGTTTTAATTTCAATCATAATTTTTATTTCTAGATGTACTTTTTGGTTCTTTTTCAAAACTGGAAATCTTACATGTTCTTGTTACTCATTATTTTCAGGGTCCTATTTTATTTCTTGGAACATGTGAAAAATACCAGTTTTTAATTTTGTGGCAAATTTAAAATCTGGATCTTTACAGTTTTGATTGTAATGGCTGTGGTTTCTTCTGGTTCTCAGGGCTTATTTCTTGTGTTCTGTGATTATTTACTGTGTTTCTATTTGTGGCAAATTTATTGTATAGGATCTTTTGACACTTAGGTCAAAAGTTGGTGCTCTAGAGTACATTTTCTACTGCTTTTGACAAACACCTCAGGGTATTGCTGTCCTGGGATCAGCTTGAACTAAATCCTGGGGTTAAAGAATCTTGCCGCCTACTCTCATAAGGGCCACCTGCGGTCATGCACTTTCAGGGGAGGCTTTTCCCCCTAACCCACTGCCAACATTTGAGATTGGTACTTTCCATGCTTCCTCCCTTGAGAGGGACTTAGATGTACACTGATGGGAGTTTCAGGGTCCCAGTCAAACGTGGGACTCTTCTATTAGACTCTTCACTTTAGGGGATTCCTCAGTTTTTTCTATTTCCACCTCTTCACCCCACCGATAGAGCATGAAAGCTAAAAGTCAATAGCTTTCATTGATTGCTATTGATCGAAAGTAAAAGCCAACCTCAGTGCTCTGTTTACCTCTCTGGGTCTGTTTTCACTAAGATTTTGGTCCCAGAGGAGTCTTGTATTCTTGTAGACAAATAAAAGCCCTTAAAGAGATGTTTTAAAAATGTTTTATCCAAGACATTTTAAGTTCTCAGTGGTAGCATTATCAGGTGCCTAGCTCAACATATTGCTATCAGTGGAACCCCAGGCCTTTTTAATTGTGAGTAGTTGATACGTTTTTTTTGGTTTGGCTGAGTCGGCATTGTCAGAGTACCCATTTTCTTTAATCCATCAACATAATATTAATAATATGATTACAACTTCAGAAAGAATATGACAGCTACCTCCTTCTCCCTTCTTGTCATTGACGAATATTGTGATATCAGACTAAGACTAGAAACCAGCAAGAGAAGGCAGCATTTTAACAGGTAGAGACGTTGGCTTATATCCAAAGTGGAGAAGAAAACTCTGGCCCGGAGCTATTGCTCACCGAGTACTCACACAACAGAAAAGGATCTCATTAAGCTGGATTTATTATCCTTTAGATATTCTAATATTTTCTGCTAGACAAAGAAGTTCTTGGTGGTCAACTTTAAGAAACAATGAAAAAACCTAAGATAAAGGGGAGGTGGTCTGGGATCTGTCATCCGCATAGACATCGCATGCGTCGTGTGATTCAGTAATGAGGGAGCAGCAGGCAGACAGGTGGAGACTGTTGTGGGGATGAGCCACTCTGCCACAATCTCAGACTGGAAAAGCAAAGTCATTCCGTTTGGCCATTTGACTCTGTGGATTCCACAGAAACAGTTGAAAGCACAGTGATGCCGTTATTGCTGACATTGTAGAGCCCAGAAGAACTAAAGGGGGTGGGGGGAAGAACTGTATCTCTTTAGAATTACAAATTAAATGTGTATGAAATATCCCCCACCTAGCTTACCTCCTCCTCAAATCTGGCTCAGAGGATATTTGGAAAATACAGATTTGACAAGTGAAACATAAATAACCTATTCAGTTTCTTGGTAGCTGAATATATTTTTGTTGTTAACCTAGAGAGATGGCAGAAGAGAAAATCAGCTATTTAAGTTCCTGTGGGTAACCTGCTCAGGAAAATGACAAAAAATAAATGGCCGTTTTCATATTGCTCCCTAGTGCAGCTAGAAAGGAATGGTGTTATTTCTTGAGTCTGACATAAATACTGAATTTCCGGATTGCTAGATTGTATATGTGTATTTCTGGATATTATGGTTTTTGCTGTGTTCTTAGGAAAATTAACAAAAGAAAATGACTCCAGGATGCATAAAATCTATGTTTCAAATAAGTGACCTAAGGGTAAAACAGATACCATATATTTGGGGAATTAAAATTTTAATCATCACAGATGGTTTCTAAATAGTACTACACGGAACTTTTAATGTACTCAATTTTTTTTCTTAAAACAGGATCAGTTAGGTAGTTAACAGCTAATAAAATGAAGTTTCATTAAGTTACAGTTCCCTATAAAACTGAATGTATTTGTAGAGAGAAAATAGTAGCAGAAAAGTCACCTTATTATAAGGTGATTTCATCTCCAAGGAAATCTGATGCCATGAATGGCACTCTGACAGTCAGTGTTTTCCTTAGTTGGCGGTGTTGAACTTGGCTGTCACTAAGATATTAAAGACTCCAGTAATTAACAGGATCCAGGCTCAAATGAAACACTAGATCTATTTTCAGAAGAAAACTTTTGTTACCTGGTTTCTCTAATTTGCTTTCACAAAGATTAGTAATATCTAGTTAGTCAGCGAATAGCTTTTAAGATTCACACACCAAATATACCTTTAAGCCAAACTGTAAGAGGCAGAGCACTAAACAGAGAGTCTATAACCTGGTTTTTAGTAGTAACTGTGCATCTCTCCCTTTTCAGAACTTCTGTAGACCTTAGCTTCTTGATTTATGAACTGAGGATATCGTACCAAAGGTCTATCCTAGTCTAAACTTATAAAGATTAAGAAGTGTATTACTGGACAGGATGATTCCTTTGCAAAAGACGGAAGCCCAACTCAATGTGGTTAATGTGGCTTTTACTAGAAAGAGAATTGATTGACTGGTTAACTTGGCTAAAGGTCCAGAGGTAGACCAGCTCTGCAAGTGGCTGGGCCCAAGGGTTTGACTGAGGACTCCATAATCAACTTTTGTCTGTCTCTTGCCTAGCAATGCTTTCCTTTGTTTCTTTCTCAGGCCAGGTGTCTTCCTGCAGTAATCATCATGAAATTGCAGACTTAATTATCCTACATATAACAGTTCCAGGACAAAAAGAACATCTTTTTGACACCCCACCAAAATCCTAGAATTGATACTGAATTGTACGACTTGGGTCAGGTGCCCACCCTGTTTTGTGGCCAAAGCAAAGCAATTTTCTAATTCCTCAGGCATAGGAATGCTATGGGGAGGAATGCTTATTATTATTATTCCCCTTATGCTGAGGAGAAGGAAATGCCTCTCCTTCCCAAACCACATGAACAGGATTGTGTGGCCCCCATAAAATAAAAATGAAGTTCTGCTACCTGAAATGGGAAAGGAAAAAAAGTTTATTGAGAAAGCAAAGCTAACAGATGTTCAGCACACATCTTATTCGATATAAAAATCATTCATATTAATTTCTTTAGATTTTCTTGACAGCGAAAACATTTTGTTGTGTTTATATAGCTTACAGTAAACAAAGAGATAAGTACAAAAGGAATGATGTAATTTTAAAATCAGCATTTTGTAAATTTCAATGTAATGATTTATTCAAATACAATCAACTAAAGGAAATTTAACCATCAAATGCCATGTAGGAATTTAACTGGATCTTGGACTTTTAAAAGAATTCTGTAAAGTCGTTTTTGGAGTCATAGGGAAGCTTTTAATATGGGTTGAATATTAGTGATACTAGTGATGTTTTATTTTGATAAGTGTTATTGTGATTGTGTGAGAACATGGCCCTATTAAAATATTCATGCTGAAGCATTTTGGGGTGGGTGAGATCAGCAACTCACTTGAAATGGTTCAGCAAAAAAAAACATACCCACAACACATATATATATGTGTTTCTTTGTTAACTGCAGTGATCTAAAGCAAAGAAAAAAAATTCCTAAGTGCAATTCCATTTTTCTAAACAGCAGCTTGGAATTGTGTAATTTTTCCAATCCACAATAAATGTACTAAGACACTTGGGGATGCCATTATGAATCACATCACTCCAATCTTGGTATCCCTTTCCAGTCCTCCACCCTATCCTATTCCCTCATCCAGAGAAAAATGTGCTGAGAAATCACTGTGTGTGTGAAGACTCCCTGTTGTCAATTCTTACTCCTATCTTAGCCATGCCAGTTTACTGTTAATAAGTAGTTATTTGCAGCTTCTTTTCCCCTCTTCTGGAACCAATGAATGGTGATAGTTTCTCATCCTACAATCAGTGAAATATGGAATGATTTCTGCTGCTCTGTAACACTAATACTTAAAATTTTTTGACCATTTCTATATGACAGCATAATGTTAGATGATGTAATGCCCGTAGGAAACCTATGATTTAGATAGATAAAAATTACTGCTCCGATCCTTACCCTAGTCAAATCACCACCATTTATCTCTTGCCTGAATTACTACTCTAGGATTCCAACGCCTTCCATATTGTTCTTCTGTAAATGATCCTCTCTATAGCAGCCAGAGGGACATACCCAGCAGGGAAAGGGATTTATGTCTGTATTCAAACAGTCCTCAGCCTAGATCAATGCCTGGCATATTAATGGTAGTAAGTAAATACTGATTGGAGGGTGTATGCCGCATAGCTCTAAGCCCTGTCTAAAATTACCTTTTCCATTTATTAGTTTATTTTCCATTGTTCACCACTAGAATGCAATCTCCCTATATCTAAGGACATTATCAGGTAGATAAAAATTTATTTAACACAGAATTTCTAGCTCCTAGGGCAATGTCTGACACATAGTAGGTTTCAAATGAATGCACTTATTTTGAATGTATGAGGAAATTGAGGATTACGTAGGTCAGGACCACATATTTGTGATGATTTGAACCCAGATAAATGTTACATTCTGTGTTCTTATCCAGATCTTTTCTAAGCCCTCCAAATGAGGTTCAGTTTGAAACATGTTTACACAAGTCATTTACAAAATAAGTGGGGAAAGCCTATTTGTTGAATAGAAGAAAATGAAAATACCCATTCTTTTTTTGTGCATTCGTTTTTTTGTAGGAGTTGACTCTTAGGTTTCAACCAAAGCCAAGATTGGGCACATTTTTCTCTGGGTATTTTCTCTGATTCTGTTTATTAGAATATATTATGCCCTCAGTTGTAGATTAAGGTGGAGCAATTGTAGAGAAAAATATTCTTAGCTTTGTTCTATGAACTAGCATTAAAAAAAAATCTCTCCTGATCTTTTAGGCTGACCTGTCTGTACTTTTTTTTGTTTACTCTTGGAAACAAAATGAGAAGCCAGAAACATGAGCTAAGAAATTTTACCCTGGAGCTTTAGCTGTAATAAATAACTCTCAACAAAACTCTAATTTTTAGAGATGAACTGAACAGGTTCCACAAATTCTTTCAGGTTACATGTCTTTGAATCATTTATTTTCTGTTAATTCAGATACTTGAAATTACATAAATATGCTTTTATATAAAAAGCATTACAGTTTTTTTCTCACAAAAATAAAGAACAGATTAATGTGATAAATTCCATATTCTGAAAGTCCTGAACCAAAGCACTTTTCTCTACATTAGTTCATATTAATTTTAAAACAGTCCAAGAAGACAGACTTGTTATAAATACTCCTCTTTAACAGATGAGGACATTGAGGCACAGTGTGATAAGAAAGCCCTGTAAGGAACACATCTGTATAACAGTGGACAATGAACTTGAAGAGTCAGATCTGGAAATTAAGTCTCTCGGTTCCTTATCCAGGACTGTTTTTTTTTTTTTCATGTGAGATGAGATACAGATAATAGCATCAATAGGCAAATGTTAGTAGAAAAATGTTTTAACAAAGTATTTTTAAAAGAACAAAAAGTCAGACTTTTAGAAGGTTTGTAGCATCAATATTTTGAATGATATACAGAAAGAATGAATTGTCATTGTTTTTAAGCATCTAAATTGAACAATGAAAATAGCCATATTAAGGATTTGAAAAAGAGCCATTAAGGCAGAATGCTTATCAGATGAAAGGCCTATATCAAATTTCATCTTCAACAGTTATGAAAACTATATCCTTCCTGAATATCAGCTAAAGTACTTTTATTTCTTGCTTGTCTGAAATCAGATATTAGACTTATGTGGTAATTGAATTTGAGGGGAAGCAAATTTTACTCATTTTAATTCTTTCTGCAAATGATATACGTGGATAAACACCTGTGAAGATAGTTAACTGACTTCCTAATTTTTCCTTCATAATATTATACTTTTTATGAAGATAACTATAAAGATAAATTGATAAATTAGAGTCTCATGAGGAATTAGGTGTCACAGTCAAATTAGAATTATTCAAAAAGAATATTTATCTTCAAGGCTGTTGAGGATCTCTGGTCTCCTTTTTCAGTTCCTTGTTGGTGAACCCAAATCTGAAGCCAGAGGCAAGGTCAGCTTCAAAGGGCAATTGGCAGGATATAGGAGAGTGGAAATATATGTGGAGGTGCAAGACAAAGGTGTCTAGTAGGTGGTTGTTGTTGGTGGTGGTGATGATGAGGCTGACACTGAGTATTTACTATCTATACCCCAGTATACATTCACCAAACTCACTGAATCCTCACAAGTATCCTATGGAGTTAGCATTATTCTCACCATTTCATAGGTGATGAAACTGAAGCTTTGAGAGATTACTTGCTCTCTAGTGAATTTCTAAAAGGTGTGTTTGTGATTATCCTCCTCTTTGGAACAGAGCCCATGAGGAAAGTAGAAAGCAAATGTCAGGCAGGGGAGAATTTCCCACAGAATATTGTTGGTTATTTCCCTTGGAAAAATAAAAAGGCAATATTGATATGGTTAGGTATATATTTTGATTTAAAATGTATAACAAAGTACAGATAACTTTAGCTAAGAAGAGTGTTCTGATACCAAAATGCCAAATGCCTCACTGGATACAATTCAGAAGATAAGCCACTAATGATTACTCTCCCAACCTACTTCCAGTCTTCTAACTAAGTCTTAGGAGGAAATAAGCCAAGGAGATAGAATGGTTGGATATACCAATGTTAGAGGAAGTGAATCAGTAAAGAAGCTAGTCCTATTTCTGTTAAGACATGAGGTGTAACCTTATTGCACTGTCTCTCCTGGGATAGAAAAAGGGAGGATTCATGTAATGGATCCATCCTCTGGGGAGTCATGAACATCCAGCCTGGCCAAGACCATGGAAGTCAAGATGGGTGCAGAAAATGCAGGAAACGGGTATTGTCATTTTCTTCTTTGTTTGTAATATTCAGCAAATAAGCTTTCCCCACTTATTTTATAAGTGATGTATAAATGTGGCTCAAATTGAGCCTCATTTGGAGGGCTAGAAAAGATCTGGATAAAAAAGCACAGAAAGCTTCCTGTGGCACTTTCCCAGGGCCATGAGATAATAAATGCTGGAAATGGATCTTGTACCCAGATAGGCTCTGAACGTCCATCTACCTACCACTTTGCCATATTGCTCTCTTGACCTTTCCTCTGCATCTACAAGGGGAAAAATGTACAATTGTCATGTTGGTAACTTACATACGTTAATGTGAAAATGGGCTATACCCTTTGTTTCATATTCTACCTTCTACCAGGATACGTAATATGGGTGCCAAAAATAGCTCCTAGAGCGCCAAACTGAACAGTTTAGGCAGGAGAGATGTAAAAACAATACTGTTTAAGACAGGTAACACCAAATCACATCTCTGTAGATTTTATCAAAGGCCTTTTTAAAGTCTGCATGAGTTGCTTCTATAAATGTAGTGGTATCATATTTACCTAGAAAATATGGTCAGTGTGGACAGACCCAAGTCCCTGAAGCCTAATCCCCTAGGACTGGGATGATTCATGACACAGAACTAACAAAACCATACCAACTTTTCTGTACCCATGCTGGTCCAGCTTTTCCCTCTGTATGTTTTACTTCTCTATAAAATGGGCATAGAAATCTTTAAGAATTTTCTGGAGATTGATAATTTGTAGAAGGTACTCTTAATCCCCAGAGCTTCTTGCAATTAATTCACTCTAAGTTTTTTTTTTTTTAACCAGCTAAAAATGTGCAGGCCCCACACCACATAGCATTTGTTCTAACTTGGTTCTTGAGAGGTGGACTGGTGTTTCTTGAATGCTATTTTATTGGCAGAACATTTTGTTGAACTCCATGAAGAAATACAGACCACGAAAGAAGTGATTGCTTTGTTGGAATTATGCCTGGGGAAGGCCATTTTTTGGATCTCTAAGGTGTTAACCAGATTATACAGCAAACTCTCCCCTCCCTTTAAAAAACAATTAGACACTGTGAATAGAAACAGAGAATTTTCTAATATCTTATACATCTTTTCAGGTTTTAAAATACTTTATATTAACTCTGCTCTGAATTCTCAAAGAGCTTAATGTTGGTAGTGCTGTCTTAAACCATTTCAACAGGACAAGTTGTCTTCCTCTATGGTATGCACTCACTTTTCCATGTATCCCAATAAGTGTTCTTGGATTAAAAACAAATCAAAATAACTCACAATGAACAGAAAACTGACAGCTGATATTCAGCTTTCCATGCTGGCTATGTTGGTGCCATGAATGGGCTTTTTTCCTGGCATTGTTCTTCTGCACTTTTCAGTTACTGAGCCTGTGAATATGGATCAGAGCCAAGAGAAAGTTCATGATATATCTCTGAAATTGCATGAAGTGCATCAGCTTTCCTGGCTGAAAACATCTGTTAGGAGATTCAAATTTAGCTTCTCACCATTGTTGGCTTCCTGAGTGCCAGAC
Organism: Phataginus tricuspis; assembly: GCA_029783875.1. Lineage (NCBI taxonomy): Eukaryota > Metazoa > Chordata > Mammalia > Pholidota > Manidae > Phataginus > Phataginus tricuspis. Next base: position 44,539,840 of record JAQQAC010020896.1, on the reverse strand, counting down.
AGAGTTTATTCTTTAGCTGATGGCTGGGAGAAATGGCTCCTGCAACCATCTGACCACATACTGAAGGTTTTTCTATTTCTTGTTTAGGGTACCTTGGATGGAAGGATTTGGGAAATGCAGTGTTGACTTTAGTCAACTACTGGGTAAAGAATCAACTCCAAAGGGTATTTATAGGAATATATATATATATATTTTTTTGCTTTAGTTGTACACTTTGCTTTTATAAGAACAAAAAATTTTCAAAACCTGTTTGCTTTCTAAAAAAGTAATTTGAATTTAGCAGAGAGGAAAGAAAAACTCCTAAAGCAATTCCTTCCTTCATCAGAGAGAAAGATTACATTGAGTTTTTGAATTTAATCAAACTGCAGTTAATAAATACCCCGGTATACTAGAATGGACACTCATGGACACCATCCCATATAGTATATTCTATCAGTTACCATCAAAGCATTCCAAAAGATAATTTGTTTCCTCACTTAAATGTTTGAAGAAGCTGGAGAATTATTTCTTATTATCCTCCATACAATTGCAATAGACTTGAATATTCTTGATTATTTCATTGTACTTTATGCAGGGTATATTTCCAACCAAGAGGCTGCATGTTTTATTGTTTGCAGACTGCTTACTGTATTCTGCTCTTCCAGCCACTTGAGTAGTTCCGGTGCAGTGGTTCTCAAACCTCATTAGATTATCTGGGAAAAATTTTTAGGACATGCCTGTGCCTGGGACACAATCTACACCAGATGAGTCAGAATTCGGGTTATAATGGAGATCTGATGTGTGGCTGTGCAATGGTACGCTTAGATTTCTTTTCTTCTGACTTCTTCAGCTGAACCATAAAGTGAATAGACAAACACTAAGGGCCCTTCAAGGGGCACCTAAAATCCAAGTCAAAGTTATCACTTCTTATTTTTAAATAGTTGGTTTCTAGCCAGGACTTGACATTCAGTGTTTTATTTAATCCAACCACAACTTTCTGAGGTCAGTATTATTATCTATATTTAACAGAAAAGGAAATCAAGAGTCGGTGAAGCTGAGAACATTTCCCTAGGACATAGCACTTATACGTGGTAGAGCTAGGATTTAAACACAGACATATTTACATGGAACTGAAGTCAAATTCTTAACTTTATCAGTGGTTTTCATTCCCTGATTCAACCCACCCTCCTTTTTTTAAAAAATATTTTAAATCTCCCTATACTATCTTGAAATTCTATTCATAATATATTTAAAAGTAAAAAAATACATCCGTAACAGTAATGAAGTAAAAGATAATTAAAAAGAAAGTAACTTGACCTAAAAAGAATAACCAACACATTACTGATGTCTGAACACCCAGGTGCCACCACACTGTGAGTCTTACAAGTAGCTGGCTGCTTGTACCTATAATCAACCTTAGAATCAGTGAATGCCACAAACTCCTGCACACGGACAAGAGCTGTGTTGAAATAGGCCACTTGTGTACTGTGAGCAGCATTGCAGTCAAGGACAGTTTTTCCAAAGATTAAACTCTTGAGACATTTCTGAACAAAATAGTACTATTTTTTCCCTTGATTTACATGTAGTTGCAATCCTGGAAAATTCAGTGTGAACTAAAACTTTGTGAAAGATATTTTATGTCTGTGTAAAATAGAGTTAGATTCTGGGCTCTGATACTGTAAACAGGTTTTTCACTTCAGTGGCTGTTGGGGGCATTCAAAAGACATACAGCATGCCCATTGTTCTTATTTGTGTCGGACTCTGGTGAATTTCAGAAAAATAAGAATCTCTAGCCCTTGCTTGCTAAAACCCCACCCTCATCCTGCCCTAACCTTGCCATGACCAAACACTCTACAAGGAATTCACCAAATGCACTCTAGGGGGCAGCAGGGCCATTGTTGAGAACTCCCCGAAGGCTAATCTTGTATATATGGGAAAACAGCTTGTGGTTTTTATCTTTTGGGCATATGATAGAGTGGTTAACTGGGTAGCTAGAACTCCAGGTTTGATGTGCTCTGCTAAGTCGAGGAGCATCTTCTCTGAAGATACCTGTATTTAGTGTTTCTTATAGGGATTAATTACACAAAGGCAAAAGGTGAAGTGTTGGAAGTGGGATGCTGAGTTCATTCCATTACTTTGAAGATTAGAACACAGTGACACACACAGATGCTCTAGAAGAGACTAAAAGTCTACTTTTCTGTCTGAGATGTTGTTGTGACACTTAAAAAATTCCTAACAGGGATCTTTCCTTCATTTTATGCTGTTTCACAGTGAAGCTAAAAATAGTTTTTGCTTCAGGCCTTCTTTTTCTTTAAGCCACAGTGCAAAGGGAAGGAAGGACAGGTGTTTCCCTTCAATTACACAGATTTTTTTGTCCTCCTTTTTGCTTCTGTTTTAAACATTGGCCACTAAATAGGTCCAATTTGAATTAAAACTCTAAGAACTGAACAAGCTGGCTATTTATCCTTGTCATCTTTTTTCACCATGATGCACCATTCATTTTTATTGTACCTATATTTACCTAATATTAAGATATTAGCTATTTCTCAATTTCTGGCATACTTTAGGATTTATGAAGGAAACATTCTTTTTACATTGTTCATGGCTTTATGTTGTTTCGACCTTTGAGAATTTTGTCTGCCCGTTTGTAGTGAGGAAGACCACTACCAACATCGTTAATGTTCCAGAGTAATATTCAACACTTAGAAACAGTCTGCATGTCTTAAAATAAGTCTAAGATAAATTAGAGATTATTTCCTAGCTGCTTAAAGCTCTTGTTGTAGGTTAAATGTTTAAATGATGGGGTGGAAGGAATTTTTTTCTACTTGGGGAAAGTGTTGAAATAAATGTTTTCTGTTCAAACATCATATCTCTTCATACCAATGACAGGTAATTTTCACAGGTGGAAAATTGCTGTTCTTCTCTTTTTCCCAATCTAATATCCCTTTGAAAAATAGTTTTTGGTTTGGAAAATGGACATTTTTCTCTAGTAAAAATATTTGCCAATTGATATAAGCACCTTACCTCAGGCTAGGTCATACTGGGGGAAGTTTACATTTGCAGTGGTTAATAAAAAGTAGATTTTCTTTCATAAATTGGGAGTTTCTCAGTTGTACTTGAGGAAAATATAAAAATTGGACTAAGAAAGAAATAAGAAATTAGTACCTCAACCCTCTGTTTAAACATGAACTGCATTTTGTGCTGTCTCAAATATATTCAAGTTTTTCTCTCCCATAATTGACTAAGAAATACCAAACAAAAAATGAGAACCAAAGTAATACTAAGCTTTTGGCAGCTGACTCCCCCGTGTGTGATCAAGAGCCAGATTACTCCACGCCAATGGGAATGTGTTGAAGCCCAGAACAAATAGGGTATTTTGGAATTCAGCATTTACCAACTGTTCAGTTGAGGGGTAAGTGGAAGTTTTCACCCACAATTGCCAGAATTTCCTGCCTGGCCTTAGTCCATTTACATACCACTGGATGTTTACCACAGCACAACTTCCCGTGAGTCCAAGGCAAGAGGAGAGAGAAAATGGCCATCCTCTCCCCTCTGCTCCTGGTACCTAACTGGTCTGGCTCTGGCCAGTTACCAAGGATCTGCCCACGGAGATCCTGGGGAGGAGAGCCCACGCCCGTGGCTGGAGGAGACTGGGGGAGCAAGCTGTGAGAAGTAAATTTCTTTAACCCACCTATCCTTCCCCTTTGTCTTCCTTCAGTTTCATCTCATTCATAGGAATTTAACCCCGGGCAGGGAACAGCCTTCCCCCCAGAGCTACAGTGGTTTTAAAATAGGTTCTTTTTTTTTTTTTTTTTTTAAACACATCAAATCCTTTGGTAGTCCTCCCTTCAAGAGATGGGGAATATCTTGAGTGTTGGCTGGAATTAGTGATACTTCTAATGAATAGAATAAAGCAGAGTGTGGAGATTGAGGCAGAAAAACAACACAGTGGCTTCTATCTAGCTCACTCTTGGCTCACTTTCTCTGGTTAATGGCAGCTGCCTCATTATGAGGACACTCAAGCAACCTGATGGAGAGGCCCCGGAAGTGAGAAACTGAGGCTCCTATCAACAGTCATGTGAATACAACATTAGCAGCAGACCCTCTGGTCCCAGTCAAGCCTTCAGATGACCCCAGCTGCATGAGGGACCCTGACTCAGGACTCCTAGAGCAGTTCTTTCCTGAATTCCTGACCCATAGAAACTGGTAGACAGTAAATGTTTGATTTAAGGCATAATTTTAGAGTAACTTTTAGATAGCAGTAGATAACACACCTATAATATGTCTTTGCTATTCATTTCTATTTAGAGCACTTTCAGTTCTGACATAATGCAAATCCAAAGGCTTTACTAGCTTCTTAATATGTCAACTAAGGTATCTTGGAGGTAAGGCTATAATTAGTTTTATCAGATCATTGACAATTTTTCCAATTTAAATATGATCACTATGTGTTCTTTCAGGTTTATAGATAGATTCTTCTGTAATTTATAGACATAACTCTCTCTTCTTATGATTGAGTGACAAAGTTCCAGGTCTATACATAGTGGTAAACTCTATGCATAAGTGCAGGACCTCTAGAGACAGGCTGTTCACTACTCAACAGCTCTGTGACCTTGTACAAGTCACTGGTTATGTCTGTGCCTCAGTTTCTTCCTCTATGAAATAGGCATAATAATAGTACATTCTTCATAGGTATTTATAATGTTGAAGTGGGTTATTTTAAAATCTAAAACTCAATTAATGAAATTTACCACATTAACAGAATGAAGGAGAGAATCATATAATTCATCTTAATATATGCAGAAAAAGCACTTGATAAATGCCATATCAATTCAAACTGAAAAAAACTAAGCTAGGAGTAGAAGTGAGTATCTTCTAATTTGTAGAAAGAGAATTTATAAAATGTTGAAAAAAATCTTGCATTTGAATCTGAAATGTAAGTTTTCCCTTTGAGTTTAGAAAGATTAAAAAAATTAGTTGTCTTGCTTTGGTTACTGGTATCTAGAAATGTAATTAAATTTTATTTTAGTTGGTTATAAAACAACTTTTCTCAGTGCACCTGTTCTTCAGATTTATCTGTAGAATGTTTATTTCTTTACCTGGATGATTGCACAGATTTTCATTTTGTGCCATTTATAAACAAGGCAGAGAATCTCATCTATAAGTGAACCCCTTCATGTTAAACTTGCACATAAGGAAGATGGAACACTTGTTAGTGAATATGGCAGCTTATATGATGTTCATTTAGTCTTGGTCTTGTCATCATGCTCATGAAGAAATCTATTTCTTGATCAGACACTTTTCTTTGATATTTGAAGTTTTGTATCCATGATTTCTGAACATGGAAAATTATTGGTACCTATGGAATAAACAATAAAACAATACCATATATTTATATAATCCTTTATTGTTTACTAGGATACTTTCATGTTATTTCATTGAACAAATACAATGATAGAGTTACTTTAATTGCCTGTTACTCAGTTATGTTCCCCAATAGACAGAAAAATACAAATGAAAATATCAATGTTGTATTCATTTTCTCATCCTCAGAATCTAACACAATATCTGACAAAAGGAGGGACTCATTTATTGAGTGAAATAAGATTTATTTACTTGTTCGGGATCAGGGTGCCAGTAGTTGTTGGAGCAAATCCCGAATGCGGGCCTTCTGGCCTCAGCAACAGAGTTTGCTCTTCTACACCACTAGCCTCAGAGCACCTGCCTATTATGTAAGGGCAAAAAAACTGGAAAACCAGAGAAAAGAAATATAGATATGTTTGTATTTCCTCTGAAACTGTCCAGCCTTTCCACTTTAAACATCCTGGCAGATAAACAGATGAAGACAAAAGCATGGGTCACTCGGAAGACAAGTGCCAACAAGTCCCTGTACCCATCTGTTCCATATTTAGACACACATATTTCAAAATTAACATATTTGGACCCATATAAGTGAAGAACATATGTTCAGAAAGGTGTTAGAGAGTGCCGCTGAAGGCTGATGAGAAAGCCAGAGGTCTCAGAGAACATCAGTAGCAAAAATTTCCTTATTCTGGAAAGACCTATGTAAGCTAGTAGAGAAGCTTCCAAGGGGAGAAGGTCTCCATTGTTGTGTCAAGGGTTAACTTGACCTGTGTCATTTCACTGGCCAGGGCCTCTGACCATAAGCAGCATTCATCTGTTGCTTTTTGGATTGAATAACTGGATATGAGAATGGAAATGATTTTTCCAAAATGCTCTACTTTCAGAGGAGCATAATTACCATTAAGCAGAATAAATTTTGTTAATGGCCCTCTGTACATTTCAAACTTCCTAATTTCAATTTCTTAATCTTTATTCTTCTTATATTATCTGTCCGTATTACCAGTCATTAGCCATTTTTCCAATCTGCTTATGGACATCTAGGTGCTCTGGGTGATAGAATCACAGATAAGTGTCTGTCTTCCTGAAATTAACAATCTAGATATAATTCAGGACAACATATGAAGTGGTTTCATACTGTGGACAAATTAGGAATCGTTAAATTAGCACCTGTTTTGGGTAAGTCTATTGTGGGAAACACAAAGGATTGAATCCATAATATTTGCTAGAAAATAACCACATAAAAAACATGAATGATAACTATAATACACTAAATTCAATGCAAAACTAAAAATGCATGCTATTATGAAATATATAATAATGTGATCTACTTATATATAATTAAGGATGTATACTATATATTTAAAAAATAATGCAATATATATAATCTTACTGCTAAGTGCTTACAGCTAAGTGCTTAAGAACAGTCTAGGTTATAGAGTTAGTCAGGTGATAATTCCAAAGCAGTTTGGAGTTTTAATTTCATTTTAGAGGGAAAACAAGGATAATATTTGGAGGAAAAGAAAGAAAGCAGTAAGATAAGACATGTTAAGAACAGGGAGCAGGAAACAGTGTGTTGGTCCATGCCATTTCAATTTCAATGTATTTTTGAGAAAGAATTGTGGTTAAAGCTTTTCTCAAATGTTTCATCTTAGACTACAGATCATCACTGTAAAAACTGGGTGTAAGTCAAATAAACAGAAACAAACAAGGAAGTAAAACTATGGGGCCAGAGCAACACCTTTTCGACTCTCTGGTGTTCTTCCTCTTTAACTTCCTTGCTTTAGGCTTTTAAGAGAAATTTCCCACTCTCTTCAAGCAGTAGTCATCTGCTTTAATCAGATACTATATTGGGAGAGTTCTGAAAAATGTGTTGGTAAAATGTGCCTTTATTCTACGTGTTCCTATATTAACTCTAATAGTTATGTGTTTAAAAGGAAGAAAAATGGACCCTGGAAATGCAGGTATAGCTATAATTAGCTGTACCAATGCTGTAGAGGAACCCCGATCATCTCTTTTGCAATTGCTTGGGTTTTCTTCATATTTTCTCAGACTGTGTGAGTTCCAGATATTATTATTCCTGCCTTCTTTTACAATGCAATTATTCACAATCAGGCATATCCTCAGTTTTCATCCACCTCTTCATGAGCATATTCATCATGAAATAATCCACTTGAAACAGAACCTCTGTTCATATTCTGCCTAATACTGTTCAGCTCAGATAACCCAGCATTTTGCAGAGCAGTGTGGTGCCACACTACCCATTTTCTTATGGATTTAAATGTTTAGGGGCCTCAGACATGCACAGAGCATTTTTATATCCATAATTACTTTAAAGCCATGTTGTCTGATTCAGACAAAATGACCGTTGTCCTTTCTTCCTCTAGTTATTTTTGTATCATCCACTGACAGTTTCTCTAAAATTTGGAAACAACAGCAAACATCCACTTAATGTGAGTCATTAATTTGCTCACCAGTCCAGTGATTCATTAGAAAGAAGGACTTCTTCTACCATTTATCTCTATTCTAGTACTGTTGTCTGTGGTCTGAAAAACACAAGGTCAATTCACACAGAAAAGGCACAAAAGTGCTTTAGTGCATTTCGCACTGAAAATGAAAGTATGGAATCTTACTGCGAGGAAGGGGTCTGGTATATATTCACTGACCTAGAAACAGCTTTAATTAATGTAGACATACTCACTGAGGAGACCAGAGGGAGGTGGTTACAACTATTGATCCACTCCATTCACTCTGCTATATAAAGAGAAGAATTAGTGAAGGTTCTTGTCCATAAGGAGTACAAGCTTAACAGAATAAGCACATACATGAGTAAATGTGGCATAATGAAGTACAGTATCAGAGGCATGGGACACACCTAGGCCAGTGCTGGGATCTCTGTAAGAACTTATTACATGGTAGTGTCACCATTAGAACTTTTCATTCAATATAATGTCATGGAGGAGAAAGTGATGATCAGTTTGGTTTGTTTAAGAAAATTTGCCTTCACTTATTATTGCATTAACTATCACAGTAACCATCTGATATAAGTGTAATTAACTTTGCTATTTATAATAGAAGAAATGGAAATTGAGTAATTAACTTTCCTCAGATCACATGGCTCTCAGGTGGTGCAGTTCACGTTTGGAACTAGAACTGTCTGATATCCAGGACCATCATCACCCCAGAATGCTGCCTCTTACCTCTATATTACCATCTAGGCCTTGTGGATATTGCACATATATTGTATATTCTCTGTATCCTTAAGGAGTGTACGAACCTGTATGGCACCTCTTTCCTCCTTAAAAATACACTGAATATAGCAGAATTTTCTGTCAAAAGGAGATTAGCTTCAACTGTTTCCAGCAAGGTTATTCTTAGAATTTCTTAAAGATAGAAATCAACTTTAGCCACATCTATGCCACTTTTAATAGCACGTTTAGTGTGGCTATCAGGCTTCAGCGTGTACCAAAGATGGCTCTAAAGGAGAAAGGAAATACCTGTGACGGGTGACAAATCTCCTTTAGGTATGGGAATGTTCCAAAAGAGAAAGAAACTGATCTGTTTGGCTTGAGGAATGTTAGGTGACTAGTTCAATAATGGACACTCTGTTGCATTTTGGGGAGGAAGGTTTTTAAAAACTACTTTAAAAAAATCACAAATTTCTCTTTGTTTTAAAATGCAATGTGTTGCTAGAGAAAGCCTCATGACCTAGATACAAACTATTGCTAAAATCATGCGATACTGTCGATCATTCCGATAGCATTTATCTGCACATCGTTTATAAAGATTGGTTGATTTCTGTGAAGATCAGGTAAAATTAGCATAATTTCTGGGTATTTTTCTAGGGAGCAGGTCTTGGTGCCAGAAAAATAATAGAAAGATCTCACAAGGCTGTCTTTGGATGTAATGGTAGTAAATGATTCTCATTCTTAAGTTACCCAAGTCAGTAAGGTACTTTAATCTGGAGTATTAATGGCTAATTAACTAGTTCAACAGTTAACATTCAATACAAAATTATAAATTATGTACTAGGTATAATGTACTTTGTTCCTGGACCTTATAGGGAATGAAAAAAACAAAACAAAACAAAACCTCCTGTACTTAAGGAGCTTTAAAATATCAGTCAGTTAAAAACAAAATAAGAAACTAGTTCTTTCAAAAATTAAGTATATGCCAGACATGGGTAGGACTGGGGGATACAGTGGTGTGTGAGATGAACAGATAGATGCCTTCCCTCATGGAGATTATATTCTGTTGGAGTCAAGACAATAAATTCCTAAGTAAATAAACTGGATCATGTCAGATAATGAGAAGCCCTAAAAAGAAAATAAAACAGAGGTCAGAGAAGTTGTCTTGGTAGAGATAATATTTATTTGTGCCAGCCATGCAGGAATCTGAAGCCAGTGCATCTTGAAGGGACAAACAGCAAATAAAACCAACCGGAAGCAGGAGCATGGGGTGTTCAAAATGACCAAAGTTCGTCATGGTGCTGGAGCTCAGCAGGCAAGGGTGCCCTGGTGCAGGATGAGGTCAAAGAGGTGGGCAGGGCCTTTCATAAAGGGTCTGGTGGGTTCCAGGAAATACTTTGGATTTTAATCCAGTTGCCATGGGAAGCCACGCACACGTTTCCCAGTGGTATGCAGTGTGATGTGCATAAATAATTACATACATAATATGCTATCCATCCAAAATGTACAGCCTAAGCACTGTGATTAAGTGTCTGGACAATTTTTTCTCAGAATTAAGGATGATGTCATAAAGAAGTTGGCCTTTGAGCTGAGTCCTGAAGTATGCACAGCACTCTGTGTGCTGAGGGAAGGGTGTGAACAATGCTCTCTGGCAAAATATCCGAAGATGTTGACAACTGCCCCACAGATATATTTGCTTCCTAAGAAAGGAAAATATTTTAGCTCAAAAATTGCCTGTCTATTGTGAAAGTGTAGATGCCAGAAGCAGGCTGCCACAGTTGGTGACTAGCAGCTGAGAAGGGTGAGGGCGTTTGGGTTTTACCCCTCAGGCGACCCCGGAAGCTGACCCTCTTGTTGTGCTTTGACGCCCTGAAGGACAGCACGAGGTGGTAAATGTCATGGTAAAGGTGTTCTGTTTCAAGAATCTGCTGAGGTCGCAGAGAAAGGTCTGTACATCCTCAGAGTAGAAGAAATTCTCGCTAGTGAATATAAATGGGCTGCCCTTTGCTGCCTTTTATGTTTCTGTGGGTGATTATGTCATCAACAATACAGTTTGCATATAGAAAGGTGACTCAAGTGCTTGAGAAAAGGAACTGAAAGGCCAGTTCTTGGCTCTGGGTTATGCTGATTACTCAGAAAAAATTGAGGCCAACTTCAGTAGCTCTGTCATACGCGATGGTGCTCTCCATGCCACTAATGCAGTTATAACATGTAGTCCTGGAGTTATGATGATGATATGGTCTTTATTTTGATGTGGGGTATATTTTCATTCTGTTGCTTTCCTATCTTGAAAGACTGTTAGACAAATTGCCTAGCAATACAAACTACTAGGTGAATCTCCCAAAGCAAAGGTCAGCAAACATTTTATATGAAGAACCAGATGGTAAATGTTTTAGGCTTTTTGGGCCAAGAAAAAAAATTAAGGATATTACAGAGGCAGTTACATAACAAGTAAGAAAAAAAAAATCTACAAATGTTTTTATTGATGAATTCATAATGTGTACAATTTTTTGCAGTACAAGTCTAAGGAGAAGAATGGCATTCTTCCTTTGGGAAAAGGATTTCACTAAATTGGGGTTCAAAATTAGTGTTCCTCAGTATCAAGTCAATTACGAATGTTCATTACCTAAGAAGCATTCTTAGCTTACAAGCTAAAGTGGGTGATGGGGCGAATTTGGTCTACTGACTGCTGCCCTAAGGTGTTCCTTAACTGGTGATGGGAACGTTTTTTCAAATAATCAAAATATTAATAATTTTCACATAACAGAGTCCTTTTCATGTGTCCACATATAATAGAAGAGGAGTCAAGGGCATATGCTTTGGATTTAGACCAATCCAGACACAATGTGTGGCCTCACTCATTTCCAGCTGTATGACTTTGGGAAAGTCACCTAACATCCCTCAGGCTCCATTCTCTCATCTGTTATATAACGATAATATGAGTATTTCTTCAACACCATTTTCTTGAGAAGAGAAATGAGTGAGATAGTATCAGTGTGGCACCTAATACATAGTGAACAATGAATTGTAAGTATTAATATTTTTTTATATGCTGTCTCCAGCAGTTCATTGGAGGTATGTAATTCAGGGATTTATTATTTGCTCTACTACTATTATTGCTCATTAGGGGAGACTGAAGTGAAGATCAAGGAACTTAATGTCTGTGATTATGCTATAGCTAAAACTCAGTTCTTTTATATTATTAATTTATTTCATAATTATGCATTAAGTACACACACACACACACAATTAGGTAGATTTCTAAGATAGCCCCCAAGAAGCCTGTCCTTGTGTACATACCCTGTATAACCCCTTTGAGTGTGGGCTTGAGTGGGACGGTGAATATCAAGGATATTAACTTGCTTAAGTTACATTACATGGCAAAGGTGATAGACTAGTCACTCCCATGACAATGTTACATTGTATAAGACTCCATAATAGCAGACTAGAGGGAGATTCTCCAGCTGGCTTTGAAGAAATAGCCATGTTTTGAGAGAGACAAGTGGATAAGAACAACTTCCAGCAGACAGCCAGTAAAAAAATGAGGACTTCAGTGTTACAACTGGAAAAAAAAGTCATGACAACGTGTATGATCTTGGAGGAGGACTCCAAACTCCATTGATAATTCAATCCAGTTAACACCTTGATTTCAGCCTTGTGAGACTCTGAGCAGAGAACCCAGCTATACTATACTAGAAATTTTACCCTGCGGAAACTGTGAGGTAATAAATGTGTTTTATGAAACAGCTAAATTTGCAGTAATTTGCTACATAGCAAAAAACAAAGACCAAAAAAACATAATGTATCAAGTAGTTTAAGTGTAGAGAATAAAATGTTAAAGAAAATAGACTTGGTTCTTATCCTGTTGGATCTGCGACTTGGAGGACCCAGCGCTTTAATGCAGTATGTTTCTATGATGAAAGTAGAAAGAGAAGGTCATGGGAGAAGGAAGAAGGTCAGCTAGCCATCCTGGGTGGGGTGACTGGGAAAGCTTCCAAGGGCATAGGCTAAGAAGGGAAAATTTAGTAGGTGTAGCCAGGGAAATGGAGGGCTAGTGTTGGGGGGAAAGTAGAGTGTTCCAGTATTCCAGCCTGGAAAGTAGAAGTACAGAGTTTCTGGAGAAGGTTGAGAGCACAAGGAATTCAACAATTCCAAATCACTAACTGATCTGTAGAGGGAATGTGGTGAGAGATTTAGCTGTAGCATAATCACAGTCTGCCCTAATGAGCGATAATAGTAATGGAGCAAATAATAAATCCCTGAATTACATACCTCCAATGAACTGCTGGAGACAGCATATAAAAAAAATATTAATACCTACAAGTTTGCACCCTGACTCTGCATTTAACCGCAGGGTGAAGTATGAGAGACCTGCTGAGGGGCAGAGCCACAGTCCTGATGACAGATCATGGTTTTTGGAACTAGGACCCTTGCATGTGGGGTAAAACGAAAGTATTCCACAATATGGATATTAAGTTGCCTTAGCTTCTGACATTATGGTGTGATGGTTTACAAAGGCATAGCTAGAAATGTAAAATCTCACTCATACGGAAACCTTTTTAAAAATAGGTTATATGACCATAATGTCTAGACTGTGGGAAAGAAGAGATTCAATCAAGTACTCTTATCTCCGATGGAAGAAAACAAAAGACTATGACTTTCTATTGCTTTTCAGTGATTGTTGTTTGTTCAGGAGAAAGTGCTATCAGAATGGTCACTCATAGCTGTTTATTGATCCTTCCAGGGATTGAGAAGTGATAAAATGCTCTGACCTTTTTAACCTTATTGCATCCTTTTGGCATTTTGATGAAAAGCAATTAACCACTTCTCTTTTTCCAGTAATAGCAGCTTCAAATTCAGATCAAGCTCTCTAATTAGAAGATCATAAGCTAGGATGGAACAGCAAATGGTCACCTGACAAGCCAGAGTAAGATAAATGTTGATGCTTTATGCAGGAGCCACTGGACACAGCTGAGAATGTTCACTGAAAGATAGTTTAAAAATAATCATGCCCTGTAAAATGGTATGGATGTCAGAATGAATCTATTGTTTGTTAATAATTCTTTAAGTGCGGAGGTGCATGGAAATTTGTTTATGGTAGCAAAGGAGCTGAAAAAGCTTACAATTAGTTGATTGAAAAATAATACCACGGATATGATTATCTTGTCATTGAGACAGCTGTGTGGTGGCCGCCACCAGTTTTGGTTCCACTAAAGGCTCAATATAGACACTTATTCTTATCTCCTAAATAGGACTTAGCGTGACCCTCCATAACCCTGAATAGGGGAATTGCTGCAGCTTTGAGCTTCTTGTACAGCTATTTTGGTAAATGGCAGAGCAGAGCCTCCAACAAGCGTATCTGAAATAAGAGGTGGTTTGACAGCCAAGGAAGGCTTTGATCATGTGATAAATGAGTCAATGGGAAGAAATCTCTCAGGTGAAAGAGCTAAAGTTCTATCAGTTATGTTGCTCTATAAATCAGGAGAATTGGGGAAAGAGCCAGAAGTTGCCTTTCAGCTTCCTGCCAGATGGATTTCTAGGAGAAAATCTGAGCTACGTCCCAGAAGTATATCTGTAGTGCAGATGAACTCTCAGCTGAAGCATGTTAATGTAGACAGGAGCGCTGTGAAAGTGCCCAGGTGTTCTCAGTCTTCTGCGTAAACCAGTCCGTGGTCAGGAGATACTTCTGATATAGACTAAACAAAACAAATAAGGACACTTAATTACAAACCCTCTTTTAATGTTAACTTAAAACCCATGGCCAAACTTTTTTAAAATTTATTTTTATTATGATATCATTAATATACAGTCACATGAGCAACACTGTGGTTACTAGACTCCCCCCATTACCAAGTCCCCACCACATACCCCATTACAGTCCCTGTCCATCAGCACATGAACAAACTTTAAAACATGTTTTATTTAACAATCTTTACCCATCACTCTTAGATGCAGGTTGACTCTGAGGGACCTGAGATTCCAGCAGCATAGTCTCTCTTATGGGGGACTCGCTAATTAAGCCACTGTGGGTGTTTCATTACTGAAATGGAAGAAGCTGATAAAGGAGTGATGCTTTAGTGAACCCAGAAAAAGTGGCACAGAGATCTCTTTTTCTCACCTCTCGGATAGGTGGTTTCATCAACTCCATTGTTCAAAGTCTCGGAAGTCTCTTAGGAGCAATTCATGTTATAAGATTGCCAACATAAAGATTAATGTAAGGAAACTCTCCATAAGCGTTTTCAGTGTGGAATGCTAAATTGCTACAAAAGGAGCCCCTTGTTTTCTGAGATGGTGCACATTCCCTGACATATAGGACTATCCCTGGCTTCACACTCATCATTGGGGATACTAGGAAGGAATCAGTTCTAAGATGGTATAGAAAATGTTTAGTCCCTGATCTTTATAAATGTCAAAGTCCTCTCTACATGCCTCACCTCTATACCCTGCCAATATATCTTTATTAGTTCTAAATAGGTATAAAAAGTAAATGAACTGGTGTTAGGATTCATATAAAGAAGAGAACAAATCTCCCAAAATAGTCTCATACCCAACTAAGCACAGATGAAATATTATTTAATACCTTGAGTCAGTAGGCATATAATGAAATCTGATCTTAAATTATACTGTCTTCTTAGAACCATCCTAGAACCATCCAGAATTTGATGTCCTTTAATAAAAGGAGAGTAAAGGAATGAGGCTTTGCATCAGTTAAAAATGATGTATCTTGTTGGTAGTTACAGAAAACCATGATGGCTTACAGAAAATTTTCATTTTTTTCCTGCAATATGTTCTCCAGATACAGTCAAGGGCTGGCACTGATTCAGTGGTTTGACAATATTGGGTCAACATTGTTGTGATTCTCTCGATCTTTCATCATCTCAGAAAGTGACTGCTTGTATTAGTTTGCTAGGGATGTCATAATCACAAACTGGGTGGCTCAAATAAGTAACAAATTTATTTTCTCACAATTGGGAGACCAGGAGTCTGAGATAAAGATGTTAGCAGGGTCGGTTTATTGTAAGGTCTCTCTTTGGTCTGTAGATGGCCGTCTTCCTGTGTCTTCGCATGATCTTCTCTGTGTGTGGATCTGTGTCTTAAATCTCTTCTCATAAGGACACCAGTCATATTGTATTAAGGCCTACCCTAATGGCCTCATTTTACCTTAGTTACCTCTTTTAATACTCTATCTCCAAATATAGTCACATTCTGAGGTTTTAAGGGTTAGGACTTTAATATATGAATTTGTTGGGAAGCGCAGTTTAGACTATAACATTGCTGAAGCTTGAAGTAACACTGTGATGTTCAAAGATGGCAGAGGCACCATGCCAGCTGGATCCCCCCTTTTAGATAAGCCCCACCCACCAGCAGATTGATTGCCCATACAGAGCTGGAACCTGGTCACCCTAGACGAAAGGGGAGTCTAGGAAGGGAAGAGGGGGAATAGGTTTGTTGCGATTAGTTTAGCTCAGTCACAATCCATTGCCTGGGGTTGGGTACTTCACTTACTTAAACAAAATCATTTTATTAGCAGGAGGGAAAGGAGGCATTTTGTATGTGTAAATAAGAGAATTTGCTTCCAGGATGAAAAGAAAATAGATGTGAAAGAGCAGGAAAGGTATCACTTTATAAACTTGTTTAATTTCAGTCCAGGCCAGGATTAGGGGTGAAGGTGCAGCCAGTATTACACACAATTGTAAAGGGTCAGTGGTCTTTGTGTGTTTCCCTTCCCTCCCCGAGTCTTACTAGGTACTCCATGCCAGCAGATATCTGCATGTCCTTTGGTCAGAGTTTGTCCTCAGAAGAACATCTATCGGTGTGGACTCCCTGTAGTATCCAGCATGAATATATTTAAGTCACTGTAATGCCTTTCTGAAGGAGATTTCAATTTTAAGCTTTGCTTTATAATGAAAAGCTTTGTTCCCAATTGAGGAGTTTTCAGGCACTGGTGTACTGATAAGGGAGTTTTTGGGTCACAATACCCATTCTAGTGCCCTAGAAATTACATTAAATCAGTGGCTGAATTTACAGATGGCTATCTATTCTGCTTATTCAGAAGCAACGTTGGCTTGAACTCTGGCAGCCCTAGAATATTAAATCTAGATTGGGTCATTATATTTGTTTATATTACTGTGTAACAAATTACCACAAATATAGCAGCTGAAAACAACTATAACAGCTTGAAATAAGCTTGAAGCTTATTATCTGTCTCACAGTATAGTAGGTGAGAGGTCTAGTGTAGATTTGTCTCAGTTTCTGGGGTCTACAAGGCTGAAATCAAGAAGGCTATGAAGCTCTTCTCTGGAGGATCTGTGAAAGAATCTGTTTTTAAGCTCACTGGTTGTAATCAGAATTCATTTTCTTGTGGCTGTAGAAATGAGGTCCTCTTTTTCTTGCTAGGTAGTCTCTGGGGTGGTTCTCAGCTCCTAGAGGCTGCTCTTAGGTCCTTGCCCTGTGGCCAATTCATCTTCAAGCTAGTTTTGAATCTTCCATGAGCTACCATCTCTGACTTCCCCTTTTGCTGTTAGCCAGAGAAAACTCTCTGCTTCTAGAGGGATCATCTGATTAGGTTGGTGTATGCAGTCTCCCTATTTTAAGGCCAACAAATTAGCCTAAATTGCATCTGAAAGGTTTCATTTGCCAAGTAATGTGACATAATCAGAAGAGTAACACCAGGGGACAGAAATCATGGGGGGCGTCTTAGAATTCTTAGAGCGCTGCTTGCCATCTCTGTCTATGGGAATGTCCATGAAGAAATGTCTGCCTAATTGTTTTGGAATTTTTAATCAATGGTAGGGCAGAGATGCTAAAGGAGTACTGGATATAGTCTTGGCCAACGCAATGGTTTAGCTAAGGGATGAAACCTTTGAGATAATGTCAAATGGAGGAGGAAGGAAGAGACCTTTCAGCTCTGTGAAAATGGGAATGGAAGCATGTTTGCATTGTATGCTCTCTTGTGGGTGTGTGATCTAGGAAATCGTGGATGAAGCACTTGGAATGATTATTAAATGAGTGATTAGACTGTGTATTAGTCAACTTTTGTTAATAAACACCCACCCAAACATGGATTTACAGTAACATTTTATTTCTAATTACCTTGGTGTTGGTATTTCCTCCTGATAGATCTTGGTTAAAGACTCAAAGTACAATTACGTGAAAGCCTATTAGAAATGAACATAAGTCCCATCAACTCATATGGTCAGTCCCATAGTCACGGGATGGGAAAGTTTGGCCGAGCTATTGAAATCACATGAGAGAGGATAGGATGAATAATTCTAATTACAGAGAGAGGGCAGCATAGCTGGCAATAATGATGTAATCTATCACAGACTATCCACAGTTTATTGCCTATTAATTGTCCATGCTCCTGTGTCAGCAGAAAGGAGAGTTTTCAGGTGGAAAGGGTAGTTGAGGTTTTACTGCTCTGTCCCTGTGAGCGCTCTTCCTCGGGGTTCTCATGTACCCCTTTGTGGACAGCATGACAGGCACCAGGCACAATTCCTTAAGGACATTGGAATGACCCATAGCATTACTGCAATTTTAAGAAAACAATTTTATTTATTTTCCTTATTCTTTAAAGACCCCCAGATACTATTACCTAATCCATGACTTTTACATGGAATATTTGATTTCCCACTGTTTCAATGTATTTCAAACCTACTCTAATTGGAATAAGAACATTCACTTTATTTCAAAGATTATAAGTATTGTTTTGTATATGTGGTAGCTCAATCTATCTTTCCTTAAAGAAGTATATATCTTTCACTTCTTACATTCAGGGAACACTGGTCTTAAATTATAGCAACATATAGTGAAAAAATATTGTTCTCTTACTTTTAATGCCCCTTCATTTCTCAAATGCAGAGGAAAAGTTGTGAAAAAAACATTTTAGTCAATAGATTGCTAATGTATTACATTATATTCCTTGCACCTTGGGTAATGTGACATATGGAAAATTACTTAGCTGTTGGTCTTCAGTGGGAGCCAAATAAATAATAAGAGTTGGTAATTCATCTTATTTTCAAGGATTTTCAACACTGTCCTTGGGGCCACTTTTGCAAATGTTACACTTTACTGTTTCCTGATCCAAGGCGACAGGAGGCTTTTTTTTTTTTTACGTCGAAGATTTAAAAGAGGATTGAGGCTTGTCTGAGCTGTGCATCCGTAAAGAGAGGCAGGCAGAAACATAACCATTTGTTTGTGTTTCTTTTCAACTGTGACAGCTAGAACAATGGCTGTGTTTTCCTCTCCGTGTGAAGTTTCCAAAGCATGCAGGGCAGCTTCTATTATCTATTCTATTATCAGATAAAAAGCTAAGTGGTAGCCTCACATCTCACCTTTAGTGTTGGACCTTGGTATTGAAAAGCTACCTTTTGCCATAAAGGGAAAAGTAAAAATTCTCACCGTCCTCCTATTTCCCTGATGGACACCAATATGTTTTCTACTAACTGGTAATACTGAGACTCTCCTTAAGTCCTTGTTGAAAAAAGTAAACAACAAATGAGTGAAGTAGATGGGGGAACATTCATATGGATGGATATCAGAACAGAGTCAGAAGCATGCAGTTCTGGCTGTCAAACCTAACCTGATGATTTCATGGTTATCTGCAAAATAAAAGACAACGGTCCTTCGCTGCCTCCTGACCTCAGGGTTTTCCTATCTCTTGGGTTTATTCCAGTTAATGGCATCTCACAGAGATTGGAGTGAAGCGTAAAGGGGGAATAGAATTATGCAATAAAATGGTGGGGCAAAAAACTAGCTAGCTCTTTACCAAACCTTTTCCTCCTTCTTCTCCCTGAGCACACAAACCACATTTTCCAGATTTATTTATACTTAGGTGTGGTACCTGAGTTCCAGAAAGTAGAATATGAACTGAAATTCAGTGTGCCACTCTCCAGGAACATGCCATAAAATTCCCATGAGGATTCCTTCACTAGTTGGATGTAGAGGTGCACTGGTGATCTTGGAAAGTATGCAGGGAAGATAGTGGAGTTACAAGATGAAAGGAGACTAAATACCTGAATTACCATTTGGAGAGGTGTCCTCTGCTGGTCAAGAACTCTTATTCTGACTTGCTTTGACACAATAATAAACTTCCATTGTGCTTGAACCATTATGTATTGTCAGCTTTGTTACTGCATTTAACTAAAGCGTATGCAGTTTCATTGTGTCCTGAAATGTAGACATACACAAATCATTTAATGTGTACATGTCCTTAAAGAACACAGAGAAGGAAATGAGACATAAGAGAAGAACGAGGGAGAATTATCAAGTGCTCTTGTAACTAAATCCGGATCTAACCAGAGTTAGCACAGTGGATTCTTTATTGCTACCCACTGAGGTTCAGAGATTCTTAATCAGTGAATATACTTAATCAAGCCTTGAAATGACAGACAAACCTGACCAACACTGATGGTGGAGGTATTTTGGTAAGCTATACGCAGATTCCCAATCAACAGAAACTGTGAGATAGAAATGTTGTTGTCTTAAGCCACTAATTCTGGAAAAATCTAGTACTTTTTTTAAGGTAATAGAAAACTACTACAGGTTGGATCTCCAGGAGCTAAATGTATATATCCTATCACCCAGAATTTCCATGTATAGCCATCAAAAATACAAGTATAAAATGTTCACAAAGACCTGAACAGGAATGTTCTTAGCAGCACTATTCATAGTAACCCACACTGGAACCTTCTCAGTTGTCCAGTACATTAAATGTCCACCAAATGTAATGGGTAAGTAAATTGTGGTATTTTCACAAAATGGAAAACTGTACAGCATTGAGAATGTCAATACTCGGCTAAACACAGCAGTGTAGATACATTTTATAAAGGAGTTGTGAGCAAAAGAGAACCTAATGTGTCAATATATATAAAGTATTCTATTTTCTAATCATTATATCAGTATAATGATTACTTCTGGGGGATTAAGACTAGAAAGGGGACTCAAAATGGGCCTTGTGTTGTAGGTAATATTCTGTTTCTTGAAATGAACGCTGTACATGGTATGGTATACTTTATAAAATTCATACAGGTTTACACTTGGATATATTTACATTTCTGTATAAGTATTAAATATTAAAAACTTAATGCCTTCACGATAGAAATCTATCTTAATAAATTTTCAGTGTTTTTTTTTAGTGCTCTGTATTGTTTAGAAACAAAGTGATTGGTAAATAAATTGTGAGCATTTATCAAATGGTTTTCTTTAAAGCTATTAAGATGAATATAGGGATCAGTGTTAATATAGAAAGTTGCTCACTACTTCTCAATTTGAATAATATCAAAATTAATATCAAAAGTTTCTCAATTTGAATAATAGATCAAAGACATACATGCAATGCACTGGCAGTACCACAGTGAGTCAGACAGACAGATGTTTAGTGAAATATTAATGGTTTACTTGGCTAGTAACTTCATGGCTGATTTGCTTTTTCCTTTGGCTTATCTGTATTTTTAACTTATCAGTGGGCTCAGTTTGATTTTATGTTTTTGTATTAATTTTATTTTAATATCTTTGAACAAAGAAGTCATGCTTTTTATTCAATATTCATTGTACCTGTATTTAACACATTTAACCACAGAACTTGTACAAAGTTAGAACTCAATAAATATTCACTTAGTGCCTGTATAAATAAAAACAAGTCATAATGAGATAATCTATCACTCTAATCCATATATTTTAATATATGTCTTGGAGAAAGGCATTTTGGTATTTTAGCAAGTATCAATAGAGACAACACTCAAAATGGTTTGTATTCATGTGTGTGCATCTTGCAGGGAAGAGTTACATCTTAAAACCTGATTTAAAGACATTTTAGACATTAAATGAGAGGGAGAGATGCAGCTGAGAAGGAACAATAAGGGTAATGCCTCTGATGGGTTAACAGTCTGTGGACTTTCTTTTTTTTCAGGCCTGTTGAACAGTGTGTTCATCAGACATGTTAGGTTCCCTGTCTGATTTTGTGAAGGTTGCATAAATCCTGACTGATTCACAGTGAGGAAAAAACCTGCCAAGGCCTTCACAGCCCAGGCAGGTGCTTGCTTACAGGATGCCTGACCATCTGAAGTCTAGAATTACAACTGGTTTCTGATTCTGAATACAAGGCTCAAGTTCTGGATTTTTATTTTCTATCCATAAATGACTTTACAAAAATAGGGAGTGCTAGAAAAATCCATAACAGTTCTAAGCAGTTCTTTTTTTTTTCCTTGCCTTTAGTACGCGCGCACGTGTGTGTGTGTGTGTGTGTGTGTGTGTGTGTGTGTGTGTGTGGTAGCCCTAGACTTCACATCAGCAGCTCTTTATTGTTGCTGCTGCAAAACGCTATTGACAACTATCCACTTAAATGTCACAACAGCAACTCAGCTATATCAGTGGAAAGCAAACTGTTCAAAATCCCAAAATGTAAATAGGGATGAGTGATGGTAGAGAGGATTTAAATTTTTTTGAGAACTAAGAGCCACGACTTTGCCTATCGTGGAAGTAGCAGTTTGATGCTTTATGAAAATTAATTTATGTACTATAAGAAGAATTAATAAGCTGGCCTGGAAAGTAAATGAATTGAATAACAAAATATAGGTACAAAGACATAGTAAATGAATAATTCTAGATTACAAATTATACAGGCTTTTACTTTCTCTTATTTCTCCTAGTCTTTTGGTTATTTACCAGGTAACTAGAAGAATATAGCTGAAATTTTAAAAATGATGATCAAAGCTCAAATGGGTTCCATTTATCTGCTTGCTGGGATCTATTTTAGAAAGTGGAATGAGGGATATCTCGAAGTGGTTGACTTAATCAGCGCATTATCTATAGATCTGTAATTTAGTTTTTTGCTACTCAGTCCCATTTACCCTAAATGTAGTTTAAAAAGTCATTACGAGAAAAAGCTGGCCAAATTATTTGCTAGTTTTTGTTCCAACTTTTATAGCTCAGTGAGAAAAGTGTGGTGGGGAGGAGGTGGGGAGAGCACTTGGCCTAATAGTCTTAAAAAAGGAAATGTTTTTCAATAAAATTGGAGGGGAAAAAAAGCAAATGACTAGGAGGTACTTCTGTTGACTGCAGCGGTTGATGAGTTTGGCAGTGTGTTCACTGTAAGTCTAGGTGAGGGGTAATGCTAGACCCTAATGCTAGCGTGGACTGTATTCAAATGCACACTTGTGGAGCACTGAGGTGCATGATGGTGGGCAATCCAAGGGGCTGATGAATCTGTAACGGGGATTCAAAATATAACCAACTCCTAGAAAAGCACCTTACCTCCCCTGGAAATGGAGCTTTGATACAGAGATTAGGTATACAGGCAATTCATGTAAGAGGGCTAAGGTTCCTAACTGCAAACCTGTTTAGGGAGAGGACTGAAGTAATCACAGTAATCCTGGCTTTCAGGACATGATACATAAAAGACAAGATGCTGAGTTACAGGCGTTTAAGGTCTTACCTTCTCTTCCTACTCCCTATTGTGCCCTTTCTTGGACAGAAGAAATTCTTTTTCACTGGGTCAACATTCTGGATTTTTTCCAAGTCATGCGCCATCGGTGTCCTGAGAAATAGGGAAATAGAAACTAGAGAGACTAAACTGATTTACAAATTCACAAGGTGAGATGGGAGATAAGCCAAGAGGAGAAGCAAATACCTTTGAGGACTGAGTCTGAGAAAGGTGGTAGGAGAAAAGTTCAAAGAATGTTGGAGTGAGAGGATTTGGAGTTTTGTCATGCCTATAAGAGCTGTTGAAAATGAGAGAGAGAGAGGTAGAAAATGTTTCAGAAGTTTGGAGATTAGAAGAGTAATTAGGTGGTTTTGAAGCTGCAGGTGAGGAGATTATTGAGACCAAAATGTATGGCAACTGAATTAGAGGGGAGTTCAGTGACTGATGTATAGGCAGACAGCTTATACACCTGACTGCCTGAAACTTCTAAAGTAGTTTGAAAAAATAAAATTCAACATTACGTGGGGAAAGAAACATAAAAATTTATTTTTGAATTTCAAACATATGCTTATTGAATGAAATTAGGGTAATTGTGGGACTGCTAATTTTCTCATTAATAAAATATAATAACATGAAAATAAGCAAATTAGCACTATACCCAGTATATGTTGGTTTAAAGAAAAAGGCAAAAGCAAAAGCTAGGAGCCTGTCCATATATAAGAATTTTTAGATAATTCATCAAATACTTTTATAGACTAAGACTTAATTTGGTTCAATGACTTCTATAATTTATAGGTAATAAGTATTAAGCATTGAAAGAGGTTTTAACACCAAGACACTAAAAAAAATGTTGTAATCATTCAATCAGAAATAATCTTTACTCTGCAGCAGAGCCCCTATAAAGCTGCTGGTTTACAAAAGCATTAAAAGGACCAGGTGCTTAGCAAGCATAATTTTGCAAAAATAAAGAACTTGATTCTTTAAACAAATATTCTTGGCCCCATTCCTATTGCATGTATCTATTTTACCTATTTTTGAATCTAATTATTAGTGACTTTAAGTTTTAGAACTTTTAATTTTAGGAGTCATAGAAATGATGGTGTTGGACCATATTATAGCACACAAGAGAGGGATGTCAAAAACTAGTTAGCAGAACTTAGAGTTGAATGTAAACTCTACCAGATCAGGGACATTTTCCTGATTTTCTCTCCTGACCTATTTTCAGTGCCTAAAATAAGGCTTGGCCACAAATGGGTGCTTAATAAATGTTTGTTAAGAGAGTTAATGAATAGGTAAAATAATCATGAAGTTACTATGGCTGTTGACCAATTGGGTTATCTGCAGTTAATCTATATTTTTCAAAATTTAACTCTTTATAGAGTAGTTCTGTCTATCAAATACAGTGTGAGCTACATACATAATTTAAGTTTTCTAATAACCATATGAAAAATAAACTGGTGAAATTAATTCTAATAAAACATTTTATTCTAATATATCCAAATAGTATCATTTCAACAGATAATCAACATAATTATGAGATATCTTACATTTTTGTTTTATACTTTCTTTGAAATCCTTTTTATATTTTATACTTGGTGTATTCAGATTAGCTGCATTGTAAGTACTCCATGTCAGTAGTAAATTGGACAGTACATTTACAAAGCAGTCAAAACCTGATTTGAAAGAGAGAAAGTCAAAGCAGAATCTTAGATTTAAATTAAGACAAGTGATTTATAGAAAAAGCATGTAATTCAAAGTTAGGCAGAGCTAGTTTTGAATCCCATTTCCTAGCTGTGTGAATTTGAACAAGATAATGTGATGAGTTTGTTTCCTCCAGTAAAATGGAAATAATCTTCCACACCTTGATGAATTGTTGATTATCTTAGATGTAGTGTATGTGAGAGTCTCCTATAGGGTCTGAAAAGAGTAGGTTCTCAATAAGGATCAAGAACAGTTGTCAATATTTTGTTATAATTATTTAACATATATTTTATGCTTTTTCTTAGTTCATGATTAAAGAGAGATTACAGTTTGTGTTTAAATGGCAATAAGGCATGAATCCCATTACTGGGTTATATACTGGATATTAGGCCTGACAATTATTCTCCAGTTATCCCTGAATATCACAGGATAAACTCATGTATGTCCCATAGAAAGTGCTTCTGTACATTACATATCACTGTCATGGGGCTGTCTCAGTGGCTGAGAATATTTCCTGCTGGGTTTCCTGCTCTGCTGGGACAGTTCTCTTCTGGTGTTTTGCCTCTGTGACTGCTATGATACCCCTTTTCAGAGAAAGTACCTTATCTTTAAGATGACAAAGATAGTGAAATAGTCACTGCATGTGAGAAATAAAGACATTTTTAAACATATAAATACCTAGAAATTTATTACCCACTAGTTTCTCTGAAAATTAAATTACTCATAAATGTACTTCAACAAATAAAAGACTGATAGTTGGAGAAAAACATACATACTTTATAAGAAGAGATAAACAAGTAAAGAGGCTATGAAATTAAGTTCAATTATCAGGTATATTTAAAATAAACTTCATAGATAATACAAAGTTAAAAAAAGCAGTAAATTAAAAGAAAACTAAGGAATGGGGGCTGATAGAAGAAAGTAAGTAAAAGTGTACTGTTTGTGTCAAATGAAGGGGCCAAGGTAATCATTAGTTTTTGACATTAATATGAAACTGTTCTCAAATATTAGCTGTAAAGGTGAATGTAAACACGAGTAGAAATAAAAACAAAACATCCATTATAGCAGAAGACAGAAACCAAATAACAGGTGATTAATGTAGACAATAATAAAAGAAAAAAACCCCAACTTTGTAGACATTGAAAAATAAGATAGCTTTAGTAGAGCTCACCAAAACTGTTGTCTTTCTCTGTTTCCCGGGCTTAACACCGCACAGCAATTTCCATCTTTGTGTAGTTGTTGTAGTCACGTGTCTTCTAGCCATTAGGACATAGGAAGAAGTGGTATGTGTCACTTAGAGGATTGATCCCAAAAGTTCCTTCATGAGGGCTTCTTGATATTAATTTGTTTCTTCCAACTGGATACTAATTTATTTTTTGGACTTGATTGATTGAAGATGGCAAAACCTACATTAATGTATATCCTTCAGTGACTGTATGGAGCATCTCTCTGATCCTTGGTACCCTGGATCACTCAAGACTATTACATGAGAAATAAACTTCTATTACATTTAAATAATTATACAGTTCTTTTTACTTTCCTAATATTATATCTGAAATAAAACCAACTATACTAGTGATTACAAGAAATATTCATGGATTAAATTTCCCAAATAAGCAAGATATAGGAAAATGAACTGTTGCTTAATGTAATTGACATTCCTGGGTCAGAGGGAACAAACCACACCTGAAGGTATATTTAAGTGTAAGGGAGGACGCAAGTTTTCTCTGAAGGAAATGTATACCTCTGCTATCAATAATCTTGCGGCACGAAATAGTTGTAGGACTAGATTCAGTGGAGGCAAGAGGTTGCCCTTTTTTTCTCCTGTGTCTTTCATTTTGATTGATACTGTTATACTGCCTGAACCTACCATATATGCTTCTTAACTGCATTTAAAACATTTGTATTTTTGAATTCTTTTTATTTTGCTATTATTAATATACAATTACATGAGCAACATTATGGTTACTAGACTCCCCCTATTATCAAGTCCCCACCACATACCCCATTGCAGTCACTGTCCATCAGTGTAGAGGGATGTTATAGATTCACTACTTGTCTTCTCTGTGTTACACTGCCTTCCCCGTATCCCCCTACCGCATCTGCATCCCCACTACATTATGTGTGCTAATTGTAATAGCCCTTTTTCCCCCTTGTCCCTCCCTTCCCACCCATTCTCCCCAGTCCCTTACCCTTTGGTAACTGTTAGTCCATTCTTGGGTTCTGTGAATCTGCTCCTGTTTTCTTCCTTCAGTTTTTTCTTTGTTCTCATACTCCACATATGAGTGAAATCATTTGGTACTTGTCTTTCTCTGCCTAGCTTGTTACACTGAGCATATCCTCTAGCTCCATCCATGTTGTTGCAAATGGTAGGGTTTGTTTTCTTCTTATGGTTGAATAATATTCCATTGTGTATATATACCACATCTTCTTTATCCATTCATCTACTGATGGACACTTACATTGCTTCAATTTCTCAGCTATTGTAAAGAGTGCTGCGATAAACAGAGGGGTGTATATGTCTTTTTCAAACTGGGCTGCTGCATTCTTAGGGTAAATTCCTGGAGTGGAATTCCTGGGTCAAATGGTATTTCTATTTTGAGTTTTTTGAGAAATCTCCATACTGCTTTCCACAATGGTTGTACTAATTTACATTCCCACCAGCAGTGTAGGAGGGTTCCTCTTTCTCCACATCCTCGCCAACATTTGTTGTTGTTTGTGTTTTGGATGTTGGCTGTCCTCACTGGTGTGAGGTGATATCTCATTGTGGTTTTAATTTGCATTTCTCTGATGATTAGTGATGTGGGTTATCTTTTCATGTGCCTGTTTGTCATCTGAATTTCTTCTTTGGATAAGTGTCTGTTTAGCTCCTCTGCCCATTTTTTAATTGGCTTATTTGCTTTTTGTTTGTTGAGGTGCATGAGTTCTTTATATAATTTGGATGTCAGCCTCTTATTGGATATGTCATTTATGAATATACTCTCCCATACTGTAGGATATCTTTTTGTTCTACTGATGATATCCTTTGCTGTACAGAAGCTTTTTAGTTTGGTATAGTCCCATTCGTTAATTTTTGCTTTTGTTTCCCTTGCCTAGGGAGACATGTTCATGAAGAAGTTGCTCATTTTTATGTCCAAGAGATTTTTGCCTATGTTTTTTTCTAAGAGTTTTATGGATTCATGACTTACATTCAGGTCTTTGACTCATTTTGAGTTTACTTTTGTGTATGGGGTTAGACAGTAATCCAGTTTCATTCTCTTACATGTAGCTGTCCAGTTTTGCCAACACCAGCTGTTGAAGAGGCTATCATCTCCCCATTGTATATCCATGGCTCCTTTATCATGTGTTAATTGACCATATATGCTTGGGTTTATGTCTGGGTTCTCTATTCTGTTCCACTGGTCTATGGGTCTGTTCTTGTGCCAGTACCAAATTGTCTTGAGTACTGTGGCTTTGTAGTAAAGCTTGAAGTTGGGGAGCATAATTCCGCCAGCTTTATTCTTCCTTCTCAGGATTGCTTTGACTATTCGGGGTCTTTTGTGGCTCCATATGAATTTTAGAACTATTTGCTCTAGTTCATTGAAGAATGCTGTTGGTATTTTGATAGGAATTGCACTGAATCCACAGATTGCTTTAGGCAGGATGGCCATTTTAACAATATTAATTCTTCCTATCTATGTGCATGGGATGTGTTTCCATTTATTGGTATCTTCTTTAATTTCTCTCATGAGTGTCTTGTAATTTTCAGAGCATAGTTCTTTCAATTCCTTGGTTAGGTTTATTCCTAGGTATTTTATTCTTTTAGATGCAATTGTGAATGGAATTGTTTTCCTGATTTCTCCCTCTGCTAGGTCATTGTTCATGTATAGGAATGCCACAGATTTCTGTGTATTAATTTTGTATCCGGCAACTTTGCTGAATTCAGATATTAGATCTAATAGTTTTGGAGTGGATTCTTTAGGGTTTTTTTATGGACAATATCATATCATCTGCAAACAGGGATAGTTTAATTTCTTCCTTGCCAATCTGGATGCCTTTTATTTCTTTGTGTTGTGTGCTTGATATGACGAGGAACTCCAGTACTATGTGGAATAAAAGTGGGGAGAGTGGGCATCCTTGTCTTCTTCCCGATCTTAAAGGAACAGCTTTCAGCTTCTCACTGCTAAGTATAATATTGACTGTGGGTTTGTCATATATGGCTTTTATTATGTTGAGGTACTTGCCCTCTATACCCATTTTGTTGAGAGTTTTCATCATGAATGGTTGTTGAATATGGCGGATGCTTTCTCAGCATCTATGGAGATGATCATGTGGTTTTTGTCCTTCTTTTTGTTGATGTGGTGGATGATGTTGATGGATTTTCGAGTGTTGTACCATCCTTGCATCCATGGAATGAATCCTACTTGATCATAATAGATGATCTTTTGATGTATTTTTTAATTTAGTTTGATAATATTTTGTTGAGCATTTTTGCATCTATGTTCAATGGGGATGTTGTTCTGTAATTTTCTTTTTTTGTAGTGTCTTTGTCTGTTTTTGGTATCAGAGTGATGTTGGCCTCCTAGAATGAGTTTGGGAGTATTCCCTCCTCTTCTACTCTTTGGAAAACTTTAATGAGGATGGGTATTAGGTATTCACTAAATGTTTGATAAAATTCAGTAGTGAAACCATCTGGGACAGGGGTTTTGTTCTTAGGTAGTTTTTTGATTACCAATTCAATTTCTTTGCTGGTAATTGGATATTCAGTTTTTCTGTTTGTTCTTGGGTCACTCTTGGAAGATTGTATTTTTTGAGAAAGTTGTCCATTTCTTCTAGGTTATCCAGTTTGCTACCATATAAATTTTCATAATATTCTCTCATAATTCTTTGTTTTCCTGTAGTGTCTGTAGTGAGTTTTTCTTTCTCTATCTGATTCTGTTTATGTGTCTTTTTTCTTGATAAGTCTGGCTAGGAGTTTATCTGTTTTGTTTATTTCCTCAAAGAACCAGTTCCTGCTTTCATTGATTCTTTCTATTGTTTTATTCTTCTCAATTTTATTTATTTATGCTTTAATCTTTATTATGTCCCTCCTTCTACTGACTTTGGGCCTCGTTTGTTCTTTCATTAATTGTGAATTTAGACTGTTCTTTTGGGATTGTTCTTCTTTCCTGAGGTAGCTCTGCATTGCAATATATTTCCCTCTTTGCACAGCCTTCGCTTTATCCCACAGATTTCGTGCTGTTGAATTATTGTTGTCATTAGTCTCCATATATAGCTTGATCTCTGTTTGTGGGCTTTTTTGTTTGTGTAAGTCATTTCTATTTTCATACTTTTGTGATCTGAGAAGCTGGTTGGTACAATTTCAATCTTTTTGAATTTACTGAGGTTCTTTCTGTGGCCTCATATATGATCAATTCTTGAAAATGTTCCATGTGCACTTGAAAAGAATGTGTATCCTGTTGCTTTTGGATGGAGTGTTCTGTAGATGTCCATTAGGTCCATCTATTCTAATATGTTGTCCAGTGCCTTTGTCTCTTTACTTATTTTCTGTCTGGTTGATCTGTCATTTGGAGTGAGTGATGTGTTGAAATCTCCTAAAATGAATGCATTGCATTTTATTTCCCCCTTTAATTCTGTTAATATTTGTTTCACATATGTAGGTGATCCTGTGTTGGGTGCAGAGATGTTTATAATAGTTATATCCTCTTGTTGGACTGACCCCTTTTTCATTATGTAATGTCCTTCTTTCTCTCTTGTGACTTTTTTTGTTTTGAAGTCTATTTTGTCTGATACAAGTACTGCAGCTCCTGTTTTTTTCTCACTATTAGTAGCATGAAATATCTTTTTCCATTCCTTTACTTTCATTCTGTGTATGTATTTGGGTTTGAAGTGAGTCTCTTGTAGGCAGCATATAGATGGGTCTTGTTTTTTTATCCATTCAGTAACTCTATGTCTTTTGATTGGTGCATTCAGACCATTTACATTTATGGTGATTATCGATAGGTATGTAGTTATTGCCATTGCAGGCTTTATTTAGATTTGTGGTTATCAAAGATTCAAGGGCAATTCCCTTACTATCTAACTGTCTAATTTAACTTACTTCCTATACTATTACAAACACAACCAAAAGATTTTTTTTCCCTTCTTTTTCTTCCTCCTCCATTCTTTGTATATTATGAATCATATTCTGTACTCTTTGTCTTCCCTTCATTGACATCTGTTTAGCCTTAGGAATACTTTCAACTATAGGAGTCCCTCCAAAATGCCCTGTAGAGGTGGTTTGTGGGAGGTAAATTCTCTCATCTTTTGCTTATCTGAAAATTGTTTAATCCCTCCTTCAAATTTAAATGATAACATTGCTGGGTAGAGTATTCTTGATTCAAGGCCCTTCTTCTTCATTACATTAAATATATCATACCATTCCCTTCTGGCCTGTAAGGTTTCTGTTGAGAAATCTGATGATAGCTTGATGGGTTTTCCTTGTATATGATCTTTTTTCTCTCTAGCTGCTGTTAAAAGTCTGTCTTTATCCTTAATCTTTGCCATTTTAATTATTATATGTGTTGTTGTTGTCTTTCTTGGGTCCCTTGTGTTGGGAGATCTGTGCACCTCCATGGACTGAGAGACTGTCTCCTTCCCCAGATTGGGGAGGTTTTCCACAATTATCTCCTCAATGAAATTTTCTATCCCTTTTTCTCTCTCTTCTTTTTCTGGTACCCCTATAATGCGAATATTGTTCTGTTTCAATTGGTCACCCAGTTGTCTCAATATTCTTTCATTCTTAGAGATCCTTTTTTCTTTCTGTGCCTCAGCTTCTTTGTATGCCTCTTCTCTAATTTCTATTCCATTTACAGTCTCTTCTACTACATCTAATCTTCTTTTAAATCCCTCCATTGTATGTTTCATTTCAGATATGTATTTCTTAATGATTGAATCTCCATCCTAAATTCGTTCCTGAGGTCTTCAATCTTTTTCTGTACCTCCATAAGCATGTTTATAATTTTTATTTTGAACTCTCTTTCAGGAAGATTGTTGAGTTCTGTTTCATTTGGCCCTCTTTGTGGGGTTTGTGAGATTTTTGTCTGAACCATATTCTTTTGACATTTCATTTTTCTGTGTGGTGCCCACTAGTGTGCAGAAACTCCAGTCTCTGGAGCTGCTCAGCCCCTAGAGTGATGTTGGGGGTTGTAGCAGAGCGGAGTTGGTGCCTGGGGGGAGGAAATATCTGTTCATGCTTCCCATCTGCAGTGTCTGTTTCCAGTGTCACAGGCAGTGGGCCAAGCACACACGGGTAAACTTCTGTGCTTTGGCTCTCAGCTTTTGTAGGTACGGCCTCCCTCTGGCAGGCCTGGTGCCTGTGCAGTGACTGCAGGTTTGCGAGCAAGTGCCTGCAGGCCAGTAGGAAGGCTTGGCAGGCTGTGTGTCACAGTGAGGGGCCTCAGAGCTGAGTAGGTTGTCAGGGGGATGGAGCACCTGAAGCTCCTCAAAGTTCCCAACCAGCCGGGCAAAGCACGCCCAGACTAACTTGTCCAACTCTCCCTTCTCCCACACAGCAAGCTCCGTGCAAACCCTGCCCTTTCAGTAGCCCTCTCACTGCTAGGAAGACCCTCAGACTCTCTGCCTTTCCTCCAACAGACACATTGCGGCTGGGTGTGGATCCCCTCCTCTTCAAATGGACAGAATGTCAATTCCTCATGCACTCCACCTGCCCAAGCTCCCCAATGCCCAGGGGACCACACAAAATAGGATTCTGCTCACAAAGCAGAAGTCCAGGGCTAGGTGTCCAGCAGTCCCCCTTCCTGTGCTCCGTTTCTCTTCCTCCCGCCGGTGAGCTGGGATGGGGGAAGATCTTGGGTCCCACCGGATTAAGGCTTTTGTACATTACCCTGTTTCGTGAGGTCTGTATGCAGTCTGGTTCAGCCTACTTTCTTGTTGCTCTCTGAAGGTTAGTTGTATTTATTAACTATATTTTTGTACTGTTTGTGATTTTGGGAGGAGCTCTCTGTCTCACCTCTCATGCCGCTATCTTGCAAGCCCTCGCATCTTTGAATTTTTACATGGAATTTTGGGAATATCTCTAGATTTACAGTGCTATCATTTACTCTTCATCTGAATCAATTTTACTAATCCTTTTGGTGCATTCTTTTTTTTGAAATCATATTTTTAATTTCTAAGAAATTTACTTTTGAGACTTTCATTCAAGATGGTGGCATGAGAGGTGAGACAAAGAACTCCTCCCAAAACCACATATAATACAAAAATATAGTAAATGCAACTAATCCTAAAAGAGCAACAGGAAAAAGAAGGCTGCACCAGACTGCATACACCTGGAGAACACAGCAGACCTCACAAAACAGGGTAACGTACCAAAGCCTTGATCCAGCAGAACCCAAGCCCTTCCTCAACCCCAGCTCATCAGCAGAGGAAGTGAAATGAAGCAGGGAGGGGGTGGAAGCCTAGGACTGCTGAATATCCAGCCATGGAGATCTGCTTTGGGAGGACAAACCTACAGTGCATGGTGCTGTGGAGATTGGTGGGGTTGGAATGCTAAGACAGGCGGAATACTTGGAGAGACTGAGATTCCAGCCATTTGTGGAGGACAGAGATACACAACCGGCTGCCCTGGGACAAAGGAAAGGCAGACGGGTGGTCTGAAAGGCTTCCTAGCAGTGAGAGGGCTGCTGAACCTGTGAGGTTTCCACAGAACTTGGTGCACGGAGAAAGGTATAGGTGGACAGGGTTTTATGGGTACACTCTGCGCAGCAGGTTGGGAACTTCGGGGAGCTTCAGGCGCTCCATCCCACTGGCTGGCTACTTAGCTCAGAGGACCCCACTGTAGTATGCAGCCTGCTGCACCTGTCTCATGGGTTGCTGGCACTGGCATGCAAAATGGCAGTCCCTGCCGTGGTGTCAGGCCCACCCAAGGAAGACCCTGCCTACTGCAGCCACAGATGTAAAGCGCAGAGGCTTACATCTGTGTGCTTGGCCCACTGGTTCTAACAGTGGAGACAGGCACAGCAACTGGGAAGGAGGAAACAGCTCTTACCTCCCCCCAGGCACCAGCACTGCTCTCCTGCAACCCAGGGTATCACTCCAGGGGCTGAGCAGCTCCAAGACTAGAACTTCTGGGCACAAGAGGGTGCCACATAGAAATATGAAATGTAAAAATAACCTGGCTTAAACAAACATCTCAGAAACACTAGAAAAATGGCCAAATGAAACTGAACTCACCAATCTTCCTGAAAGAGAGTTCAAAATTAAAACTGTAAACGTGCACATGGAGGTACAGAAAAATATTCAAGAACTCAGGGACAAATTTAGGATGGAGATTCAATCATTAAGAAATTCCATATCTGAAATGAAACATACAACAAAGGGATTTAAAAGCAGATTACATGTAGTAGAAGAGACACTAAATGGAACAGAAATTAGAAAAGAGGAATACAAGGAAGCTGAGGCACAGAGAGAAAAACAGATCTCTAAGAATGAAAGAATATTGAGACAACTGGGTGACCAATCCAAATGGAACAATATTTGCATTATAGGGGTACCAGAGAAGAAGAGAGAGAAAAAGGGATAGAAAGTGTCTCTGAGGAGGTAATTACTGAAAATTTCCCCAAGCTGGGGAAGGAGACAGTCTCTCAGTCCATGGAGGTGCACAAATCTCCCAACACAAGGGACCTAAGGAAGACAATATCAACACATATAATAATTAAAATGGCAAAGATCAAGGATAAGGGCAGACTTTTAAAAGATGCTAGACAGAAAAAAGATCACATAAAAAGAAAAACCCATCAGGCTATCATCAGACTTCTCAACAGAAACCTTACAGGCCAGAAGGGAGTGGCATGATATATTTAAAGCAATGAAACAGAAGAGTCTCACATCAAGAATTCTCTACCTGGCAAGGCTATCATTTAAATTTGAAGGAGGGATTAAACAATTTCCAGATAAGCAAAAGCTGAGAGAATTTACCTCCAACAAACCACCTCTACAGTGCATTTTGTAGGGACTACTACAGATGGAAGTATCCCTAAGGTTAAATAGCTGTCACAAGGGGAAATAAAACCACAGGGAAATAAAACAACTAATTTCTAAGCAGATGAAATATCAAGTCAGCTATCCCCAAAGTCAATCAAGGGATAGGCAAAGAATACAGATTATGATAATATATAAAGAATGGTGGAGGAAGATAAAGGAGGGAAAAAAAAGAACCTTTAGGTTGTTTATATAATAGCATATAAAGTGAGTTAAATTAGAGTGTTAGATAGTAAGGGAATTACCCTTGAACCTTTGGTAACCACAAATCTAAAGCCTACAATGGCAATAAGTACATACCTATCAATAATCCCCCTAAATGTAAATGGTCTGAATGCACCAATCAAAAGACATAGAGTCACTGAATGGATAAAAAATCAAGACCCATCTATATGCTGCCTAAAAGAGACTCACTTCAAACCCAAATACATACACAGAATGAAAGTAAAGGAATGGAAAAAGATATTTCATGCTACTAATAGTGAGAAAAAAATAGGAGCTGCAGTACTTGTATCAGACAAAATAGACTTCAAAAAAAGAAAGTCACAAGAGACAAAGAAGGACTACATAATGATAAATTAGTCCAACAGAAGAATATAAACATTATAAATATCTATGCACCCAACACAGGATCACCTACATATGTGAAACAAATACTAAAAGAATTACAGGGGGAAATAGAATGCAATGCATTCATTTTAGGAGACTTCAACCCACCATTCACACCAAAGGACAGATCAACCAGGCAGAAAATAAGTAAGGAGACAGAGGCACTGAACAACATATTAGAACAGATGGACTTAATGGACATCTACAGGACACTCTATCAAAAAGCAACAGAATACACATTCTTCTCAAGTGCACATAGAACATTTTCAAGGATAGATCATATACTAGGCCAAAAAAAGAACCTCAGGAAATTGAAAAAGATTGAAATTGTACCAACCAGCTTCTCAGATCACAAAGGTATGAAACTAGAAATAAATTACACTAAGAAAATGAAGAAGCCCACAAACAAATGGAGGCTTAATAACATGCTCATATCTTATCAATGGATCAATGACCAAATAAAAACAGAGATCAAGTAATACATGAAGGCAAATGATTATAATAATTCAACACCACAAAATCTGTGGGACCCAGTGAAGGCTATGCTAAGAGGTAAGTATATTGCAATACAGGCGTACCTCAGGAAAGAAGAACAATCCCATATGAGCAGTCTAAACTCACCATTAGTGAAAATGGAAAAAGAAGAACAAATAAGGCCCAAAGTCAGTAGAAGGAGGGACATAATAAAGATTAGAGCATAAATAAATAAAATTGAGAAGAATAAACAATAAAAAGAATCAATGAAAGCAGGAGCTAGTTCTTTGAGAAAATAAACAAATAGATATTACCCTAGGCAGACTTACTGAGAAAAAAAGAGACTCTACACACATAAACAGAATCAAAAATGAGAAAAGAAAAATCACTAAGGACACCACAGAAATACAAAGAATTATGAGAGAATACTATGAAAAGTTGTATCGTAACAAACTGTATAACCTAGAAGAAATGGACAACTTCCTAGAAAAATACAACCTTCCAAGGCCGACCCAGGAAGAAACAGAAAATCTCAACAGACCAATTACCAGCAATGAAATTGTACTGGTAATCAAAAACCTACCTAAGAACAAAACCCCTGGACCAGATGGCTTCACCGCTGAATCTTATCAGACATTTAGTGAAGACCTAATACCCATCCTCCTTATAGATTTCCAAAAAATATAAGACGATGGAAACTCCCAAACTCATTCTATGAGGCCAAAATCACTCTAATACCAAAACCAGGCAAAGACACCACAAAAAAGAAAATTACAGACCAACATTCCTGTTGAACATAGATGCCAAAATACTCAACAAAATATTAGCAGACTAAATTAAAAAATACATCAAAAGAATCATCTATTATGATCAAGTAGGATTCATTCCAGGGATGCAAGGATGGTACAACATTAGAAAATCCATCAACATCATCCACCACATCAACAAAAAGAAGATGATCATCTCCATAGATGCCGAGAAAACATTTGCCATATTCAACAACCATTCATGATGAAAACTCTCAACAAAATGGGTATAGAGGGCAAGTACCTCAACATCATAAAGGCTATATATGACAAACCCACAGCCAACATTATACATAACAGCGAGAAGCTGAAAGCTTTTCCTTTAAGATCAGGAAGAAGACAAGGATGCCCACTCTCCCCACTTCTATTCAACATAATAGTGGAGGTCCTAGCCATGGCAATCAGAAAACACAAAAAAATAAAAGGCATCCAGATTGGCAAGAAAGATGTTAAAGTGTCCCTATTTGCAGATGATATGATATTGTATGTAAAAAACCCTTAGGAATCCACTCCAAAATGAGTAGATCTAGTATCTGAATTGAGCAAAGTTGCTGGATACAAAATTAATACACAGAAATCTGTTGCTTTCCTCTACACTAACGATGAGCTAGCAGAAAAAGAAATCAGGAAAACAATTCCATTCACAATTGCATCAAAAAAATAAAATATGTAGAAATAAACCTAACCAAGGAAGCGAAAGACCTATTCTCTGAAAACTACAGGACACTCATGAGAGAAATTAAAGAAGATATAAATAAATGGACATACATCCCATGCTCATGGATAGGAAGAATTAATATAGTCAAAATGGCCATCCTGTGTAAAGAAATCTACAGATTCAGTTCAATCCCTATCAAAATACCAACAGCATTCTTCAATGAACTAGAGCAAATAGTTCTAAAATTCACATGGACCCTCCAAAGACTCCAAACAGCTAAAGCAATCCTGAGAAGGAAGAATAAGGTTGGGGGAATTATGCTCCCTGACTTCAGACTCTACTACAAAGCCACAGTAATCAAAACAATTTTGTACTGGCACAAGAACAGACCCATAGACTAGTGGAACAGAATAGAGAGTCCAGATATTAACCTAAGCATATATGGTCAATTAATATATGATAAAGGAGCCATGGATATGCAATGGGGAAATGATAGTCTGTTCAACAACTGGTGTTGGCAAAACCGGACAGGTACATGCAAGAGAATGAAACTAGATTATTGTCTAACCCCATGCACAAAAGTAAACTCAAAGTGGATCAAAGACCTGAATGTAAGTCATGAAACTATAAAACTCTTAGAATACATAGGCAAAAATCTCCTGAATATTAAAATGAGCAACTTTTTCCTGAACACGTCTCCTCAGGCAAGAGAAACAAATTAAAAAATGAACAAATGGGACTACATCATCCTAAAGAGATTTTGTACAGCAAAGGACACCACCAGCCAAACAAAAAGGAATCCTACAGTATGGGAGAATATATTTGTAAATGACATATTCGATAAGGGGTTAACATCCAAAATATATAAAGAACTCACACACTTCAACACCCAAAAAGCAAATAACCCTAATAAAAAATGGGCGGGGGATATGAGCAGACGCTTCTCCAAAGAAGAAATTCGGATGGCCAACAGACACATGAAAAGATGCTCCACATCACTAATTATCAGGGAAATGCAAATTAAATCCACAATCAGATATCACCTCACACCAGTAAGGATGGCCAACATAGAAAAGACTAGGAACAACAAATGCTGGTGTGGATGCAGAGAAAGGGGACCCCTCCTACACTGCTAGTTGGAATGTAAACTAGTTCAACCATTGTGGAAAGCAGTATGGAGGTTCCTCAAAAAACTCAAAATAGAAATCCCATTTGACCCAGGAATCCCACTCCTAGGAATTTACCCTAAGAATGTAGGATCCCAGTTTCAAAAAGACAGATGCACCCTTATGTTTTCTACAGCACTATTTATAATAGCCAATATATGGAAGCAACCTAAGTGTCCATCAGTAGACGAATGGATAAAGATGTACATATATGCAATGAAATATTATTCAGCCATAAGAAGAAAACAAATCCTTCCTTTTGTAACAACATAGATGGAGCTAGAGGGTATTATGCTTAGTGAAATAAGGCAGGCAGAGAACTACAAGTACCAAATGATTTCACTCATCTGTGGAGCATGAAAACAAAGCAAAAACTGAAGGAACAAAACAGCAGCAAACTCACAGAACCCAAGAATGGACTAACAGTTACCAAAGGGAAAGGGACTGGGGAGGATGGGTGGACAGAAGGGGAATAAGGGGCATTATGATTAGCACACATAACAATGGGGGGGGGAACACGGGGAAGGCAGTATAGCAGAGAGAAGACAAGTAGTGACTTTATAACATCTTACTATGCTGATGGACAGTGACTGTAATGGGGTATGTAGTGGGGACTTGATAATGGGGGGAATCTACTAACCACAATGTTGCCTATGTGATTTCATATTAATGATACCACATTATAAAAAAAGAAGTTTACTTTTTCATAGCAGCCAATTCTTGTTTTACATGCGTTTCTCACTATACTAACTGTAATTGCTTAAAAATTTGTTTCCTACATACATTCTCTTGCCTTGAGGGTTACCTTTGTTTTTTATTTTATTTTATTTCTGATGCTTTTCTTTCATGTTGTTATCTTTAAATGTTTCATGGAAAAATCTTGGTCGTCTGTTCATTGTGTAAAGTGGTAAATGAAGTGGTATATTTTTCTGGAATGTATTTTCACATCACCAGTGAATATTCTGTTTTTCTGGCAACAAATTCAGATTCTGGTAGAGTTTGGAGCTTCTATGAAAGAACAGGGTAGGAACATGTGCTCAGTCTATCCTTTTTGAATATGAAGTAAGTTTGCCTTCTCGGTCTGAGACATCCATTAGCTTCAGTTTGGTCCCAACATTTGCTTAGGGAATGTCTACCAGCAAATTCACTACTTTATTCAGAAACCTATTCTTGTGTGTTTTGCTTAAAGAAAAATATCTGAGCCAGCAGCTAGCACTGAGAGTAGAGGACTGTTGCAGTCTGTTCTACAGACTTTTAATCAGTTATTTCACTGACCCTTCAGCTCTGACTTACAGTCTCTGCTGCATCTGACTGAGATAATACAGGTTTTTGTTAGGAAATCATATTGTTTGAGTAATCCTGTCTCCAATTATTTTGTGTTGAAGTTTATCATTCCAGTTGGGGTCCACTGGGATACGGTTTCCTCTGCTTTATATTATCTATAAAATCCTCAATATTCTTTTCTACCCGTATCATTGTTCTTTGTTTTTGTATGGACTTACTTTTACTTTGTGTATCTTGTATTTTAAAGTGATTGGGTGAGATGGAAGATAAACCTATACTCATCGACCTTTCCATTTTCACTTTAGAGTTCAGCTATTTCATGCATTCCACCAAGGGTCTGTTGCCAGCTTCAAAATGCTTAAAGTTCTTACTCTCTCAACTATATCTGAGGTGATAAGTGACACCTATGCCAGTGATTTCTTTTATCTTTAATGAGAAAAACATTGATTTAACTATTTAGTAAATACTGGCTGGGTGTACTTATATAGATACCACTGAATTAACATGTGGCTGAAAGTGATGTGCAGAAATAGCTCCAATTTTGAAGACATATTCATCCAAATAAAAGCTACATGATTTAGTTTAAGAATACTTTTCTCATTAGATTCCTTGAGAATATATACTCCCATAAGATCAAAAATTACATAGTTGTCTCCTCCTCCTCTTTCTTCTTTTTCTTCTTTTAATTCTTAAGTAGAGATAGTTACATGAGACTGTAGGGAAAATTCCTTGACATGGCTCTTAGCAATGAGTTTTTGGATATGACAGCAAAAGCCAAAATAACAAGAGCAAAAATCAATAAGTAGGACTACATCAAACTTAAAAGCTTCTACATAGCAAAGGAAAGAACAAAATGAAAAGGCAACTTATGGTGTGGGTCAAAATACTTGCAAATCCTCCTCCATCCAATAAGTGGTTAATTTCCAAAAATAAGCCATACAACTCAGTAGCAAAAAGAAAGAATCTGATTAAAAATGGGCAAAGGACTTGAATAGACATTTTTCCAAGGAAGACATACAAAGTCCAACAGGTACATGAAAAGATGCTCAACATCAGTAATTGTTGCAGAACTGCAGCTCAAAACCACAGTGAGACACCACTTCATACGTGTTGAATGGCTGTCATCAAAGTGGCAAATGTCGGCAAGTATGTGAAGAAAGGCAACCCTAGTGCACAGTGGTGGCAATTGAAATTGGTGCCACCACTATGGGAAACAGTATGGAGGTTATTCAAAAAATTAAAAATAGAATTGTGATATATTCCAGCAATTTCACTTCTGGGAATATATCCAAAAGAAATGAAATCAGCATTTTGAAGAGATATCTGTACCTCCAGGATCATTGCAGCATTATCCACAATAGCTAGTTACAGATACAACCTAAGTATCTACAGATGAGTGAATAAAGACAATATGGCCTAAAGACACGCACATCTTTCTCTCTGTGTGGAATATTAATCAGCCTTGACAAAGAAGGAAATCATGCTATTTGTGGCATAGATGAACTTTGAGCATATTATGCTAAATGAAATAAGTCAGACAAAGGTAAATACTGTATGATCTCATGTGGAATCTGTAAAAGTATAATTCATAGAGTGGGAATGGTGGTTATCAGGAGCTGAGGGTGGAAGAAATGGGAAGATGTTGGGTAGAGGGTACAAACTTTCAGTTATAAGAGGAATAAATTCTGGGGATCTAAGTTACAGCATTGTGACTATAGTTAACAATATTGTATTTTGTACTTGAAAAATGTTAAGAGAGTATATCTTAAATGTTCTCACCTCAAAAAAGAAAGTAATTATGTAAGGTGATAGAGGTGTAACTAACCCTATTGTGGTAATAATTTCACAATATATATATGTATCAAATCATCATGTTGTACACCTTCAACTTAGACAATGTTATATGTCAATTATATCAAAAAAGCTGAGAAAACTTAAAATTAGCTGTTAGAGTGAACTATTTATATCAAATATTAAAACAAATCCTTTATAATAATGTGGTATTGTTACTGGAACATAAGAATGATGGAAATGAATAAGAAATCCAGACATAGACAAAATAGCATGTGCAAATTTAGGATAAAGATGCATATTAAATCAGTGGGGAAAAAAAATGATAGCCATTTGGGAAAAGATAAAATTGAGTCTATACTCCATACACCAAAGTTCTAAATGCTAAAACTGAAATCAACATCAGAGTAACTACAAAGTTGATGAGGGAAAGTTTCTATTTGTACTGAATCATTCTATTGTCAACTTGGTTTATCTGAGAACTGCATTTCCTATAATCTTCTTCCTCAGATGGCCAAAAGATGAACTCGCAATATGTTATAGGAGATTTAAAATAAAAAAAAAGAGTATTTCAGGCTTCTAGCATTTTCCTTATCTTTTGATTTAACCAATTTCTGTCAGGCATTATGCTAATATACTTATATTCTATATTTTCCTACTTAATTGATGAGAAAATGATTGTTTTTTTATTTATAAAAAAATTAATATTTTGCCTCAATTCACAGGGTGAAAATTAGCAGATGCAGAAATCAAAAAGCCCCACAAGTTTCATGTTTTTCCCCCTTTATTATGCTAATGATCCTTTTTTTTTAAGCAGATTTGGGCAGCTACTAATATTTCTGAGAATGTTTTTCTAGTTTATAAATTCCAAGGATAAGGTGATAATCAAATCCTACATTTTTTCAGAGGTGTGTGCATTGTGGAATGATAAGGCCTTTGGGAATATTTTCCCAACATTCACTTTTAAAATTTTTGAATTGACCAGTGAACATAGCCCATATCTTGGTAACTCCTTTAATAAAGTGGACTAGTATAAGAGTGGTGAAGGAAGTTAATTATCTATCAGGTAAGTTGACGACTTGTAATCATTAAAGTAAAAAGTAGCTATAGTTTCTGATACTGAAAATAAATTTTTCTGCACATATATAATATGTGTGACTTTTTAAAAAAATTCAGGGCTAATGTGTATGGTTGAATTATAACACTTAGGAATTATGGGTTGGTGTGGCTTCTACAGTTATGGCTTATACAGCTGTGCTTCAGCTTCCTATAACTATTGAATAGTAAAATGTTTATTGCAATATGACATAGTGATACTTATTTGCATTTCTAACATACGGGTCTATTTCACATTGTGACAGGAGAAAGAGAATACATAAAGATGTATGATTTACCCATGTCACTTTTAATCAGAAAGCAAAACAAAGAGGTGAAAAACTCTCATGTAGTACAAGTAGATGGTATGATGTTTTTATTTCTTAAGGAAAAATGATAGGCTTTCGATTTTATTAATGTAACTTAAACAGATACCTGGTAATTAAAGTATGCACATCTATCCCTTCTAAGTAAGCATCCTATCAAAGAAAAAAATGGCTCATCATAGGTAAATGAATTCTATATTTAGATATGTTATCTTCTCCCTGTTTCATACGTTGTCATAGCAACAGTGGACTTCATACGGCCTGACTCAGCTACTCAACAACCAAAGAGAAAAGAAATGTCCTGTTTCTATAATCTCCTTTTAGAGGTTATAACTTTAGAGTGTGGAGCAATAAGAGGTGATGCTTAAAGCTACTGGATTTTCTTTTGTGATTGCAACAAAATCAATAATTATCTTCTAGATGCAGGGCAGTTGTCATTTTGTAATTTGGGTGGTAATTTCTTTAGGTGAAGAACAGTGTTTTATGTATGTCAGGGTTACTTAGAGAAAATAGAAGCAGGATACCCTTTGAATAGTTAGGTGTCCAAACAGTTTTTATGTGTAACTTAGAAATGAGCAAAGATACGGAGAATATGATATTTTTGAATAGAGATCTATTGGCGTAACAGACAAAACTCTATAGTCTATTTTTCTGTATTCTTTTACAAAACTTCAGTCTTTTACTATATTGAGATATTTCTTTTCTATGTTAAATAAATTTATAAAAATTGTTTGCCAAAATATGGGAAAAAAGAATGCCTATTTCGAACTGAGTGTTGAGTGTCTGGTATTGATTTTCTTCAAAATAACAATAATGAAATAGTAAAAATTTGCTAGTCATAGATTTATTAATTTTTATATGAGTACTGTGTTGAAAAGATACAAATCAAGCTGAGTAAAATCACAAAAAATTCTTTTATGGCCCTGGGAGACTAAAAAACAGCAATAGCAAATAATCCTTTAAAGAATTAACTTAAAAATTTAAGTTCTAATTTTAGTTACTCAATTTCTAATTTTGGACTGACATGGGCTTAAATGTTTTTTAAGTGATTTCCACTTGGTAGACTGCACACCTATTATAAACAGCTTTGATCTCTGCAGGGAATATCAGCGGTGTCTGAGGTGGTCTGTACATGGGAAAACACATTGAAAAAGCCATCTTTTTTGTGTGTTTAATTTTTGCATTTCATTAACACAGCTATATTTATTGCCTTTATCTAGAAAATATGGTGATTACAAATATGCAGATTAGTCCAGTAAGGAAGGCAATTATGAATAGAAACAGAAATCAGATTGAATGCCCGACATCCATGTGGTGTCTGTACCGTCAATACCTCATCCTCTACCCACAGCTGTCCTAACACATATATGGAGGTGCCCTTACCTCTGAGTCAGATTTGGCCTCACAATTTAACGAAATAGTCCTGACCACCACTTCTGGGATTTTCCTGCTACACCATACGACTTATTTTTATAGAGTGAAAATAGCTAGGGAAGGTTATCCTTAAAATGTGAAATGTGGTTATCCACTGACTTCTACACCATCATCTCGATTATATTTCCAGTCATCTATTCACTTGCCTCATTTAGGTGATCTGGTTTATCCTTAAGGTGATCTGGTTGATCTTAAAGACAAAGATTTAGTCACTGTAATCTGTCTCAGTTCTATCATCTCAGTTCTGCATTTCAAGACACTGAATCACATTAGTGCAACATCA
Organism: Phataginus tricuspis; assembly: GCA_029783875.1. NCBI lineage: Eukaryota > Metazoa > Chordata > Mammalia > Pholidota > Manidae > Phataginus > Phataginus tricuspis. Next base: position 44,495,246 of record JAQQAC010020896.1, on the reverse strand, counting down.
AATGCTTGAGGCTTCTTGGAAAAATGACCCTACCTTAATACAATGCAGTGCTGTTCAGTTTTTAAAGATGACTCCGTCCCAATAGGTCATAGTTGCTCCTCTGGAAATCTGAAATGTTGGAAGTCACGCTATTGATCTTGGCATAAAGACTGGCCCTGAATTTATCAAAATGTTTTTTGTTTTTTTGGGTTTTTTTTGGTATCATTAATCTACAATTACATGTGCAACACTATGGTTACTAGATTTCCCACCCCATACCCCATTACAGTCACTGTCCATCAGCATAGTGAGATGCAATAGAATCACTACTTGTCTTCTCTGTGTTGTACGGCCCTCCCCATGCCCCCCTTACATTATGTCTGTGAATCATAATGCTCCATTTTCCCCCTTGTCCCTCCCTTCAAACCCAGCCTCCCCAGTCCCTTTCCCTTTGATAACTGGTAGTACATTCTTGGGTTCTGTGAGTCTGCTGCTATTTTGTTCCTTCAGTTTTTTTCTTTGTCCTTATACTCCACATATGAGTGAAATCATTTGACACTTGTCTTTTTCTGCCTAGCTTATTTCACTGAGCATAATACTCTCTAGTTCCATCCATGTTGTTGCAAATGGTAGGATTTGTTTTCTTTTTATGGCTGAATAATATTCCACTGTGTATATGTACCACATCTTCTTTATCCATTCATCTACTGATGGACACTTAGGTTGCTTCCATTTCTTGGCTTTTGTAAATAGTGCTGCGATAAACATAGGGGTGCATCTGTCTTTTTCAAACTGGGCTGCTGCATACCTAGGGTAAATTCCTGGAGTGGAATTCCTGGGTCAAATGGTATTTCTGTTTTGAGTTTTTTGAGGAACCTCCATTCTGCTTTCCACAAAGGTTGAACTCATTTGCATTCCCACCAGCAGTGTAGGAGGGTTCCCCTCTCTCCACATCCTCGCCAACATTTGTTGTTGTTTGTGTTTTGGATGTTGGCCATCCTCACTGGTGTGAGGTGATACCTCATTGTGGTTTTAATTTGCATTTCCCTGATGATTAGCGATGTGGAGCATCTTTTCATGTGCCTGTTGGCCATCTGAATTTCTTCTTTGGAGAACTGTCTGTTCAGACCCTACGCCCATTTTTAATTGGATTATTTGCTTTTTGTTTGTTGAGGTGCATGAGTTCTTTATTATTTTGGATGTCAATCCCTTATAGGATATGTCATTTATGAATATATCCTCCCATACTGTAGGATGTCTTTTTTTTCTACTGATGGTGTCCTTTGCTGTACAGAAGCTTTTCAGCTTGATATAGTCCCACTTGTTCATTTTTGCTTTTGTTTCCCTTGCCTGGGGAGATATGTTCATGAAGAAGTTGCTCATGTTTATGTCCAAGAGATTTTTGCCTATATTTTTTTCCAAGAGTTTTATGGTTTCATGACTTACATTTAGGTCTTTGGTCCATTTTGAATTTACTTTTGTTTATGGGGTTAGACAATGATCCAGTTTCATTCTCTTACATGTAGCTGTCCAGTTTTGCCAACACGAGCTGTTGAAGAGGCTGTCATTTCCCCATTGTATTTCCATGGCACCTTTATCATATATTAACTGACTGTATAGGTTTGGGTTAATATCTGGACTTTCTGTTCTGTTCCACTGGTCTATAGGTCTGTTCTTGTGTCAGTACCAAATTGTCTTGATTACTGTGGCTTTGTAGTAGAGCTTGAAGTCTGGGAGCATAATTCCCCGTGTTTTATTCTTCCTTCTCAGGATTGCTTTGGCTATTCGGGGTCTTTTGTGGTTCCATATGAATTTTAGAACCATTTGTTCCAGTTCGTTGAAGAATGCTGTTGGTTTTTTGGTAGGGATTACATTGAATCTGTAGATTGCTTTAGGTAGTATAGCCATTTTGACAATATTTATTCTTCCTAGCCAGAGCATGGGATGATTTCCATTTTTAGTGTCCTATTTAATTTCTCTCAGAAGTGTCTGGTAGTTTTCAGGGTATAGGTCTTTCACTTCCTTTGTTAGGTTTATTCCTAGGTATTTTATTCTTTTTGATGCAATTGTGAATGGAATTGTTTTCCTGATATCTCTTTCTGTTAGCTCATTGTTAGTGTATAGGAAAGCAACAGATTTCTGTGTGTTAATTTTGTATCCTGCAACTTTGCTAAATTCAGATATTAGTTCTAGTAGTTTTGGAGCAGAGTCTTTAGGGTTTTTTATGTACAGTATCATGTCATCTGCAAATAGTGACAGTATGACTTCTTCTTTACCAATCTGGATGCCTTGTATTTGTTTGTTTTGTCTGATTGCTGTGGCTAGAACCTCCAGTACTATGTTGAATAACAGTGTAGAGAGTGGGCATCCCTGTCTTGTTCCTGATCTTAGATGAAAAGCTTTCAGCTTCTCACTGTTAAGTATGATGTTGGCTGTGGGTTTGTCATATATGGCCTTTATGATGTTGAGGTACTTGCCCTCTATACCTATTTTGTTGAGAGTTTTTATCATGAATGGATGTTGAATTTTGTCAAATGCTTTTTCAGCGTCTATGGAGATGGTCATGTGGTTTTTGTGTTTCTTTTTGTTGATGTGGTGGATGATGTTGATGGATTTTTGAATGTTGTACTGTCCTTACATCCCTGCGATGAATCCCACTTGATCATGGTGTATGATCCTCTTGATGTATTTTTTAATTCGGTTTGCTAATATTTTGTTGAGTATTTTTGTATCTATGTTCATCAGGGATATTGGTCTGTAATTTTCTTTTTTGGTGTGGTCTTTGCCTGGTTTTGGTATTAGAGTGATGCTGGCTTCATACAATGAGTTTGGAAGTATTCCCTCCTCTTCTGTTTTTTGGAAAACTTTAAGGAGAATGGGTATTATTTCTTGTCTATATGTCTGATAAAATTCAATGGTGAATCCATCTGGCCTGGGGGATTTGTTCTTGGGTAGTTTTTTGATTACCAGTGTGATGTTATTGCTGGTAAGTGGTCTGTTTATATTTTCTGTTTCTTGCTTGGTCTGTCTTGGAAGGTTGTATTTTTCTAAGAAGTTGTCCATTTCTTCTAGGTTTTCCAGCTTGTTAGCATACAGATGTTCATAGTATTCTCTAATAATTCTTTTTATTTCTGTGGGGTCTGTCATGATTTTTCCTTTCTCATATCTGATTCTGTTTATGTATGTAGATTCCTTTTTCTCTTAATAGGTCTGGCTAGGAGTTTATTTTGTTTATTTTTTCAAAGAACGAGCTCTTGGTTCATTGATTTTTTTCTATTGTTTTATTCTTCTCAATTTTATTTATTCTCTGATCTTTATTATGTCCCTCCTTCTGGTGACTTTGGGCCTCATTTGTTCTTCTTTTTCCAATTTCAATAATTGTTACTTTAGACTATTCATTTGGGAATGTTCTTCCTTCTTTAAATAGGCCTGGATTGCAATATACTTTCCTCTTACACCTGCCTTTGCTGCGTCCCACAGAAGTTGTGGCTTTGTGTTGTTGTCATTTGTCTCCATGTACTGCTTGATCTGTGTTCTAATTTGGTCGATGATCCACTGATTATTTAGGAGCATGTTGTTAAGTCTCCCCGTGTTTGTGAGCCTTTTTGTTTTCTTTGTACAATTTATTTCTAGTTTTATACCTTTGTGATTGGAGAAGTTGGTTGGTAGAATTTCAGTATTTTTGAATTTACTGAGGTTCTTTTTGTGGCTTAGTATGTGGTCTATTCTGGAAAATGTTCCATGTGCACTTGAGAAGAATGTGTATCCTGCTGCTTTTGGGTGTAGAGTTTGGTAGATGTCTGTTAGGTCCATCTGTTCTAGTGTGTTGTTCAGTGCCTCGGTGTCTTATTTTCTGTCTCATTGATCTATCCTTTGGAGTGAGTGGCATGTTGAAGTCTCCTAAAATGAATGCATTGCTTTATATTTCCTCCTTTAATTCTGTTAGTATTTGTTTCACATTTGTCAGTGCTCCTGTGTTGGGTACATATATATTTATAATGGTTATATCCTCTTGTTGTGCTGACCCCTTTATCATTATGTAATGTCCTTCTTTATCTCTTGCTACTTTCTTTGTTTTGAAGTCTGTTTTGTCTGATACAAGTACTACAACACCTGCTTTTTTCTCCCTGTTATTTGCCTGAAATATCTTTTCCATCCCTTCACTTTTAGTCTGTGTATATCTTTAGGTTTAATTGAGTCTCTTGTAAGCAGCATATAGATGGGTCTTGCTTTTTTATCTATTCTATTACTCTGTGTCTTTTCATTGGTGCCTTCAGTTCATTTACGTTTAGGGTGATTATCGATAGATATGTACTTACTGTCATTGCTGGCTTTAGATTCGTGGTTACCAAAGGTTCAAGGGTGGCTTCTTTACTATATAACAGTCTAACTTAACTCTCTTATTAAGCTATTATAAACAGTCTAATGATTCTTTATTTCTCTCCCTTCTTATTCTTCCTCCTCCATTCTTTATATGTCATGTATTGTATTCTGAACTCTTTTGTGTTTCCTTTGACTGTTTTTGTGAATAGTTGATTTTACTTTTTGCCTTTAGTTAGTATTTGGATGGTCTGCTTTCTTTGCTATGATTTTATTTTCTCTGGTAACATCTTTTTAGCCTTAGGAGTGCTTCCATCTAGAGCAGTCCCTTTAAAATATCCTGTTGACGTGATTTGTGGGAGGCAAATTCCCTCAGCTTTCACTTGTCTGGGAATTGTTTAATCCCTCCCTAAAATTTAAATGATAATCGTGCTGGATACAGTATTCTTGGTTCAAGTCCCTTCTGTTTCATTGCATTATATATCATGCCATTCTCTTCTGGCCTATAAGGTTTCTGTTGAGAAGTCTGATGATAGCCTGATGGGTTTTTCTTTGTAGGTGATCTTTTTTCTCTCTCTGGCTGCCTTTAATACTCTGTCCTTGTCTTTGATTTTTGCCATTTTAATTATTATGTGTCTTGGTGTTGTCCTCCTTGGGTCCCTTGTGTTGGGTGATCTATGGGCTTCCATGGTCTGAGAAACTATTTCCTTCGCCAGCTTGGGGAAGTTTTCAGCAATTATTTCTTCAAAGACACTTTCTATCCCTTTTTCTCTCTCTTCTTCTTCTGTTACCCATATAATGAGAATTTTGTTCCGTTTTATTGGTCACACAGTTCTCTTAATATTCTTTCATTCCAAAATATCCTTTTATTTCTCTCTGTCTTAGCTTCTCTGTACTCCTGTTCTCTGATTTCTATTCCATTAACAGTTCTTGCACCTCGTCCAGTCTGCTCTTAAGCCCATTAATCTATTGTCTCATTTCTGTAATCTTCTTCTGACTTCATCCCTTAGCTCTTGCGTATTTCTCTGTAGGTCCATTAGAGAAAGTCATGGTTATGACTTTTATTTTGAATTCTTTTTCAAGAAGATTGTTTAAATCTATTCCCGCAGGCACTCTTTCTGGAGTTGTCTGAATGATTTTTGACTGAACCAGTTCTTTTGTCTTTTCATGGTGATAGAAGTGGTCGCAGGCAGGTGGCAGCTGGAAGAACAAAGTCCCTTCGTGCTTGTTGTTCATCTTGCCGTTCTCCACAGCCTGTGCTGGTTTTCCACACACCGAGAGGCAGTCTCTGGGATAATACCCTGAGCTGCCGTGGGCAGGGCTGCACTCAGGCTAGCCTAGGGCATTGCAGGTGCCTGGTAGCCACGCTGGGTGCATTCTGCCAGGACGGGCCCCTTCGCACCTTCCGGACCTTGCTCTGGCATCCGCAGCCTATACCAGTTACCCGCACACCCGGAGGCAGTGTCTTGGATAATCCTCTGAGCTGCCATGGGCAGCGCCGCCCTCAGGCTAGCCTGTAGTACTGCGGGGCTGTGGCAACCATGCTAGGTGCATTCTACTGCCAGGTCAGGCCCCTTCGTGCCTTCCGGACCTTGCTCCAACTTCTGTTACCCGTCAGGGTGAACTGCACGCTGGGAGGAGACTGTGTGGTTGTCGTGGTCGGGGCCACTCTCTGGCTGCTCTGCAGCTCTGGCGGGTCAACTGGTCCATTTGCAGCACCAGCTGTGGGGAATGAATACCAGGCTGCTTATTGCCGTGAGGTGCTTCAGGTTGCTTTACCCAGAAGGGGGTTAGGAGGCCCGAAGTTCCTCAAAATTCCCAGCCTGCTTGGCTGAGTGTGCTGTGATGATTTTGATCAGCTGTTGGGCCCTTGTCCCTTTAAGACTTTCAAAAAGCACTGCTTTTCTTTTGTCCTGGGGAGCCGGCTGTGGGGACCTGCTCCCAGTCTCTGTTTCGGGTTTTACTTTTCCGTTTCTCTAATATCCAGTACACCATGTGATGTATGTCTGTGCTCTCAGTGTAGATCACCAGGGCAGTCCTGTGCTTCCACTCCCTCCCCACTCTGATTCTTTTCCTCCCGCTGGTGAGCTGGGGTGGGGGGAGTGCTTGGATCCGGCCGGGTCGCAGCTACGTATCTTACCCTTTCTGTGAGGTGCTGAGTTCTTGCAGATGTAGATGTAGCCTGGCTGTTGTACTGTATCTTCTGGTCTCTATTTTAGGAGTAGTTGTATTTGTCTCTATTAACTACCTATTCTTACTCACCTACAATGGCAAGTGGATGAATGCTTATGTTTGTGTATATATGCACACACTTTGTGTATATGTGTGTGTGTGTTTTACTAGAAAGAAAAGAAATGGTAAGAGCATAGGCTTTAAAATGAATTAGTTCAGGGTTCCAGTGGTAGATAAAATATGTTATCTTCACTTATGAAATGCGGAAGCGAATACTTCATATGATTATGGTGACAGTAAATATAATAGTTTACATTAAATACCTGGAATAGTGAATAACATCATAAGTAGCCTGTAAGTGTTAGTTTCTTCCTTAGCCCTAATATCTGGGAAAGATTTCTTTGTCGTAACTAGATCTGTGCTTACTGTATCAGTTAGCTTTTGCTGTATTACTAAGCACCCCAAACTCTTTTAAGTAATTAATTTTTTTCCCCATGAGATAGAGCTGGACAGTTCTGGTAATCTTGGCTAAGCTCACTTGGGCTTTCTCAAGTGATCAATCATGGGTCAGCAGGGTAGGGGTGGGGGGAATATTAAATTTAAAAATGACCTTGGATATGGTGACTGGGTTTTGCTCCCTTCTCCATCCTACCCTTCATCAGTATAGCCCAAGTGCAAGCAAGCTCAGTTGTGGAATGGGGCAAGGAAAAATGAGCATGTGCTTTTCAAGCTTGGATTACATGGCTAATATCCTGTGGGTCAAAAAAAATCATATGTTTGAGCGCAGAATTACAGTGTAGAGGGACTGTAAAGCTACCGGACAAAAGTACAGGACCCTTAGTACAATCCACCTAGCACCCCTACAAAGCCTTTTTTTGAGACCCTTTATATCAGTCATGCTTTGATCAGAGAACCCCTCCAGCTCGATACAGAATAAAGGAGTTATTTTAAGAGTAAAACTTTATATAATGATGGGACCTATTGGAGCAGGTGTGCCAGCCTTTCTATCTAGTGTTGATTCTGAAGCTGTTTTGGTCACCCAGACTCCCATTCAGGAAGAAAAACAAGCTGTGGGGGAAGTCAATAACTAGAGATCATGAAAATAAACTGAGACCCTGTCTGTGTCTCACCACCTTTAACCTTGTTGAGGTGGGTCACCTGAGGGAGGAGGTGATGCTCTTCACCACAGGCTACATGCCTTATCCCAAGAATCAGAGGAACCAAAGGAGGGATTTTGCTGAGAGCTACAAGAATGCTAGTCTAGTTATTACCTTAGTCCACTCCTGAGCTACTACAGTGCCTGATGCTCTACATCAACCTTCAGATATAAGAATGTATGGCTGCTGCTTCATTTCTGTTATCCAAACCTCCAAGTGTCTCTTGTGGCTAACATTAACTTGAAATTGTAAAGGGAGGGAAATTCTGGGAAATACATTTCAGCTTGGACTCCTTTGCTCTTTTGTTGAAATCTTTTTGTCTCATATCACTTTGTATTTGGTTATGCTGAACTCATCTTTTCAAGGGTCCTCGCACTCTTCTCCCTAAGATTTTAGATCGTTAATTCATTATGGCAGAAATGATGAAAAAATCCAGTTATATGATATCATCTGAATATTTGGAATTTGTAGGTATTTTTTCCATCTCATAATTCTTAATAAAATACCCCTATGATTTAAACTTTGCCTCCAGTTAGAGTATGTTTGTAACATGTTTTTGCAACTTCAATAAGATGTTTTATAAATGCAAAGAGTGAGACTGAGAATTAATTTCTGAAATAATGATCACAACTGTAAAGCAACCAAGGGGACAGATAAACCAACAAAGTATATTAGGGATTTGTTATTTAAAAGAATAAATTACTGCAATGGTTGAATAGTTAAGAGCCTTAATTAATGAAAAATTATGGTGAAGCTCTTTGAGTTCAGTGTAAATTCTCACAATTCAGTATGTAGAATTTATTCTCAGAAGGGATTCATAGACTTTCTAACCTGAAAGCAACCAATGAATAATAGTATTACTGCTGTTTATTAAAATATTCCACTGTAGCAATAACCATGACTAACCCAGTTCAGAAAAAAATACCATCTCTCTCTGTCTCTCTGTCTTTCTTTTAATGAAAGTTCCTGGAAGAAAAAAAATACAGTTTTAAGTTTTACAAGGAAATCAAGATCATTCTGAGTGAGATCACAAGTAGGTGGTACTGAGAAGAGTTCAAATGGGATTATTAATGAAGGTAGACTTTTTATGAAATGTTAATTCTAAAGTAATATCTCTGGATAGTAGCTATAGTTGTGATACAGAAAGAACTGAATTTCTTTTCAAGGTACATGCTTCATGACTTAGTGGGATAAAATATATGTGAGCATTCTTTTGTTATTTGTGTATTTAAACATGTAAAATTTACCATCTTAACCATTTTTAAGTGTACAGTTCAGTAGTGTTAACTATATTCACATTGTTGTACGACAGATCTCTAGAACTTTTCATTTTGCAAAACTGAAATTCTGTACCGGCTGAACAATAACCTCTCATTCCCTCCTACCTCCAGCCCCTGGCAATCACCATTCTACTTTCTGTTGCTGTATGTTTGACTACTTTAGATAGCTCATATAAAGTCGAATCATATAGCATTTGTCTTTATGTCTGGCTTATATCACTATAATGTTCTCAAGGTTCATCACGTTCATCTGTGTGGCAGGATTTCCTTTTTTTTTAAGGAGGAATAATATTCCATTATGTATTTATGTATGTATGTGTGTGTATTTACCACATTTCCTTTATCCATTCATTTTTCAATGGACATTTGGGTTGTTTCCACATCTTGGTTGTTGGGAATAATGCTTCATTGAACTTAGGACTGCTAATGTCTCTTTGATATTCTGATTTCAATCTTTTTGGATAAATATCCAGAAGTAGGATTGATGAATCATATGTTAGTCCTATTTTTAATTTTTTGAGGAAGCTTTACCGTATTTTTCTTTGTGACTGCTCCATTTTACATTGTCTACAACAGTGCTCAAGAATTTCTTCGTATTTTTGCTAACAGTTGTTTTCTTGTTTTTTGGATAATGGCCATCATAATGTGTGTGAGTTGATATCTCATTGTGGTTTTGATTTGCATTTCTCTAATGATTAGAGTTATTATCACCACTCATTGATTAGTTGCAAATCTTTTCATGTGCTTGCTGGTCATTTATATATCTTGAGATAAATTCTACCTGAGTACTTTGCCCAGTTTTAAAAATCAGGTTTTGTTTTGTTTTTTTTCTGAGTTGTGGGAGTTTTTTTTTTCCCGATATATTCTGGATTTTAACCCCATATCAGACATATGATTTGGAAATATTCTCTCTCATTTGATAGGTAGTCAAACTCTGTTGATTGTCTCCTTTGATGCACAGAAGTTTGATGTTATCTCATCTGTCTATTTTTGTTATTATTGCTTGTGCTTTTGGTGTCACATCTGAGAAATCACTAAATCCAATGTCATGAAGCTTCCCCCTATATTTTCTCATAGGGGGAATACTATTTCTCTCTTATAGCTTTAGGCCTTACATTTTAGGTCATTAGTCCATTCTGAGTTAATTTTTGCATATGTTGTAAGGTTAGGATCCAACTTTATTCTTGTGTATATGGATATCTAGTTTTCCTACCACCATTTGTTAAAGAGACTATCCTTTAACCATTATATGATCTTGGCAACCTTGTTGAATATCATTTATGTAAGGATTTATTTCTGACTCTATTTTGGTTCATTGGGCTGTATATCTTTCTTTATGCCAGTGCCATACTGTTTTGATTACTATAACTTTTTTGTATGTTTTGAAATCAAGAAGTGTTACACAAGCAGAAAGATTGTTCCTTTTCAAGATTATTTAGGTATTAGATATCCCTTGAGATTCCACATGAACTTTAGGAATTATTTTTCTATTTCTGACAAAAATGCTATCTGGATTTGATAGGCATTGCATTGAATCTATAGATTGCATTTTATAGTATTGACATTTTAACAATATTAAGTGTCCCAATCCATGAACACTGGATGTCTTTTGATTTGTGTCTTCCTTAATTTCTTTCAACAATGTTATGTAATTTTCAGTGTGCAAGTTTCCCCCCCTCTCTTTCTGTAAGTTTATTTCTAAGTGCTTTTTATTTTTTATTTTTGGTGCTATTGTAAATGCAGTTGTTTTCTTCATTTCCTTTGTGGATTGTTTATTGTTGGTATATAGGCATACAATTGATTTTTGTGTGTTGATTTTGTATCCTGAAAACTTGTTGAATTCAATTATCACTTCTAATAGTTTTTGTGTGTACATGTAGAATCTTCAGGAAGTCTTCAGGAATTTCTTCATATAAGATCATATGTAAGAAGAGATAGTTTCATTTGGATGACTTTACTTTTCTTGCCTAATTGCTCTGGCTAGGAGTTCTGGTACTATGTTGAAAAGAAGAGGTTAGAGTGAGCATCCTTGCCATGTTCCTGATCTCAGAGGCAAATAGATAATAATTTTTGAGAAAGGGATATGTTTAATTTTGTTAACAGTTTTAGATAATGCATGTTCCTTTTCATATTATTGTGTAGTAAAATGTTCTGTGATTTTTTTTCATTGTATTTTTTAAATTTTATTTTGGTATCATTAATGTACAATCACTTGAACATTATGGTTACTAGACCCCCTATTATCAAGTCCCCCCCACATACCCTATTACAGTCCCTGTCCATCAGCGTAGTAAGATGCTATAGAATCATTACTTGTCTTCTCTGTAAATACTGCCTTTCCTGTGCCCCCCACTACATTATGATTAGCACACATACTGTTTCATTGTTTTGACTGTGCCACTTAATTGTTTTTCATTTTTTTCAATACCTATCTATGATTTACCTTTTATTTGCAGGGTTTTTGAGACATTGGATTTTTTAATTTAAATTAATTCCTGATGTTTTATTATTTTTTTCCTGGCTTTCTCTGGCTCATGACTAACCAGGAAACAAAGTTCTATCTTCAGCACCAGTAATTTATTATTTTTATATTTTAGTTTATGTAGTTTTTGTGGTTTAATGAAACATCATCTCTACTTCCCTTCTCCTATATGAGCTCACTGGGAGTTATACTTAAGCTTTGGTCTTCATTAGTCTTTAATTTTTTATTGTTAAATGGATAATTTTCTGTAACTATAGATGTTATTGACTTAGACCACTTCACAATATTGCAGAAATAAAGTGCTAGTATGGCATTTTTTTATTTGTTGAGAAAAGCATGTGTTCAGTGATTATTCTATGCCTTGTTCTGCAGTCAGTATTGCAGTAGCTATCACTGCAGACTCTTTAGGAGGTTTTATAAGATATTCAAGAGATTTCCAGTCTCTTCTTTCTTTGTCTATCTCTACTATACAGGCTGGGAAAATAATACAGTGGTGCATTTCTGGCTCACATGTATGGTCAAATGATTTTAGACAGGTGTGCTTAGACCAGATAATGGAGAAAGGACAATCTCTTTAAAGAAATGGCAAAACTGGATCACTACTTACAAAAAAATGAATTTAGCTAAGAGAAGATTTAGGTATATTCTGATAAAAAATGGAGAAACATAGTGGGTATTTTCCTTCCTTCTTCATTTAATGAAGTTGTGATGGTTGTATCTATGCTTGTGAGCATGAAGAAAAGGCTAAGAGAACTAAAAAACTGCTGTGTCTGACATGGTTAAGAAGCTAAAAAATGCTAGGAATGTCCAACCTTCACATATCTGATAAGGTAAGAAAAATAAATTCCTATATGTTTAAGCCATTTTAACTGTATATATTTTTTCAGCTAATTGTTTTAAATGGCGTATATACATCAATATAAACATTAAATCACACAAATTAGGGGGTTTATATATTACCAATAAAATCAAACAAGTTCAAAATAGGTTTGAATATTTGGGGAAGACATTGAGGAAGAGGTGGAGTTTGAGTTGGTTTTAAAAGAAATAGAAGAACCCTAAAATATTGTTATTTAAAACAATCATTGTATTCCTTATGACTCTAAGTATTAGGCATTTAGATGGGGCTTAGTAGGAACTGCTCATCTCTGGTCCACGTGTCATCTGGCATGGCTTTCATTGGGGCCAGAGGATCCAAAATGGCCTCTCTCATATGTCTGGTGCCTCAGCTGGGATGGCCCGAAAGACTGGGACTGTTTGAGATGGCTGGGCATCTTTATTCTTGGCTTGCCAGATGAGCTTAATCATGTCTGGGGCTTTAGTTCACTTCCATGTGGTTTCTCACCCCTTATATTCCCAGGTCTTTAATTTCTCATTAAATAGTCCAAACTTCTTTACATGACAGCGGTCTCTTCCCAGAGGGCAAAACAGAAGCTTCAGAATATTTCATATCCAGAATCAGAAATCATAGAATATCATTTCTGTCACATTCTTTGGGTCAAAGCAAGTCAAAAGCCAACCCAGACTCTAGGAGAGGGAAAAATGTATGGGAGCAGTAGCAAAGTCCCACTGCAAAAAGGATAAGTAGGATGGAAGCAATTCTTGAAACAATTTTTTAGAAATTATATCCTGTCATGTCTTTATGTCCTGGTTTTATAATTATGAGTTGTTCCTGTTGCTTTGGTTTAATAATTATGGACCTTCTATACTCTCAAAAGTATGCGTATTTGGATGGTCAAATTAATTCTCAGATGTATTATTATAACCATGCATTTTCTTTATAATACACGAATGAATTTCAGCAATATAAAATATTTGAAAGAATATGGGTTTTGGGGTCCATCAGAACTTTCTAGGTTATTTGACATTGGGCAAGTCAGGAAATCTCTTTTAGTCTATTTCTTCATAAATAGAAATGGGAAAATAGGAAAGGAATACTTTTATCAGTTGTAATAAGTATTGATTACAGAACTTAAGTGTAGTGCCTGCAAGAAAGCCTCGCATATGTAGGAAGCTCAGGTTACCTTCATTCTATAAATTGTAGAGCAATGATAAAGTTTGGGAATCATTGCAATATATAAATAAAACAAAAAAGTTGATAAAAATGGGATTTTTGTGAGCTCTGTGAAGCAAATATTTGTATTATTTTACTTAAATTGTGTTATAGAGTCCTTTTATTTCAATTGTGTGCATGTGTGTGTGTTGTAGGGCTTAGGTTTTCATTCTACCCAAATGATGTGCCTATCCCCATGTCACACAGTCAGTACCTACTACTAATAAGCTCTTGGTTTCTTTGCACTATATATAGATTTTATTTTGCAACTTCTTACCATGTACTGCAGTCTGCTCCTGGGTCTGTTCCTCATTACTGGGGACTGACGATTCTCTCCAGCCCACGGTCTTGCACTCTCTCCTGAGACCTAATGCTAATTATTAATATTCTATGTCCTTAACCCCTTCTCTAAGCATGTTTCCAATCAGTGTTTCTGCTGACTGCTATGTGTTCCTTTGGTTACAAAAATGGTTCTTTTGTATGGAATGAATTAGCACAGGGAAAGGATTCTATTTCTTTATTTGTCCAGGACTTCATGTTCTTTTTGTAATAAATCTTAAACAGTAGCATGAGGCCATGGGAGTGTTTTTTTTAAAAAAGGAGTGTTGTAATTTATTTTTTTCTAACTTATATTTAGGATTCAGTAAAGAGACTACATCAAAATAGGTGTAAGCATCTCAATATTTTCACAGTAGCTAGTTAAGCACTGATAAAAATGATCAGTTGTTTTTGGGTTTATTTTTTTACAGTGATGTCAATAATATCAAGTCAGCACTTCATATGTAGTTACCCTAATTACTTCAGATATGCTATTTAATCCCCCTAATAAATCTATGATATATATGCTATTATCTGCATTTTACAGATAATGTTTTTGAGGTCTAAAGAGTGAAATGGTCTGTCTAGGTTTACTTATGTTTAGTCAGGGGTAGACTTGAACTTGTGCTTCGCCAACTGAAAACCTGTAATTTCTCTCCCCATGCTTTACTTACTGTTTTAGTTACCACTGTGAGAGAAGCACATTTAATGGGGGTAAAGAGATTGGCTTTCATTTTCAAGAAATAGGTATTTACCTATCTCTTTAATTCCAGAGTCTTAAAATAGTATCTTAACGGATGGTTTGGAAACCAAGAATTATCTTTGAGTTTATTTAAAAATACGGATTCTTAGGGCCCAACCCAGACTGGCCTTCATGCCCTTGTTTACTTTCTATGCCTTAGAACATGTTGTGATTTCACATTATCCTGGAAAAATAGATTTATGGATTATACTGTCGCGTTTTAATTAAGCTAACTCTCCCAAAATAAGTTTCTGCAAAGAAACTCTTATTGAAGATAAAAGAACAAGGCAAGCATAAGTAAACAGAGGGAAAAAGACAAGAGATGGCACTTTTACTACTGGTATAGGAGCTCTTTGAAGCCAAATATTGAGTAAATAAGATTCTAATCTAATCAGGAATGACATAGTCATTCATATTGTTCAATCACAATGTTCTCGTCATCTGTGAGGACAAAACAAAAACTTGTACCATTAATATATAAAAATACTTATTTCATGTTTCTCTCATTTAAAAATTTTTCTTTCTTTGTTCTTTTTATAATGGTATGTAAATATAACAGTGTGTATAATTTATAAACAAATATAAACATGAGTTGTGTGATTAGAGTTTATTAGGGCTGAGGTACAAGGAAAGACTAAGAGTAGGGGAACTAGGCATGTCAATAACTACCTGGCTATCAAAATAGTCATATGAAAAGTTGAATATAGTGTCACATATTCAAATAATTTTTCTCTACATTGTCTAAAATGTGCATATTGCAAATATCCTATTACTTTGTGATACAATACACTCCGTAGACTTGTGTATCTTATGCTATGGCGCTGAAGAAGGTAAAGAACCATCTTTTAGTTACTGAGCTAATAATTGAACTATGTCTTAGTTTCTTTTTTGAGAAAATCTGTACTAATTCTTCTGTCATAGCAGCTAAGTGCACAGTATGCTAAATACTAAATGAAATTTACATTTGTAACTTTTCATTTAGTAATTATGAATAAATGTAATTTTTCTATTTGAAACAAAATTGGTTTGTGATAGTTATAACTTTTAATAACAGTATCTATTTAATACATTTATAAAAACTGCAATGTTAACACCAAAAATCTAATAGACTGATATTGGAATTTTTCCATTGAATTAACATTATGGACTTTTAACAAATGCCCTAATTAAGTAGAATTTCTAATGGGAATATGGTCTAAATTAAAATCAAGGAAAAATGTTCAATATGCTCACTAATCCTCTCAGGGAAATTTGGAAGACTCCTGCAGCCATACTTTTAAAAAACCTTAGCATTTCTTGGTCTATTTGAGCCAATTTCTTTCTTATTGAATAATCTCTACTGTTGATTTTCTCTTGAGTAAAGTGGCACACACTGTGGAGAGGATAGAGATGTAAAAGAGACAGATCCTAGAGAAGTAATGACTATTACATGAAATGTTTGTTATCCTTAAATTTGATATGATATCCTTGCAAACAACCAATAGGATTTGAACATCTTTGTGTCTTACATAATGCCTATTATGGAACAGGTAGATGGGGTACATAGATGTAATTATTCGAGTTTGTACTTTTCATAGAATAAATTAGTATGGTTGAAAACTCATTAATATGGATGTAGACAAATATGCAAGTGTATCAACTTTGGATGTATTCAGTGACAAATCAGCAAGCAACCAGTAGAGTTTAACAGGATAACAAGGGATTAGGGAACTGTATTATTTGAGGAATAATCAGTGAAGAAAAGGGGGCTGTTTACCTTACAAAAATAAGGAATTATGAGGACCTTGTGGCTATTTTCACAAATTAAAAAATTGTCATGTAGAGAGTAGTAATCTTTGTTGTTCCAGTAGGCAAAGACTAATTGATATAAATTGTAGGAAGGCAGGATTTAACACACTATAGGGAAAAGCTTTTTTTTTATAATTAGCACATAGCTGTGCTTTTTCACAATAATGCCAAAGGCTACCAGATGGGTATGGTAAAAATTTCTCCTGAAAGTTTGGTATTTTAACAGAGAATGATCATCTGCCTGGGTTCAGAAAGACCTGTAAACTGTGAGGGAGATTAGATTTGGTAGTTTTTAAAGTTCTTTCTAGTCTTAGAGTTTGTTCTTTTGCATATATATATCTTTGTAGGAGTTTCATGGGGAAAACAAATCTCTTTCCAAGAAGGTAGAGTTCTAAAGTATACTCCTTTGCCAGATTTTAGCCAAGTCACATCTTTGTTTCTGGATATATCAATTGGATGAAATATCCTTATTTTAGTTTGCCTATTTTGGTGCCAAGCACTTAGGCTCACCTCAAGAAATGGTAACTTATTAAGAGAAATACAGAAATCCTTTTCATGTAGAAATCCCTTAAATAAACCTAAAAGTTGTTCCACAATCTTAAGGTGAGATGTTCAGAAATCAGTAGGATAAAGGTATTCTTGTATTACAGGTATCTGGTTGACTTCCCAGTCCCTTTCTGATCCTTTTTCTGTGCTTTTATTATAAAGGTTCAGCTAATCTCTCTGACTCAGGTTCTCTCTGTGTCCTTTGGCTATAGCCACCATTCCTTTACATTATCTGTCTCAAATTAAAAATCATCCAGACATAGGATCTGACTTGACTAATTTAGTCACCATTACAGAGCTTTTCCACCAGACCACTTTATACAGAACTCGCTAACTTATGGGTCAGATAGACTGCCTTTGGATCAAAACCCAGCTGAGACCAATCACCCCACCCTCAAGCCACGGACATGTGTGTCCTCTAGTTCTAGCACAGCTACTGACTGAGGCACATCTCTCAGAGCTGTGGAAATGGCAAGCATATTGAGGTTGGGGCTGCCTAGAGTAACCTGTATTGAAGTTTTAGCTTTTATGTCTTGTCTGTCTGCTGGATATCATTAACTATACATAATTAATTATGTATTGTATATATTTATGTATTTTAATTTCTGGTTGTCTCCTCTCCATATCTAACAAGTTGCCTTATAGGTATCACACACACACTATACACATTTAGAATGAATATACAATTCTTTAAATTATAAATCCTATAAAGTTTTATCAAATAATAAAGACTATTTTGAGTGCCTACTTTGTGTAAGGCACTGTGATAAATATTTGAATTAGATTTTATGAGCTCTTAAATATTTACATTCAAATTCAGATTTAAGTTAATGTTAATTACTGTGGCTTTGAATTACTATTTTTTAGTTGTACTTCCTTTCTATTCCAGGAGGGATTTATGATAGCTCACAAAATTTTAGAAAATATAACATTTAATGTACATTCAAAGTGAGGCTACTGAAGAAAGTATGGATTGGTGCAGAGTGGAAACAGGACTGAAAAATGTGAGGAAGGTGTGAGATGTAGAACCATAAAATGCTTCTAAACATTCTAGGAAAAGCTTGCCAGTCAGACTACTCTCAATGCCATGCTCTTTAAACAACACAACTGCAGTAGATAGTAAAGCTATTCTCAGAATTTAGAGCAGAGTTCTCAAGACAAGATCACATAATGATCTCAACAACATTCTAAATGAATTTCTTAAATATTGTATTATCCTTGATGCCTCCACTGAATAGCATTTCCATTGGCTTAATTATTATATTTCCATTCACTCTTCTCCTTTATTTTTTTCTCACAAATTTTTTCTGTTTTGCCTATTTAGTTTTTGAAAGAGAATATAAACAGTATGGACAATTGGCCATATTGTGTTACCATATCAAGGTAACTTCTTAGCTTTATAAATTACTTCCTTCTTAAGAAGACTGCAGAATTAGGCATGGTGTCACTCTTCCTGAAACCCAGAATTCCTCTTTTAAATTAATCTGTCCATAATTGGATGTTCACTAATAAGCATTGAACATTCACCTTGTATCTCTTCATGTCTGGTATTTCTAGATTATCCTCTCTCAGTGAAATAAATATGTGAGATTTTATTATCTTTATATCAATGTAGTAAAGCAGGGGTCCAATTCAAAGGTCTGAATAGACCTATCCTTATCAAAGGTCAGTAAAAAGAATTGAACCAATAAGGCCAATGAAAATATTATAGAACAAAGGAAAAATAGCACCAACCTGAAAAATTATAAAGACCTTTGAATACAAAAAGTGAATTTTGAAAACAATCTATTATTGGAACCAGAAGACTTATTTAGAAGCCTGTATTGAGCCCAGACCAGAAAACAGAAGTCATGAAGTTTAAAACATTGTGGAAATAACCATAAGGAAAGAAGACATGAGATAAAAATAATGTCAAGAGAATGAAATAAAAAAGTGGTAATGCAGGTTGAAAAGGAGGAGGAACAGCACATTTTGAATGTGCATTGGCAATAATAATAATAAGTTAATAAGTTCAGTATTCAACTGACACAGTTCAAGTAAGAGTTCTTCCTGTATTTGATGATCATTTAAAAAATGACCAGGGCTGTTCTCTATTACCACCTCCTGCAAAGACTAAACTATTTACACAACAAAAATACAAAACAGAAAAATTGTGTGTTAAAATGGACTCAATGCCTCTTTTCAAAAAAACCGCACTAAATAAGGCAATTATTGGACATTTTTCTTACTAAGAAATGTGAATATTGGTTTTATACATCTTTGTGTTTAGTTTCTTGAGCTGTAAAGACATTTATTATAATAATTTATATGAGTTGATGCATGTAAAGCACTTAGTGGCCTAATACAAAGTGGGTATTCAGGATATAATATATATTATAATACTAGAATAATCTGAGTGATTAACAGTTTTCTAACTGGCAGATGTTATCAGCAAGATGCTTTAGATATTATTTCACCAGTGGATTCTTCTTTGTTAATTATAAATTAATGTATACAGTTTAAGGTCAAATGTATTAAAAAGATATCAAACATGAAAAAGATGACAAAGCACACCAAAACACTGAGAGTATTTGTATGTGTGGGACTGTGGGTGATTTTTATTTTCTTCTTCTTTATTTTCTGAATGTTTTACAGTAAGCCTGCTACATATTACCTTTCAGAAATTATATAATCCTTATTTGTATTATCAGTATGTGCATGTCAACTAATATGTAAAAACGATTTTGAAACAAGAAACTACAGAGAAATCACTAATAAAACTCTGGACTGAGACTATGGGAATGTTTCTTCCTACTGCTTTTCCAGATTTTCTCATAATGGTATGTGATATTTTTTTAATGAAAAAAATGCCATGCTATATAGTACATTCTGAAATACATCTTCCATTCAATTATTCCTTTTCTCTCTAACCTGAAATTCTCAACTTCTCCTTTGAACTCTGATAATGTTTTGTATTTCCATTGGTTACTCATGGTTGATTATCTTTGTTCTATTAATGTGTCTTCCTGATCTTTCTGTATTAGAATATAACTTCAGTGGATTTATGTATAATTTCATATAATGCTTCACTTGAAGTGGCATAACTATGATAAAGTCAGCACATTTTTTCTTGTACTGAAAATCTTGTGGCATTTATGTTGGTTGGAAGTGCCATAATTTCTAACCTACTAGTATCCGTGAAGCTGTACATTTCTTCACAGATGTGGGAATCTGAATAAAGTATGGCACAGTAGGAAATTTCCCTTCCTCGATATAAAATGTTGAGCAGTACAGAACACCTGCTGAATTAATGTGAGTGCTGAGTTAGGAATAAGGAGACCTGTGTTCTAATTCTGGTTTTATCACTCAAGAGCTTAGCTCTTCTTTGAAGCACTAGTTTTAATTTTGGATTGGATCAATGATCCTCTAAACACTATGAAATAACAGTATATTATCTTTTTTGCCTGGTTTCTTTCACTCCATGTTGAATAGATTCCTTGGAGTATGCCAAATTTGTCCATATCATCCGGTAATGGGCATTGCACTGTTATAGCTTGGGGCTATTACAAATAAAGCTAGTAAAAACATTGATATGCAAGTTTTTATAGGCACATACTTTGATTATTGGGTAAGTATCTAAAACATTATATGATTGGATCATTTGTTAAGGGTACGTTTAATTTACTGAGAAACTGGCAACTTGTTATCCAAAGTGGCAGTACCATTTTACATTCTAACCAACAGTGTAGAGAGTGACAAATTCTTTACCTTCTCACCAATGGTCAATCTATTTAATTTTAGCCATTTTAATAGGTGTGTGGTAATACCTCACTGGGGTTTTAATTTGTATTTCCATAATAATGCTATTGAGCATCTTTTCATGTGCATTTTTGCCATTTATGTATCTTCTTTGTTAGGATATCTATTCAAATCTTTTGCCCACTAAGAAAGGCTTGCTCTCACCGCACTGAATTTTGAGAGTTCTTTAGATATTCTGATAACAGTCCTGTATCAGACCCTTGCTTAATTTTCGCTTTCTAGGGAATGTCTTTTCATTCTTTTGTTTCTTTCAAAGAGTGACTTTACTTTCTATAAAGTAAAATTTATTTTTTTCTTTTACGGATATCTTATACTAAAGAAATATTTTCTTAACCTAAGGTCACAAAGAGTTTATCTTATACTTTATTGAAATTTCAAACTATAATTATAAGTTTGTCTATTTCTCCTTTGCAGTTCTCTCAAGCTTTGCTTCATGAATTTTGCAGCTCTGTTACTATAAAAGTAAACATTTAAGGAAGGTATATTAAGTTATGTCTTTAAAAAAAATAAAATCTGGCGATCTCTACTTTTTAATTGGAGTTTTAAATCTCATATGTATTGTGATTATTGATATGGTCCAGATTAAATCTGCCTTTTTGCAACTACTGTTCTATTTTTCCTGTTTATTTGCTCCCTTTTTCTGCCTCCTTTGAATTGAGTATTAATATAATTTTCATTATTTTTTGTCTCTTTTAATACTCATAATTTATTTTGTCTGATTATTGCCTTTGGGTTTTTAGCATACATATTTAACTTACTACTTAACAGTCTACTTCAAGTAATCCCATGCCAATTCACAAGTTGCCTAAGAGTCTTGCAACAGTTTACTTACTTTCATTTGGGCCTTTGTTATTTTCACACTTTTATTCTCTACATGTGCCATATGTTCATACTATATTGTTCTTTTGTTTAAATAGTTTATTATCCTTTAAAGAGATTTAAATAAAAGGAAAAATTCCTATGTATTTGCCTACAGAATTACCATTTCAGTGCTCTTTATTCTTTCAGTAGATACATGTTTTTATCTGGTATCATTTTCCTTCTACCTTAATGGCTTCTTTTAACATTTCTTTGATCTGCTGGGGATGAATTCTTTCAGCTTTTGTATGTGGAAAAAAGTCTTAGTTCACTTTCATTTTGAAAACCAGTTTTGTTAGGTATATACACTTCTAGATTGTTGTATTATTTCTTTCAGTGCTTTAAAGATGTTGCTTCATTGCATTCCAGTGTGCATTGTTTTTCTTAGAAAATATGCAATCAGTGTTAAGGTTCAGTGAACTTCTTGGATCTGTGGTCTTATAATTTTCATGAATTTGGAAAATTTTAGCCACTGTTTCTTCAAATACTTTGCTGCCCCACTCTTATTCTCTTCTTCTTCAAAGACTGTGACAGTTTGTCTTACAGTTTTCTTATACTGTTTTCATTTTAAGTCTTATTTGCCTCTGTATTTTATTTGCATAGTTCTGATTTCAAATACACTATTTTTCTTCTCCAATATTTGATCTACTGTTTATCTCATCTAATGTAAATTTCATCTCTGACATTTTGGTTTCCATTTCGACAAGCATAGTTTGATGTTGAAATTGAAGTTTGTGTCTCTGTATAATGTTTCTATCATTTCCTTCAGCTTTTTTGAATACAGAATGCCATTGTAACAATAGTTTTAATATCCTTGTTTAGTAATTTTGCAGCAATTGTGAGTTCCATGTTGTTTTCAATTGACAGGTTTTTCTCCTCATAGTTGTATTTTCCTACTTTGCATATCTGGTATAATAATATCTGGTGTTGGCATAACACCAGACATTTTGAATTTTCTAGTTTGGGAAGCTGAATATTTTTGTTTTTATAAATACTCTACAGATGTTCTGGATGAAGTTATTTGGAAACAGTCTGATCCTTTTAGGTCTTGCTTTGAAGACTTATTAGTATTGCTTAACATTTAGTCTGAGGATAATTATTCTTATTACTGAGGCAAAACCTTTTAGCATCCGCTACCCAATGTCAAGTAAACCATCACGTTTTCCCATCTGGCTCTGTGAAAGCTCTCAGTACTCTCTGCTCTCATGCTTTTGGGTAATCCTTTCCCTGGCCTTAAGTGAGTTTCTCACACACAAATCCTCAAAATTATCCTAAAGAATACTAATGGAAAGGCCTCTTCACATCCCTAATGTTCTCTGAATGCTAGAAGTTGGCAGATTATCTACAAAGTAGATGCCTAGAAATATCATAGGCTTTGTAGACCACATACAAACTCTCACATACTTTTCTTCTTTTTTTCCTTTACAAAATTCTTTAAACATGTAAAGACCATTCTTAGTACCTGGGCTATGTGAAAACAGGCTATGGGCTTGATTTGGCACCCGGGCTGTACTTTGCCAACCCTGATCACACAGCCTTCCTCTTGTCTGTTACTCTGCTCCACAGATTCTAGCTGCTTTGATTTCCCTGGACTCTCAGCTGCCTGCCCTCAATTAGGGAGTCTGCCAGGCACCTCCTGGACTCACCTTTTCTCTGCTGTCTTGGAGACACTCTCAAGTCAGTAAGTGGGACAGTTGTTGGGCTCTCCTCACTTGTTTCTTCTATCTCAGGCACTTCTGTTCTGAGTTGCCTGATGTTCAATGTTTCAAAAACTACTGGTTCATACATTTTGTGCTATTTTTTAGTCGTTTCAAGATAAAGGATAAATTTGGTCCTTATTATTCCACCTTTATTGGAAATGAAGTTCCAGCATAAACTTAATATTTGTTCAATTTGTTCTTGTTAATGTTTTTTCTATAAATTGGTGCTGATAATAAAAATGTAAAGATTTATGTGATTCTATAGGTCACCTTTAAGTTAACCTTTATCATAAATGCAAGTTTAGTCCAGGAATAGCAAGTCCCATAAGGTTCTATTTTTTTTTGTATTTTTGTTTGTTTATTTTCCTCTCACTGTTTACCCTTTTATTTGATTTTCTGAGCTTTTAACTTTATGCTTACATTCAGTAAGGTGTCTTTTCTAGTGAATTGTCAGTTCTCCTCCTCCAAGGGTTAGGTATTTGGTATGTCAAATGTTATAAAACAAAAAACAAAAGGCTATAAGAAGGTGGAGAATAAAGGAGAGAAAGAGGGAAGGAAGGAAAAAAGAAATATAATTTTCTCTCAGTCCTTGGACAAAAATGCTTTATTGGCTTCTTGAATTTTGGGAGGCACTGAGAAGTCAAACAGTGATCTGATTCTCTTCTTTCTGGGTAGTATTTATTATTCTTAAAAGTTTCAAAACTATTTTTCCCTTTATATGGATGTTCTGGAATATCAGTACACTGTTTTTTCATGTACTGTTTTTATTCCCTTAGCACTTATAATGCTTTAATTTCAGAGGATATTTAACTATTACTTCTTTTCCATTCAATTTTCTCTTTCCAAAACTCCTACTAAACAGCAGAAAATCCATGTTTATTCTCAATTTCTTTAATGTTTCTCTTAAGTCTTCCATCTGTTTGCACTTCATACTAACTTCTTGATGTGCTCTTCTAACTCATGTATTTGTTCTTCAGTTTTGTCCAGTAAGGTATCCAGCCCATTCACTGATGTCTTCAGTTTAAAATTTACATTTTTCTATTCAAAAATTCTCTCTAAAAACAGTGGCCTATGCTTATTTCCTTCATGTGATACTCTTTATACCCTGTAAAAATATCAATCATACCTATTTGTTACCAATTAAATTCGATTCGAGTTTGAGTTTATCTGTCATGATGTTGGCATTCATTCCTATGTACTTATTTTTTACCATTTGCTCACTTTTAATGGTTAATTCCTATAAATTATCTGTTGTTTGGGGGAAGAAGCAGAAAATTTTTCTGTAGCTTGTGCTCTGAACTATTTGGAAAGAGAATGGGATTTACAGATGATACATGGATAGCCATCCTTTCTGATATGGCTGCTCCAGATACCGCCAAACTCACTCATTCCGTGTGTTTCACTTGAGAACAGTTATTCCCATGATTGTTGTTTTACCCAAGTGGAGGAAGGAAGATTGAAAGAGGTTGCCTTTCTTTGCTGAAATTGCTGTTTTTTTTGTCTGTTTGTTTAAATCAAATTGTGTTATATCACCTCGGGTCCTTGTCTACTTCTAGCGTTCATCACTTTTGGGCATTGAACACTCTTGGTGTCATTTCTTCATACATTTGAGGATATGGTTCATTTTTTCATGTTCATCCCATGTGCTTTGTGTTTTTTAGGGGGTTCCTCAAAGTTCCTGGCTTGCGGCTGATTTGTGAGCATTGTTATGGTGGGAGTATATATTTTTAAATGAATTTTCTATCACTTCAGAGGATTTGGTATGTGCATATGATTCATGCACCATCTTGAATCAGAAGTATGTTTTATTATTCTCAAATTTCCAAACCTCATTTTAATTTCTCCTTGTAAATCTGATGGGAGCTGTTCTATAATTGCTACATCTATCAGTAGCCCTGGCATTATGAAGCATCCGGATAATGTAGGAATCTCTCAAGAATTCTGAGTTCATTCTTTGAAATCCATTTACTACTAATATTCTGTTTATAAGAGAAGAATATTTAAATATTAGCTTATATGTTAACCTTTTCATCCCTACAGCTTCAAACCAAATAATATAGAGAGATTGGATCAGATTGCTTTTAGGCACAATTATTTGATTATGGTTTCATCATTCAAAGCTCACCAGTACATCTCTTGTTTATAGCTGCCCTGTTGATTCAGTAAACTTAGCATGGAATACTCAGTAGACCAGTCACCAGGCAACAAAGTATAAAAGGGTACATACTGAGCAGAAGTGAGACAACAGTCAGGAATCTCCTAATACATTACATCAGTTCAGTGGAGAACTGTTTACTTAGCAACTCTATGTCCATTTACTATTCATTAATTGTGGTAGTACCTGGTAGTTTATTTCTTTATTATTTTATTTATTTTATTTTGGTATCATTAATCTAGAATTACATGGGTAACATTATGGTTACTAAACTCCCCACTTCATCAGGTCTCCCCAACTACCCCATTACAGTCACTGTACATCAGCATAGTGAGATGCTATAGAATCACTACTTGTCTTCTCTGAGTTGAACAGCCCTCCCCGTGTCCCCCCAACATTATGTCTGCTAATCATCATGCCCCTTTTTCCCCCTTATCCCTCCCTTCCCACCCATTCTCCCCAGTCCCTTTCCCTCTGATAACTGTTAGTCCATTCTGGGGTTTGGTAAGTCTGCGGCTGTTTTGTTCTTTCAGTTTTTTTCTTTGCTCTTATGCTCCACATATGAGTGAAATCATTTGATACTTGTCTTTTTCCACTTGGCTTATTTCACTGAGCATAATACCCTCTAGCTCCATCCATGTTGTTGCAAATGGTAGGATTTGTTTTCTTCTCATGGCTGAATAATATTCCATTGTGTATATGTACCACATCTTCTTAATCCATTCATCTACTGATGGACACTTAGGTTGCTTCCATTTCTTGGCTATTGTAAACAGTGCTGCGATAAACATAGGGGTACATCTGTCTTTTTCAAACTGGGCTGCTGCATTCTTAGGGTAAATTCCTGGAGTGGAATTCCTGGGTCAAATGGTATTTCTACTTTTAGTTTTTTGAGGAAGCTCCATACTGCTTTCCACAATGGTTGAACTAATTTGCATTCCCAGCAGCAGTGTAGGAGGGTTCCCTTTTCTTCACATCCTTGCCAACATTTGTTGTTGTTTGTGTTTTGGATGTTGGCCATTCTTACTGGTGTGAGGTGATATCTCATTGGGGTTTTAATTTCCATTTCTCTAATGATTAGAGATGTGGAGCATCTTTTTTTTGTGCCTGTTGGCCATTTGAATTTCTTCTTTGGAGAAGTGTCTATTCATGTCCTCTGCCCATTTCTTAATTGGATTATTTGCTTTTTGTTGAGGTGTGTGAGTTCTTTATATATTTTGGATGTCAACCCCTTATCGGATATATCATTTATGAATATATTCTCCCATACTGTAGGATGTCTTTTTGTTCTACTGATGGTGTCCTTTGCTGTACAGAAACTTTTCAGCTTGATATAGTCCCACTTGTTCATTTTTGCTTTTGTTTCCCTTACCCGGGAAGATATGTTCATGAAGAAGTCACTCATGTTTATGTCCAAGAGATTTTTGCCTATATTTTTTCTAAGAGTTTTATGGTTTCATGACTTACATTCAGGTCTTTGATCCATTTGAGTTTACTTTTGTGTATGGGGTTAGACAGTAATCCAGTTTCATTCTCTTACATGTAGCTCTCCAGTTTTGCCAACACTAGCTGCTGAAGAGGCTGTCATCTCCCCATTGTATATCCAAGGCTCCGTATATGTTTGGGTTAATGTTTGGATTTTCTATTCTGTTTCACTGGTCTGTGGGTCTGTTCTTGTGCCAGTACCAAATTGTCTTGATTACTGAAGTTTTGTAGTAGAGCTTGAAGTCGGGAGCGTAAGTTCCTGTTTTATTCTTCCTTCTCAGGATTGCTTTGACTCTTCGGGGTCTTTTGTGGTTCCATATGAATTTTAGAACTATTTGTTTCAGTTCATTGAAGAATGCTGTTGGTATTTTGATAGGGATTGCATTAAATCTGTAGATTGCTTTAGGTAGTATACCCATTTTGACAATATTTATTCTACCTAGCCAAGAGCATGGGATGAATTTCCATTTCTAGTGTCCTCTTTAATTTCTCTTAGGAGTATCTTGTAGTTTTCAGGGCATAGGTCTTTCACTTCCTTTGTTAGGTTTCTTCCTAGGTATTTTATTCTTTTTGATGCTGTTGTGAATGGAATTGTTTTCCTGGTTTCTCTTTCTATTAGCTCATCGTTAGTGTATAGGAAAGCAACAGATATCTGTGTGTTAATTTTGTATCCTGCAACTCTGGTGAATTCAGATATTAGTTCTAGTAGTTTTGGAGTGGATTCTTTAGGGTTTTTTATGTACAATATCATGTCACCTGCAATAGTGACAATTTGACTTTTTACCAATCTGGATGCCTTGTATTTCTTTGTTTTGTCTGATTGCCATGGCTAGGACCTCCAGTATTATGTTGAATAACAGTGGGGAGAGTGGGCATCCCTGTCTTGTTCCTGATCTTAGATGAAAAGCTTTCAGGTTCTCACCATTAAGTATGATGTTGGCTGTGGGTTTGTCATACATGGACTTTATAATGTTGAAGTACTTACCCTCTATACCCATTTTGTTGAGAGTTCTTATCATGAATGGATGTTGAAGTTTGTCAAATGCTTTTCAGCATCTATGGAGATGATCATGTGGTTTTTGTTCTTCTTTTTGTTGATGTGGTGGATGATGTTGATGGATTTTCGAATGTTGTACCATCCTTTCATCCCTGAGATGAATCCCACTTGATCATGGTGTATGATCCTCTTGATGTATTTTTGAATTCGGTTTGCTAATATTTTGTTGAGTATTTTTGCACCTATGTTCATCAGTGATATCGGTCTGTCATTTTTTTTTTTGGTGAGGTCTTTGCCTGGTTTTGGCATTAGAGTGATGTTGGCTTCATTGAATGAGTTTGGAAGTGTTCCCTCTTCTATTTTTTGGAAAACTTTAAGGGTAAAGGGTATTATTTCTTCTCATCTGGCCCGGGGGTTTTGTTCTTAGGTAGTTTTTGATTATCGATTCAATTTCATTGCTGGTAATTGGTCTGTTTAGCTTTTCTGTTTCTTGCTTGGTCAGTCTTGGAAGGTTGTATTTTGGTAAGAAGTTGTCCATTTCTTCTAGGTTTTCCAGCTTGTTAGCATATAGATTTTCATAATATTCTCTAATAATTCTTGGTATTTTGGTGGGGTCCGTCATGAGTTTTCCTTTCTCATTTCTGATTCTGTTTATGTGTGTAGATTCTCTTTTTCTCTTAATAAGTCTGGCTAGGGGTTTATCTATTTTGTTTATTTTTTCAAAGAACCAGCTCTTGAATTCACTGATTTCTTCTATTGTTTTATTCTTCTCAATTTTATTTATTTCTTCTCTGATCTTTATTGTGTCCCTCCTTCTGGTGACTTTGGGCCTCATTTGTCTTTCTTTTTCCAATTTCAATAATTGTCACTTTAGACTTTTCATTTGGGATTGTTCTTCCTTCTTAAAATAGGCCTGGATTGCAATATACTTTCCTCTTACACCTGCCTTTGCTGCGTCCCACAGAAGTTGGGTCTTTGCTTTGTTGTTGTCATTTGTCTCCATAAACTGCTTGATCTGTGTTCTAATTTGGTCATTGATCCACTGATTATTTTTGGAGCTTGTTGTTAAGTCTCCCCGTGTTTGTGAGCCTTTTTGTTTTCTTTGTACAATTTATTTCTAGTTTTATACCTTTGTGATCTGAGAAGTTGGTTGGTAGAATTTCAGTGTTTTTGAATTTGCTGAGGTTCTTTTTGTGGCCTAGTATGTGGTCTATTCTGGAAAATGTTCCATGTGCACTTGAGAAGAATGTGTATCCTGTTTCTTTTGGGTGTAGAGTTTGGTAGGTGTATGTTAGGTCCGTCTGTTGTAGTGTGTTGTTCAGTGCCTCGGTGTCTTTACTTATTTTCTGTCTCGTTGATATGTTCCTTGGAGTGAGTGGTGTGTTGAAGTCTCCTAAAATGAATGCATTGCTTTATATTTCCTCCTTTAATTCTGTTAGTATTTGTTTCACATATGTCGGTGCTCCTTTGTTGGGTGCATATATATTTTTAATGATTATATCCTCTTGTTGGACCATCCCCTTTATCATTATGTAATGTCTTTCTTTATCTCTTGCTACTTTATTTGTTTTGAAGTCTATTTTGTCTGATACAAGTACTGCAACACCTGCTTTTTTCTCCTTGTTGTTTGCCTGAAATATATTTTTCTATCACTTCACCTTTAGTCCGTGTATATCTTTGGTTTTGAAGTGAGTCTCTTGTAAACAGCATATAGATGGGTCTTGCTTTTTTATCCATTCTATTACTCTGTGCTTTTTGATTGGTGCATTCAGTCCATTTACATTTAGGGTGATTATCAAGAGATATGTACTTATTGCCATTGCTGGCTTTAGATTCGTGGTTACCAAAACTTCAAGGGTAGCTTCTTTAGTATATAACAGTCTAACTTAACTCTCATGTTAAGCTATTATAAACACAATCTGATGATTCTTTATTTCTCTCCCTTCTTCTTCCGCCTCCATTCTTTATATGTTATGTGTTTTATTCTGAACTCTTTTGTGTTTCCTTTGACTGTTTTTGTGGATAGTTGATTTTACTTTTTGCCTTTAGTTAGTATTTGGATGGTCTGCTTTCTTTGCTATGATTTTATTTTCTCTGGTGACATCTTTTTAGCCTTAAGAGTGCTTCCATCTAGAGCAGTCCCTTTAAGATATCCTGTAGAGGTGGTTTGTGGGAGGCAAATTCCCTCAGCTTTCACTTGTCTGGGAATTGTTTAATCCCTCCCTCAAAGAAATGATAATTGTGCTGGATACAGTATTCTTGGTTCAAGGCCCTTCTGTTTTATTGCATTAAATATATTGTGCCATTCTCTTCTGACCTATCAGGTTTCTGTTGAGAAGTCTGATGATAGCCTGATGGGTTTTCCTTTGTAGGTGATCTTTTTTCTCTCTCTGGCTACCTTTAATACTCTGTCCTTGTCTTTGATCTTTGCCATTTTAACTATTATGTGTCTTGGTGTTGTCTTCCTTGGGTCCCTTGTGTTGGGAGATCTGTGGGTTTCCGTGGTCTGAGAAACTATTTCCTTCCCCAGCTTGGAGAAGTTTTCAGCAATTATTTCTTCAAAGACACTTTCTATCCCTTTTTCTGTCTCTTCTTCCTCTGGTACCCCTCTAATGCGAATATTGTTCCGTTTGGATTGGTCACACAGTTCTCTTAATATTCTTTCATTCCTAGAGATTCTTTTATCTCTCCCTGCCTCAGCTTCTCTGTATTCTTGTTCTCTGATTTCTATTCCATTTACAGTCTCTTGCACCTTGTCCAGTCTGCTCTGAAGCCCTTCGATCGCTTGTCTCATTTCTGCATTGTCTTTCCTCACTTCTTCCCTTAGCTCTTGCATATTTCTCTGTAGATCCATCAGCATAGTTATGATTTTTATTCTGAATTATTTTTCAGGAAGATTGTGTAAGTCTATCCCATCAGGCCCTCTCTTTGGGGTTGTCTTTGTGATCCTTGTCTGGACCATATTCCTCTGTCTTTTCATTGCAATAGAAGTGGTCACTGGTAGGTGCCACGTGTGTCAGCTGGGAGAACAAAGTCCCTTCCTGCTTGTTGTCTCTTGCACTTCTCCAGGGCCTGAACTGGTTTCTTGTCCACCATGTGGCAGTCTCTGGGATAATCCCCTGAGCTGCCTGTGTCGGGGTTGCCCTCAGCCTAGCCTATAGCACTGTAGGGTTTGCAGTCTCGCTGAGTGCATTCTGGTCCCCTTGGTGCCTTCCAGCCCTTTTGGGTTTTGGGTTCTGGGGCCCTTCCCACTTAGCTGTGCACCAGCCAGGTGTAGATTCTATGAGGTTGTTGTGGGCGGGGCTGCTACTCCACTATTTTGCAGCTGTGGCGGATCCACCGGACCCTTTGCAGCGCTGGCTGCGGGGGAATGAATGGCAGCCTACTGATCTCTGTGGGAAGCCTCGACGCGGCTGTTTTGCCTGGCTGCTGGCCAGGGAGTCCGAAATTCCCCAAGACTCCCAGCCTGCTGGGCTGGGTACGCTGGGACGATTTTGTTCCGCTGTTGGGCCCTTGTCTCTTTAAGACTTTTAAAAAAGTGCCCGCTTTTCTTTTGTCCCGGGGAGCCGGCTGAGGGGACCCGCTTGCAGTCTCTGTCTCGGATCCTGCCCTTTTGTTTCTCTAATTTCCGATACACCATTTGATGTCTGTCAGTGCTCCCAGCGCAGATCACCAGGGCTGGGTTTTTGGCGGGCTCTGCTTCCACTCCCTCCCTGCTCTGAATCTTTTCCTCTTGCCTGTGCGCTGGGGTGGGGGAGTGCTCGGGTCCCGCCGGGTCGCAGCTTTGTATCTTACCCGCTTCATGAGGCACTGAGTTCTCGCAGATGTAGCTGTAGCCTGGCTGTTGTACTGTATCTTCTGGTCTCTCTTTTAGGAATAGTTGTATTTGTTGTATTTTCACAAATATATATGGTTTTGGGAGATTTCTGCTGCCCTGCTCATGCCACCGTCTTCCCAGAACTCTCCTGGTAGTTTATTTTTCTACATTATAAAATAAAACAAAAATGTATGTGTAAGGATATTTAGTACAATGAAAGATTATTTTCTATGATACATCAGAATTTTTTAATCATCCAAAATATTTCCAAATATGATATATGACCATATATGACAAGTGTGAGTTCCAAGTTTTTCTGTTTATACTTAATGTATTTTCCAGTTACTGTTGCCAAAGGTTTTCATATGAATTAAGTAATCAATTACAGAAACTGGATATTTTTGAACTCCTGCAGTGTGCAAGACCATATTAAATATTGAAAGGTTTCATGCAAGACAAGGCAATAACATTATCTGGGCTATAATAGGCCAAAGCCACTGGTAAGAACTGTCAGGAGGTGGAGCTGGATATGCTGGTGAATTGGATTGAGGAGGTGACAGTGGAGATGGAGAGAAGCTAAGGACATTAAGATGCACTTTTGGAGTTTGAAGCAACAGGATTTCATAATGGGTTGTATATAGGTATGATTGGATGGAGAATAAACATTCTTGTTTACACAATCAAGTGGTGTTTGTAAGCTTAAAGGAAAGACCAAGAGTTTATTTTGTGATTTGTAAAATGTGAGATACCTGTGAAATTGTTATTAGATGGTTTAGTATGTGAAGTCGGATCTCAGGAGCATTCTGGGCTGTTGCTTTTGACTTTGGAGTCTTCTCATCTTATCAGGCTTTATATTTTCCCGTATCCTTCCTTTAGCTGCCTTCCCTCCCCACTCTGGCGTATTCTCCCTGGCTTATCACATTGACTCCTGCATTGCATCTTTCACCTGTTTGCTAATCATGTTCACTTTTTTTTTTTTACCTTCGATTCAGTCTTTTTCTCTGAATATTTAGGTCTATATATTCAACTGCCTACTTGGATTTTTCTTGTGAGTGTTTCATGTGTACCCAAAACTCCATACAGCTGACAAAGAGACAGTCACCACCCGGGATGACCCTTCATTTCATCTTTGTTCTCACTCTACAAATACGCTCAGTAACCTAGTCTTATTGAATGGTGTTTTAACTCTTCCTGATTAAACAAAAATCTGCTTTACTTGGATTTAGTTTTGTCTTAGAGTCTAAGACGGATCTGGACCTACAGGTGGGTGTTAAATGACACCCACTGTGAAGG
Source organism: Phataginus tricuspis (assembly GCA_029783875.1). Lineage (NCBI taxonomy): Eukaryota > Metazoa > Chordata > Mammalia > Pholidota > Manidae > Phataginus > Phataginus tricuspis. The sequence goes on along the minus strand of JAQQAC010020896.1, from coordinate 44,462,306 downwards.
TCCATAAGACACAAAACCAAACATATTGTGAAGTTAAATAATGAAGAACAGGGAAGTGTCAGGATTCAGGTCATGTGTTAGGATAATTTTCCTGGCAGCTGTGAACTAGACAGGTGGGAGTAAGGAGAGACTAGAATCAAAGACGTTTCAGAATGAGATCTGTGACACCAAGTTGTTGCCTAAGAAATTATGAAATGAAATTGTGCAAAATCTAAGCTGCTAACATGTTTTCCTCTTCAAATGAATTAAAAAAAAATTCTACTAAAGCTCATTGAACAATCAATTCAAAGGGGATGAGACATGGAAAACACCACCTTCACCTGGCAGAACACAGATCCTTTAGAACTTTCCCTGGAGTTTAGAGTCCTGTCTCATTTTAAATGTTTTTCATGAGAAAATCTTTTATTGTGACCCCAGAAAATTAATCTTCCTCATGTGAAACCTATTGTTGTAAACTATGTTGTATAAGGTGTAATGCAACTCTCTCCCACACCTAAACACCAACTCCCACACCTTTAATCATTTTTTATTCTTAGCATATTTGTCTCTTGGAACATAGATTGCCAACCCATCTTCCAAATTATGTATTTGACACTAGAAAAATCTGTCTAAAATGTTGTGACTCTAACATATATATTTTTATGAGTTGTCATGGTTGGTGATAAGAGTGCAATTCTTGGTGTAAATCAGATGTGCCTCTCTGGATATTTATCACCTGTATCCAGGTGAATAATGATTTCATAGTGGAGATCATGATTTCAAGTGGAGATTTAAAGGGAAAAATGGATCACAAGAGGACAATTATTCCAATAGGGAGGAGGCTGAGAAAGCCATGCAGTAATGACTAGGAGGGATTTGGACTTAGGATGTCAGTGAACCCCAGGGAGCAATGGCACAGAGACTACTTTCTTTTTACTGGTCACCCTCTGAGATATGTCCTGTTGAGTCACTCTAAGATTTCAGCTGGTGCTATTTCCATAATTTATAGAATGGAGATCCAGTGGAAAGCCAACTAGTCATTAAGGACTTGGTAAAATTTCATGTTTGTATGTCCTAGGGGAGATAGCTATCACTTTAATAGGTTGAGAAAACTGTGAACACAGGGACTATAGAGAGTAGGTAGAAAAAACTAACTTTTTATAAGTTCAATATATCATGGACTCTCTACTAGTTCATTTCAAGCTGATAAGTTCAACATTGGTTATTAGTAGATATTAAGACCATTCACTCCTAGTTCAGAAGGTAAAATAATTAGCCAAGGAAGAGAAGTCTCTCATTTAAAAGTTCATGATAGTCTAAATCCATCCCTTTATCTTTCCCTCCCTCCTTCCTACATAGCTGTGAAGCAACTTGTCACAATTTCAGTTGGAACCCTTGCTTTGGTTGGTGGTCCTCCTATATGCCATTATAGGACATCATCTTGCCTTTCTAGCTGTTCATATGTTTCAATTAAAGTGGTCCCAGTTTGTGATATGACAGTGCCTGGGCCCAAGGTAATCCTATATTTGAATGTCACTAGCAGTGAATTTCCTATTTTATAATTCCTCTGCTACCCGGCCTGTGATCAGTACAGAAAAGCATGACAGCTGTCATAAATAATACTTGTCAGTATACCTATTTATTTATTTTTAATTCTTTATTATGGTAATTTTTCAACATATGCTAAAAGTAGAAAGAATGGTATAATGATCTTCACATTTCTGTCAATTAGCTGCAACAATTACCAATATATAACCAACCTTGTTTTTTTTTTATGTTTTTATTTTCTTGTTTTGGTCTCTTATCTTTTAACATTTTTCCTTTTAAATATGTACTAATATTTGATATTATAGCTGCATCTATGCCTTTTGTGATAAATTAATGAGCAAATTGCTTATTGAGAGCTGACAGTTACATTTCCCTCTCTCCCTGGGAATTTGTGAAGCAGAATGTTCTCCTGAAAGTTGCTGGGAAACAACTTTCTCACATTCACTCACTCTGTTGCTTATTTGATCATTTAGTTTTAAAGAGCCTCATGTACACTGAACACTCAAAAACAAAAACCAGTATCAAAGCAGTCTGCAGAATAAAGGGGAGATGAATGTTCAAGATGTATTTTCTGGGGACATGGTAAAAGACATTTGCAAAGCCATCCTCTGACTCTGTATTACAAGGAGCATTATTATGATATGGCTTTCCCATTTCTAACAAATTGTTGATACAGTTCACATCTACATCTTTATAGTGGGTACAGTAATATAATTCACAAATACAATGCATATCTTTGACTTTTCCTAAGTAAACTCCTATCCCACAATACTAAGCACAATGTTATAAATGTAATTAGCATTTATAAAGCATTTTTAATTGACCCACATATAGAATGAGTGAATGAATGAATACAAGATCATGGAGTAGAACAGTAAAATACTTTTAAAGTGTTTGTTTCCTTCTGAAATAAATTTCATGTAGTAGGACTGCACTCAGACATGATCTATACAATGAAGGGATTCTTAGAATAAGAGCACTGAGGATGTGAAAGCTGTACCAGCAGTTTATTCAAACACCTGTATTTTTTTTAATTAATTAATTAATTTTAAATTTATTTTGGTATCATTAATCTACAATTACATGTGCAACATTATGGTTATTAAACTCCCACTTCATCAGATCCTCCCCACCAACCCATTACAGTCACTGTCCATCAGCATAGTGAGATGTTATAGAATCACTACTTGTCTTCTCTGAGTTATACCACCCTCCCTGTGCCCCCCCCAACATTACATCTGCTAATCGTAATGCTCCTTTTTCCCCCTTGTCCGTCCCTTCCCACCCATCCTCCCCAGTCCTGTTCCTCTTGGTAACTGTTACTCGATTCTTGGGTTCTGTGAGTCTGCTGCTGTTTTTGTCTTTTTAGTTTTTTTTTTCTTTGCTCTTATGCTCCACATATGAGTGAAATCATTTGGTACTTGTCTTTATTCACTTGGCTTATTTCCCTGAGCATAATACCCTCTAGCTCCATCCATGTTGTTGCAAATGGTAGGATTTGTTTTCTTCTTATGGCTGAATAATATTCCATTGTGTATATGTCCCACATCTTTTTTATCCATTCATCTACTGATGGACACTTAGGTTGCTTCCATTTCTTGGCTATTGTAAATAGTGCTGCGATAAACATAGGGGTGCATCTGTCTTTTTGAAACTGGGCTGCTGCAGCCTTAAGGTAAATTCCTAGGAGTGGGATTCCTGGGTCAAATGGTATTTCTATTTTGAGTTTTTTGAGGAACCTCCATACTGCTTTCTACAATGGTTGAACTAATTTGCATTCCCACCAGCAGTATAGGAGGGTTCCCTTTTCTTCACATCCTCGCCAACATTTGTTGTTGTTTGTGTTTTGGATGTTGGCCATCCTCACTGGTGAGAGGTGTTAGCTCATTGTGGTTTTAATCTGCATTTCTCTGATTAGCGATGTGGAGCATCTTTTCATGTGCCTGTTGGCCATCTGAATTTCTTGTTTGGAGAAGTGTCTATTCATGTCCTCTGCCCATTTCTTAATTGGATTATTTGCTTTTTGTTTGTTGAGGTGCGTGAGTTCTTTATATATTTTGGATGTCAACCCCTTATTGGATATATCATTTATGAATATATTCTCCCATACTGTAGGATGTATTTTTGTTCTACTGATGGTGTCCTTTGCTGTACAGAAGCTTTTCAGCTTGATATAGTCCCACTTGTTCATTTTTGCTTTTGTTTCCCTTACCCAGGGAGATATGTTCATGAAGAAGTCACTCATGTTTATGTCCAAGAGATTTTTGCCTATGTTTTTTTTCTAAGAGTTTTATGGTTTCATGACTTACATTCAGGTCTTTGATCCATTTTGAGTTTACTTTTGTGTATGGAGTTACACAGTAGTTCAGTATCATTCTCTTACATGTAGCTGTCCAGTTTTTCCAACACCAGCTGCTGAAGAGGCTGTCATCTCCCCATTGTATATCCAAGGCTCCTTTATCATATATTAATTGACTATATATGTTTGGGTTAATGTTAGGAATTTCTATTCTGTTCCAGTGGTCTGTGGGTCTGTTCTTGTGCCAATACCAAATTGTCTTGATTACCGAAGTTTTGTAGTAGAGCTTGAAGTCTGAGAGCATAATTTCCCATTTTATTCTTCCTTCTCAGGATTGCTTTGGCTATTCGGGGTCTTTTGTGGTTCCATATGAATTTTAGAACTATTTGTTCCAGTTTATTGAAGAATGCTGTTGGTATTTTGATAGGGATTGTATTGAATCTGTAGATTGCTTTAGGTAGCATAGCCATTTTGACAATATTTATTCTTCCTAGTCAAGAGCATGGGAGGAATTTCTATTTGTTAGTGTCCTCTTTAATTTCTCTTAGGAGAGTCTTGTTGTTTTCAGAGTATAAGTCTTTCACTTCCTTTGTTAGGTTTATTCCTAGGTATTTTATTCTTTTTGATGCAATTGTGAATGGAATTGTTTTCCTGATTTCTCTTTCTGTTAGCTCATCATTGGTATATAGGAAAGCAACAGATTTCTGTGTGTTAATTTTGTATCCTGCAACTTTGCTGAATTCAGATATTAGTTCTAGTAGTTTTGGAGTGGAGTCTTTAGGGTTTTTTATGTGCAATATCATGTCATCTGCAAATAGTGACAATTTGACTTCTTCTTTACCAGTCTGGATGCCTTGTATTTCTTTGTTTTGTCTGATTGCTGTGGCTAGGACCTCCAGTACTATCTTAAATAACAGAGGAGAGAGTGGGCATCCCTGTCTTGTTCCCGATGTTAGATGAAAAGCTTTCAGCTTCTCGCTGTTAAGTATGATATTAGCTGTGGGTTTGTCATATATGACCTTTATGATGTTGAGGTACTTGCCCTCTATACCCATTTTGTTGAGAGTTCTTATCATGAATGGATGTTGAATTTTGTCAAATGCTTTTTCAGCATCTATGGAGATGATCATGTGGTTTTTGTTCTTCTTTTTTTTGATGTGGTGGATAATGTTGATGGATTTTCGAGTGTTATACCATCCTTGCATCCCTGAGATGAATCCCACTTGATCATGGTGTGTGATCCTTTTGATGTATTTTTGAATTCGGTTTGCTAATATTTTGTTGAGTATTTTTGCATTTATGTTCATCAGGGATATTGGTCTGTAATTTTCTCAAATCCTGTTTTTATAAATGAAAATTAAAAGGAAAAAGTAGGATACAATGACAATAGTCTACTTCTTGTAGTTCATACAGAATAGAACTAGAACTTATTTATGTGACTTCTTGATTGGTGATATTTATTTATACCACGTTCGTAAATCTCATAATTTGATCCAGTTGCAAATGATAAAACCAAATGGCTATAACTGAAAAAAATGCATACTTTCATATAGGGTTTTTTTGCAGTTGGACTCCACTTATACCACATAAGTATTATGAAGATATGATCTAAATAAATCTTTCATGTAACAGAATTCTAAAATGGGCTTATCTTGATGTTCCATGTACCGCTAGTTCTGCTTATGGGAGGTATTGGCTCAATTATTATTAACTTTAGAAAATGCATACATTTGTTGAAGTAGTATCAGCTTGTCCTAACTACAGATTCGAAGTCAGAGTAATTGGCTTAATTAAAATTTAAAACCTCAAAGAAATGGAAGTGGGTAAATAACAAATTGGCAAAATACAATTGCAAATAATTTTCTCTCGCTAGGATTGATGATAGAGCTGCAGCTTATTTGGTCCTATGAGGGGCTAACCCAACAAAGGCAGACATTAAGCCTCCATCTAATGGTTGGTCTTACAGATGCTCGGCCAGGTCTTCCTGTTTAGGGGCTTGTCCACAAGTTTGTTCATAACCAATTTCTTTGCCCCTTGTCTGTCTCCCGAGGAGATTTCACCACACAACCTTCAGAGCCACTGACCTCATGAGAGACCATTTCTCTTTGTAAGTCTCTGTGTGAATGTCAACTTGTGAGTAGCACCTCCAGCATAAGGGATGTCTCTACATTCTTTAATAATTGTATCCAGACCCCTCAAACTAACAACTGTTCCCAACTCAATCCCTTACACCATCCAGTTTTACATACAAACTCAAACCCAGAATACAAAGAATGTCATCTCAAGCAGCCTGCCTTCCACATAGCAAGTCACGCCTGGCTTTCTAAGTTCTTGCCCATGCTATATACCTGACATCAGTACTGTACCTTAAGAATTTTCCTCCAACTCTCATTTGGAATTTCTCTCCCGAGGAGAAATGCCCAGTAGATACCTTATCTAATGCAGCCTGCGCTGAGGATACTGCCTCAGGACAAAACTTTACTGAGAGCATCTCCCTCACTCTAGCTCTCTCCCTCTCTCACACACACACACAGTTACACTGTTATTTTCTTCCCATTTTACATCTCATGTTCTTAGGTTAAATGACATATTCCTTGAGAGCAGAGACCATGTATGTTTATTATAACACCCCTGAGATCACATATAAGTAATAATATCAATAATAAACACCAAGTGGAACAACTCTGTGCCAGGCAGATTTATTGATGCTTTTACATACAGCCTCTCATTTAGGCCTCACAACACTTCTGGGAGAGTCATAGGTTTTCTGTTAGTACTCCCTGGAGACTGGCTGATTAACTTACTGACCCAAACTCAAAAGTGGTTCTCCGTACCAATCCCCACCATCGTGAATGAGTGTCATGTTGAGTATTTTTATCACACCACTTCATTTAATGTTCATATCAACCGTATAAAGGGTTGATATGACTACTTTGCTTTTAAAGAAACAGACAGCTTAAGAAAAAGATGCACAATTATGTCAACAGCAAAGGTAGAGCCTGGATCCAAACCCAGGTCATTCCAACTCTAAAGCCAGGGCTCTTTTCCCCACACAGTGCTGTTTTTGTAAGATCAGAAGGCGCTTTCTCTTTTGCCCACCACTAAATCATTAAACATCCAATCACTATATCCAACTTCATATTCCCTATTCACATGAAAATGAGTGATTAGCTTGGACTTGGACTACATTGTGCTTTGTCTATTGATATCCCCCTAACTGGAATGTCCTTTATTCCAACCATTGTCCATTTGAGGCATTCACCTTTGACCTGGCTCATGACCTGAAACCTGTCCTGACTATTCTCAGCTGCACTGATTTATTTTCAGACTGCAATGATAGCCATTACTGTCTGTTATATTTTGGTGCTTAATCACACACCTTACTGTATCACTTAATTGTTTTAATATGAATATATCACATCTACCTAGAAAGACTTATAAATTCCTAGACAGTGAATGTGTACTATACCTTTTTGTATATTCTCTGTTATGCCAATTAATATGTCTTCATTGGAAAGTTATTCATTAAATTCAAATGTTTAGACAAACATATGAAGGGTCAGAGCTGTTTTAGCTATTGAGAGTAATAGTGCTTATCCTAAAGATTGAGCGAAAGTTGGACAGGAAAGACATGCCCATTTAGAGGCTTGTCTATTGAGGCTGCTGTTTGTGACAGAATTCTGGATGGTTCGAATCTCACCAAGTGGCATGCATTTGTTAGGGGAAGTCTAGGAAAACATAAGATGCTTTGTGTTTAAAACAAAGGGGCTTTGATACAAGGATCTAGTCATACAGGTGACATAAGTACCAAGAAACTAAAAGGAAGCAGTGAACAACTAGAGATTAGCCACAGCAAGAAAGGGTTGCCAGAGCCCAGGGGTAAAAGAAACTGGAATCCAGATTGACTTTTCTGGTTTGGAAATGACATGGACCATGGAGAAGAAACACTTAATGGCCAGAGATGCAGCCCAAGGTGCAGAGAAGGGAGGGGGATTGAGAACGCGTGAGGGAATGCACACAGGAGGCATTTTCTTGTTCTCCACTCAGAAACTTTTACTGGGGGATCCCAGCCAGCAGCAATTATATTGGACCAAGGACATACAGCCTGAAGCGGTCAGCACCTCTGATGTGGAACAAAGAAGGCAGACAGTGAGAATGGATTGCAGAGTGAACGGGCCACAACACAGCCCCTGTGTTGCTCCCTGAATGCCTATGGGTTGAAGTGAAGGCAGTATTTAGGAAAGCAACCCTGCTCACATCAAAGGTGTATCAGAGGGCTGAGCAGGCCACCAGAAGTTTCTTTTATAACATATTATAATACTGCAGGCTAATTTTTGTATTTTATAGGTGTTGATGGGAATTTTTGCCCTAAAACTAGTAATTGCACTCATGGTACGCTGGAGAAGAAGGTATTCATGTGACTAATGACAGAGAATCAGCCTCTGACATCATTTCTTGGTATAACAGTGATGATTTCATTTTACTCCTCTAGTTATTTCTGTGAATCAAAAATCATTCATATGTTTGTTAAAAAGTTGACTTTCACTGGCTTCCCTCAGACTCTATCATTAGATTTCTTTACCACCACTTGCGAGGTAATTTTCCCCATGCCTAAGATGTCCCTTTCTGGGGAAGGCACATAGGCACCCCCCTGAGAATGAGATGTCCTACAACAGGTTTGAGGCTCCGTGAATCCCTGAGACCAGGTCTCAACACTTCAGCTCCTACTCAAGATGAGAGGTGCTGAATGCATAAAATGAAACCATTCTGTGCTCCCCTCGTCCCAGCAATACCGTAAGGTTGTGCAGCCAGTCCAGAAAAATGCCAACCAGGATCTGTCGGCAGGGAGTCAGAGCAGCAGTGGAGAAATGTGCGGGCAGGATCAATGTAGAGATCTCACTCTCCCGAGACCCAAATATAGGGCAGCCTGAAAAAGTGTGGGCAGTGGTAAAAAGGGTTCGGGCAATGTCTGAATTACCCTTGAGGACAAATAGAATTTTCTGCAGCATCTATTTCATGATACAGCATTTTTGATGAACATCTATCACAATAAAAATTAATAGGATATATAAGGAAGTGAGGAAGTTCTGGCTCTAGCAAGAAGAATTTAGGTCATGGGGATCCTTGGAAAGTTAAAGTTACAGTGAGCAGCCAACCCATTCTCAGTGGGGGCTCTGAATGGGTTTGGTCCTATGGTTTGGATTTTCCTCTATGTTCTCCAAACAATTTCATTCTTGATGAGACCCCAAAAATAACAGCCAGCAACGTACATGACAGTGTCCGTCAAATGACTGCAGTATTGATGTCAGCACTGAGTAAATGTGTGATACTCAACCAGCTGTCACATGTCAACCAAGGGACAGTTAAGACAATGAGGAAACTATCTTTCCCTGGAATTGAGTATCTCAAAACATTGTGAGGTAATTAATCAACATCAAGTCATACAAAAGTTTTTGAGGAAACATTAATTTTAATGCAGCATGAAAATTCTTGGAGCATTGATGGAAAGCTTTGCTTGCTACAGTTTTAGAAAAGAAAACATTGTTCATATTTAATGGCTTTTCTTTTATAAAGCCTAGGCCCTTTTTGCTCATTAGGAAATGTGCTTCCAAAAAGGTGCTCTTATGTGATAGTGTTTATTCAACACATCAAATTAAATACAATATAAAATTGATAAAAATACATTGAAGACAATGGGGAAAAAAGAGGGTGGTGTAGGAAGGCAAGGAAAAACCTCCTTGCAAAATCACATAGAACACAGAAATACAGCAAATACAGCTAGGCCTGGGATCAAGCTGAAGACTGCAGAACTGACCACCTATATCAGGGGAAGAAGAGAAGATCTCACAGAACAGGGTAAAGTGACAAAGCTGTGATCTGGTGGGGTGCAAGCCCTCCCCCTCCCCTGGCCCACAGGTGGGAGGAAGAGGAATGGAGTGGGGAAGGAGTATAAGCCCAGGACCCTGAACACCTGGCTCTGGAGATCTGCTCTGGGAACATGAGCCCACATTGCGTGGTGCCCTGGTGATCGGTTAGGCTGCACAACAAAGATGGGCAGAACACTCAGGGAGGCTGAGATCCCAGCCACCTGTGGAGAACAGGCATGCTCTACCAGCCCTCCTGAGAAAGAAAGCAGAGAAGGCCGTTGGAAAGACTTCTCGGCAGTGAGGGAGGCACCAGAAGGGCAAGGATTGCACAGTGCTGTCTGTTTAGGAGAAAGGTCAGGTGGACAATACATCCCCAGTCTGCCCTCAGCGCAACAGGTTGGGAGTCAGGAGCTTCAGATGCTCCATTCTCCTCACTGGCAACACAGCCTGGAGACTCCTCATAGTGGCTTGTGGCCTGCCAGCCAGCAGAGAAATCAAACTTTACTCTCAGGTAGGTAAGGGGAGAAACCGCAGCCTGCTCAGCCCTATTTTGAGCCAGCCGGGAGTTGAGCTCTTTCCTCCTGGCAGGCGCTGGTTCTGTTTGCCAGCACCACCTCCATCACAGCAGGCCATGCAGAGGGCAGCTCCAGCCCCACAGCCAGCATGCTTATGCAGCCCTGCCTTGGGAGCTCTTTCCTCCCAGCAGGCATTGGTCCCACTCACCTGCCCCTCCACTATTGTGGCAGGCTGGAGGAAGGCAGCACCAACCATGGCAGCTCCAGAGAGTATTTTCCCCACTCCTGTGATCAACTGACAGCCCACACAATCCACCTGAAATCAGAACACCACAAGCAAGGCAGACAGGTGCCACACCTACTGCATGCCAACAGCTGGGACTCCTGCACATGAAATTGAGCTTCTGGGAACTACAAGGTGCCTCCTATACAAATCTATTATCCCATAAGTAACACTAAAAAAATCAACAACGAAGAGACAGAAGTTTCGTCCAAATAAAAATTCAAGACAAAACGCCAGAAAGAGGGCTTAGTGAAACTGAAATCAACAAACTTCTTGATAAAGATTTTAAAATAAAAGTCATAAATATGCTCAAAGAGCTACAGAAAAATATTCAAGATCTCAGGGAGGACTTCAAGAAAGAGACAGAAATGTTGAAAAATATAGTATCTGAAATGAAACACAGAGTGGAAGAATTTAAAAGATTAGATGAGGTACAGGAGATGGTAAATGAAACAGAAATTAGAGGGCAGGAAAACAAAGAAGCAGAGGCACAGAGAGAAAAAAGGATCTCTATGAATGAAAGAATAATAAGAGAGCTGTGTGACCAATCCAAATGGAGCAATATTCACATTATAGGGGTACCGGAAAAAGAGAGAGACAAAGGGATAGAAAGTCTCTTTGAGGGCATAATTGATGAAAACTTCCCCAGTATGGGGAATGAAATAGTGTCTCAGGTCATGGAAGTACAAAAAATCTCCCTAGGAAGATCCCTAGGAAGACAACACCAAGACATATAATAATTAAAATGATAAAGATCAATGACAAGAGAGAGTATTAAAAGTGGTCAGAGAGAGAAAAATGATCATGTATAAAGGAAACACCATCAGGCTATCAGCAGACTTCTCAGCAGAAAACTTACAGGCCAGAAAGGCATGACATGACATATTTAATGTAACGAAACAGAAGGGCCTCCAGCCAGAACTACTCTACCTGGCAAGGTTATCATTTAGATTTGAAGCAGGGATAAACAATTTCCAGAGAAGCAAAAGTTGAGAGAATTTACCACAACCAAACCATTTCCACATGATATCTTAAAGGAACTGCTCTAGATGGAAATGTTCCTAAGAATAAACAGCTGTCACCAGAGAAAATAAACTCACAGTAAAGGTAGGGGACCAATTAATTACTGAGCAAATACAAAATGAAATGAACTACTAATAGAGTTAGTCAAGGGATATACAAAGAATACAGAATATGACATCTAGTATCTAAAGAGTGGAGGAAGAAGGGGAAGGAAAAAAAGGAACCTTTAGATTGTGTTTAAAATAGAGTAATAAGTGACAGACTGTTAGATAGTAAGGAAGCTATACTTGAACCTTTGGTAACCACAAATCTAATGCCTACAATGGCAGTAAGAACATATTTATCAATAATCACCCTAAATGTGAATGGACTGAATGCACCAGTCAAAAGACATAAGGTTGTAGAATGGATAAAGAAACAAGACCCATCTATATGCTGCCCACAAGAAACTTACTTCAAACCCAAAGAAATACACAGACTAAAAGTGAAGGGATGGAAAAAGATATTTCATGCAAATAATAGGAAGAAAAAAGCAGGAGTTGCAGTACTTGTATCAGACAAAATACTTCAAAACAAAGAAAGTAACAAGAGACAAACAAGGACATTACATAATGATAAAGGGGTCAATCCAACAAGAGGATATAACCATTATAAATATCTATGCACCTAACATAGGAGCACCTAAATATGTGGAACAGACTAACAGAATTAAAGGGGGAAATAGAATGCAATGCATTCATTTTGAGAGACTTCAGCACACCACTCACTCCAAAGGATAGATCAAGAGACAGAAAATAAGTAAGGAGACAGAGGCACTGAACACATGGACCTAACATCTACAGAATACTCCACTCAAAAGAAGCAGGATACACATTGTTCTCAAGTGCACATGGAACATTTTCAGGAATACATCACATACTAGGCCACAAAAATGACCTCAGTAAATTCAGAAGTATTGAAATTGTGCCAGCCAGCTTTTCAGACCACAAAGCTATGAAATTAAAGATAAAGTATGCAAAGAAAACAAAAAATCCCACAAACACATGGAGGCTTAACAATAAACTAAATAATCAATGGGTCAATGATTAAATAAAAACAGAGATCAAGCAATATATGGAGACAAATGAAAACAATAATTCAGCACCCCAGAACCTGTGAGACTCAGCAAAGGCAGTTCTAAGAGAAGAGTAGATAGCAGTACAGGCTTACCTCAAGAAAGAAGAAATATCCCAAATGAACAGTCTAAACTCACAATTAATGAAACTAGGAAAAGAAGAACAAATGAGGACCTTAGTCAGTAGAAGTAGGGACATAATGAAGATCAGAGCAGAGGTAAATAAAATTGAGAAGTATAAGACAATAGAAATAATCAATGAAACCAGTAACTGGTTCTTTCAGAAAATAAACAAAATAGATAAACCCCTAGCCAGACTTATCAAGAAAAAAAGATGTATACACATAAACAGACTCAGAAATGAAAAAGGAAAAAATACTAGAGATACCAGAGAAATACAAAGAATTATTAGAGAATATTGTGAAAGATTATATGCCAACAAATTGACAACCTAGAAGAAATGGACAACTTTCTAGAAAAATACAACCTTCCAAGCCTGACCCAGGAAGAAACTGAAAATCTTAACAGACCAATTACCATCAATGAAATTGAATTGGTAATCAAAAACTACTAAAGAACAAAACCCCCAGATCAAATTGCTTCACTGCTGAATTTTATCAGGCATTTAGAGAAGACCTAATACCCATACCCCTTAAAGTTTTCCAAAAAGTAGAAGAGGAGGGAATACTTCCAAACTCATTCTATGAGGCCAGCATCACTCTAATACCAAAAACAGACAAAGCCACCACAAAAAAAGAAAATTACAGACCAAGTATCCCTGATGAACAGAAATACAAAATTTCTCAACAAAATATTGGCAAACCAATTTCAAAAATACATCAAAAAGATCATCCATCATGATTAAGTGGGATTCATTCTAGGGATACAAGGATGGTACAATATTCGAAAATGCATCAACATCATGGACCACATCAACAGAAATGACAAAAATCACATGATCATCTCAACAGATGCTGAAAGGCATTTGAAAAACTAAATATACATTCATGATAAAAACTCTCAACAAAATGGGTATAAAAGGTGTATACTTCAACATGATAAAGGCCATATATGATAAACCCATAGCCATCATCATCATAGTTAACAGCAAAAAGCTGAAAGTTTTTCTTTATGGTTGGGAGCAAGACAAGGATGTCCACTCTTACCACTTTTATTCAACATAGCGCTGGAGGTCCTAGCCATGGCAATCAGACAACATAAAGAACTAAAAGGCATCCAAATTGATAAGAAGTTAAAATGTCACTGTTTGAAGACAGCATGGATTATACATTGAAAACCCTATAGACTTGACCAAAATGCTAGTAAAATTAATAACTGAATTCAGCAGAGTTGCAGGATACAAAGTTAATACACACAAATCTATTGCATTCATTTATACTACAATGAATTAGCAGAATAGAAATCAGGAAAACAACTCCATTTACAATTGCATCTAACAGAATAAAATACCTAGGAATAAACCTTACCAAGGAGGTGAAAGCTCTATACTCTGAAAACTAAAAAACACTCATGAGAGAGCTAAGACACAAATAAATGGAAACACATCCTGTGCTCGTGGATAGAGAGAATTAATATTGTCAAAGTGTCCATCCTGCAGATTCAATGCAATGCCTATCAAAATACCAATGTCATTTTTCAGTGAACTAGAACAAACTGTTCAAATTCATATAGAATCACAAGAGACCCTGAATAGCCAAAGCAATCCTGAGAAAGAAAAACAAAGCTGGAGGGATTACACTCCCTAACCTCAAGCTTGACTACAAAGCCACAGTAAATAAAACAATTTGGTATTGGCACAAGAACAGACCCATAGATCAATGGACAGAATAGAGAGCTCAGATATAAACTCACACATATATAGTCAATTGATATACAATAAAGGAGCCATGAACATACAGTCAGGAAAAGAGAGCCTCTTCAACAACTGGTGTTGGCAAAACTGGACAGCTACACATAAGAGAATGAAACTGTATTACTGTCTAACTCAATATACAAAAGTAAACTCAAAATGGATCAAAGACCTGAATGTAAGTCATGAACCATAAAACTCATAGAAGAAAACAGGCAAAAATCTCTTGAATATAAATGTGAGCAGCTTTTTTATGAACACATCTCCTTAGGCAAGGGAAGCAAAAGCAAAAATGAACAAATGGGACAGCATCCAACTAAAAAGCTTCTGTACAGCAAGGAAAACCAACAGAACAAAAAGACATCTTACAGTATGGGAGAATATATTCATAAATGACTTACCCAATAAGTGTTTAACATCCAAAATATATAAAGAATTTATACAATCACACACCTCAACACCGAAGAAATAAAGAACCCAGTTAAAAAATGGGTGGAGGATCTGAATAGACACTTCTCCAAAGAAGAAATCCAATGGCCCGCAGGCACATGAAAAGATGCTCCACATCGCTAATCATCAGGAAATGCAAATTAAAACCACAATGAGATATCACCTCACACCAATTAGGATGGACACCATCCAAAAGATAAGAAACAACATATAGATATGGATTAAAGATGGCAGCGTGAGAGGTGAGAGAGAGGCTTCCTCCTAAAACTGCATATAATATGAAAATATAACTAATACAACTACTCTTGAAAGAGCAACAGGAAAGAGGACTTCAACAAACTGCATACACCTGGAGGCAAGAGCAGACCTCACGGAAAAGGGTAACGTACCAAAGCTGCCGTCCTGCGGGATCCAAGCTCTTCCCCCACCCCAGCTCACTTATGGGAGGAAGAGGAACGGAGCAGGGAGGGAGAAATCTGGGACTGCTGAATACCTAACTCCGGAGATCTGCTCTGGGAGCACAAACCTACATTTCATGGTGCTTGCGTGATACTCTCGTAATTAGGGGGTGGGAAAGCTAAGACAGGCAGAATTCCTGGAGAGACTAAGATTCCAGCTGTTTGTGGAAAGTAGGGATCCATATCCAGCTGCTCTGGGACAAAAGGAAGGCAGGCAGTCTGAGAGACTTCCTAACAAAGAAACCCTTAGCAAGGGGGCTGCTAAAGGGGCAAGCATTGCAGAGCTTGCTGCTCAGGAGAAAGGGCAGATAGATAAAATTGTCCAGATGCACTCTGCCCAGCAGATTGGGAGCTTTCACTATCTTCAGGTGCTCCAGCTCCCTGGCTGCCTACACAGCTCCAAGAACCCCTTCCATGACAGGCAGACTACTGCAACTTTCTCCTGGCCAGCTCAACTGGGCTTGGAAACTGGGAAACCCTACCCTGGCGTTAGGCCAGCCAGAAGGAAGATCTGTCTACAGCAACTAAAAACGCAAAGCACAGAGGCTTATACCTGTGTGCTCGGCCCACTGGTTCAGGCAGTGGAGACAGGCATAGCAGCCAGGAACCAGGAAACAGCTCTTTCCTACCCGAAGGCACAAAAACCACCCCCCTGCAATCCCTGGCATTTCTTCAGGGGCTGAGCAGCTCCAGAGAGTAGAACTTATGGGCACTAGAGGGCGCCATACAGAAATATGAAATGCCAAAGGAACCTGGTCCAGAGAAAAATTATGAATACAACTCCTGAGAAAGATTTAAATGATATTGACCTAATGACTCTCCCTGAAAGAGAGTTCAAAATAAAAATGATTAACATGCTCATGGAAGTATGGAAAGATATTCAAGAACTTACAAATGAATTACGGTCGGAGATCCAATCATTGAAGAGCACAATAGATGGTATTAAAAGCAGATTGGAAACGGTGGAGGAGACGATAAATGAAATGGAAAAATAGAGAAGAGGAATACAAAGAAGCTGAGACACAGAGAGAAAAAAGGATCTCTAAGAATGAAAGAATATTGAGAGAACTGTGTGACCAATCCAAATGGAATAATATTCTCATTATAGGGGTACCAGAAGAAGTGGAGAGAGAAAAAGGGATAGAAACTGTCTTTCAGAAGGTGATTGCTGAAAACTTCCCCAATCTGGGGAAGGAGATAGTCTCTCAGGCCATGGAGATGCACAAATCTCCCAACACAAGGGACCCAAGGAAGACAACACCAAGACATATAGTAATTAAAATGGCAAAGATCAAGGATAAGGACAGACTATTAAAAGCAGCCAGAGAGAGAAATAAGATCACATACAAAGGAAAGCCCATCAGGTTATCATCAGACTTCTCAGCAGAAACCTTACAGGCCAGAAGAGAGTGGCATGATGTATTTAATGCAATGAAGCAGAAGGGCCTTGAACCAAGATTACTTTACCCAGCAAGATTATAATTTAAATTTGAAGAAGGGATTAAACAATTTCCAGATAAGCAAAAGCTGACAGAATTTACCTCCCATAAACCAACTCTACAGTGTATTTTGGAGGGACTGCTATAGATGGAAGAGTTCCTACAGTTTAATAGCTGTCACCAGAGGTAATAAAACCAGAGTAAAGAAAGTAGAACAGCTAATTACTAAGAAAATGCAAAATTAAACCAACTATCCCCAAAGTCAATCAAAGGATAGACAAACAGTACAGAATATGATACCTAATATATAAAAAATGGAGGAGGAAGAAAAAGGAGGAGAAAAAAAAAGAACCTTTAGATAGTGTTTGTAAAAGCATATTAAGTGAGTTATGATAGACTCTTAGATAGTAAGGAAGTTAACCTTGAACCTTTGGTAACCACGAATCTGAAGCCTGCAATGCCAATACGTACATACCTATCCATAATCACCCTAAATGTAAATGAACTGAATGCACCAATCAAAAGACATAGAGTCACTGAATGGATAAAAAAAACAAGGCCCATCTATATGCTGCCTTCAAGAGACTCACTTTAAACCCAAAGACATACACAGACTAAAAGTGAAGTGATGGAAAAAGACATTTCATGCAACTAATAGGGAGAAAAAAGCAGGAGTTGCAGTACTTATCTCAGACAAAATAGACTTCAAAACAAATAAAGTCACAAGAGACAAAGAAAGACGTTACATAATGATAAAAGGGTCAATCCAACAAGAAGATATAACCATTATAAATATCTATGCACCCAACACAGGAGCTCCTACATATGTGAAACAAATACTAACAGAATTAAAAGGGGAGATAGAATGCAATGCATTCATTCTAGGAGACTTCAACACACAACTTACTCTGAAGAACAGATCAACCAGACAAAATAAGTAAGGAGACAGAGGCACTGAACAACACATTAGAACAGATGGACCTAACAGACATCTACAGAAGTCTACACTCAAAAGCAGCAGAATACACATTCTTCTCAGGTGCACATGGAACATTTAAAAAAATTGATAATATACTAGGCCACAAAAAGAGCCTTGGTTAATTCAAAAACATTGAAATAATACCAACCAGCTTCTCAGACCACAAAGGAATGAAACTAGAAGTGAATTATGCAAAGAAAATGAAAAATCCTACAAACGCATGGAGGCTTAATAACATGCTCCTAAATAACCAATGGATCAATGGCCAAATAAAAACAGAGGTCAAGCAATATATGGAGACAAATGACAACAATAATTCAACACCACACCTTCTGTGGGATGCAGCGAAGGCCATGCTAAGAGGAAAGTATACTGCAATACAGGCCTACCTCAGGAAAGAAGAACATTCCCATATGAGTATTCTAAACTCACAATTAACAAAACTAGAAAAAGAAGAACAAATGAGACCCAAAGTCAGTAGAAGGAGGGACATAATAAAGATTAGTGTGGAAATAAATAAGATCAAGAAGAATAAAACAATAGATAGTATCAGTGAAAGCAAGAGGTGGTTCTTTGAGAAAATAAGCAAAACAGATAAACCCCTAGCCAGACTTATTAAGAAAAAAAGTGAGTCTACTCACATAAACAGAATCAGAAATGAGAAAGAAAAAATCACTATGGACACCACAGAAATACAAACAACTATTAGAGAATACTATGAAAAATGATATGCTAACAACCTGGATAACTAGAAGAAATGGACAACTTTTTAGAAAAATACAACCTTCCCAGGCAGACTCAGAAAGAAACAGAAAATCTCAACAGACCAATTACCAGCAATGAAATTGAACTGGTAGTCACAAACCTACTTAAGAACAAAATCCCTGGACCAGATGGTTTCAGTGCTGAATTTTATCAAACATTTCATGAAGACCTAATACCCATCCTCCTTAAAGTTTTACAAGGAGTAGATGAAGAGGAAATACTTCAAACTCATTCTATGAGTCCAGCATCATTCTAATACCAAAACTGGCCAATGACACCACAAAAAAGAAAATTATAGACCAATATCCCTGATGAACATAGACGCAAAAATACTCAACAAAATATTAGCAAACCAAATTCAAAAATACATCAAAAGGATCATCCATCATGATCAAGTAGGATTTATTCCAGGGATGCAAGGATGGTTCAACATTTGAAAATCCAACATCTTCCACCACATCAACAAAAAGAAGGAGAAAAACCACAAGATCATCTCCATAGATGCTGAAAAGCATTTGACAAAATTCAACATCCATTCATGATAAAAACTCTCAACAAAATGGGTATAGAGGGCAAGTATCTCAACATAATAAAGTCAATATGTGACAAACCCACAGACAACATTATACTTAACAGCGAGAAGCTGATAGCTTTTCCATTAAGATCGGGAACAAGACAAGGATGTTCTTTCCCCACTTCTATTCACATAGTACTGGAGGTCCTAGCCATGGCAATCAGAAAACACAAAGAAATAAAAGGCCTCCAGGTTGGCAGCGAAGAAGTTAAACTGTCCCTGTTTGCAGATGACATGATATTGTACATAAAAAACCCTAAATAATCCACTCCAAAACTACTAGATCTAATAACTGAATTCAGCAGAGTTGCAGGATACAAAATTAATACACAGAAAACTGTAGCATTCCTATATACTAACAATGACCTAGCAGAGAGAGAAATCAGGAAAATAATTCCATTCAAAGTTGCATCAAAAAGAATAAAATACCTAGGAATAAACCTAACCAAGGAAGTGAAAGACCTATACTCTGAAAACTACAAGACACTCATGAGAGAAATTAAAGAAGATAACAATAAATGGAAATACATCCTGTGCTCATGGATAGGAAGAATTAATATTGTCAAAATGGCCATCCTGCATAAAGAAATCTACAGATTCAATGCAATTCCTATCAAAATACCAACAGCATTTTTCAACGAACTAGAGCAAATCATTCTAAAATTCATATGGAACCACAAAAGACCCCGAATAGCCAGAGCAATCCTGAGAAGGAAGAATAAAGCCGGGGGTATTATGGTCCCCAACTTCAAGCTTTACTACAAAGCCACAGTACTCAGGACAATTTGGTACTGGCCCAAGAACAGGCCCATAGACCAGTGGAACAGACTAGAGAGCCTAGATATAAACCCAACATATTTGGTCAATTAATATTCAATAAAGGAGCCATGGACATACAATGGGGAAATGACAGCCTCTTCAACAGCTAGTGTTGGCAAAACTGGACAGTTACATGCAAGAGAATGAAACTGGATTATTGCTTAACCCCATACACAAAAGTAAACTCGAAATGGATCAAAGACCTGAATGTACGTCATGAAACCATAAAACTCTTAGAAGACAGCATAGGTAAATATCTCCTGAATATAAGCATGAGCAACTTCTTTCTGAACACATCTCCTCGAGCAAGGGAAACAAAAGCAAAAATGAACTCATGGGACTACATCAAACTAAAAAGTTTCTGTACGGCAAAGGACACCATCAACAGAACAAAAAGGCATCTCACAGTATGGGAGAATATATTTGTAAATGACATATTCGATAAGGGGTTAACATCCAAAATATATAAAGAACATACACACCTCTACACCCAAAAGGCAAATAATCCAATTAAAAAATGGGCAGAGTATATGAAGAGACAGTTCTCCAATGAAGAAATTCATATGGCCAACATACACATGAAAAGATGCTCCACATCTCTAATCATCAGGGAAATGAAAATTAAAACCACAATGAGATAACACCTCACACCAGTAAGGATGGCCACCATCCAAAAGACTAAAAACAACAAATACTGGTGAGGATGCAGAGAAAGGGGAACCCTCCTACACTGCTGGTGGGAATGTAAGCTAGTTCAGCCATTGTGGAAAGCAATATGGAAGGTCCTCAAAAAACTAAAAATAGAAATAACATTTGATCTGGGAATCCCACTCCTTGGAATTTACCCAAAGAATACAACTTCTCAGATTCAAAAAGACATATGCACCCCTATGTTTATTGCAGCACTTTTTACAATAGCCAAGAAATGGAAGCAACCTAAGTGTCCATCAGTAGATGAATGGATAAAGAAGAGGTGGTACATATACACAATGGAATACTATTCAGCCATAAGAAGGAAACAAATCCTGCCATTTGCAACAACATGGATGGAGCTGGAGGATATTATGCTCAGTGAAATAAGCCAGGCAGAGAAAGATAAGTGCCAAATGATTTTCCTCATTTGTGGAGTATAAAGATGAAGCAAAACTGAAGGAACAAAATAGCAGCAGACTCAGAGACCCCAAGAAGGAACTAGTGGTTACCAAAGGGGAGGGTTGTGGAAGGGTGGGAGAAGGGGATTGTGGGGTATTATGTTTAGTACATATGGTGTGGGGAATCAAGGGGAAAACAGTGTAGCACAGAGAAGGCAAGCAGTGAATCTGTGTCATCTTACTACACTGATGGACAGTGATTGAATTGGGGTGTGAGTGGGAACTTGATAATATGGGTAAATGTAGTAACTACATTGTTTTTCATGTGAAACCCTCATAAGGGTGTATATCCATAATACCTTAATAAAAAAAAAGAAACAACATATGCTGGCAAGGATGCGGAGAAAGGGGAACCCTCGTACACTATTGATGGGAATGTAAATTATTTCAACCATTGTGGAAAACAATATGAAGATTTCTCAAAAAACTAAAAATAGAAATACCATTTCACTTAGGAATTCTACTCTTAGGAATTTACCCAAAGAAAACAAGATCCCTGATTTGAAAAGACATATGCACCCCTACATTTACCACCATACTATTTACAATAGCCAAGATATGGAAGCAACCTTAGTTTCCATCAGTAGATGAATCTATAAAGAAGAGGTGGTACATATACACAATGGAATATTATTCAGCCATAAGAAGAAAAATCCTACCATTTGCAACAACATGAATGGAGCTAGGGAGTATTATGATCAGGGAAATAAGCCAGTCACAAAAAGACAAGTACCAAATGATTTCACTCATTTGTGGAGTATAAAAGCAAAGCTAAACTGAAAGAACAAAATAGCAGACTCACAGACACCAAGAAGGGACTAGTGGTTACCTAGGGGTAGGGGTTGGAGTGGGTGGGTGGCTAGGGAGAAGTGGATTAACGGGCACTATAATTCACAATCACAATATAGGTATATTACAGGGATGGCAGCACAGCATCTTACTGTTACTATAAGCATCTGGCTATTAAGAGGGCTCAAATAGTTTCAGTTGTCTGGGAACCAGGTAGTTATGTAGAAAATAACATTATTAAATATAGTTATTTCTAAAAGAGAGCAGAATTTACTAGTGGATCAATGAGGACATTATATATTTTTATTTCCAAAGATAAATTAGAGGGAAACAGGAGATGATTCTTAAAGTTAGAAATACTGGGACTTAGAGTGGATAGGAATCACAATTTAAAAATGTAGGGATCTGAGTTGTATTGCAGCGTAACATTTTATATTCTTTTCACCTTACTTGTAACCTTCCTTTAGTGACATGATCCAACATTGTAATGACCCCCCACCCCCAATTAGATTTGTGAATGGTAATAACACTAAGGTTAGCCAGGCTCATATCCTTTTATGAACTTCTTACTGGAGGAATTAAGCACATGGTGTGACTCTTTTGGGAGAGGATTCTTGGAAGCATGTGCCTGGTTTCATTTAAATTTTCTCCAATGTGCCTTTTTCTTTTGCTTATTTTGCTTTGTATATTTTCACTCTGTAATAAATCTTAGGCACAAGTGTGAGCATGCACTGAGTCAAATGTGTTATTCCAGGAAGTCATTGATTTTATATGGTGCATATTAGTTAATCAGCTAAAGATTTGTTCAGTGAACAAACATGATCACCCTACCATTAGGATCATCAGTATGTTTTTCCATACTAACATATTGCTTCTTAGAAGGTCGCTTCAGGGTGACTGATGGCAGCCCTTTGCATTTTTTGTTAGACATATGCATTTTGATAAACACAGTAGCAAATCTCCCAGAACAAAAACAGGCTGGACTTAAACACTGCTGACTTATTTTGACATTTCTTTTCTGGTATGGTTATGGTAGTTATCATTCTTTCCAGTCTCCAGGTTTATGTATACACAAGTGTGTTCACTTCACTACTACAAGCCCTTCTTTTATGATGATGCCTGTGACACATGCCAGTTCCAATAAATGAGTGTTTCCATTTCCACTTGCTCATTCATTTATGTGTTTATTCATACAGGCAGTGAGCCTGGTGAGGTGCCAGGGGCTCTGCTAGATGCTGCAGATTCAAAGACAAAATACTCATGCTCTTCAGTTAGTTAGGCAGGAGACATTTAAATCATTACCTATTGTTGTAGCAAATTTATTTACATGTAACTTTGTATCATACAAATGAGCCATTGACCTTGGTGGGCAATTCAATAGCAAAAAGGAAAAGGATTTTAAAGGAAATAGCATGTACAAAGGTCCAGAGGTTTGAGCAAGTGTGACACACGCAGGGAAGAACAAGTGGCTGCCTAGAGCGTACCTACTGAGAGAGAAGCAATGGAAAATGAGGGTCAAATAGGGCCAATAACGATTCTGTATATACCAGTCTAAGAAGCTGAAAATGATTCTGTGGACAAAGGGCAGTCACTGAATTATTTCAAGGGAGGGAAATATGTGATCATATTTATAGTTCAAATAGATGGCTCTAGGAGAATTAGGAGAGTGGCTTTAAAAGGTAGTGAGTGGAGCAGGAAGGCCAGTGAAAATTACAATAATCCAGAAGAGAGATGGAGAACTGAAGTAAGGCAGTGGCCATGGAGACAGGAGGAAGAAAGATATGGAAGTTGTTTTGAGGGGAACCTGTATTGACTGATTGTATGTAATGTAAGGGAGAAGGATAACCAGTTATGATTCAGTAATGTTGGTCACAAGGTATTTTTCTCAGGGGGAAAAGTGGATTGGAAGAAAGATGACAGGCTCATTTTTGGCTGTGTTGTTTGAGATACGGCCAAGCAAGCAGGTGAGACTTGGTCTGGGCAGTGACTTATTTGGCAGTGGAAGTATAACACGTAATGCTAGATATATATATTTTTTGCTTTCTTCTTTAATTCTTCTAAGAACTTGACAAGATAGGGAATGTTATATTCATGTTTCAGATAATATAGGTCCAGGAAAATTTAAGTAACTTACCCAATGTTAGTTACAGAGGGAGTAAGTGACAGTCCCAACATTTTAATAAGTTTCTCCTTGATTTCATTGTGTCTTATTCACTCTCCCATGCTGACTCACCTTTTGGGTGGGAATGAAAAGTTTTTGGGTTAATATGTGGGCTGACATACCTGATTGGACATATATTTAATATCATTATATTTTTTGCACTGGAAAGCATTAAGTAGCTTTTTAATCTTATTTTTTCATGGCATTGCCTATTGACTACCCAGCATCCTGTGTACATAAGGTGCTTAAGGCTGAAATACTTCAAATGGGAGAGAAATGCAGAAATAAGAAAGAAAGTAGTGGGTGAAATTAATGTAAGATTTTTTTTCACTTTTTCTTTTTCTTTTGTTCTGTAGCAATACAAATAAAATCATCCCTTTTCTAAACAGTGGCTGGGGAATGAGAGAGCACTCCATGCACTTTTCCTGGTCCTCCTGCATTGTAATATCAACCAGTATCTGAATCTTTGTGAATCTCCTGGAGAAGATATTCAAGGGTTCAGTAATGTTTCATATTTATTTCTTAATCTTTGCAGGTGTAGGAGGACATGTTTGAAAATAGGCAGGATAGGGAAATGCAGCTGACATCACTCAGCCTAAGACCCTAGCAGGCTGCCTCCACTGTGGGCATCACGCAGCCTTGCCGATTACCATGCAGTTACACACACATGTAACTTTCATCGTGCTACTTTTGAGGACTGATGACTGTCTTGGGATGGCTTTGTGTACATGTGCATGTGGATGTGAGGATGTATTCCAATAATTACTTGCTCAGTGCTTAGAGAAACAAGTCAATTCATACTAAGTCCTCAATGGAGACTGTTTAGCACACCAAAATCAATGCTCAACTGTTCAGCTGGAGCCTCTGCAGTCTTCTCTATCCTTTTCCATTCTCAAATGATATTTCTGTAATATATTAAGTCAGACTTGGTAAGTGCACAAAGAGGTACTAGTCTATTTCCTGAGTACTTCTGGGAGTAGAGAGAGATGGGCCCTGGAGTGAGACACTCTCCCATGAGGAGAAGTATGGTGTCTGACACTATAGAGAACTCATGGTGCCCTCTGAGTGGGTGTGGAGGGGCCAAGGTTCCTGTAAAGTAGGGTCCCATCATGGCAACCTGGTTGGAAGAGGAGCCCAGTGGACCTGTTGTGTCTGCACTTTATATGTGATTAACAAGCTATTTTCATTAATATTAGGTGCATATTTGGAATAACTTGGTAGGAGGAGCTCATGGAAACCGGCCCCACTTCTACCTGCACATTCTAGTTGCACACACACACACACAGAGCCATTGTGTGCAACCCAGCATGGTCTGTAGTATGGGGGAAACATTAGGAAC
Source organism: Phataginus tricuspis (assembly GCA_029783875.1). Taxonomy (NCBI): domain Eukaryota; kingdom Metazoa; phylum Chordata; class Mammalia; order Pholidota; family Manidae; genus Phataginus; species Phataginus tricuspis. The sequence goes on along the minus strand of JAQQAC010020896.1, from coordinate 44,436,884 downwards.
TGAGGTGCATGCATGCATGGATGCCCTAAAAAGAAAAATGTATTGAGTCTTTCTCCTTGGACTATAAAGAAAGTTACAGATATTGAAATTCATTTGAAATTCTTTAACTTAGTCTTGCTCTTTTAAGTTCCTCTGTATATTCGGTAAAACCTGGAATATTTTTAGAGCTCTCTGGTAGCGGTATAGGTAGAAGTGAGAAACGGTGATGTGAAGAGAAATCAGGGTGACAACTTTGTTTACCAAGCAGGGACACTTACAGAGAGAAAGTAAGTACAATTAATACCTATATCAAGACAACTGGCAAAAAAACAGATTGTTGCAGGCAAACCAGAATGTATGGCCATCCTAAAAATGAGGACTGCCTGTGAGGGGATGAGAGCCCTGCAGAGGACTCTGTCTTGCTGCAGCATCGCCTGGAAGGGTGCTCAGTCTGTGAGTGAGTTCTAGGCTGTGTCCAGCAGAGAAGAAAGTAACTATGGCTGAGCAGAGAGCAATGGGAAGAATCTGGGATCATTGTGGTCAATACCAATTCCTTCTCTCATTCACTTCCCCTCATCTTTCCTCAATATACTAAAGGGATCATACAATATTTGTCTATCTCCGTTTGAGTCATTTCACTTAACATAATACCCTCAAGTTCCGTCAACGTTGCTGCAAATGGAAAGATTTCTTTCTTCGAATAGCTGAATAATATTCCATTGTGTATGTGTGTGAGTACATCATATTTTCTTTATCCATTCACCTGCTGATGGACACTTAGGTTGTTTGCATGTTTTGGCTATTATAAATAATGCTTCAGTGAATATGGGGGTCAAAGGTCTCTTTGGGTTAGTGATTTCATTTCCCTGGGTTTATATCCCCAGCAGTGGAATTGTTGTAAAATTTGGTAGCTCTACTTTTCATTTTTAAATATTAATCCATACTGTTCTCCATAGTGGCTGCACCAATTTACATTCCCAATAGTGGACGAGGGTTCCCTTTTCACCACATCCTTACCAGAATTTGCTATCTCTTTTCTTTTAAATGATAGCCAATTTAACATGTGCGAGGTGGTGCCTCATTTTGGTTTTGATTGCATTTGATTAGATTTTCATCGTGCTAAGTGAACCAAGATGAAGACAAATATGTGTGATCTCATCTGTAGATGGCATGTAAAAAAATTAAACTCATAGAAACAGAAATCAGATTGGTGGCTGCCAGAGGCAGGGGGTAAGGGATGGGCAAAATGGGTGAAAGTGGGCAAAAGGTACAAACTGCCAGTTATAACTAAGTCCCAAGGATGTAATATACAGCATGGTGACTATAATGAACAGTACCATATTGTATATTTGAAAGTTGCTTAGAAAGTAGATCTCAAAAAAAATTCATGACTCTGTGAAGTGATGGAAGTTAACCAAACTTACTGTTGTAATTATTTCACAATATATACATACAACGACTCATTAGAATGTATACTTTAAACTTATACAATTTTGTATATCATTTGTATCTCCATAAAACTGAAGCAAAAAATACACCAAAGGGAGGTCATCATTATGTGGATTACCAAGGAGAGACCGGTGGTGAAAACATCACAGTAGGTGACCAGGGTGGCCAGTAAGTCAGAAAACAATACTCATACGGAAACCCTTACTTTCCTGAAGGAAGATGAAGAAAAATCATTCCTTATACAAGCTTTTTTTTTCTCATTGCTTGCTCCCCAGAGAGAGAGAATGAGTTGTGGTTTTTGAGAAGTTGGTGATTTAGTGGAGAAGTTGGCAAACCATGCGCAAAGCTCCTTCTCTCTTGTCTCAGTAGGCGCCAGGGGCACCGCAGCACCTGGCACAGGTGGGCCCTGCCATCTGGTGACCCTGTTTGAGTGTGATCTCCCTCCACTTGCTATTCTGAAGGAAAACAGTTCTTTCTTTCTAGAAAAGTCAGTTCCACTTAATATTCTTGGAGATAGAGTCTCTCTCAGCAAGATAGGATTATTTTGTTTCCTTGCATTTAGATCCCAGAAATGGCTATAAAACTATCATTTGTAGGAACACCCCACCATTAATTATATAGACAGAGGTCATTATAGTAATTCAGCATTCCAATAATCTTGATAATAGATTCTAATTATCACACTCTTCTAGTACCTAAAAACAATTACAAACCAGATGAAAACCTTTTGAAGAACCAGAATATTAAAATATTTCTATTTTTATCACAACTCTGATTTTTGAAGAAAAAAATAAAGCTAATTATGCAAATCACAGATGACCCTGGGGCTGCAAGATGGACCGGAGAGTCAAGGCTGTTGTGAGCAGTTTAAGGTTTATAGCTCTGAGATGTATAGAAGAATCTATTGGGAGAACAAGTCCCAGCAGCCAAAATCAGAGATTAAGAAGTGATTAGATTTCATTCTTTGAAAACTGAGACCCAATTCAGGACTCTTACTTACTCTTATGGGAGCATTCACCCATCAGCCCTTGCTGGCTTACTGTCTTTATAGTATCAGTGCTTCTCGTTAGAGAGTCAAAGACAAGAACTTGTGAAGTGGGCTGCTAAGTCCCCAGGCACTTGCTGAGAAGGGAGAAGACTCTTGTGTCTGTAACATCTGACTCACAGCAAGGAAAGAAAGCAAACTTCCCATTCCAAGCAGAATTGCCTCAAACAACAAGAGGAGTGATTTCCTACCTGTATTACTACTTATCTACTTTCCTTTGTTTTTGCTCCTGTTTCCTTCTAAAATTTTAATTTCATTTATTTTGCACTCTAACTCCCCTCAGTCCCTTTACTTCATTGTTTTCTCATTGTTTAGTCTACTGATCACCTGTCACTCTTGCTTCTAAACATCCTTTTTTTTCTTTCTCTTATTTCTTCTTTTGTGCAATTATTCCAGGCCTCTTCCTACTCCATTGCTGAATTTACTTCTGAACTCACAAGGGTGATCAGAATTGAAGTACATCAATCAAATAGAGAACTTCAGTGCACCCAGAAATCACATATTCACAGGCCATTTTCAAGACTCTGCTGACCTTCTCTGTCTTGATCTCTGTCTCTGTTCCTGTCTGCATCCTTCTCTCCCCCCCCACCTTTCTTCCTCTCTCTCTTTTTTCTATCTACCTCTCTATTGTACTCTCTTCTCTCAATAGATAGCTCCTCAGGTGTTCATATAAAATACAGGTTTTAAAATTTTTATAACTGATTTTACTTTCTTCTTAAGCATCACCCTGCTGGATGTTGAATAAATTTAAACTTTACAATTAATAATATGCTAGAATATCTTGGTGTATTCTTTTTCTTTTAAATTTACAGTCCATTCTAAGTTCATCTCCTTATCAGGGCTGGTTAAATAGTTGCTGTTTGCATGGCTCAGTCTCTTTTAGAATTATTAGTCTAGCAGATGTCCTTCCACTCAGAGATAGTGACACCAGTCTTCCTAGCACATTAAAGTCATCTGGCTGAGGAGTTTTTACAATTTCTGATACCCACGCCCCACGCCACATCAGTCAGATCAGCATCACTGAGATAGGGACTACAGAATCAGGATTTCTTTTAAAGTGTATATTGAAGTAAAGTTGATATACAATCTTATATTGGTTTCAAGTATACAACACAGTGATTCAGCAGTTACCCACAGTTATTAAGTCCTCATCCCAGCTAGTGTGTTTACTACCTATCAACATGGAAAGATGTTACCAAACCACTACTATATTCTCCATGCTGCATGTCCATCCCTGGACCAACTTATATTATGACTGAGATTTTTGTGCCTCTTTATCCTCCTTACTCACCCCAGCCCCTCCCCCATGGTAAACACCAGTCACTTTTTAGTGTCTATGGGGCTACTGCTGTTTTGTTCATTTTGGGTATTTTTTTGTTTTTTTTTTTTAGATTCCACATGTAAGTGAAATCATATGGTATTTGTATTTCTTTGTCTGTCTTATTTCACTGAACATAATACCCTCCAGGTCCATCCATGTTGTCACAAATAGCATGGCTGAATAATATTCCATGTGTATATGTACCACATCTTTATCCCTTTAACTATTGATGGACACTTTGGTTGCTTCCATACTTGGTTATTGTAAATAATGTGGCAATTAACATAGGAGTGCATATATCTTTTTAATCAGAAACTTTGTTTTCTTTGGGTAAATTCCTAGAAGTGGAGTTACTGGGTTGTTTGGTATTTCTATTTGGAGTTTTTGAGGAACCACCATACTGCTTGCCATAGTGGCTGCACCAATGTACATGGCCACCAACAATGTAGGAAGATTCCCTCTCCTCCACATCCTCACCAACACATCGCTAATTATCAGGGAAATGCAAATCGAACCATAATGAGGTTATCATCTCACACCAGTTAGAATGGCCACTATCCAAAAGACAAGAGTCAGTTTTTATAAAGCTTCCCAGGTGTCTGCAAAATGCAGCCAAACAGACCCACTGTACCTAGAAAGATCTTAGAGCCAGCAGATGCTTGGGCCCCCCAATATGCCCCTGAACATCACTGGGGCCTGTTAAAGTCACTATGCCAAGTCTCATCCCAGGCTGTCTTAATTCACTGTGGTTTGGTATGATACAGAGAACACAATAAAAGTTAATATTACTGTGTAATGCCATTTACATTATTAAGTGCTTATGTAGCTTCTTTATTGCAACCCCAACTGCAAATATTACCACATTTACAGATGGAAAAATTGATGCTTCAAGAAGTTAAGTAACATGCCAAAGATCATAGAAGTAATACCTGAGAAAGCTTAATGTTGTTATGCTAAAACCTATAGCCATACACTGTATTGACTCCCTGCATTTATGATACTTAGAATAAAGTCACTCTGTTTGAGTGGCTCAATAGGGTAACTAATTAGTCATCATAGCCCCTTGGTCCCATTTGCCTTCTGCATCTGTGTGTCCCGCCCCTTTAGACTTGCCTAGTTCAAGGTCTGCCATACCCAGTCCTTTTGCTCTGTGCCTTCCATACTCAGATAAATACTGCCTCAGTATTTAATCCTTGTGCCTGACATCTAATATGTCACTTAGCTTTCATGAGTCAACCTCCATTCCTAATGGACACTAGACCTACTGCTGATGGTGGCTCACAATTTGATATTGCCCTTGTGCAAATATGCACCGTTCGCTAAAGCTTGGCAGGATCACACTGTCACATTGGTTTTAATAACCAGCTCCTCAGAGAGCAAGTGCTTGGACAATTTCTTCTGCCTCAGGCACATGTGATTCTCCCTCCCTTCCTTATTCTTTGTCATTAACCCCAATGAACAATTTCAGAATGTATGCATTAGGAACTCTCAAGTCTGAGTTCTCCTTATGACAGAATATTTTAAGGCACTGTCTACCCTACTTCAAATAAAATGGACTTACCAGAAAATAAGACCCCATCAAATCGCTCGTTCTAAGTCTCTCTGATCTTATATTTTAATGCAAGCTATACCAATATTTTCCCAAAATTCTTTATAGTTAATGTTGTTTAAATTATTCTCCATCTGATAGTTTATGGAAATACATTCTCCTATATAAAAATGGGAGTAAATTTTAGCAGCAGACTGCGTTTAATATGTTAGATTTAATAAACAAAGTCACATTTGTATGTGGGACATTTTCCAGATAATAATAGAGTATGACAGGTTGGTCATGAGGAGTGCAGTTCCTTCATGTATGTATCAGTTTAAGAACTTGTCATCTACCTTGATGCGTTAATTCTAGGACTTTGTCAAGTGAAACTTTGTGTTGCCTGAAAGACACTGTAAGCCATTAGATCACGGTTCTGTGGTTGCACTATCTGAGTGCAAATACACTTCTGCAATGGTTGCTGGCATCAGAATATTAACATAAATATTTTCTGTATTGTCATGTCAGGCTGTGTCTAGGAAATGTGTTAAGTGCTCGTGATCTCAATTTCTGCTAAGTTTTTAGTAGATTTATTGAATTCCAAGATGAATTTTAGAAAATGACTTCATACCCAAGGTCAGATTGCTTTTTAGCCAATAAATGATGAGTGAACTGGCATTTTACAAAACCCTGCTTTAGATAATGCATTCTCTCTGCCCTGCAAACTGCCCTGGTTAGATAATTAGACTTTGTTGTTAAGGTCAGAGTTAAGAGAAAGAATTTACACTGAATTGCCTGAATCTGGTCTAAATTGTGTGTAATGCTAAAAAACAGTAATTACTCAACCTACCTCTAATGTGTACCCATTGAGGGAGTGACTGTGACATTTTAAATTAAGGGTAATTTTATGAGGTTAACTTGGTAACAGATTCATGAGGACTTAAAGTCCATTTCGCTTTAAATTCAGTAGGCTGTGTCTATAATTTCTTATGGGTTTATTATTTATAAACCTCACCTGGTGGCTCGTCATCTCAGAACAACCAGGTAGTATATCTCTTCCCAAGGCTCACCCCTTACTACTTTGTCCAGTAAGACAGATTTATCTATGATGTTTTATTTCATTCTCTTCTTAATAGAACCATTCCGATAACTCAGAGATCCTCCTTCCATCTCCTTCTGGTGTTTTCTCTATGTTAATTCCAGACAAGACTTTGGCTGATAATAGTTTAGATTATATGACCCTGGAAGTAATTAGTATAAACTCAACAAATGTTCAAGAATAATCCTAATTTTTTCCTGACACTTATGGAAAATAGATGAATATGTGACAACATCTCTGCTTTAAAAACAAATGTACAAACTATTTGGAGAGGTAGGACTTGCATGTATGAAAAAAACTCATAAAATGCAAGAATATAATTGAATATAATAAAATTATACCAGTTAACTTAGTTACCTGTGACATAGAATATACTAGTTATTTTATTAGCAGGTTATACACTTCTCAAATACTTAATAGAACATTCAAGCATCCCCTGCATGGGTAAGCCTATTTACCAGACTTTGGCAAAAAAAAAAAAAAAAAAAAAAGTTTTATTAAAACAGAACATCGAAAGATAAGATCTCATACAATGCTCTTGAGTCCTGTAGTGTCTTTCAGTTTCTCACAAAGAATCCTCTCCAGCATTGTGTTCATTCTCTGGGTGAAGAATTCTCCACTGTTCAGGGTCATTTTCTCCCACATCACTTGTGGCTGGAATGACAACTATTGGCATTTTCTCAGATCACCTGTCCCCAGTGGTGTTCCAGATGCTTACAACTTCCTTTTGAACATGACATATGCTAATAGGTATCTTTCTGATCAGTGACTGGAAATCTTTAAACAGATCCAAAGGAAACAATATCAAAACAATGTGCAGTCCTTTTCAAGAAAGGGCAGTTGGCAACTATATACCATTATAGTTTTTGTAAAAGATATACCTGTAGGTGTAAAAGTCCTACTTTTTCATTCTTTCTCAGGCCAGTTAAAAGTCTGTCAGAGACTGGCATTGTTCTAATCATATATCCTTAGAAAGTGTGTTATATTAGAGAGTCAGAAATTTAGCCTTCACTCACAAGTTGGGAGTCATCACATTTTTTATCTGATTTCTGTTCCATTGAAGTATATAAAAACATATAATCCTTGATTTATAATCCTTGATTTATAGAGACAACTGTGGCAGCAGCTTGTAGCTTGAAGGGGATGGACAGAGAAAGGGAAAGCTACAGACAGAGTTAAGGCTTGGGAGTGTGAAGCAATGGTCCACTGAAGGCTCTGAGCAGACCTGGACAATGGCAGTAGAAATATATGAGAGGATATATACTTAAAAAACATTTTAGAAGTCAAACCCACATGACTGGATGTTGGACTAGATTTGGTATATGAAAGAAATGGAGAATTCACAGATGACTACATTTCCAACTGAGGTCACTAGAAGTTAGGTCATGCTAAAGATAAGCACAGGAGGAAGAGTTTTGAAAAGGGCTCTGTTTACAATTATAGTTTGCACACTTTCTGAGTTAGATCTTTGTCTTTTAGAATGGTTGGATACTATCTCTCCTTTGGGGCTCAACATCTACCCTGGAGGAACTGGAGAAGTCTTCTCCCTTATTGGTAAATTTCACGTATACCTGTTCTGTCACACTGAATACCTAGAACTAATTCTTGAATTCACATTTTCTTTCCTATCCATATCCAACCAATAACAATGACGTGCCAGTTACATTTCTAAAAATATCTTGAGTTCATCTACTTTGCACTCCTACAGCTAGTATCTTAGACAATGTAACCATCATCTGTCTTTTGGACTACTGCAATGGCTTCCTAACAATAACTTCCCTGTTTTCTCTCTAAATCCCTTCTTGAAGTGAAAGCACTATTTGAAATAGAAATCAAATTATGCTAGACTTCGGCTGAAATCCTCTAGTGGCTCCCCATTTTGGGTAAGATAATATCCAGACCATTTACCATAATCTGCACAACCTTGCAAAAAAGAGAGTTGTCCCTTTGCCTTCTCATTTTCCTTTATCCAGTAGTCCTTTCTCCCCTGCTAATTGTGTCCCAAGCATATTACTTTTCTTGTAAACTCTTTCTTATGCTCCAGTCACATGGCAAGCTCATTCATGCCCTGGGCTCTTTGTTTCTGTGATTACCTCTGCCTTGAATGTTCTACATCCATATTGTCACATGGCTGGCTCTTTGGTGCCTGTCAGGTCTCAGCTCAAACTTGAACTTCTCAGAGTGGTTTTTCCTGACCTTCCTATCTAAGCAGTCCCTTTCTACCCCCAAATTGTACTTAGTTTTTTGTAAGTAGGATAAATTGAAAAATATCTTTATCTTTTCTTTTTATGTGCATGTGTATTCATTTAGGATTTCTTTTCTACAGTTGCGACTATTAAGTTCTGTAAGAGCAGGGCTCTTCCTTGTTTACCGTTACATCTCAGCCCATGCAACCATGTCTGGCATAAAGTCAACTAACTATAAATTGTTGAATGAAGGAGTGACATGATGTTTGAGTTAGGGCAGCCTAACCAAAAGGAAAGGATACTGAGAAAGCATCCACAGTTTTTTCTAAATTAGCTTCAGATCCTGTCTTAATTTCTAACCATGATAAGAGGTCTTTCTGAGTCTGGATGGCAGGAGAAGGAATAGGAGATAACAAGCAGCTGCCCTAAAGAGAAGGTAGGGATAGACCCAAACAAATGCCCTGACAACATACTAGACCCATTCTATTATATGCCCAAATATTAACTAAACTGTCCATTGACATTCTGGCTAAAGAACCTCAAAGCCTTAATTTCCAGTTTAAACAGAATAAATTATACTTAAATGTGTCCCGTCACCTGCCTACCATGCTATAGGCCTCTCTGGCTCTTGTTTTCTTCTTAGGGATTCCCATAACTCCTCTTATCACCACCTTCAAGTACTTTAGATCTTTAACATTTGCCCTCCAAGACCCCAACTAGACAATTTTAAAACTTTGCCAGTTAATATCATTACAGATTTAAGATCTCTACCTTCAGCTGGGTCCTTCTGTGGTTTTTATTATATTTTTTAACTTCACCTTAGTGTATTCTCTCACTTGGTCCCATAGTGGATATTCAGAGGCAGCTGTAGTTATAGGAAGAGCATTAGGATGATCTGTTTGGAAAGGAAACTAAGATACTAGCCTTAATTTGCATTTGCATAATAACATTCTGTTTTTTATTTAGTACGTATATGATAGATCCAGGAAAATAGCAAAAGTTTCTGAAGTACTTTCAGTCACATTAACCTTAAGACTGAGAATCAGTTCATAGCCATATCAGGTATTATTACCTTTATTATTTGAACTTTTTATGGATACCTGATAGATATTGTATAGAGCTAACCTTTGTTCCACCACTTGGATGCCCTACTCTACATTCTCCAAATCTTTATGATTCTCTTAGGTTCTCACATTCTGATAGGGAACCCCTATCTCTCAAAATATGGTCAACATTTATTCAAATATTTATTGAACAATTATTATGTATCAGGTAATGAAACATAATAAAGACATCAGGCATAAATGCATAAATGCTCAAATCTCATTTTTTCTACTTCTGAATTTATCTGTTCACTCTGTAGTGTATCTCATTACCACCTGTCTAGAAAGAAGAAATATTCTTCCTCTACAAGACTAATTTCTCCAAATGTTGTTTGATATTATCCCTTATCTTCATTGGGATCTTTTCCTATAAATTATCCCTGTGTGTTGTATTTTTAATCTTCTCTTTTTATTAATTTCTTCTGCTTGGTCTTACAGAGATAGTCAAGTCACAGATTATTGTACAGAAGAACTCCTGCTGCCCCTTCCTCATTGCCAATTCAGTTCTCAACCCAACGTAATTTTTTTATAAATTATTAGAAAGATTGTTAATAACTTATATATTATTTTTTTATAAATTATTAGAAAGATTGTATAAAATGACTATCTACTCAGTCCCTCTTCTTGTGTGTTAGTCAGGGGATAGGGATTATAGAAAGCATTCTCCAAGGAGACCCTTCTAAGACAAGTCTTTAAAAAAAGACTACCAGCTTTCGAGGACATGCAGAGGTGAGAGAAGAGCTCTTTACATTTAGAGATTCAGCTACCCTAAAATACAAGAGATATGAGAGCATGCTGAATTCTAAGATTAGTAACTGGAGATCCCCTCAAGATGGAACTAGAAAGAGAGAAAGGGCCAGATCATAGAGGGCTACATATGGCATGCTAGAATACGTGGGCCAGAGCAGGTAGGAGTTACAGAGACCCTGAGTGCCATGGTGAGATTTGCATTTTAGCTACGTCACTATGTGCATGGTGTAAGAAACTGAGTGTGGTTAGGTGAGGGAAAGAAGAAAGCAAGTGACTAGTGTGAAGACAGGAAAACTAGTCAAGCAACCTGGGAGTTGGTAATGGCCCACTATGTTTGGGGATGGGAATAGATAGAGTGAGGAGGATTCCAAAGGGAGTCAGCAACAGGTTTTAACTAGCCCCAGACTCCCTTTCAAGCTTCTGTTCTGGCTTTTCTCTTCCTATAAATCTCTCTGCTTTGACCACTGTTCCCTGAACATATCTTGCTTCCCTCTAAATTTGGCTTATGCCTCCTTTGATTTGTTCTTGTATCTCCTGTACCCCCAGAGGAATTCTCATCTTTTAGCTTAAGGTGAATTGCTTCTAGAGAGGCTTCTATGGTTCTGTATCCCTCTATACATCTATTATAGCACTCATCACTTTGAAGAATATTCTATGTTCAGTGTATCTATGTTTCAGCTGATTATGAGGTCCTTTTAAACCCTTATATGAAGAGAAAAGCCAGAACAGAAACTTGAAAGGGAATCTGGGGCTGGTTAAAACCTATTACTGACTCCCTTTGGCATCCTCCTCACCCTATCTATTCCCATCCCCAAACATAGTGGGCCATTACCAACTCCCAGGATGCCTGGGATTCTCAGGATAGTTCCTGGAATACAGTAGCGCCACAATAAAAGTTTCTTGAATTCAATTGCACTTATCTTAGATAAGATGTTACTGGTAAATATTTTAAGGAAAAATAAAAAGGTAAACCTTGGAAATAAGAGGAACAAATAAAAACTAAAGGGAAATGTAATACATGTTACAGTTATGTAGCTAATATTTAAAATTATTGGGAGATCAGATGGCAGATGCTTCAGCCAACCATAATTTGGCTCATCTTCCAACAAAACTTAAATTTCTTCTACTGGCTAGATTACTCAGACATTATAGACATTATTCAGTCTATAAATGGCAGACTAAGTCACGAGGGGATTGAAAATTGCACGTTGGTTATCATAAGAGCCTTAGAAGGAAATCTGCAATTAGTAGCATGGATGCCTCAGAGTCCCATAATAGAAAAACTTCGAATGATTTATGGGCTGACAATTGGACTTTAATAATCTCTGGAGCTTTCAGAAATGCACATTCAATCAGGTCTTCAGCTTCCAGTGAAATGATAAACACCAAGCCAGAATAGTTAGACAAATTACTAAGAGGCCCAGGAAATCATTACTTTGCAGTTAAAAATCAGTCAGCCCTTGTCTCTCCTTCATGGGCATACAAGGTACAGAAGACAGGCCCCATACCTCTGTGTATCCCCATGTGCCTCTCTATACCCCATATTCACATATGGCGTATCACTCTTGATGTGTTGGCTATCAGTATCCCCTTTTGCTTATTTAAAGAAAAGAAAGCAACCAGGTGCCAATATATTTTTAATTCAATATTTAACAACTAGAGCAAAAATATCCCAACTGTTATAATTATGTACACAGGAAATTCATCAGTAGTAAAGCCTTTAAAAGTTCAAACAAGATAGCAAACTTCAGAAATGGGATGCTTGTTCCAACATTTAAATTCCATTCCTAGTGCTTAAGCACTGTGTACTTGATGTGTTAGCTGTCACTGCATATCAGAGTGGCCATGACCTCCTTCCTATTCTTGATTGCTCGTTGAACAGAAACAGGTTTGCTGAGATAAATAATTGTCATCTTCATAAATACGTCTGACACATGTGATAATGAAATGAACACTGACATCAGTATCAGTGATTAAATTGTGTTTTTAATTGCTTTCTGAGAAACTTGTGACATTTTGTTGAAAATACAGCAAAGCCAAGAAAAATATTAACTATAAATACATCTGAGTAGGTAGAGTTCCCTGCGTTACACAGAAACAGAGCTACCTGAGAGCACCTACTCTCTAAGATTCTACTTGGTTTCACATTCAGAGCCACTGATGGAAACAGCTTCTCCTTCAGAGCAAATGACTTCACAAATGAAGACCAAATGCCATATGTTGGCAAGAAAAGGAATTCACATACATGCTTTTTTTGGTGAGGCATCTGTGAAATCCAAGTGAAATATATGAAGACATCACTAGAAATTGTCAAATTATTATAAACTTTATACACATCAATGGACCAATGATGAGGAGTGGCTGAGTAAGACACGCGGAAGGAAGGTTTTGGGTGCTAAAACACATACCATCAGTCCATAACCACAGCCTGCCCACTATCAATTCCCTCCTGCCAGGAAATTTGCTAGCTATCAAAAATACATCTACTTTCCTTCATATGTTAAAGACTAGTAACTTCTTTTGCCTTCAAGACATATTTGGATTTTTATTTTAACAGTTTTATATTCAAGATTATATTGGGGGATAGAAATGTTTAATGTGAATTTCCTTGTACTTATTTATCCTGGGGGAATCACTCAATATAAATTAATGGGAAACTTTAGTATAGAGAGTTTTTTACATGCTCTATTTTCTACCTGAAAGAGAAAACAGGAAAAATGTCACAGGTTTATTGAGGAAAAGAGGTTAGTATTGCAGTATTGACTCAATTGTGCATGACTTGAAAACTTGGGCTGTTACAAAAAATTCAATTGTTCTAACCATTTGTAAGAGAGTAGACGGAGGCCCCCCACTGAATCAGAGCTACCAAAAGAAATAATGTATGAACTGGGGCAGTCTGCATGGTTTTCTCTTTATTCACACAGGAAAAATTTCCCCCCAGCAAAACAATTCCTCTAGTTTCACACCCAGATTGAAAGAGGTAGAATAAAGCTCTTGAGAAAACATGGAATTTTCTTCAAGTGCTATTGAATTCAAGTTTGTTTGTTTTCAGAGTTCAGAATTATACATTTGAAGCTGGAAATAAAAACCTTTTGAAGACTGTTGTAGCCTTTTTCAGCTCCAACTAGTTTTTCCATATTTCTTTAGATGTAATTTCTAAGATCCGAAAACCAATTCTAGATAAATAAAACCGCAAATACACCTGTGTTTCTCTTCAAAGTTTATGTGCCTTAATGGGATCCATGAATCCGGGTAGAGCAGTAAGGATATCAACAAACCAAGGGTCTTTACCTCAGCACCAGGGAGAAGGGGGTTTCTGAGGAATGTAGTTTTGGAATATGACTGCAAGGTGATGAGCTCAGCTTGAGTAATAAGGTAGCTGAGTAGTGTGTGTATGGGGCCTACAGCCTTTGCAAGTCTTGACAGAATTTCTCTGGTCTCCAGAATACCAATGTGTGCTCTGTGATGTCTCTTTTCTTCTCATGACCCATTCATGGCACTTATAATATCAATTCTGCAGGTATAATAAACTTACAAAAGCCCCAAGCATAGATGTTTAAATCTTTACATAGAGAAGATTATAGAGCTTGGATTTAAAACACAAATTTTATTCACAGTAAGGATTAGCAACTGTCAGTACTTGAGGGTATACTAACTGAGGGTATACTAACAAGGATGCTAACTGAGAAACAACTCATATGGGATCTTGGATTTTAAAGTGACTAGAACTTCTCTAGGGGGAGGTATGTTCCTACCCTACAATGCAATGAAAGCTGGGTATCTGGGAAACCACATAGGGAACCACTCTGGGATTTTGAGAGCTATTTGGGTAGACTGTATGATAATTTGCATTTATTGGTTGGTCCTTTGGGTCAGGTGGCTATGTGGATGACGATTCATTATGTAATAAAATGTGTATGATCTTTGTTAGGATTTGACAGGAAAGGAAAACAGTTAAGACAGCTGAAACATGTATATGTGTGATGGGATTTTGAGTATATCTATTTAACAATGAGCACAATTATTCTGGCAGGAGGTGTAACATTTTAACATGTTTCTAAGGTCAACATGTGACATAATTTCTCTGCTGTCCAGTCTCTGTTGAACACCATCTCTATGTATGGGGAATTTCCCACTGTGTGAGTCTTTCCTGTCTAGGGTAAAAGCCAGAGACTTACTTTTTCACTTTCCCTTGCAGTTAACACATAGGAATATGACCTAGGCAACTCCATTTCGACATAATTGGAGATTTCAGTTTAGAGAAGAGTGATATAAAGTAGGAGGCTATGGACAGAATCCTTCCTGGTGAAGTTGATGGAGGGTAGTAGAGAGACATGGAGCTTTTGGAGGCAGCAGTGACCAGTGTTTACAGGAATGTTCCATTCCCAGCATTGGCTGGACGGGCTTCAGAGCTTGTGCCTTGAGGCACTGGCCCTGTGTCCTTCTCTGGGCAGTCACAGTGGTGAACTTGGAGACAGATTATAGCTTCTCATCCTCCCCACCTGATTCTCTGACTTCCCTGTAAGCTACCAGTGTCTTTGCATTCTTTTTTGGGTTCAATGAAGAGGTATTCTGCCCATTATAACAAAAAGCTTCAACTAACGCTATCTCTGTAACAGGGTAGCATGGTTTTATGTCACCCTCATCAGAGCTCTGTGAACATAGCCTCTCACAAATAGAAGGCACTTTAAGTTACCTGGTTTAGACCCACTCCTACCAGAGTTATTTTGTTTTGCTTGTTACCTGGTTTAAACCTACTCCTACCAGATTTATTTTGTTTTGCTTGTTTTCAAAAGATGAAAAATTGATGTTCAGGAGAGATCCTAAGCACAGTGGTAGTACAGTAAAATCAGACTGGATTTGGAGTCAAAAGAACAGGGTCCAAATCTGGCAACTTTGGATAAGTTGCTTATTTCTCTCAGCCTCAGCTTCTCCATATACAGAATGTCAGATTTAGTAAATGAAGGTACAACATGTTCCATGTTCTATGAAATTCAAATTTAACTGGACATCCTATATTTTATCTGACAAAAGCAGATAAAATATATGAAAAGGCAAAGATAGTGGGTGCAAAAGTATTTTTATACTGCAAAACATGTTGTGATTGCTTATCATTTTTGGTGATTGCTTATCGTTTTTGCCTGAAGTTAAACATCTAGTTAGTTACAGCAATGTTTTCTTACATTTATATTGAGGTTCAAAGAGCCTAAATAACTTACATGAGGTCACAGATATTTAGTCCAGCAATAATAAACCATTTAGTGAATGAGTGCATGCTTATTCTGAACTTCCAGTTTTTAAAAAGTAACAGTGCTTATAAGACAGGCTGAACTGGAAATTCACTTTCCTTTTAATTGATGCCATCCTGAGCATCTTTCCTACAAACAATCATCTCTGTCATTGACACCAACTCTAGACAGTAAATTCTGGTATGTATCCTTAGGTTTTAAAGAAGAGAAGATCATTCTACAGACTGTAGGCCAAATAGTAAAACTTTCAGGCAGACAAATCTGACTTAAATATTCTCTTGGTCATTATTATGGATACTAAAAAAGCCACAAAAGATTAGGTTATGGGCTGAATGGGTTTTACATGTTGTCCAAACCTGCTGAGAATACTTTTCTTAAGACCATAAATTAATAACCACCATCTAGCAGTGGCTTGCAAAATCTGCATGGATGAATTATTTGCATTCCTGAAGATGTGCGGAAGAAACAAAGGTAAATAAAAATATAAATTGTCAGCTCAGTTGGAAAAAGAAAAATGCAGACAGTCCTCTCCAAACACTTAGCACTGTCATCCCTGCCCCCATGTCATCTCTGTTTATAGAGGCACGTGATTCCCATTACAGAATTGAGTGTTTGTGAATTGGGAGTGTTATTAAATTCCACCTGTATTTTAGGAAAAAGCAGTCCTCTTTAAGTCAACATAAATGCATTCACAATATTGTAGACTTTGCTTTGAAACCTGGAAAGAAAGAGAGAAGGAAGAAAAAAGATGGGCTTCTTCTGTGGTGGCACTGTTGCTTAATTACATAAACAAGTTTGATGATGACAAATATACTCTCTCTTGAAATATTTTTGAAGTACTTTGGACAGGCAGTGATGTCCAAAATTTGAAGAGTAGCACTTAGAAACATTTTTTAAGGAATTGATATTGCTACTCAAAACAAAAGGACAGAAGGTTGTGTAAGTGTGAGGGGTGTGCATGTGTGTGTGTGGTCTGGGAAGCCATCACTATTCTACTTTTCTGTCATGTATGATCTATTGGGAGTGAGAGAGAATTGAAACGATCTGTTACAATCTCTGAGCAGTCTTGGATTTTTTCATAGCTCATCTTTACAGGAAGGCTTACAGTCTTGCCTGAGACCTAAAAAGCATGTAATCGTGGTTGTCATAATAAAGCCGTGAAAGAAAGAGTAAGTCTGTGAGCCTTCCTGGCTTTTGACATGGTAGCTGTAGCCATATCTTTTCTATCGTGTGTTCATAGTCTTGCTGCATCTTCCTAAACAGAATGCTGGTTTTGATGAGCAAAGTCTGTATTTGCCTCCCCTGCTGACATGTATTTAAGCTGTCATTCTTCAACTCTTTTAGTTACATCTTCACTTTAACAGGGTTATTACCAACCAATGGACAACTCAATGTATATTACAGAGGCATTTATTTTTAAATATAGGCAAAAAACTCCTATTTTAAAATATGCTGTTCCCAGCCACTGATTATTTGGATGTAGGTATAGACATGTAGATAGAGAGACTCTGATACAGACAGTGACAAAAGGTGTACAAGGGCTCTTGGTCATCACAGCAGCAAACAGAAAAAATGCAACAGGCATGTATGGATCTCTTATAGGAATACGAATTCCTGTGGCAGACCTGTCTCTAAAACAAGAAGCCAAAGGTGGTACATGCAGTATTCAGTGACTTGTTATTTTTATTTGGACCATTCCAAAAGTTTAGGTGAGAATCTGAATCTGGTCTGAATTACCATGTTTTGCTCTGCTTTCCCCCCTTACAGCAGTAGCACAGTAGTTCTGACATGTGATCTGATGACCCAGGGTGGGGGTCTGGAAGCACTTTCAGGGAGTCTAGGAAGTCCTCCCTTTCCAACTATTATCATGAATCCAATTTTTTTTCATATATGTCAATCAAAATAACAGAATAGAAGCAGAATCAGATAAGAGAAAAGAAGCAGATTCAGATAAGAGAATCTAGCTGTCTTATGGCAGATTTTAAAGAGATTTGCAAGACTTTAAACAATGTAACTTTCTTTACCAAGTTTAGTTTTGGAAAATGTAGTTCCTTTTCATAAACTATTATTTCTGTTGATGTGAAATTTATACTAATTTTTAAAATATCAATAGTTTATATTTTCTTAGTTTTAATTCTACTGTGGGAACTACTGATACATATAGGCCACGTAAACAAAAGCTTTGGGGCTTCTTGATAAATTTTAAGAGGGTAAAAGGGTCCTGAGACCAAAAAGTTTGAGAATTGGCATTCGAGGAAGCACTCTATGAAAGAATAACTGTAGCCTCTGGCCTTTTGCTTGAACAGCATCAATCTTTTCTATTTCTCTGATAATATACATACGTATTTCATGAAGTTGAATTTATTTTACATGGGCGTAAACTCTTCAACTGCCGAAGATCCCACCACTTCCTCCTTTCTTTCAGCTGGCATTGCCACTCACTCATTTTTAACTCCGTGACCCCACAGACATTTGCACTTGTAAAGCCCCTCAAATGAGCACAGCCCTCCTGCCTCAGTCTCCTGAGTAATTTTGGGAAAGCAGGGCTTTCTCCTAAAGGTCTTATGGGATATTTGGGGAGCTAAAATTAAATGATGTATGTCAGAGACATGAAGGAATGGAGGAAACAATGTCATAGTGTCAGTAGAAATAAATAGTAATAACCATTCTATTATTACTATCATACATCACTTTTCTAATGAAATTTAAACATATTCAGGAGGACAGAGCTATAAAGAAGTTATATATAATATACTGCTATAAACTTCTCATATTGTTCACAGTAGACATTTTTCTCACAATGTTTTTCTTCTTTTCAATAGAGGGGAGTAGAAACTTGTGAACTAAAATGACAACTGTATATAAACTACAATAAGGACTTGTGATGAAGAGAGAGCCTAGGATCGAGAGTCATGAGATGTTGATCTGGTCTTCTGTTACTACCTAGGTGTGAAAACATGAATATTTTATTCAACTTCTCTTAGCTAGTTCCCTTATTTGTAAAATAAAGGTATTGGGCTAAGATGGTTTCTAAAGTTTCTTCCAGCTTTATGATTCTGTCTAGGAGAATGAATATGCTTTCCCTTAGTTCTTGCTTTTCAGGATTTGTTCACATTATTAGAAATTAAGGCTATATGTTGAAATTGTTATAGAAGTAGCAAATTGTTATAATTTCCTATGTGCAAATCTATTAAGAAAGCATCATTATATGTCTCCAGTAGTCAACCAAGGATTACTGCAACACTTCATTTATCCCATATTGGTAGAGAGTGAAGTGTTTCACAAGCGTGAATTTTCCAAAAAATTGATACATAGCCTTTTAAGAATAAAAAATCTTTCTTTATCATGTAATGGAAATATCAGAAATATGTTCTATATTCCTATCTCCTTTACAGCAAAAGTTATAAGTATATGTAATTCGGGGCTGTTCAGAGTTCTTTTTACTGGCTTTTGTTCATCCAGGAGAACCTTCACTAGCACTTTGAGCCTTGACTTAACAGTCAATGAATAGGGCTAATAGATTCAGTAAACAACTGTTAAGTCATTAACGCATGATAATGTAATTAATGAATCAATTTCTCTTCAATATTTAAACTCATTATTAAATTAGCTAATTAAACCCTACTAAATGACAATCACAGATCTGTCTGATTCTCTTTATCTCTAAAATCAACTGACAGAACTATCAATTAAAATTAATTATGAATATTTAAATGTTTCAAAAGTTATTTTAGATTAGTCTTATAAAATTAGTAAACTACATTCTTTTAAGTATCTCAAATATCTGAAAAGAATATATACATAAATATGCATGATAATTTCAAAAGCATATGGAAAAATCTAGAACAAAAATATTATTGCCATCAGATAGATGTGTGTGTGTGTGTGTGTAAACTTAGTGTTACAGTAACCTTATAAGTCCCTGAAGAGAAGAATTTTCTTTATCAAATAACTGGCTGATGTTGTATCAAGGGTGAATTGATTATATACCTAACCTCACTAATTATGGCAAACTAATTCAGCTTTAAAGTGAAACTTGTGAGTTGATTACTCTTTGTTAGAACTTCCCAGTTTTAGTCATTCATGTAAGTTTCTAAGTTTCTATTTCTTGAAATGATAAATTTCTAGATTTCACTTCATCAGGATTACAGATTCAGGGTCCTTTCATTTATATATAATGCTTCCCTAATGGGTAACATGCTTTTAAAGCTTTTAGTTTGGATTAAAATCATATATAACTATGATTATAGACCTGTGTACTAACCAAAAAGTGAAGACTATATCCTTATAATTTGAGTTGCTATCATTCTGCTTTTTCTGTATTTATTTTTGGAAACTTTAACCTGTACTTTCTTTCTGTACATTATATATCATTAACCATTTTGAATGATAGTTTTTATATCAAGATAAATATACTAATAAAGTGTATATTCAAATTGTCAGGAGTCAGCCAGTGAGTGTCCATTTCTTTATTTTCTTATCCCCTTTAGCATCTCTCAAAATATCTTACCCTACTTTCCTTACATCATGATAATAATAAGATATTCCAGGATCATCTTGATTTTTTTTCCTTACCAAGGGGAAAAAATATGGAAACAATTACTCTCCAATGATCCCTCATTTCTTTTAATAGAAAATAGAATTAAAGACCAAATTTGTATAGGAGTATATGGGTGAATGCTGGTGCTAGACAAAATAATGTGCTGTGGGGCAAAATCAGTGATCGAGTTGAGGAAAGTATGCCTTTTTAGGTCATGGTTTCACACTGACATTTATGATGTAATTCTAAATATATAAGATATATATTACATGCAGTGTATACCAATGTCATATTTATATTTCATTAAAAAGTTTTTAAACTTTAATTTTCTAGAGCACAAGCTGATTGGGCACATACATTTGACCTATAATAACTACTCCAATTTAACAGTGTTTGCAGCTCATAACTCTTATTTGCAAGTCATAAGATTGACAAAGTGTTATTTTGCTGCCCTGTGTATTATAACATCTCAAGTTTCTTTTGGTGTAGGAGATTTTTTTATTCTGAATTAAAGCAGTAAACAGGCTGCTTTGCTTTTTGAGTTGATTTTTTTTTCTCTTATTTTTTTCTGTGCTCACTTCCACTGCAGGTGAATCCTACTACTTTTTAGGTTGATGTAGTTCCATTTGTTCATTTTTGTTTTTATTTCCCTTACTCGAGGAGATGTGTTCAGGAAAAGTTGCACATGTTTTTTGTTTTTTAAATTTTTTATTAAGGTATTATTGATATACACTCTTATGAAGGTTTCACATGAAAAAACAATGTGGTTACTACATTTACCCATATTATCAAGTCCCCACCCATACCCCAATGCAGTCACTGTCCATCAGTGTAGTAAGATGCCACAGAATCACTGTTTGCCTTCTCTGTGCTACACGCTTGTGTGAGTGACCTCCCACACCATGTTTACTAAACATAATACCTCTCAATCCCCTTCTCCCTCCCTCCCGACCCGTGTTCCCACAGCCCTTCCCTTTGGTAAGCACTAGTCCCTTCTTGGAGTCTCTGAGTCTGCTGATATTTTGTTCCTTCAATTTTGCTTCTTTGTTATACTCCACAAATGAGGGAAATCATTTGGCACTTGTCTTTCTCCACCTGGCTTATTTCACTGAGCATAATATCCTCCAGCTCCATCCATGTTGTTGCAAATAGTAGGATTTGTTTCTTTCTTATGGCTGAATAGTATTCCATTGTGTATATGTACCACCTCTTCTTTATCCATTCATCTACTGATGGACACTTAGGTTGCTTCCATATCCTAGCTATTGTAAATAGTGCTGCGATAAACATAGGGGTGCATATTTCTTTTTGAATCTGAGAAGTTGTATTCTTTGGGTAAATTCCAAGGAGTGGGATTCCCGGGTCAAATGGTATTTGTATTTTTAGTTTTTTAAGGAACCTCCATATTGCTTTCCACAATGGTTGAACTAGCTTACATTCTCACCAGCAGTGTAGGAGGGTTCCCCTTTCTCTGCATCCTTGCCAGCATTGGTTGTTCTTAGTCTTTTGGATGGTGGCCATCCTTACTGGTGTGAGGTGATATCTCATTGTGGTTTTAATTTGCATTTCCCTGACGATTAGTGATGTGGAGCATCTTTTCATGTGTCTGTTGGCCATCTGAATTTCTTCTTTGGAGAACTCTCTCTTCATATCCTCTGCCCATTTTTTAATCAGGTTATTTGCTTTTTTGGCGTTGAGGCATGTGAGTTTTTATATATTTTGGATGTTAACCCCTTGTTGGATATGTCATTTACAAATATATTCTCCCATACTGTAGGATGCCTTTTTGTTCTGTTGATGGTGTCCTTTGCCATACAGAAGCTTTTTAGTTTGTTTTAGTCCCATGTGTTCATTTTGCTTTTGTTTCCCTTGCTCGAGGACATGTGTTCAGGAAGAAGTTGCTCATGCTTATATTCAGGAGATTTTTGCCTATGTTGTCTTCTCAGAGTTTTATGGTTTTATGACTTACATTCAGGTCTTTGCTCCATTTCGAGGTTACTTTTGTATATGGGGTTAAAAAATAATCCAGTTTCATTCTCTTGCATGTAACTGTCCAGTTTTGCCCACACCAGTTGTTAAAGAGGCTATCACTTCCCCACTGTATGTCCATGGCTCCTTTATCATATATAAATGACCATATATGATTGGGTTTATATCAGGGCTCTCTAGTCTGTTCCATTGGTCTATGGGTCTGCTCTTGTGCCAGTACCAAATTGTCTTGATTACTATGGCTTTGTAGTAGAGCTTGAAGTTGGGGACCATAATCCCCCCAGCTTTATTCTTCCTTCTCAGGATTGCTTTGGCCATTTGGGGTCTTTTATGGTTCCATATGAATTTTAGAAGGATTTTCTCTAGTTCATTGAAGAAAGCTTTTGGTATTTTGATAGGAATTGCATTAAATCTGTAGATTGCTTTAGGCAGGATAGCCATTTTGACAATATTCTTCTTATCCATGAGCATGGGATGTGTTTCCATTTATTGGTATCTTCTTTAATTTCTCTCATGAGTGTCTTGTAGTTTTCAGAGTACAGGTCTTTCAATTCCTTGGTTAGGTTTATTCCTAGGTATTTTATTTTATTAGATGCAATTGTGAATGGAATTTTTTTCCTCATTTCTCTCTCTGCTAGTTCATTGTTAGTATATAGGAACGCCACTGATTTCTGCATATTAATTTTGTATCAGACAACTTTGCTGAATTCAGATATTAGATCTAGTAGTTTTGGAGTGGATTCTTCTGGGTTTTTTATGTACAATATCATGTCATCTATGAACAGAAACAGTTTGACTTCCTCTTTGCCAGTCTGGATGCCTTTTATATCTTTGTGTTGTCTGATTGCTGTGGCTAGGACCTCCAGAACTATGTTGAATAAAAGTGGGGAGAGTGGGCGTCCTGGTCTTGTTCCCAATCTTAAAGGAAAAGCTTTCAACTTCTCACTGTCTTCATTAAATGTTTGATAAAACTCAGTAGTAAAGCCATATGGTCCAGGGATTTTGTTCTTAGGTAGTGTTTTGATTACCAATTCAATTTCATTGCTGGCAATTGGTCTGTTCAGATTTTCTGTTTCTTTCTGGGTCAGCCTTGGAAGGTTGTATTTTTCTAGAAAGCTGTCCATTTCTTCTAGGTTATGCAGTTTGTTAGCATATAATTTTTCATAGTATTCTCTAATAATTCTTTGTATTTCTGTACTGTCTGTAGTGATTTTTCCTTTCTCATTTCTGATTCTGTTTATGTGTGTAGACTCTATTTTTTTCTTGATAACTGTAGCTAGGAGTTTATCTATTTTGTTTATTTTCTTGAAGTACCAGCTCCTGCTTTCATTGATCCTTTCTATTGTTTTATTCTCTTAATTTTATTTATTTCTGCTCTAGTCTTTATTATGTCCCTCCTTCTACTGACTTTGGGCCTCATTTGTTCTTCTTTTTCTAGTTTCATTAATTGTGAGTTTAGACTGTTCATATGGGATTGTTTTTCTTTCCTGAGGTTGGCCTCTAGTGCAATATACTTTCCTCTTAGCATTGTCTTCGCTGCATCCCATGGATTTTGCGGTGTTGAATTATTGTTGTCATTTGTCTCCATATATTGCTTGATCTCTGTCTTAATTTGGTCATTGATCCATTGGTTATTTAGGAGCATGTTGTGAAGCCTCCATCTGTTTGTGGGTTTTTCATTTTCTTTGCGTAATTTATTTCTTGTTTCATACCTTTGTGGTCTGAGAAACTGGTTGATACAATTTCAATCTTTTTGAATTTACTAAGGCTCTTTTTGTGACCTAGTATATGATCTATTCTTGAAAATGTTCCATGTGCACTTGAGAAGAATGTGTATTCTGCTGCTTTCGGGTGTAGAGTTCTGTAGATGTCTGTTAGGTCCATCTGTTCTAATGTGTTGTTCAGTGCGTCTGTCTCCTTACTTATTTTCTGTCTGTTTGGTCTGTCCTTTGGAGTGAGTGGAGTGTTGAAGTCTCCTAGAATGAATGCATTGCATTCTATTTCCCTTTTTAATTCTGTTAGTATTTGTTTCACATATGTAGGTGCTCTTGTGTTGGGTGCATATTTATTTATAATGGTTATATCTTCTTGTTGGATTGACCCCTTTTTCATTATATAGTGTCCTTCTGTGTCTCTTGTGACATTCTTTGTTTGGAAGTCTATTTTGTCTGATACAAGTTCTGCAACTCCTGCTTTTTTCTCCCTATTATTTGCCTGAAATGTCTTTTTCCATTGCTTCACT
This sequence comes from Phataginus tricuspis, assembly GCA_029783875.1. Taxonomy (NCBI): domain Eukaryota; kingdom Metazoa; phylum Chordata; class Mammalia; order Pholidota; family Manidae; genus Phataginus; species Phataginus tricuspis. The sequence continues at coordinate 44,412,404 of JAQQAC010020896.1, read as the reverse complement.
TTTAGTTTGTGTATATCTTTGGGTTTAAAGTGCTTCTCTTGTAGGCAGCATAGAGATGGGTCTTGGTTTTTTATCCATTCATTGACTCTATGTTTTTTGAATGTGTGCATTTAGACCATTTACATTTAGGGTGATTTTCGATAGGTATGTACTTATTGCCATTGCAGGCTTTAGATTTGTGGTTACCAAAGGTTCAAAGTCAACTTCCTTACTATCTAATAGTCTCACTCAACTCACTTAATATGCTATTACAAACACAATCTAAAGGTTCTTTTTTTATCCTCCTTTTCTTCCTCCTCCATTCTTTATATATTAGGTATCATATTCTGTACTCTTTGTCTATCCCTTGATTGACTTTGGGGATAGTTTGATTTAATTTTGCATTTGCTTAGTAATTAACTGTTCTACTTTCTTTACTGTAGTTTTATTACCTCTGGTGACAGCTATTAAACCTTAGGAACACTTCCATCTATATTAGTCCCTCCAAAAAACACTGTAGAGACAGTTTCTGGGAGGTAAATTCTCTCAGCTTTTGCTTATTGGGAAATTGTTTAATCCCTTCTTCAAATTTAAATGATTATCATGCCAGATAAAGTATTCTTGTTTCAAGGCCCTTCTGCTTCATTGCATTAAATACATCATGCCACTCCCTTCTGGCCTGTAAGGTTTCTGCTGAGAAGTCCGATGATAGCCTGACGGGCTTTCCTTTGTATGTGATCTTATTTCTCTCTGGAAGCTTTTAATAGTCTGTCTTTATCCTTGATCTTTGCCATTTTAATTACTATATGTCTTGGTGTTGTCTTCCTTGGGTCCCTTGTGTTGGGAGATCTGTGCATCTCCATGGCCTGAGAGACTATCTCCTTCCCCAGATTGGGGAAGTTTTCAGCAATTACCTCCTCAAAGACACTTTCTATCCCTTTTTCTCTCTCTTCTTCTTCTGTTACCCCTATAATGCTAAGATTGTTCCATTTAGATTGGTCACACAGTTCTCTCAATATTCTTTCATTCCTAGAGATCCTTTTTTCTCTCTGTCCCTCAGCTTCTTTGTATTCCTGTTCTCTATTTTCCATTTCATTTATCATCTCCTCCACCATATCTAATCCACTTTTAACACTTTCCATTGTATGTTTCATTTCTGATACTGTGTTCTATAATGATTGGATCTCTGACTGGAATTCATTCCTGAGTTCTTGAATATTTTTCTGTACCTCCATGAGTATGTTAATGATTTTTATTTTGAAATCCCTTTCAGGCTGATTCATGAGGTTGATTTCATTTGAATTTTCTCAGGGGTTGTATTCATAATTTTACTTTGAACCAGGTTTCTTTGGCATTTCATGTTTGTATAGGCACCCTCTAGTGCCCAGAAGCTCCACTCTCTGGAGCTGCTCAGCCCCTGAAGCAATGTTGCGGGTCGCAGGGGAGTGGTATTGGTGCCTGGGGGGAGGAAAGAGCTCTTTCCTGCTTCCTGGCTGCTATGCCTGTCTCCACTGCCTGAACCAGTGGGCTGAGCACACAGGTATAAGCCTCTGTGCTTTGCGATTTTAGTTGCCAGGAGAAAGGCTCAGTAGACTGCATATCATGGAGGGGTTCCTTGGATCTGTGTAGCCAGCCAGGGAGCTGGAGCTCCTAAAGATCGTGAAAGTTCCCAACCTGCTGGGCAGAGTGCACCTGGACGATTTTGTCTACCTGTCGTTTCTCCTGAGCAATAAGCTCTGTGCAATCCTTGCCCCTTTAGCAGCCGTCTTGCTAAGGGCTTCTTTGTTAGGAAGTCTCTCAGACTGCCCACCTTTCTATTGTCCTAGAGCAGCTGGATATAGATCCCTGCTTTCCACAAGTGGCTGTAATCTCAGTCTCTCCATGTATTCTGCCTGTCTTAGCTTTCCAACCCCCTAATCACAAGAATACCATGAAATATAGGTTTGTGCTCCCAGGTCAGATCTCCGGAGTTAGGTATTCAGCAGTCCCAGGCCTCCACTCCCTCCCTGCTCTGTTTCTCTTCCTCCTGCTGGTGAGCTAGGTTGGGGGAAGGGCTTCAGTCCCACTGGGCCACAGCTTTGGTACATTACCCTTTTCTGTGAGGTTTATTCTTTTCTCTAGGTGTATGCAGTTTGGTGCAGTTCTCTTTCCTGTTGCTCTTTCAGGATTAGTTGTATTAATTATGCTCATGTTTATATTCAAGAGATTTTTGCCTGTTTTCTTCTGTTTCGAGTTTTCTTTTGTATATGGAGTTAGATAATAATCCAGTTTCATTCTCTTACATGCAGCTGTCCAGTCTTGCCAAAACCAGTTGTTGAAGAGGCTGTCATCTCCTCATATTATATAAATGGCTCCTTTATTGTATATTAATGGCCATATATGTGTGAGTTTATATCTGGGCTCTCTTTTCTGTTCCATTGACCTATGGGTCTGTTCTTATGCCAGTACCATATTGTTTTGATTACTCTGGCTTCATTGTAGAGCTTGAAGTTGGGGGTTGTAATCCCCACAGCTTTATTCTTCCTTCTCAGGTTTGTCTTGGTTATTCAGGGCCTTTTGTGGTCCCATATGAATTTTAGAACTATTTGTTCTTGTTTGTTGAAAAATACCATTGGTATTTTGATAGGGATTTCATTGAATCAGTAGATTGCTTTAGGCAGGATGGACATTTTGACAATATTAATTTTTCCTATCCATGAGCATGGGATGTATTTCCAATATTGGTGTCTTCTTTAATTTCTCTCATGAGTATTTTGTAGTTTTCAGGGTATAGGTCTTTCACTTCCTTGGTTAGGTTTATTCCTAGGTATTTTATTCTTTTTGATGCACTTGGAAATAAAATTGTTTTCATGATTTCTCTTTCTGCTAGTTCATAGTATATAGGAATGCAATAGATTTCTTTGTATTAATTTTATATCTGGAAACTTGCTGAATTCAGTTACTAGTTCCAGTAGTTTTGGGGTGAACTTTTTAAGGGTTTTTATGTGCAATATCATGACATCTGCAACTTGTGACAGTTTAACTTCTTCCTCGCCAAACTGGGTGCACTCTATTTCTTTGTGTTGTCTGATTGTTGTGGCTAGGACATCCAGTATTTTGTTGAATAAAAGTGGTGAGAGTGGGCATCGATTCATGTTCCTGCTCTTAGCGGAAAAGCTTTCAGCTTCTTGCTGTTAAGTTTGATGTTGGCTGTGGGTTTGTCATATAAGGTCTTTATTATGTTGAGGTAGTTGCTCTCTATACCCATTTTGTTGAAAGTTTTTACCATGAATGGATGTTGAATTTTATCAAATGCTTTTTCAGCATCTATTGAGATGATCATGTGATTTTTGTCCTTCCTTTTGTTGATGTGGTGGATGATGTTGATGGATTTTCGAATATTGTACCACCCTTGCATCCCTGAAATAAATCCTACTTGATCATGATGGATGATCTTTTTAATGTATTTTTTAATTTGATTGCTAGTATTTTGTTGAGTATTTTTCATATATGTTTATCAGGGATATTGGTCTGTAATTTCCTTTTTTTTGTGGTGTCTCTTTGCCTGGTTTTGGTCTTAGAGTGATGCTGACCTCAGAGGATGAGTTTGGAAGTATTCTCTCCTCTTCTACTTTTTTGGAAAGCTTTAAGGAGGATGGGTATTTTGTCTTCTCTAAATGTTTGATAAAATTCAGCAGTGAAGCCATCTGGTTCAGGATTTTGTTCTTAGGTAGTTTTTTGATTGCCAGTTTAATTTCATTGCTGGTAATTGGTCTGTTCAGATTTTCTGTTTCTTTCTGGGTCAGCCTTGGAAGGTTGCATTTTTCTAGAATGTTGTTCATTTTTCTAGGTTCTCCAATTTGTTGGCATATAAATTTTCATAGTATTCTCTAATAAATCTTTGTAATCTGTGGTGTCTGTAGTGATTTTCCCTTTCTCAATTATGATTCTGTTTATGTGTGTAGACTCCCTTTTTTTTCTTGAAAAGTGTGTCTAGGGGTTCATCTGTTTTGTTTATTTTCCCGAAGTACCAGCTCCTGGTTTCATTGGTTCTTTCTATTGTTTTATTCTTCTCAATTTTATTTACTTCTGCTCTGATCTTTATTATGTCTCTCATTGTACTCTTTTGGGTGTCATTTTTTTCTTCTCTTTCTAGTTTCATTGATTGTGGGTTTAGACTGTTCATTTGGGATTGTGCTTTCTTGAAGTAAGCCTGTATTGCAGTATACATTCCTCTTAGAACTGCCTTTGCTGTGTCCCACAGATTTTGGTGTGTTCTGTTGTTGTTTTTGTTTGTCTCCATATATTTCTTGATCTCTGTTTTTATTTGGTCATTGATCCATTGATTATTTAGGAGCATGTTGTTAAGCCTCCATTTGTGGGATTTTCTGTTTTCTTTGCATAATTTATTTTTAGTGTCATACCTTTGTGGTCTGAGAAGCTGGTTGGTACAGTTTCAATCCTTCTGAATTTACTGAGGCTCTTTTTGTGGCCTACTATGTGATCTATTCTGGAAAATATTTCATGTGCACTTGAGAAGAATGTGTGTCCTGTTGCTTTTGGGTGGAGTGTTCTGTAGATGTGTGTTAGGTCCATGTGTTCTAATGTGTTGTTCAGTGCTTCTGTCTCCTTACTTATTTTCTTACTGAATGATCTGTCTTTTGGAGTGAGAGGTGTGGTGAAGTCTCCTAAAATGAATGCATTGCATTCTATTTCCCCCTTTAATTCTATTAGTATTTGTTTCACATATGTAGGAGCTCAGATATTTCTAATTTTTATATCCTCTTGTTGGACTGACCCCTTTATCATTATGTAATGTCCTTTGTCTCTTGTTACTTTCTTTATTTTGAAGTCTGTTTTCTCTGATCCAAGTACTGCCACTCCTGCTTTAATGTTCCTATTATTTGCATGAAATATCTTTTTCCATCCCTTCACTTTCAATCTGTGTATATCTGGGTTTGAAGTGAGTCTCTTGTAGGCAGTATATGGATGGGTCTTTTTTTAAATCTATTTTTCAACTCTATGACCTTTGACTGGTACATTCAGTCCATTTATACTTAGGGTGATTATCAATAGATATGTACTTATTGCCATTGCAGGCTTTAGATTTGTGGTTACCAAAAGTTCAAGGGCAACTTCTTTCCTATGTAACAGTGTAAATTGACTTGCTTAATAGTGGGGGTTTTTTCCTCCTTCTTTTTCCTTCCTCTTTCACTCTTTATATATTAAGTGTCATATTCTGTATTCTTTGTGTATCCCTTGACTGACTTTGGGAGTAGTTGATTTAGTTTTACATTTGCTCAGTAATTAATTGTCTACTTCATTTACTGTGGTTTTATTTTTTCTGGGAACAGCTATTTAGCCTTAGGACCACTTTCATCTATACCAGTCCCGTTAAAATACACTGTAAAGATGGTTTGTGGGGTATAAATTTCCTCAGCTTTTGCTTCTCTGGAAATTGTTTAATCCCTGCCTCAAATTTAAATGATAATCTTGCCAACTAGAGTATTCTTGGTTGGAGGCCCTTCTGCTTCATTGCATTAAATATATCATACCACTCCCTTCTGGCCTATAAGGTTTCTGCTGAGAAGTCTGATGATAGCCTGATGTGTTTTCTTTTGTATGTGATTTTTTTCTCTCTTTGGCTGCTTTTAATATTCTCTCCTTGTCCTTGATTTTTGCTATTTCAATTATTATATGTCTTGGTGTTGTCTTCCTAGGGTCTCTTGTGTTGGGAGATCTGTGCACTTCCATGGCCTGAGTGACTATTTCCTTTCCCAGATTGGGAATGTTTCCAGCAATTATTTCCTCAAAGACACTTTCTGTCCATTTTTCTCTCTCTTTTTCTTCTGATACTCCTATAATGTGAATATTGTTCCATGGCCGTATGGCTGCAGGGCTACAAGGCTGCTGGACATCAGAGACTGGAGTGGTGGCATTGCTGAAGACAGAGATTGAGATGGCTGCAGGTGCAGAGAGTCTCAGAATCAGAGACAACAAGCTTGCTGCATGCAGACTCACTCTGAATGGATGGGATTCTAGTTATTGACCTACCACCATGGGAGTATAGTTGGGTATAAACCCTTTCACCCAAAGAACATTCCATTGTCTTTGTTCAGTCTCGCTGAATCCATAATGAACTTGCCTGTGGCTGAAACCCATTGACAAGGCATCTTCTCTTTCCTTTTTCCTGCCCAATTCAAATTTCAAAGCACATCTTAGTAAACCAACTTAAGCTCTGGATGAAAGTTTACAGAGCTCTTTTGTTCAAGATACACAGGGGCTTTTGAGCAATGCTATTCAAAGTGTGATCCTTGGACCATGGCTTGTCTTGGAACTGTTACCAGACCACAACAAGGTAAAAATGTAAATAAGTGGCCTCTAAGTGCATTCTTTAATTCAGTAGATATTTTTTGGAGAAGGATGTTAGGAATACATTCTCAAGAAACCTCTGTGTTGATTTGTATCTGACACAAGCTCTGAACAGAAAGAACACCTACTGAAGAACAAAGTTATTGGGACTCAAATAATTTCCTCCACCTTGTGTGGCACAAGGGTTAATTAAGCTAAGTATATTAAGTCAGAACACTCAGTTCTCCTACACTTCACTGCTTTCAATAAAAAATAATGACCTTGCAGTGGAGAAAAAAAAATCAAATAAAATCAGTATGACTATTATTGTATGGTGTTAATTCTTGGGAGGATGGCAAGTAGACCCTAAAGCTCCAGTTTCCTGTTTAGCTGACAAGGGTCTAACCAGGATGGGATACTGTACATTATTAGGCAGAGAGAACCCCAAATTAGCTAACAGTTTTCCAAGTCAATTGATTTCCTGATCTGTATCTCTGTCTTTGATTAAGTTTTGTAATAAAAACCAGTGATTCTCAAACTTGAGTGTGACTCAGTCACCTGGAGGGTTTGTTCAGCTATGCATTGCTAGGTTCCACTTCCAGGAATCTGGAATCAGTAGGTCTCAGACTGAGCTTGAGAACTTCCATCACATTCCCAGGTAACACTACGGATGATGGTCCAAGAGCCATAGAAGACGATCCATATATATTTTGAGCTCGTGGTGAAGCCATCACTGGGGGTTTTCAGCTGTCTTGTGGAGTTTGATTGAAAAAATATTTACTTGGAATATGTAAACAGAAGAAATAAAAGGGAGGAAAACTCTTGGGTTATTTAAAAATACTAGCATCCTAATTTATATTGTGGAGATAATTCAGGGTGTGTTTTGATAGCCCTTTTTGTGTTTCTTCAAGGGAAACTGAGTTCCTAGACAGTGTTTCTCTCATTCCTTTTACCCATTATCCACAGAGCTGCTGTCAGAGACTATAAATATCAACTCCAGTGGTCCTTATTACAGTGACTCACATTTAATCAGTTTTATCTGGATAATAGCAATTGCTTTTGAAGCATCAAGGAAAGGATATCCAGAAATATGGAGACCTGTATTGCTTAAGTTTCTATGTCAAAAGGAGTCATCCTATGTTTCAGAAGTCAGTAAATAGGACTATTTGAGGATCTAAAAATCACTAAAGGCCTATGTTTTGGTGAAAATGTTGAAGATGTTTAGTTTTTCATTTATAGACCTTCTTCAGAACTATTTTCTAGGTGAGGTTTCACGATCATGTAATCTCTAGTTCTGGAGGACAGCACACTCACTTCTCAGAGGTATCTGAGAGGGAGCAGCACCCTCAAAGGTCTCTTCTTTACCTTTCAGCCTGAAGGGTGCACTACGGAGTTAGCAATCCTTGTCCTCTGACAGCTGCAGCTCCTTGGTATTCACAGAGCGGTGCCAGTGATTGCTCTGCTCTGCCTCCCGCCCACGCTGGGGATCCTCCCGAGACATGTCATCTCCATCACCACAAGTCGATACTCATTTGCTTTCTTCAAGGTCCACAGCACTGGCCTACAGGGATGCATCAGACAGTCGCATTGTCAAAGTGGTTAAGTGCAAAGTCTAATTCCTGGTCTAAGCATCATTCGACCTCCAGTCCCTGTGTGACTACATCCCAAAGAAAATAAATTGCAATTTACCAAATGATTATTTGCCACCTAAAAAAACAAAGCTAATGCCAAGAAACCAATTCAACGCAAGTCATATCAGAGACTGAAAGCTAAGAAAGTGATTAGGACTTGTCTGAATTTGTGAATAATGTTTTTGGTAGCTTGACAAATAATTACAAAGGATTTGGCAGAGAGGATAGATTACCTCACACCTTTATGATGTGAAATTTAAAAAATCTAATAGGGAGTTTTCTCTTAATACTCTTATTCTTTAAAATGATTGTTATTAAGTAAATGAAGTGCCCAAGAGTTTCACATCATATGTAGTATAGATCCAAAATCCCTTGCCTGAAACTTGGGATCAAATGTGGTTTTGAATTTAATTTTATTTTTTAAGAGTAGTTTAAGTTCACAAGAAAATTAAGGGGAAGGGGAAGATTTCCCATAACCTCCTGGTTCCCACACATACATTGCCTCCCCCATTATCAGGATTATTCCCAAATTTGTGTTAAAATTCAGAAATTTTCAGATTTTTGAAACTACTGTGGACATAAACTGCATATCATGTAGTTCCTGCGGGTTCTGGGGAAGCATCCCACAACCAAATATTAATATTCCTACAACTAAATGGATGAATAGTCACATGAAGTGTGATTTTTAAAAAGAGCTGTAAATACAGGTTGAATCTAGGTTCTGTTGCCAAAAGATTTGTGAAGCACTTGGTTTTTTCAGAACGTTTTGAATTTTATAACCACAGATAAGGAATCATGAATTTGTACCAAGCTCGTATATGTTATTATCAATTCACTGATGTTGCGTATTCCCTGTAAATTAGGAGACTCGCTTTCTGATTGACATCAAAGTGAAAGCAGGTATTTCCCTTAGAGCAGAAACATGGCTTTCTGTGCCACACAATGAGCTACCCCTACTAAATTAACAGATTAGGTATAGTTTCTGTTTGTTTAATCTTAAGAAATTTGTGGGGACAACAAAAGGATGTAACATGGTACCTCATTGACCAGAGATATTCAATAAATGTCCATTTCATTTCACTTTTCTTACTAGCAATTTCACTTTCTTACAGAATTTGGGATAACTTTGCCCATATGTATATGATCCTGACACTCAAAATGTACAGATCAACTTAGCAGTGTGCCTTAAGAATGGTCTCTGGGCAGTATGTATTCCTGTTTTTATATGTCCAGGGTAAGATAGGTATTTTGCTAAAAATTCAAAGCCTGTTTCAGACATTACCCTTTAGCCTGCTCTTACTTGCTGTATATGAGGCTGTCTGTATATAGACATGGGCAAATCTTACATCCATATATCTTTGCATGTTCATGGCTATGTATGCTGTGTGTTACTGTTTCAGAGTTCTGTGATCCAAGTCCCATGGTAACACATTCACTCATCTTATTTCTGCAGTTTTTCCGTTCGGAATAATTTGGGTGGTTTTTTGAAGTTTATTTTGTCGAATGTAAATGAATCGTTTTTTTGTCTAGATAACCTTCAACTGTGCAGGCTCTAATACTTGGGAATTTAGTACTGGGCAGTTACCAGAAAGTGGACATTAATATCTAGCTGTTGAGTTGCTTAGCTAAAAAAGAAACCTCACCTTCAAGTTTTACTTTGTCCTGTCCATTTTTAACCATTCCTTTATCCTAATAAAATTCTCTGGTTTATGGAGCATAAGTATTCACAGCTCAAAGAAAATCACTCAAGATTAATTACAACAATTTCTAGCACAGCATAGGAAGAATTTATAAATATATATTGTATGTTTGTGAATAAACTATTGCCTAGATAATATTTCACTTAGACCTCATTTTTACTTTCTTCGTCTGTAAGGGCTTAATGGTGTCTGTGGCCAGGGGTCCCATAAAATTGCATGTGCAGATATAGTTCATAGCATTAGCTCTATTAAGAGCTGCAGATGTTTTGCATTCATGCAAACTGCATTAATTGATCTGTATCATACTTCTAGACAGATTTTTTGGAATATAAGGAGGGCACAGATGTTTGTTTCATGTTCTATGAAGAACAGCTTTGACTTTGTTATTGTGTGCCATCTACTTCCCAAGAACACCTGCATATTTTGGTTTATTTTTTAGTTCCTCATTCCTTGGTTTGCTTATTTTATCCACTCCATTGACTTTTACTGTGTGCCTTGTATATGTGAGACATTTTTCAAAGGCAGTATGTGTAGAGGAATACAGAAATACATTTTTTAATTATGTAAATTCCTTTAAATAAATATAAGGCAAACTTCTCAAAATCCTATTTCCTATAAGAAATAGCCATTCTTCACTACTAAAGAGCTAATTTTAAGAAAATTTGATGATAGACAAAAAGGAATATTGCAGCTTATCTCCTGGTACCCCAGTGGCCATAATTCGCAGGAGCTATTTTCCACAGCAAGCTATAGAATTTTGTGGAATAGTTCCCAGCAGCATACCCCCCCAGGTCAGTTTTCATGGCCAGAAGACACATCAGCATTCTTTATAAGAAATGAACCTAAGGCATAAGTGATGAAGGCCATTTGTGTCTAGTACAGAGTCAAGGTTGAAAATTAAGACCTTGGGCAAGTGGAAGTCAAATTGCAGCCTAGTAACCCAGCATGAGTCAGAGTCAGAAGATAAAGCATTAATCCAACTGAGGTTCATAACACAACCAGGGTCAATCTAGAGAGGAAAAAGTAGAAGGCTGAGAGGTAACTAATCTTCATCAAGAGGCCCTCTGTGCTCCAAGTCCTTGACTTCATGGATTCTTGTAGGTGTGAAACTGATTGCGTAGAAAGAAGCATAGGCAAGACAAAGCCAGGTGATAACCTGCTACTCACATCTGGTCCTGGATCCACAGTCAGCAGCTAAGCTGGAGAGAGACATTCTGACCTACAGATGCTAGAATGTTAAGTAGTAACTCCTAAGAAAATAACCTCAGTTTCATTCTGCTACTAAATTACTGTGAGATTTAAAGTAAATTTCTTAGCCATCCTTGGTTATAAGTGGTTACCTTATTTGTAAAATCACATTTAACTTCTTTTCTAACTTAATAATGGTAGTATTTTCAGTGTTGGCCCTAGTGAACATGAGAGTACCTCTGGTTATTTTCCCCCTTATATTAGTTTCATGCTCTATTTTATAGGCTTAAATTGGTGGTTTTAAGAAATCTGTATGTTAAATTCAAGTGTAAATACTATTTCATTCAGAGAGGGTCTTATATATGCCTACATCAGTGCACATTATAATCAAATTGCTTAAAGCCATTGACAGGCAGAGAATAATGAACAATGCATACATAAAACAAAAATATGAATGACAGCCAGCTTCTCAGAAACAATGCAAGCTGGAAAAGGCTATGGAGTGAAATCATCAAAGCACTGAAAGAAAAATGTTGTGAATCTACAATTCTATACTCAACTGAAAATGTTCAAAAAAAAAGTGAAATAAGATCTTTTTAAAAGTGAATTTCTAATTTTTACAATACTTTTAAAATCAAATAAAAATTGCAGCTATAGTATAAAGAATTCCCATACCCACACTCAGTTTCCCTTATTATCTTATATTATTATGGTACATTTGTCATAACCAATGAGCTGATATATAATTATTAAAAATCAGTATTTATTTAGATCTCCTTAGTTTTTACCAAGTATCTCTTTTCTATTCTGGTTGTGACAGTTTCTCAGACTTTCCTTATTTTTGATGACCTTGAGAGTGTTGAGGAGTACTGGTTAGCTGTTTTATAGAATGTCTCTCAAGTGTGGTTTGCTTGATGTTTCTTTCGTGATTAGACTGAGTGCAGTAAACTAAATATTTGTGCCTTTCCACCCTCCCCAAGTTAATATGGTTAAACTTTATCCCCATTGTGATGGTCTTGGAGGTGGGACCTTTGGGAGCTGATTAGGTCATGAGACAAGAATAGAATTAGTGCCCTTATGAAGAGACCCCAGAGAGATACCTCTCCTATTCTGCCATGTAAGGACAGTGGAATAATGGCCATTTATAAACCAGAAAGTGGGCTCTCTCTACATACTGAATATGCCAGTGCCATGATCTTGGATTTTCCAGTCTCTAGAACTAGGAGAAATAAATTTCTGTCGTTTAAAAACAACCCAGTCTAAGGTATTACATTATAACAATCTACATAGACTAAGATACTGAGGTTCTGTATTCTTGGGAGGAATATCACAGAAACAAAGTGCCATATTCATCACAGCATATCAAGTGTGTGATACTGTTAACATAATGATCATTGTTGATGTTTACCTTGATCATCTGGCTGAAATAGTGTTTGTCAGATTTTTCACTGTAAAGTTACGCCCCGACTTTCTGTACTGCATTTATACAAAAGAATACTTACCTTTTCAACTAGGGATTTATATCAGCACAGACTCATGCATATTATTTAGTTTGAGTTATAATAATGCTTCTTTCATTATTATTATTTATTTGCTGATCAAATTTTTCCAGCTTTGGCCAATCTTTTGCCCATTCATCTGCTCCTGAGCTACTTAGACATGGCCTCATCATGTAAGGTTTTGTTTTGTTTTATTTTGTTTTTGAGCATTTCCTTACTTTTTGGTATTACAAGATTCTCCAGGCTCATCTTGTGTCTTTCCTACCCCACCTTAGAATCAGACATTTCAACAAGGAGGCCTGGTTCCTTTTATTAGATACTGATATTAGAAACCAAGATCTCTTATTGTTACTGGGATGTTATTGCTTGTAAGGCCTCTTAGTTGAAACAAGGAAATACATGTGTGTATACTAAACTGTGTATATACACATATCTATAATCATGTCTGTAAACAACTGTATCTATATTAAGCTAAATATTAGGTCTTACTGGTGTCTCCAACACTGGTGTACCACTACCACATGATTATTATAGCCCCCTTCCCTTGCTTATTTTTAGCTTCCCATTCTAATAGTAAGAAAACTGACTCCCTTTGATCATCTACTTAGTTGTTCAATTCCAGTAGTTTCAAAATTGTTAATCCATACGCACATAGGAAATAATTCCATTAACTGTAGTACAGTGCTCATCACAGTTCATTTTGCCTTTAGTCTTACAGACTCCCTTCAATTTTCATGATCCTATTTCATTTTTATTTATTTATTTTTGGTATTGTTAATCTACAATTACATGTGCAACATTATGGTTACTAAACTCCCCACTTCATCAAGTCCCCCCCACATGCCCCATTACAGTCACTGCCCATCAACATAGTGAGATGCTATAGAATCACTCCTTGTCTTCTCTGAGTTGTACAGCCCTCCCCGTGTGCCCCCCCAACATTACATCTGCTAATTGTAATGCCCCTTTTTCCCCCTTGTCCCTCCCTTCCCACCCATCTTCCCCAGTCCCTTACCCTTTGATAACTATTAGTCCATTCTTGGGTTCTGTGAGTCTGCTGCTGTTTTGTTCCTTCCGTTTTTTTCTTTGTTCTTATACTCCACATGTGAGTGAAATCATTTGATACTTGTCTTTTTCTGCCTGGCTTATTTCACTGAGCATAATACTCTCTAGCTCCATCCATGTTGTTGCAAATGTCTGGATTTGTTTTCTTCTTATGCCTGAATAGTATTCCATTGTGTATATTTACCACACCCTCTTTATACATTCATCTACAGATGGACACTTTAGGTTGCTTCCATTTTTTGGCTATTGGAAATAGTGCTGCGATAAACATAGGGGTGCATATGTCTTTTTCAAACTGGGCGGCTGCATTCTTAGGGTAAATTCTTAGGAGTGGAATTCCTGGGTCAAATGGTATTTCTATTTTGAGTGTTTTGTGGAACCTCCATACTGCTTTCCACAATGGTTGAACTAATTTGCATTCCCACCAGCAGTGTAGGAGGGTTCCCCTTTCTCCACTTCCTTGCAAACATTTGTTGTTGTTTGTGTTTTGGATGTTGGCCAACCTCACTGGTGTGAGGTGATATCTCACTGTGGTTTTAATTTGCATTTCTCTGATGATTAGCGATGTGGAACATCTTTTCATGTGCCTGTTGGTCATCTGAATTTCTTCTTTGGAGAAGTGTCTATTCATGTCCTCTGCCCATTTTTTAATTGGATTATTTGCTTTTTGTTTGTTAAAGTTGTGAGTTCTTTATATATTTTGGATGTCAACTCAATATCGAATATGTCATTTATGAATATATTCTCCCATACTATAGGATATATTTTTGTTCTATTGATGGTGTCCTTTGCTGTACAGAAGCTTTTCAGCTTGATATATTCCCACTTTTTCATTTTTGCTGTTGTTTCCCTTGCCCGGGGAGATATGTTCATGAAGAAGTTGCTCATGTTTATGTCCAAGAGATTTTTGCCTATGTTTTTTTCTAAGAGTTTTATGGTTTCATGACTTACATTCAGGTCTTTGATCCATTTTGAGTTTACTTTTGTGTATAGGGTTAGACAATAATCCAGTTTCATTCTCTTCCATGTAGCTGTCCAGTATTGCCAACACCAGCTGTTGAAGAGGCTGTCATTTCCCCATTGTATATCCAAGGCTCCTTTATCATATATTAATTGACTGTATATGTTTGGGTTAATGTCTGGACTCTGTTTTGTTCTACTGGTCTGTGGGTCTGTTCTTGTGCCAGTACCAGATTATCTTGATTACTGTGACTCTGTAGTAGAGCTTGAAGTCTGGGAGCATAATTCCCCTGTTTTATTCTTCCTTCTCAGGATTGCTTTGGCTATTCGGGGTCTTTTGTGGTTCCATATGAATTTTACAACTATTCCTTCCAGTTCATTTAAGAATGCTATTGGTATTTTGATAGAGATTGCATTGAATCTGTAGATTGCTTTAGGTAGTATAGCCATTTTGACAATATTTATTCTTCCTAGCCAAGAGCATGGGATGAATTTCCATTTGTTAGTGTCCTCTTTAATTTCTCTTAGGAGTGTCTTGTAGTTTTCAGGGTATAGTTCTTTCACTTCCTTCGTTAGGTTTATTCCTAGATATTTTATTCTTTCTGATGCAATTGTGTATAGAATTGTTTTCCTGATTTCTCTTTCTGTTAGCTCATCGTTAGTGAATAGGAAAGCAACAGATTTCTGTGTATTAATTTTGTATCCTGCAATTTTGCTGAATTCAGATATTAGTTCTAGTAGTTTTGGAGTGGATTCTTTACGGTTTTTTATGTACAGTATCATGTCATCTGCAAATAGTGACAATTTGACTTCTTTCCAATCTCGGTGCCTTATATTTCTTTGTTTTGTCTGATTGCCGTGGCTAGGACCTCCAGTACTATGTTGAATAACAGTGGGGAGAGTCGGCATCCCTGTCTTGTTCTCGATCTTAGATGAAAAGCTTTCAGCTTATCACTGTTAAGTATGATGTTGGCTGTGGGTTTGTCATATATGGCCTTTATTATGTTGAGATACTTGCCCTCTATACCTATTTTGTTGAGAGTTTTTATCATGAATGGATGCTGAATTTTGTCAAATGCTTTTTCAGCATGTATGGAGATGATCATGTGGTTTTTGTTCTTTTTGTTGATGTGGTGGATGATGTTGATGGATTTTCAAATGTTGCACCATCCTTGCATCCCTGAGATGAATCGCACTTGATCATGATGTATGATCTTCTTGATGTATTTTTGAATTTGGTTTTGCTAAAATTTTGTTGAGTATTTTTGCATCTACCTTCATCAAGAATATTGGTCTGTAATTTTCTTCTTTGGTGGGGTCTTTGCCAGGTTTTGGTATTAGAGTGATGCTGGCTTCATAGAATGAGTTTGGAAGTATTCCCTCCTCTTCTATTTTTTGGAAAACTTTAATGAGAATAGGTATTATGTCTTCTCTATATGTCTGATAAAATTCAGCGGTGAATCCATCTGGCCTGGAAGTTTTGTTCTTGGGTATTTTTCTGATTACTGATTCAATTTTGTAGCTGGTTATCGGTCTGTTTAGGTTTTCTGTTTCTTCCTTGGTCAGTCTTGGAAGGTTGTATTTTTCTAAGAAGTTGTCCATTTCTTGTAGGATTTCCAGCTTGTTAGCATATAGGTTTTCATAGTATTCTCTAATAATTCTTGGTATTTCAGTGGGGTCTGTCATGATTTTTCCTTTCTCATTTCTGATTCTGTTTATGTGTGTAGATTCCCTTTTTCTCTAATAAATCTGGCTAGAGGTTTATCTATTTTGTTGATTTTTTTCAAAGAACCAGCTCTTGGTTTCATTGATTTTTTCTATTGTTTTATACTTCTCAATTTTATTTATTTCTTCTCTGATCTTTATTATGTCCCTCCTTCTGGTGACTTTGGGCCTCATTTGTTCTTCTTTTTCCAATTTCAAAAATTGTGACTGTAGACTATTCATTTGGGATTGTTCTTCCTTCTTTAAATAGGTGTGGATTGCAATATACTTTCCTCTTAGAACTGCCTTAGCTGCATCCCACAGCAGTTGGGGGCTTTGTGCTGTTGTTGTCATTTGTCTCCATATATTGTTTGATCTCTGTTTTAATTTGGTCATTGATCCACTGATTATTTAGGAGCATGTTGTTAAGCCTCCATGTATTTGTGAGCTTTTTGTTTTGTTTGTACAGTTTATTTTTAGTTTTAATTGTTTATGATCTGAGAATTTGGTTGGTACAATTTCAATCTTTGTATATTTACTGAGATGGTTTTGAAGCCTAGTATGTGGTCTATTTTGGAAAATGTTCCATGTGCTCTTGAGAAGAATGTGTATCCTGCTGCTTTTGGGTGTAGAGTTCTGTAGACGTCTGTTGGGTCCATCTGTTCTAGTGTGTTGTTCAGTGCCTCTATGTCTTTACTTATTTTCTGTCTGGTTGATCTGTCCTTTGGAGTGAGTGGTGTGTTGACGTCTTCTAAAATGAATGCATTGCTTTCTATTTCCTCCTTTAACTCTGTTAGTATTTGTTTCAGATATGTCGGCGCTCCTGTGTTTGGTGCATATATATTTATAATGGTTATATCCTCTTGTTGGACTGACCCCTTTATCAGTATGTAATGTCCTTCTTTATCTCTTGCTGCTTTCTTTGTTTTGAAGTCTATTTTGTCTGATATAAGTACTGCAATGCATGCTTTTTTCTCCCTATTGTTTGCATGAAATATCTTTTTCCATCCCTTCACTTTTAGTCTGTGTATATCTTTGGGTTTGAGGTGAGTCTCTTGTAAGCAGCATATAGATGGATCTTGCTTTTTTATCCATTCTATTACTTTGTGTCTTTTGATTGGTGCATTCAGTCCATTTACATTTAGGGTGATTTTTTGATAGATATGTGCTTACTGCCATTGCTGGCTTTAGATTCGTGGTTACCAAAGGTTCAAGGGTAGCTTCTTTAGTATTTAACAGTCTAACTTAACTCTTGTTAAATGATTATAAACATAGTCTGATGATTCTTTATTTCTCTCCTTTCTTATTCTTCCTCCTCCATTCTTTATATGTTAGGTGTTTTATTCTGTACTCTTTTACATTTCCTTTGACTGCTTTTGTGGATAGCTGATTTTATTTTTTGCCTTTAGTTTGTTCTTGGATGGTCTGCTTTCTTTGCTGTGATTTTATTTTCTCTAGTGACATCTCTTTTGCCTTTGGAGTGCTTCCATCTAGAGCAGTCCCTTTAAGATATCCTGTAGAGGTGGTTTGTGGGAGGCAAATTCCCTCAGGTTTTGCTTGTCTGGGAATTGTTTAATCCCTCCCTCAAATTTAAATGATAATCATGCTGGATACAGTGTTCTTGGTTCAAGGCCCTTCTGTTTCATTGCATTAAATATATCATGCCCTTCTCTTCTGGCCTCTAAGGTTTCTGTTGAGAATTCTGATGATAGTCTGATGAGTTTTCCTTTGTCGGTGATCTTTTTTCTCTTTCTGGCTGCTTTTAATTCTCTGTCCTTGTCTTTGGTCTTTGCCATTTTAATTATTATATGTCTTGGTGTTGTCTTCCTTGGGTCCCTTGTGTTGGGAGATCTGTGGCCTTCTGTGATCTGAGTAACTATTTCCTTCCCCACCTTGGGGAAGTGTTTCTCAATTATGTCTTCAAAGACACTTTCTATCCCTTTTTCTCTCTCTTCTTCTTCTGATACTCCTATAATGCGAATATTGTTCTGTTTGGATTGGTCACACAGTTCTCTTAATATTCTTTCATTCCAAAAGATCCTTTTATCTCTCTCTGCCTCAGCTTCTCTGTACTCCTGTTCTCTGATTTCTGTTCCATTAACAGTCTCTTGCACCTCATCCAGTCTGCTCATGAGTCCTTCAATCAATTGTTTCATTTCTGTAATGTCTCTCCTGACTTCCTTCCTTAGCTCTTGCACATTTCTCTGTAGGTCCATCAGCATGGTTATGACTTTTATTCTGAATTCTTTTTCAGGAAGTTTGTTTAAGTCTATCCCACCAGGCCCTCTCTTTGGGGTTGTCTGGGTTATCCTTGACTGGACCATATTCTTCTGTCTTTTTATGGCTATAGAAGTGGTCGCAGGCAGGTGCCATGAGTGTCAGCTGGGAGAACAAAGTCCCTTCCTGCTGTTTGTTCTCCTTGCCCTTCTCTGCAACCTGTGCTGGTCACCCGCACACTGGGAGGCAGTCCCTGGGATACTCCCCTGAGCTGTCATGGCTGCCCTCAGGCTAGTGTAGACAACTGCAGGGGTTTGCAGCCATGCCGGGTGCGTTCTAGACCTTGCCCTGGCTTCTGCGGCCCTTCCTGTTTAGCTGCACACCTGCCAGGAGGAGATTCTGTGTGGCTGCTGTGGGCAGGGCTGCTCTCCTGCTGATCTGCAGTTGTGGCAGATCCGCCGGACTCTTTGTGGCACCAGCCGGCGGGAATCAGTGGCACGCTGCTTATCGCTGTGAGGGGCTTTGGCAGGGTTGCTTTACCTGGCAGCCAATTAGGGGGCCTGAAATTCCTCAGGATTCCCAGCCTGCTGGGTTGAGTGCACTGGGATGATTTTGTTCTGCTATTGGGCCCTTGTCTCTTTAAGACTTTTAAAAAAGCGCCCGCTTTTCTTTTGTCCCAGGGAGCCGGCTGTGGGGACCCGCTCGCAGTCTCCATCTCGGATCCTGCCCTTCTGTTTCTCTAATCTCCGATACACTATGCGACGTGTGTCTGTGCTCCCGGTGCAGATCACCAGGGCTGGTTATTTAGCAGGCCTGTGCTTCCACTCCCTCCCCACTCTGATTCTTTTCCTCCCGCTGGTGAGCTGGGTGGGGGAGTGCTTGGGTCCCGCCGGGTCACAGCTTTGTATCTTACCCACTTCTTGAGGCGCTGAGTTCTTGCAGATGTAGCTGTAGCCTGACTGTTATACTATATCTTCTGGTCTTTCTTTTAGGAATTGTTGTATTTGTTGTATTTTCACAAATATATATGGTTTTGGGAGGAGATTTCCACCACCCTGCTCATGCCGCCATCTTCCCAGAATCCTCCTCTATTTCATTTTTAAAGTTACTTAGACCAACCTTTTTTCTCCCACCTTCAAGGACGTTGTTTCATACTTTTATTTTTTTCCCCCATAATTGGACTCATTTGTCACATTCTGTATTCTACTTTGGAATCCCCTGACTTCGTAAATGATTTTTCAAAACTTTGTATTCGTTAAATTTACTTCTTGTACTGTAAATTTCTATGGTATGTGTAGTGTCATGTGTCCAACTGATATCATACAGAATAGTTGTCCTAAAAAATTCCTGTTTCACATATTTAACCCCCCATATGAACTCCCAATGACCACTGATCTGTTTATAATCTCTATAATTTTAACCTTTTCCGAAATGTCGTCTAGTTGGACTCATACAATATGCAGTTTTTTCAAACTAGCTGCTTTCAACTAGCAATAGGCATTTAAGGTATAATCATGTTTTTTTGTGGCTGACAGCTCATGCATTTTTATTGTTGAATAGTATTACATTTTACAGATTTACTAGTTTGTTTATCCATTCAGAAGGATATCTTAGTTGTTTCCTTTTTTTGACGATTATAAATAAAGCTGCTATAACCATTTATGTGCACATTCTTACATAGGCATAAATTTTCATATCAGTTGAGTAAATACACAGAGCACAATTCCTGTGTCATAAAGATATTTTTTGAATATACAGGACTAAAAGAATGTATCATTAGCAGACAGTAACCATAGTATTATAAGAGGAAGTTCATAATGCAGAAGTAGAATTATACCAGATGAAAATAAATATCTACTTAAGAATTAAAGTATATTAGAAATGGCAAATATATCAATAAATATTTTGAAAACCCTTTACCTTACTTTTAAAATCTCTTTATAACTGTTTAAAATAAAAGTAACAATGTAATGTGGGGTTTATAAGTTAAATTATGAGAACAATGGCACAAAGACCAGAACAGGGCAAATGAAAGTACACTGTTATAGCTTATAAGGTATATATGAAAGTATGTAATACTACATAAAATAAACTTAATAAAGCATGCTGTAAATCAAATGGCACCTAATAAAAAAGTAAATAAAACTATAATTAATGAGCCAGTGAAGACAACATGATAGAATCATGAAAAATACATAAAAATCCAAACAAATGCAGGAAGTAGGAAAAAAGAGAACAAAAATAACTGAAAAATAGAACATAAATAACCCAGATGGTAGATTGAAACCCAATATATCAATAATTACCTTAAATGTAAATTGTCTAAATGCCCCATCAAATGTAGTGATAGCAAAGACTGGATTAAAAAATGGGACCTAACTATGTGCTTTGAAAATAAAGCTTACACAGAGTAAAAGTAAAAAATACCCAGGAAAAGATGTACCATGCTAATACTAATCAAGAGAAAGTTGCCATGACTGTACTAATATTAGTATATCAATATATATTAATATATTCTAGAACAAATATTGCCAGGGATAAGAGAATTATTGTTAATAGTGAAGTCTAGCAATCAAATGTATATAACAGTCTTGAATAGTCATTTACACAAAAACAGAGTTTCAAGTACATGAAGCAGTCACTTCTCACTATCTATGAATTTACTGTTATTTTGTTCACTTTTTGTTTTGTTTTTATATTCTACAAATAAGTGAGATCATATGGTATTTGTCTTTTTCTTCTTATTTCACTTGGCATAATATCCTCTAGGTCCATCCATGTTGTCACAAATGCAGGATTTCTTTCTCTTTTATGGCTGAATAATATTTCACTGTGTATATGTACCATATCTTCTTTATCCACTCATCTATTGATGGACAATTTCGTTGCTTCCATATCTTCACTATTGTAAACAATGCAACAACAAACATAAGAATGCATATATGTTTTTGAAATAGGCATTTTTGTCTTTTTCAGGTAAATTCCTGGAAGTGGAATTACTGGGTCATATGGCATTTCTAGTCTGAGGAACCTCTGTACTGTTTCTCACTGTGGTTGCACCATTTTACATCCTACACACAGTGTAGGAGGGTTCCCTATTCTCCACATCCTCACCAACACTTGATATTTTTTGTCTTTTGGATAGCAGCCATTCTAACTGGTGTGAGGTAATATTTCATTGTAGTTTGATTTTCATTTCACTGATGATTAGCAGTGTGGAGCATCTTTGCATGTGCCTGTTGACCATCTGTTTTTCTTCTTTAAAGAAATGTCTGTTCAGGTCCTTCACCCATTTTTTAACCAGGTTATCTGTTTTTTTGGCATTGAGACCTATGAGTTATTTATTTATTTTGGATGTTAATCCCTAATTGGTAAATCATTTATGAATATATTCTTCCATACTGTAGAGCACCTTTTTGTTCTGCTGATGGTGTCCTTTTCTGTACAGAAGCTTTTTAGTTTGATGTAGTTCCATTTGTTCAGTTTTGAATTTGTTACCCTTGCCTGAGGAGATATCTCCAGGAAAATATTGTTCATTCTTATGTTCAAGAGATTTTCCCCTATGTTGTCTTCTGAATTTTATGGTTTCATGTCTTACATTCAGGTCTTTGATCCACTTTGAGTTTACTTTTGTGTATGGACTTAGTAATCCATTTTCATTCTCTTGCATGTAGATGTCCAGTTTTCCTTTCACCAGTTATTGAATAGGCTGTCTTTTCCCCATTGTATATTCATGGTTCCTTTACTACATGTTAATTGACTGTAATGTTTGGCTTTGTATCTGGACTCTCTATTCTGTTCCATTGATCTATGGGTCTGTTCTTGTGCCAGTACCATACTGTTTTTATTACTGTAGCTTTGTAGTGTATCTTGAAGTCAGGGAGCATAATAAACCCCTGCTTTGTTTTTCTTTCTCAGTATTGCTTTGACTATTTGGCATCTTTTGTGGTTCCATATGAATTTTAGGATTATTTTTTATAGTTATTTGAAAAATGTTGTTGGTATTTTGATAGGGACTGCAATTAATCTATAAATTGCTTTGGGAAAAATGGCCATTTTGACATTATTAATTCTTCCTATCCGTGAGCATGGGATAACTTTAAATTTATTTGTGTCTTCCTTATTTCTCTCATTACTGTCTTATAAATTTCAGAGTACAGGTCTTCCACTTCCTTGGTTATATTTATTTCTAGGTATTTTATTCTTTTTGATGCAATTGTAAATGGAATTGTTTTCCTTATTTCTCCTGCTCCTTTCTTGTTAGTAAGTGACTGGTGGTTATCATGGGGGAGAGGTTAGGGTGGGAGGGTGAGAGGAATAAAAAGGCACAAAAGTTCTCAATCATAATATAAGTTGGTCACAAAGATGGTAGTCTAGCATTGAGAATATAACCAATGATTCCGTAATATCTTCCTGTGTTTTCTGCACTAGTTGGGGTGAGCATTTATTAATATGGGTAACTGTTGAACCATGGTGTTGTATACTTGAAACCAATGTAAGATTGTGTATCAGTGATACTTCAATAAAAGAAATCTACATCTCAGCTAATGGCTAAGGATTTCACTGACTAAGTCAAAATGAGGTCACCATGTAAGGTTAATATTAGGGATATTTTTCTTTAGTCTTTTGGGCCTAAGTCAAAGTGATTATTCTTCTGTGTAAAAATCCTGTATTCTTTTTCATTTATAATAAAAAATTTCATTGAAGTAAAAAAAAACACAAATTACATGAAGCAGCCTTCTGGTTTCTGATCTGACATGTAAAATGCCTTGAAGTTGTCACTCTGTTTTAACAAGTAAAAAACTGACCCAATGGAAAAACCAACTCTTCTTGATCCATCAAAGAAATGAAGTCATAGTGTAAACTGCTGCCCCCTAAAATTGAGAGATAAGTAAAGAGAATCACAACTTACCAGAACAGAAACCCATGAGTAGAAACTCTCATGGGAAGCTATTCTGGGTTCTTTTTATTCAATACATCATTTTCAGCTAACAAAACAAACAAACAGAAAAACCAAGGCACACAGAAAAGCAAAACAAAAAAATCAGGCTCGGACTCAGTATAACAAGGATGTTGGAATTACCAGACTGAGAATTTAGAACAACTATGATTAACATGCTAAAGGCTCTAACGGATAAAGTAAATGGCATGCAAGAACAGATGGGCAATGTACATAGAGGGGTGGGAATATTAAGAAAGAATAAAAAAATGCTAGAGATGAAAGACACTACAATAGAAATGAAAAGTGCTTTTGATAGGCTCATTAGTAGACTGGATGGACACAGCTGAGGAAAGAACCTCTGAGCTTGAGGATACCTCAATAAAAACATCCAAAACTGAAAAGAAAAGAGAAAAAAGACTGAAAAAAGCAGAGTAAAATACATGAAACAAAATAACAATTTCAAGTACATACTGAACTTTCACTAACTTAGCCATATTCTGAACTTAAAATGTATTAAAATCAAGAGAATTAAAACCATGCAAAGTATTATCTCTGACCAAAGTAAAATTAAGTTATAAATCAGCCATATACAAAATAATAAACTTGGACCTGTACTGTACAACATATACAAAAATTAACTCAAAATGGATCAGAGACCTAAATATAAGATAGTATAAAAATCTTAAAATAGAATATAGACATAAATATTTTAGATTTTCCAAAAGATTATTAGATGTGACACCCAAAGCAGGAGTAAAAAAGAAAAAAATAAGGTAGTCTTCATCAAATTTAAAAACTGTTGTGCTTTAAAGTTCACATCAAGAAAGTGAAAAGATCCATAGAGTGGGTAAATTATTTGGATATAATATATTTGATGAGACTTACATTTAGGATATGTAAAGGATACTCACAACTCAGTAATAAAAAAGACAATCCAATTTAAAAATGGACAAAGGATATGGATAAACTTTTTCCAAACAGAATGTACAAGTGGCTAATAAGCACGTGAAAATATGCTTGACATCATTAGTATCAGGGAAATGCAAATCAAAAGGTCAGTGAGATACCACTTCAGACCCAATATGATGGCTATAATAAAAAAGTCAGATAACAACAAATATTTTGGACTATGCAGAGAAATTGGAATCCTCATACACTGTCAGTGGGGAGGTAAAATTGTCCAGAAACTTGGGAAAACAGGTAGTTCCTTAAATGATTAAGCATAGAGTTGCCAGTGATCCAGGAATTCCCATCAACTATTTATGTGAGAGAATTGAAAACATGTGTCTACACAAAAGCTTATATCTAAATGTTTAATACTATTATATACTATGTTTATATAATTAAAAACAATGTATAAATATAAGCAATGTTTGTATAACTAAAAACAATGTTTATATAGTTAAAAATAATTTTTGACATTATTCACAATAGCTAAATAATGAAAATAACCCAAAGATGCACTAGTAGATGAATAAAGAAAATGTGGTATATGCTTATAACGGAATATTACTCAGCCATAAAAATGAATGAAGTATTGAAGCATGCTACAACATGAATGAACCTTGAAAAAATTGTGCGAAGTGGAAGAAGACAGTTGCAAAAGACCATATATGATTCAATTTATAGGAAAGTCCAGAATAGGGAAATGTATAGAGATAGATTATTGATAGCTTAGATCTAGGAGAAGGGTAGGAAAGGGAGGGTAATAGCTAAAGTACATGAGGTTTCTTCTTGGGAAGATGAAAATGTTCTAAAATTGGGTGTGGTCATAGTTTGACTTCTCTGTGAATATACTAAAAAACATTGGATTGCACAAATTAAAGTGATGAATTGTATGATGAATTATATCTCAATAAAGCTATTTAACAAAACAAAAATTCCTGCCAGAAAAATCCAGGGATATATAACGTCCTTGGTGAATTCTATCAAACATTTAAGGAAACAACCATACCAATTATAAGCAAATTCTTTCAAAAAATTGACTAGGGGAGAAATACCAAAAACTTGTTCCTGAAGGCCACATTACTGTTTTTTGAAAACCAGACTATATGTTGTTACAGACTGAGCTTTGATATTCTTCCAAAATTCATATTTTGAACCCCTAAACCCCAATGTGATAGTATCTAGAGATGTGGCCTTTGGGAGGTAATTAGGGTTAGAACTGATCAGGAGGATGGGGCCTGCATGATGCGATTAGTGCACTTATAAGACGAGACACCAGAGAACTTGTTCTCTCTCCTAACACACATAAGAGAGATCATGTGAGCACACAGAACAATGGTGGCTATAGAAACCATGAGAAAGGCCTCTGAGTGAAACCTACTTGGTTGTTATTTGATCTTGGACTACTCAGCTCCCAGAACTGTGAGAAAATGAATTCTATTGTTATGGCAGCTCAAGCTGACCAATATATATTTTAATAAAAGGAAACTCCAGAGAGGATTAAAGATGGTGGCGTGAGAGGAGAGACAGAGTCTATCTCCCAAAACCACATATAATATGAAAATATAATCAATACAACTAATCCTGAAAGAGAAACAGGAAAGAGGACTGTGCCAAACTGCATACACCTGGAGAAAAGAATAAACCTCACAGAACAGGGTAATGTACCAAAGCTGTGGCCCAGTGGGACTGAAACCCTTCCCCCAACCTAGCTCACCAGCAGGAGGAAGAGAAACAGAGCAGGGAGGGAGTGGAGGCCTGGGACTGCTGAATACCTAACTCGAGAGATATGATCTGGGAGCACAAACCTACATGTCATGGTATTCTCATGATTAGGGGGTTGGAAAATTAAGACAGGCAGAATACATGGAGAGACTGAGATTCCAGCTGCTTGTGGAAAGAGGGATCCATATTCGGCTACTCTGGGACAAAAGAAAGGTGGGCAGTCTGAGAGACTTCCTAACAGCAAGAGGGGTGCTAAAGGGGCAAGGACTGCACAGACCTTACTGCTCAGGTGAGAGGACAGGTAGACAAAATTGTCTGGGTGCACAGTGCTCAGCAGGTTGGGAACTTTCATGATCTTCAGGAGCGCCAGCTCCAAAGACCCCCTCTGTGATATGCAGCCTACTGAGCCTTTCTCCCGGCAAGCCCCACCTGACTCAAATTGGCAAACCTAACCCTGGCCTTAGGCCAGCCAGAGGGAAGCCCCATCTACAGCAACTACAAATGCAAAGCACAGAGGCTTATGCCTGTGTGCTTGGCCCACTGGTTTTCGCAGTGGAGACAGGCATAGCAGCCAGGAAGCAAGAAAAAGCTCTTTCCTCCTCCAGGCACCAATACCACTCCCCTGTGAACACCAACATTGCTTCAGAGGCTGAATAGCTCCAGAGAGTAGAGCTTCTGGGCATGAGAGGGTGTCATATACAAATAGAAATGCCAGAGGAACCTGGTTCAAATAAAATTATGAATACAACCCCTCAGAAAAATTCAAATGAAATCGACCTCATGAATCAGCCTGAAAGGGATTTCAAATAAAAATCATTAACATGCTCATGGAGGTACAGAAAAATATTCAAAAACTCAGGAATGAATTCCAGTTGGATATCTAATCATTACATAACACAGTTTAAGAAATGAAATATACAATGGAAAGTTTTAAAAGCAGATTAAATATGGTGGAGGAGATGATAAATTAAATGGAAAACAGAGAAGAGGAATACAAAGAAACTGAGGCACACAGAGAAAAAAGAATCTCTAAGAATGAAAGAATATTGAGAGAACTGTGTGACCAATCCAAACAGAACAATATACGCATTATAAGGGTAACAGAAGAAGAAGAGAGAGAGAAAGGGATAGAAAGTGTCTTTGAGGATGTAATTGCTGAAAACTTCCCCAATCGTGGGGAGGAGATGGTCTCTCAGGCCATGGAGGTGCACAGATCTCCCAACACAAGTGACCCAAGGAAGACAACACAAAGACATATAGTAATTAAAATGGCAAAAATCAAGGATCAGGACAGACTATTAAAAGCAACCAGAAGGAGAAATAAGATCACATACAAAGGAAAGCCCATCAGGCTATCATCATACTTCTCAGCAGAAACCTTACAGGCCAGAAGGGAGTGGCATGATGTATTTAATTCAATGAAGCAGAAGGGCCTCAAACCAAGAATACTTTATCTGGCAATATTATCATTTAAATTTGAAGGAGGGATTAAACAATTTCCCGATAAGCAAAAGCTGAGAGAATTTACCTCCCAGAAACCGTCTCTACAGTGTATTTTGGAGGGACTGCTATAGATGGAAGTGTTCCTAAGGTTTAATAGCTGTCACCAGAGTTAATAAAACCACAGGCAATAAAGTAGAACAGTTAATTATGAAGAAAATGCAAAATTAAATCAACTATCCTCAAAGTAAATCAAGGGATAGGCAAAGAATACAGAATATGATACCTAATATATAAAGAATGTTGGAGAAAGAAAAAGGAGGAGAAAAAAAGAACCTTTATACTGTGTTTGTGATAGCATATTAAGTGAGTTAAGTTAGACTCATAGATAGTAAGGAAGTTAACCTCGAACCTTTGGAAACCATGAATCTAAAGCCTGCAATGGCAATAAGTACATACCTATGGATAATCACCCTAAATGTAAACGGTGTGGATGCATCAATTGAAGGACGCAGAGTCACTGAATGGATAAAAAAACAAGACCCATCTATATGCTGCCTACAAGAGAAGCACTTTAATAAATCCAAAGACATACACAGACTAAAAGTGATGGGATGGAGAACAATACTTCATGCAACTAATAGGGAGAAAAAAGCAGGAGTTGCAGTAGTTGTATCAGACAAAATAAACTTCTGAACAAAGAAACTCACAAGAGACAAAGAAGAACCCTAGATAATGATAAAGGGGTCAATCCAACAAGAATATATAACCATTATAAATATCAAGGCAACCAACCCAGGAGCACCTACATATGTGAAACAAATACTAACAGAATTAAAAGGGGAAATAGAATGCAATGCATTCATTCTAGGAGACTTCAACACTCCACTCGCTCTAAAGGACAGATCAACCAGACAGAGAATAAGTAAGGAGACAGACACACTGAACAACACATTAGAACAGATAGACCTAACAGACATCTACAGAACTCTACACCTGTAGAGCAGAATACACATTCTTCTCAAGTGCACATGGAACATTTTCAAGAATAGATAATATTCTAGGCCACAAAAAGAGCCTCGGTAAATTCAAAAAGTTTGAAATTGTACCAACCAGTTTCTCAGACCACAAAGGTATGAAACTAGAAATAAATTATGCAAAGAAAATGAAAAACCCACAAACAGATGGAGGCTTCACAGCATGCTCCTAAATAACCAATGGATCAGTGACCAAATAAAAACAGAGTTCAAGCAATATATGGAGACAAATGACAACAGTAATTCAACACTGCAAAATCTATGGGATGCAGCGAAGGCCATGCTAAGAGGAAAGTATATGGCAATACAGACCCACCTCAGGAAAGAAGAATCCCATATGAATAGTTTAAACTCACAATTAATGAAAATAGGAAATGAAGAACAAATGGCCCAAAATCAGTAGAAGGAGGGACATAATAAAGATTAGAGCAGAAATATATAAAATCAAGAAGAATAAAACAATAGAGAAAATCAATTAAAGCAGGAGCTGGATCTTTGAGAAAATAATCAAAACAGATAAACCCCTAGCCAGACTTATCAAGAAAAAAAGAGAGTCTACACATATAAACAGAATCAGAAATGAGAAAGGAAAAATCACTACAGACAGCACAGAAATACAAAGAATTATTAGAGAATACTATGAAAAATTATATGCTAACAACCTGGATAACCTAGAATAAATGGACAGCTTTCTAGAAAAACACAACCTTCCAAGGCTGACCCAGAAAGAAACAGAAATCTGAACAGACCAATTACCAGCAACGAAATTGAATTGGTAATCAAAAAACTACCTAAGAACAAAACCTGGCCCAGATGGCTTTACCCCTGAATTTTATCAAACATTTAGTGAAGACCTAAAAAACCTCCTTAAAGTTTTCTGAAGAGTAGAGGAAGAGGGAAAACTTGCAAAATCATTCTACGAAGCCAGCATCACTCTAATATCAAAACCAGGCAAAGATACCACACACACATAAAAAAAAATTACAGACCAATATCCCTCATGAACATAGTTGCAAAAATACTCAACAAAATAGCAAATTGAATTAAAAAATACATCCAAAAGATTATCCATCATGATCAAGTAGGATTTATTCCAGGGATGCAAGGATGGTACAACATTTGAAAATCCATCAACATCATCCACCACATCAACAAAAAGAAGGACAACAACCACATGATCATCTCCATAGATGCTGAAAAAGCATTTGAAAAAATTCAACATCCATTCATGATAAAACCTCTCAACAAATGGGTATAGAGGGCAAGTACTTCAACATAATAAAGGCCATATATGACAAACCCACAGCCAACATTATACTTAACAGTGAGAATTTGAAAGCTTTTCCTTTAAGATCAGGAAAAAGACAAGGATGCCCACTCTCCCAACTTCTATTCAGCATAGTACTGGAGTTCCTAGCCACAGCAATCAGACAACACAAAGAAATAAAAGGCATCCAGATTTGCAACAAAGATGTTAAACTGTCTCTGTTAGCAGATGACATGATATTGTACATAGAAATCCCTGAAGAATCCACACCAAAATTACTAGATCTAATATCTGAATTCAGTAAAGTTACAGGATACAAAACTAATATGCAAAAATATGTGGCATTCTTATATACTAACAATGAACTAGAAGAGAGAAAAATCAGGAAAACAATTCCATTCACAATTGCATCAAAAAGAATAAAATACCAAGGAATAAACCTAACCAAGGAAGTTAAAGACCTATATTCTGAAAACTACAAGACACTCATGAGAGAAATTAAAGAAGATACCAATAAATGGAAACACATCCCATGCTCATGGATAGGAGGAATTAATATTGTCAAAATGGCCATCCTGCCTAAAGCAATCTACAGATTTATGCAATTTCTATCAAAATACCAACAGCATTCCTCAATGAACTAGAGCAAATCATTCTAAAATTCATATGGAACCACAAAAGACCACGAATAGCCAAAGCAATCCTGAGAAGGAAGAATAAAGCTGGGGGTAATATGCTCCCCAGCATCAAGCTCTACCACCAAGCCACAGTAATAAAGACAATTTGGTATTGGAACAAGAACAGACCCATAGACCAATGGAACAGACTTGAGGGCCCTGATATAAACCAAACCATATATCGTCAATTAATATACGATAAAGGAGCCATAGACATACACTAGGGAAATGAGAGCCTCTTTAACAACTGATGTTGGCAAAACTAGACAGCTACATGCAAGAGAATGAAACTGGATTATTGTTTAATCCATACACAAAAGTAATCTTGAAATGGATCAAAGACCTGAATATAAGTCATGAAACCATAAAACTCTTAGAAGACAACATAGGCAAAAATCTCCTGAATATCAGCATGAGCAACTTCTTTTCTTCCTTAACATATTTCCTCGAGCAAGGGAAACAAAAGCAAAAATTAACACGTGGGAGTACATCAAATTGAAAAGCTTCTACATAGCAAAGGACACCATCAACAGAACAAAAAAGCATCCTACAGTATGGGAGAATATATTATTAAATGACATATCCGACAGGGGTTAACATCCAAAATTTATAAAGAACTCACACACCTCAACATCCAAAAAGCAAATAACCCAATTAAAAAATGAGCAGGCGATATGAAGAGACAATTCTCCAAAGAAGAAATTCAGATGGCCAACAGACACATGAAAAGATGCTCCATATTACTAATCGTCAGGGAAATGCAAATTAAAACCACAATGAGATAACACCTCACACCAGTAAGGATGGCCACCATCCAAAAGACTAAGAACAACCAATGCTGGCAAGGAAGCGGAGAAAGGGGAACCCCCCTACACTGCTGGTGGGAATGTAAGCTAGTTCAACCATGTGGAAAGCAATATGGAGGTTCCTCAAAAAACTAAAAGTAGAAATACCATTTGACCCAGGAATCCCACTCCTTGGAATTTACCCAAAGAATACAACTTCTCAGATTCAAAAAGACATATGCACCCCTATGTTTTTCGCAGCACTTTTTACAATAGCCAAGATATGGAAGCAACCTAAGTGTCCATCAGTAGATGAATGGATAAAGAAGAAGTGGTACATATACACAATGGAATACTATTCAGTCATAAGAAAGAAACAAACCCCACCATTTGCAACAATATGGATGGAGCTGGAGGATATTATGCTCAGTGAAATAAGCCAGGCAGAGAAAGAGAAGTGCCAAATGATTTCCCTCATTTGTGGAGTATAACAATGCAGCAAAATTGAGGGAACAAAATATCAGCAGACTCAGAGACTCCAAGAAGGGACTAGTGGTTACCAAAGGGGAGGGGTGTGGGAACGCAGGTGGGGAGGGAGGGAGAAGGTGATTGAGGGGCATTATGTTTAGTACACATGGTGTGGGGGGATCACGGGGAAAAGCGTGTAGCACAGAGAAGGCAAACAGTGAATCTGTGGCATCTTACTACACTGATGGACAGTGACTGCATTGGGGTATGGGTGTGGACTAGATAATATGGTAAAATTAGTCACCACATTGTTTTTTCATGTGAAACCGTCATAAGAATCTATATCAATAATACCTGAATAAAAAATAAAAAAAGAAAGAAGGAGCAACAGACCTCCAGGCAGAAGACCTGGATTCAGACTCCTCAGCTACTATCTGCTCAGCCATGACTAGAGGCAAGTTACTGTTTTCAAGCCTTATTTCCCTCATCCATAAAATGGGGACCATAATAGCATGAACTCTATTCACTAAGATGTAACTATGAAATAATAAGGTGAATGTATACAATGAAATGCAACATCCTACTTGCACATAGAAAAAAGTTGTGGTTGTTGTGGTTATTAATATAATTAATACACCTTCAATAATCCACATTCATTCCTAGAGTTAAAAGGAATAGCACCTCAGGTTCTTTACCCACTATTGTGTAAGCAGAATATACTTGAAATTCAAATCACATATAATGTAAACACTCTACTACTAATAATGTTTTGTCCAGCTAAGAAAATGTACCGTATATCATAGCTTCAAAGTAAGAGTTCAATGTAGCTTTTGCAGCCTCAACATTAACCTGCATCTTTTACTGTTTGGAGAGCTCCAAATGTCTAGGCAATATCTTCTATGCCCTGCCAACAAACTGTATAAAATTGTCTTCGTTAATGATAGTCTCATTTCTACTATGCCTATTTGCACAGTATATTTCAATCTTTTCAATTTCACTCAAAATTCTGGTATAGCAACAGATGACAGCAAGTGTTGGTGATGATGTAGAAAAACTGCAACCCTCAGACACTGCTGGTGAGAATGTAAAATGATGCAGACACTATGCAGAACAGTTAAGAAGTTCCTTAAATGGCTAAACATAGAGTTACAAAAAATAAAATAAAAGGAATTTGTACACCAATTTTTCTCTTGAGTGTAGATGCAGAAATACTCAACAAAAATTTAGCAAATCTAATTCATCAATGTATAGCAGGCAATTCCAATAAACACCAAATGGGGTTTTCCATGGGAATGCAAAGTTGGATTGACATTCAAAAATCAATCATTATAGTAGTAAAAACAGAAACAAAACTATGATCATCTCAGTAGATATATTAAAAGCATTTGACAAAACTCAATATCCATTGAAATTTTAAAATAAACTATTAGCAAAAAAGAAATAGGAAGTCTTTCAATCTGAGGAAATTTTCACAAAACCTAAAGTTAAGATCATATCTAGTAATGAATGATAAATGCTTTTACCCTAAGAATATTTATGAAGCAAGGATGTTCATTTCACCACTTTATTTTAATATTTTTTCTGTTGGTGTTAGCCAGTTCAATAAGGCAAGAAAAAAAACCCTCATATCTATCTATCTCTATGAATCTATAAGAAAAGAAGAAATAAAAATTATCTGTATTTGTAAATGTCATCATCACATTAGATAGAAAATCACAGGGGATCTATAAAATAGCTAGAACTAATGAGTGAGCTTAGCAAAGTTGCAGGTTAAAAGACATATATAAACATCTATTACTTAACTATTACTGTTAACATGTTATTTCAAAATTTAGTGGCATCAACAGTAAATATTTATTATCTAACTCTTCAGAGTGTCAGGAATCTGGGTAGAGTTTAGATGGTTGATTTTTTGTCAATATCTCTCATAAGGAGGCAATCAAGCTATTAGCATACATTTTGGTCTCATCTCAAGGCTTTACCAGAGAAGGACCTTCCAAACCTTTTCACGTGGTTAGTGGCTTTGATTCAGGTGCTTGTGAGCTGCTGTACTGAAGGCTCTAGTTCCTTGAATGTTTTCTGGAGGCTTATCTTTTATTTCTTGTCATGGGGATTTCTCCATAGTGCAGCTCATATTATGGCAACTGGTTTCCCTCAGAGGGAAGTCTTTAAGAGAGAGCAACAGATGATGGATAAGAGGGAAATCACAGTCGCTTTGAAATGTAATCTTGCAAGTGATATTGCCTCTCTGTTTTCATATTCTGTTCATTAGAATAAGTCACTATAACCAGCTGACACACAAAGCTATGAACCTGGGTGTGGGGATCATTTGGAGACATTTCAGAGGCTGCCAACCACAAACATTGATTTTTTTAAAATCAAGCAATAAATAATTGGAAATTGAAAAACACTATTAAGAGCATCAAAAGTTATTAAATACATAGGAATAAATTTGACAAGTGTTGTTCAAGACCTGCCCATTGAAAACTACTAAACATCGTTGAGAGAAATTAACAGAGACCTGAAGAAATGCAGAGGTAACTATGTTCATGGATTGAGAGGCTCAGTTTTGTTAAAATGTGAATTCTTCACAAAGCGATCTACCGATTCAACACAATTCCATGCAGAACTTCAGATTTTGTAGTAATTGACAAGCTGACTAGAAGTTACATGGATATGCACAGGAAGTAGAATAACCAAAACAGATTCAAAAAAGAATAGGTACCGAACTTACCTGATTTCAAGACTGAAATATAAAGCTACAAAGGTTAAAGCAGTGTAGTATTGGTTTAAAGATGTATACAGATCGATAGTCTAGGAAAAAAGGTCTAGAAAGAGACCTTCACATATATGGTCAATTTATTTTCAATAACATGCTAAAACAAGTCAATGAGGAAGGCATAGTCTCTTCCAGTGTTGCTACAACTAGTATATAGATATATGCAAAAAAAAAACCCAAAACAATGTTTTACCGCATACCATATAAAAATAATTCAAAATGGTTCATAGACCAAAATGTTAGAGCCTTGACTATAAAATGTTTAGAAGAAAATACAATAGAAAATATTGGTACTATTAGGCCAAGATTTCTTAAATACAATGCAAAAACATAAATTACAAAAGAAAAAAATGACAAATTATACTTCATTAAAATGAAAGACTTTTGATCTTCAAAAGGTATTTATTAATAAAAAGAAAATACAAACTACAGAATGGGTGAAAGATATTTACAAACCTATCAGTAAAAGGACTTGTACTTAGAATATATAAAACGCCCTTAAAATTCAACAGGAAGAAAATAAGCTGATTAAAACAAAACAGATTTGAACAAACACTTCACCAAAGCAGGAAGACAAATAGGAACATTTAAAAATGTCCAACATTTTTAGCTGTTGGAGAAATGGAAATTAGAACCACAGTGAGGTACCATTACAAACCTGATAGACTGAAATTAAAGAGACCAAAAGAGGGAAATCCTACTATTTGTGCCAAGGATGGACCTTGAGGACATCATATTAAGTGAAATAGGTCAGACAGAGAAAGACAAATACCGTATATCACTTATATGTAGAATCTTAAAAAAGCCAAACTCATAGAAATAGACTAGAATGGTGGTTATCAGGGACTTAAGGGTGGGGATTAGGGAAAGATGTTAGTCAAAGGATACAACTTCCAGTTACAAAAGAGTAAATTCTGGGGCTCTAATGTACAACATGGTGATTATAGTTGGAATATTTTACATTTGAAATTTCTAAAAGATCTTAAATGGTCTTAGCATCTCTATCTGAACATTCAGAAAGACCACAATGAACTTTTCCCCAAATTGGGCAAGTTTTTGATATCCCTACTTGTAGCTAGGGAACTGGATTGTATAATACTGTGCATGGTTTTTTTTTGTTGTTTATTTTTTGCCAGATCTCAATCCATTTCTCTATGTAGCAAATCTGCCTACTTGTCATCTCATTGGATTCTCCAATATCTTTATCACATAGCTATTGGGTCTTTGAAACAGAGATGTTTCTTTACTTGACCTAAGATAAAGGACCTTGGCCTCTCTTTTTGGAATAGCTAATTGATCATTAGGTACATATTTTATTAGTGACTGATTAGAAGTGAAAGTGATTTATTGTAGTGGAGTGATATGGTTCCCAATACTGAGAGGATATTGAATCCAGAGTGTGACACTAATCATAAGAAGTCCCCTCTCCTCTTGGCCAGTGGCAAACTGACTGACATCTAAGAGCCACAATGCATAATATATCCTCAGCTGGTAATTAGTCACTTCACTGTAACTTAAAGAAAAAAGAAAAAAATCCTGTTAGAATTTTCAGCTCTAATAAATCAAGAGTTCCTATGATAGCTATTTAAGCTAATGGATAGCTTGACTTTTAATGAGGCTTTATAATTAATTAATCTACTCAGTTAAGGTATGTGAATTCCTAGTTTATAATTAGAGACTCTAGTTTTAGAAGGTAAAACCAATGTTTACCCTTGTACGCCCCTGCCAAAGGGCTGCAACAGACATTGGCTGGTAAATATTCATTTATAATGACAGCAAAGACATTTTTCATGGAGCTCCAAAGCTGCAGTCTCCCAGCTGTCAGCTCGTGGTGAACACTGTTAGTATGCCAGGGCAGCTGGCTGGGGATGGGTGTATTTGAGTTGAATAAAATAAAACAGCAGTATGAAAATAGAAATATTTCTTTTCTAGTTTTGTGTTTCTCTGTCTTCCTTTATTGGGAGGAGGATAATCTTTCTTTGGGAAGCTTCGTCTTCAGTTTTATGGCATTTTTTCCATTTGTTAAGTACAATTTTTCAAACCTCTATGAAGTGCTTTTACATGGATTGCCTCTTTAAATCCTCATAAAAACCCTATGAGGAGCATATTCTTATTATATTCATTTTAAAAATAAGGACACTGCAGCTTAGAGAATTTAATAACTTGCCCAAGCTTATGCTTTTAATAGAGGAGCTGATATTTGAAGAAGAAACATCTGACCCTAGGGCCCTTACTTTAAAATATGAAAGAAATTCGGCTTCTTAGCCAAGAAGGGCTTGGCTTGCCCGTTCAATAGATCATAGGTAGTATTCTTTATTTAAGGACATAATTCAAGCTATCTGTTGCATTTATTATGTTTGTGTATTTGTGTTTTTGTGTGTGAGTATGAATATTTAATTGTCTTGTAGTGTATTAGCCTAAGAATATAAACGACTGCCCAATTAAAGGTGATAGCTCAAATTCCTTTGGCGTATGGCCTATATCTGTGTAAGTGGACCTTAGTTCCGTTGAAATTCCTGTCCACCTATTTTCAGAGTCCTTGATAAATGTTTCATATGTGCTCACCAGCATGTCTGAATGGTCTGGTGACTTCATTTTCGCCCCTTGAGGCGTTGTGCTCCCTCCCTGGAGAGTATGAACACCTCCATTCCTTTCTGGTTCTTCCTGCGGTTTCCCTATGCAGTTCCGGTAAATGTTTCTATTGTTTCTGGAAGCCTAAATGGATTCTAAAGCCTGACACACACACACAGAATGTTTTCAATGATCCTGGAAATATTAATTTAAAAATTACTGAAATTTGAAATTTGAATATACCAAAATTCTTTCTAAAAGCCTAACAAATATTTCATAGGTTTCACAAAGTACAATTTTATGGGCATAATTTTTCTCAAGGGCTTATCGTATAAAGAGTTTGTGGTTTGTCCTTGATACGAATGTTTCCTGCAATTGAATTTTTATGAATACACTACTGTAGGCAATATCATAAACTATTTTAATGATGGTAGCCTGGTCATTATTCACCCATATATCGTCTTATAGGCCAGATTTGCAGTTTTGCTTTACTTGCATTGTGTCCACGTGTACCTAATGAGAGTACGTTCATGGGCTATGTCTGCTAAGGGCCTTTTTTGTTGATGGGAGGGTTCATCGTGAGGAAAAAAAGAGGGGACACCCAATATATGAGCCATCCAAGCTCAAATAATTCACAAAATATGCAAGGTAGTAGTATAACTATTATCCATTATTTAGATGCAAAATAATGGAGGTTTTTCTTTTTTTATGTAAGCATATCTGACATTCCTTTAATATAAAACTTAACAGATCAGGATTAATTTTATTAAACAAGAACATTTACTTGCTGTGCTGAGTTGCTTTCCCTACCTTGCGAACTATTTCTCTCTGCCGTTCTCCCTGTCACTCACATTTAAAACTCAGAGTCAGTTTTGATTTGGCTTTGCTTATCTCTTTCC
Organism: Phataginus tricuspis; assembly: GCA_029783875.1. Lineage (NCBI taxonomy): Eukaryota > Metazoa > Chordata > Mammalia > Pholidota > Manidae > Phataginus > Phataginus tricuspis. Next base: position 44,374,596 of record JAQQAC010020896.1, on the reverse strand, counting down.
AAAATCCCTCCTTTTTTCTCTATCTCTAGTCTAATTCAAAACCTCTCATTTAAACGTAAATCCACGTAGTAGTTCTTTAATCTGTTCACTGCTCTCTTTCCTACTCAGTTTAGCAGATTTATCTTTCTAGAGCACCAGTTTTATCAAATCACTCTTTCAATCAAGAATCAACTACACTTTTTTCCCTGGTGAAGTTAATGTTCAGTGGCAGGTCTGATACTAAAGAACTTACTCAATTTTCCTTTCTCTTTCCTTCAAATATAAATCTCTTCTCAAATTATATGAAACCTCTATTTTGTACATGGAGCATGTCTCCCCTCACAAATCATGTTCAGTGATGAAGCTGGACTCCTTTGTTTTTTTATACCAACCTGTGCTTGCTTTATTGTTACACCTATCTTATGATGTTTTAGTTATCTATTGCGGCATATAATAATGGCACTACTCAAAGTTTTCCATGTCCTACTTCCTGGAACCTGTGTATATGTTACCTTACATAGCAAAAGGGACTTTGCAGGTGTTATTATGTTAAGGTCCCAAGATGGGGAGATTATCCTAGATTATCCAGGTAGGCTCGATCTAATAACATGAGTCCTTAAAAGAGTAGAACCTTTCCAGTGGAGTTCAAAGTCAGAGGGAGATGTGCTTATAGAAGAATGGTTAGAGAGATGCAACATTGCTGGTTGCAAAGGCAGGAGAAGGGAACAAGGAGCCAAGGAATGCTGGAAGCTTTGAGAGGCTGAGAAGGTGATAAAATGGGTTCTTCTCTAGAGCCTCCCGAAGGAAGGCAGCCCTGCTAACATCTTGACTTTAGCTCAGTGAATACATTTTGAATTTATGTTCTCTGGAACTGTAACATAATTAATTTGTATTATTTTAAGATACTAAGAGTGTAGCAAATTTGTAATAGCATCAAAGGGACCCTAATGCATCTATTAATGTAGTGTCTTCCCCAAATGGACTTGGAGCTCCTTGAAGTCAGGACTGAGAAGCAGAGTTCCAGCATCAATTCTCCATGCTTCTCTTTGGTTACAGAATACTAATCTTTTTTCAGGAATTCAGTAGGCCTAGCTTTCTTTGCAGTCAATGTGACCATGTGACTAAATTATAAAAGGGAAGTGCTAGGGACAACCATTGAAGAAGATGGACTCAGCTAGAGCAGTGACTTTTGTCTATTTCCTGGTCCTTTCTGCTGCTAGTCTGAAATACAGAGATGATTACAAGAGTTCCCTTAGCCCTCCTTGCATGTGAGGTGACTTAGAATATGGAATGTGCAAGCAAGCTCTAAGGATGGCTGTCCCAAGAGAAAGGTATGTGGGTATCTGCTGGAGCTGTGGAGCTACCATACCTGCCTTGGACAGCTGACCCTTGAACCTTTTTTACTTAGAAGAAGGAAATAATTAAATTTTAACCTTCTTTAAAGTTTTGTAGATTTGTCTTTTTTATTTATATGAAGACAAGTCCAATAAATACTAACACAGACTGAATATTGAACATCCATTCACTCCTGGCTGTGTCTGGCACAGAGTATTTGCTCAATAAATGCTCGCTGAATGAATATCCAAATTTTCCTCTGCCCAAAATCACTCATCTTTCAGGGAACGTATATCTCTATGAAAATGTTGTGATAACCTTTCCCTGATTATGCTCAGTCTAAACTTATTTGGGTTGAAAAGTGTCCCTCGCTATACATTCATGTCCACCCAGAACCTCAGAATATGGCCCTATTTGTAAATAGGATCTTTGCAGGTATAATTAGAGTGGCCTGAAACCCAGTGACTGGTGTCCTTAAAAATAAAGGACACAAGCAGACACAGGGAAGGAGGCCATGTGATGACCATGGGAGAGATTAGAATGATGCACCTGTAAGACAAAAGACACCAAAGAATGTGGGAGCCACCAGAAGCTAGGGAGAGGCAAGGAAGGGTTCTTCTCTGAGGCCTTGCTTTTAGACATCCACACTCCAGAACTGTGAGAGAATAAAAATCTGTTGTTTTAAGCCACCCAATTTGTGATAATTTTTTATAGCAGCCCTGTGAAACTAATACACCTTCCTTTGCAATAATACATGCAAACTGCTTAGAGTAATTGTCTACAAATGCTCAAATTTAAGACTTAATTATGTATTATCATCATTATTATTGCTTTATATGATATTTTCTGAGCTGAACCTCATACTTTCAGGTGAAATTGTTTTCAGGTGTAAATATTTTGTCTTCATTTAGACCAGGAGGTCCTTGAGGGCAAAGACAGTTGTTTATACTCTTTTATCCTCCATTTCCATTGCTTGACATATAACATGGTACCAGGCATCTGAAGGGCAGCAGCCTTTAGAAAAGTAAAATTCCCCCTGGGTGGTGTTCTCAGAATAGCTGGAATCTGCAAAATAGTTACAGCCTTGGGGAATTTGGCAGACAGTTGCCAGGGTCAAAGATCTCTCCTGACTGACAGAAAACTAGATAAGAACAAGGCTTAGGTTTCTCTAGACACCAGCCAAGTGGGGAGGCTCATACCCTAGAACAGCTCAGTCAGCCAGTTATTTTTATCAGCATTTTGGGGGAAACTATTAAAGAGTAATTTCTGTTTCTCTCTTTAAATCGGTGCTTTATCTATTTAGAAATCTGCTATTGTCAAAGCACAAAGAAACCCATTAGGATATCCATGTACAGCTATTATAAGCAAGAACACAGCCTGTGGTAACAAGTGAATTTTCTGTAAAGCGGGCTTATTTTCTATTTCAAACTCCCTTGTCACATTTCTTAGCTCCATTACTGAGATATAAACTTTTCAAACTTTCTTCCCTTCTCTTACTTTGTGCCTTTAAGGTGCTTTCAGGCAGTTCTCTCTCTAGAAGTAGAAACCAAAAATGTTTTTGAGATTTTGGTGAACAAAGGGCAATCATTTTAAGAGTCACAGATAAGGGATTCCAGGGCTTTCCCAGAAAGAGACATGGAAAAGAACAAGAACAGATTTAAATTATCAATATTTTTTTGACACTAAGAACTATATGCTAGGTCAGGACTAACCTAGTAGGGACTTCTCATTACTGTCCAAGGCCAGAAATTTAAAAAATTGCTAGAATTTGTCCTTCATTAAATACATTCCAAGAAACTTTCTTATTGCCTTCCACATATTAACATATTTAATGTTTTTGATAACTGATAAGGAAGTCCTATTATTCCAAATGAGGTAACTCATTTAGAAGACTGTCATATTTTGCACGGTGGCTTCTTAATGTTTTCTTATGATTTAGTAGGAGAAACTGGACAGAATATGCAGAATAACTAACGCACAAGTAAATATGAATTAAGTCCCATAGCCGAGGCAGTAGCTTCACCTCCATTTTCAGTGTCGAGGCAAAGGTACAATTGCTGACCCACATAGCATATGTCTAGATCCTACATGCTTGAAGTGGATAAATCAAGCTAATTAAGATATAGTCTAGCCTTTTATCTTGACAGGCATATTTTCATTACCTGGATGACCCAATTCAAAGCTAAGAGTTCTCTGAGTTCTTAGAGTTTCTTGCTTATACCAAGTCCCCAACTCCTCAGTTCTTAGTCCCTGGTTCAAAACTTCCTCTACTTCTCTGTTCAATTCTTGTCTCTGCTCTATCAGGTAAGGGGCCTTGGATCCCCATGCCAGGCACATTATCCTACAAAGACATCTTTGTTAACGTCCTTTCCTAGTAGAGTTGTCAGATTTAGCAAATAAAAAATACAATGCTCTCTTAAATATGAATTTCAGATAGGCAACAAATAAATACCTTGGGCATATTGCAGAATCAGTACTATCCACCACAATAAAGTGAACATTGCAAGTAAGTGAGTTAAATGAAGTTTTTGGTTTTCCAGTGCATATGAAGGTTATAGTTACACTATCCTGTAGTCTATTAAGTGTGTGATTACATTGTCTGAGAAAACCAACATGTGTCGTAGTTAAAAATACTTTGCTAAAAAATGCTAACCATCCTTTGAACTTTCCCGAGTTGTAATCGTTTCGTAGGTGGTGGTGGTGGTGGTGGGGAGGTTCTTGCCTTGATGTTGATGGCTGCTTACTGATCAAGGTGGTGGGTGCTTTAGGCTGGGGTTGTTGTGGCAATTTCTTAAAATAAGATTAGCAACGTTTGCTGCATAGATTGACTTCCTCTCATGAATGATTTCTCTGTGGCATGTGATGCTGTTTGACAGCATTTTACCCAAACTGAACTTCTTTCAAAATTGGAGTCAGTCCTCTCAAACCCTCTCTGATTTTTCAACTAAGTTTGCGTAATATTCTAAACCCTTTGTTATCATTTCAACAGTCTTCACAGCATCTTCACCAGAGTTAAATTCTCTCAAAAACCCACTTTCCTTGCTTATCTATAATAAACAACTTGTCATCTGTTCAAGTTTTGTCATGAGATTGCACCACATGCCCAGGTCCCACTTCTGATTCCAGTTCCCTTGCTATTTCTACTACATCTGCAATTACTTCCTTCACTGGAGTCTTGAGCCCCTCAAAGTCATTCATGAGGATTAGAATCAATATCCTCCAAACTCCTGTAAATACAGATATTTTCACCTCTTACCACAAGTCATAAATATGCCTAATGACATGTAGAATGGTGAATCCTTTCCAGAAGTTTTTCAATTGCCTTTGACAAACCCATCAGAGGAATCACTATCTATGGCAGCTCTAGCCTTACAAAACATATTTCTTAAAAAGACTTGAAAGTCAAAATGACTCCTTGATCAATGGGCTCAGAATGGATGTTGTGTTAGCAGGCATGAAAACAACATTAATCTCATTGCACATCTCCATCAGAGCTCTTGCGTGACCCTGTGCCTTGTCAATGAGCAGTAGTGTTTGGGAAGGAATCTTTATTTCTGAATAGTAGGTCTCAATAGTGGGCTTCAAATATTCAGTAAACCATGTTGTGAACTCATGTACTATCATCCAGGCTTTGTTGTTCTATTTTAAGAGAACATGTAGAGTAGATTTGGCATAGTTCTTAAGGGCCCTAGGACTTTTGGAATGGTCAGTGAGCATTGGCTTCAACTGAAAGTAACCAGCCACATGAGGCCTAACAAGGGAATTCCTTGAAGCTTTGAACCCAGGAACTGACTTCTCTCTAACTAAGAAAATCCTAGATAGCATTCTCCAATAAGAGGATGATTCATCTACATTGAAAATCAATTGTTTAGCTGCCCTCACAAATTATCTTAGCTAGATCTTCTGGATAATTTGCTGCAGCTTCTACATCAGCATTTGCTGCTTCACCTTGTACTTTTATGTTATAGAGATGGCTTCTTTCCTTAGACCTCATGAACCAAACTCTGCTTTCAACTTTTCTTCTGCAGTTTCCACACCTTTCTAGGTCTTCAAAGAACTGAAGAGAGAGCCTTGCTTTGGATGAGGCTTTTGCTTAAGGCAATGTAATGCCTGGTTTGATCTATCCAAATCACTAAAACTTTCTCCCTATCAGAAACAAGGCTGTTTAGTTTTCTTAACATTCATGTGTTCACTGCAGTAGCATTTTTTATCTCTTTCATGAATTTGTCCTTGCATTCACGACTTGGCTAACTGCACAAGAGGCCTACCTAGCTTTCAATCTATCTTGGCTTTTAACATGCCTTCTTCACTAAGCTTATTCATTTCTTATTTTTGATGTAAAATGAGAGACATATAACTCTTCCTTTCACCTTAACATATAAAAGCCGGTGTAGGTTTATTAAATGGCTTATGTTCAATAGTTGTGTCTCAGGAAATAGGGAGGCTGAGGAAAGGGAGAGAAATGGGGGAACCGTTGGTCAGTGACGTAGTCAGAACACACAACATTTATTAAGTTCACCATTTCATATGGGTATGGTTCATAGCTGATAACCAAATAATGCACACGGAGACAGTTCAATACTGACTGGTGGGATCTGAAATGAAATCATGGAAGAAGTTGCATTTAATTTAAATCTTAATGGGTGGGGATAATTTAGGTAGGTTTGAGTTAAGAAATAGCAACGATGTGGAAGTATTTCACGTATGTTTGATTATCCTTCAGTTTTAAATACATTAAGCCCTTTATGTTAAACATTTAATGTATACAATTAGGCACAATTCACCTTTTTAAAGACCATGAAGGTACATGAAAGTAACTTTTATATAATGAGGGGAGACCTACATTTTCTCCAGTTTCTCTTTGAATATTCGCTGATTTTCAGCAAGGGGCATAGAGACTGAACAAAATGTAAGCTGCTAGAAATTACAGCTATTTCACTAATCTGGGGAGATGAAAATTGAGATCAGGGCTATCAAATAGCCAGGATTTAGGAAGACAAGCTCCTGAAGAAAATAAAACAAGTGAGAAGTGAGCCTGAAGTTTTGCATTTAATTTCTTCTTTAGGCAATTGCATACTCCAAGGTAACATATGCTTGGGTTGAGGTACAGAGAAACCAAGCAGAGAGCAACTGCTAAAGGCTAAACATGTAAGCAGAGAATTTAGCGGCCTCATGATGGTGGGGAGACAAAAATTAGAGTACAGAGCTTGCCAAGACAGAGCTCTGGTACCCACCCCAGGCATTCAATTAAAATCACAGAAGGGCTATGCTCTAGGAGAAAAAGGCATAAAAGAAATACACCAGCTTTCATGGAATCAAAGTGATCTGCTCATATTCTATCTGCTGTTCAAAAGAAAATTAAACCTTCCCTAGAGGCAGATAATACCATCTAGTGTCACTATAATTTTTTATACATAGTAATAGCACTCAATAAAGAATTATTAGCATTGCCCGAAAAAAGGACCAGATGATGCTGAAAAAAGACAAAAAGCACAGATAATAGAAACATCCTACAGATAATTCAGATGTTTTGGATTATAGGATAAATAGTGGAAGTTAGAACATTTCCACATAGAAATCCAAAAAAAGACTCGTATCTAGATTAAACAAATAATTTCTAAAAATTCAGGGAAAAAATCACTTACTGAACAATTTGAGTGAAAAATTTGAAGGGATGTATCACAAAAGAGGACATCTAAATGACCAATAAAGACATAAAACAGTGCTTAAGATTATTATAAGAAAATTTTGAGTTATACAAAGTGAGGAACATGCATACCAGAGTGGATACATTAAAATTTGACAAAATTAGTTACAACAAGTGTTACTCTGGCATGGGAATTATTACAGTAGTAACATTTAACATGAGGTCTACCCTCTTAACAAATGTTTAAGTGTACAATAAGGTATTGCTAACTATAGGCCTATTACATAGCAGATCTCTAGAATTTATTCATCTTGCAAAACTGGAATTCTGTATGTGTTGAGCAGCAACTCCCCATTTCCTCCTCCTCCCAGCCACTGACAACCACCACTGTACTCTTCACTTTTGTGAGTCTGACTCTTAGAGACTTCATGCAGGTGGAATCATGCAGTATTTGTCCTTCTGTGACTGGCTTATTTCACTTGGCATAATGTCCTCAAGATTCATCAGTGTTGCAAATGGCAGAATTCCCTTCTATTTTTTAAGGCTGAAAAATACTCCATTGTATGTCTGAGCCACATTTTCTTAACCCATTCATCCATTGATAGACCTTTAGGTTGTTTTCACATCTTGGCTATGGTGAATAATGTTACATTGCGGCAGTGTCATATCTTCAAGATTCTGATTTTAGTTCTTTCGGGTAAATATCAAGAAGTGGGATTGATGGATCATGTCATATTTCTATTTTTAATTTTTGAGGAACCTTCTTATTGTTTCATAATGACTGTACATTTTCCATTACCACCAACACCAACAATGTACAAGGACTCCAATTTGTCCACATTCTGGCCAACATTTATTACACTTTGTTTATTTTTAATAACAGTCATCCTAACAGTGATAGCTCATTGAGAATTTGATTTGCATTTCCCTGATGATTAGTGATGTTGAGCACCTTTTCATAAACCTGTTGTCTATTTGTGTGTCTTCTCTAGAGAAATGTCTATTCAGGTCTTTTGCCCATTTTTAATTGAGTTATTTGATTTTTTTTTTTTTTTTGCTATCGAGATATAGGAGTTCCTTATATATTTTGGGTACTAATTGTTTAGAAAATATATTGTTTCAAATATTATTTTCCATTCTGTACTTTGCCTTTTCACTCTGATACTTGTTTCCTTGGCTGTATCTGCTGCAGGATTTTGGTAGTAGGAGGAATTATATGGGAAAAATGGGAAACGTCTGTACTTTCTATTTAATTTTGCTGTGAACCTAAAACTGCTCTAAAAAAATTGTCTATTTTTTTAAAAAGGCCCTTAGAATGCATAACACCAAAAATTAATGTAAACTATGGACTTCGGGTGGTAATGTTAATATGTAGGGGCCGGGGTACATTGGAACTCTGTACTTGTGCTGAATTTTTCTGTGAACATAAACTACTCTAAAAAAGTATTTAAAAAATTTATGATATTAAGTGTTAATGAGTACATGGAGAGGAGTAACTCATATATTGCTGGTAGCAGTCCAAGTTGGTACTATTGCCTTAGAAATATGGTTTGCAGTATTTGCTAAAGTTCAATATATGCATACTCTCTAATCCAGCAATTCAGTCCTTAGGAATATACCTACGGGGAAGAGGTACATGTCTCTACCAAAGGACATGTACAAGAATAGGTATAGTGGTTATATTCATAAGAGCCAAAGATTGGTAGCAAACAAAATGTCCATCTGTAGCAAAAGCAGTTCTAAGACAACAGTTTATAGCAATATAGGCCTACCTCACAAGCTCAAATAAACAAAATAATCCTACAACTAAAGGAACTAGAAAAAGAAAAACAAACAAATCCCAAAACTAGTAGGAGGGACATAATAAAGATTAGAGTGGAAATAAATAAAATAGGCTCTAAGAAAACAATAGAAAAAAATCAATGAGACAGCTGGTTTTTTGAGAAAAACGAAATAGACAAACCCATAGCAAGAAAAAAAGAGGGGACACAAATAAATAAAATCATAAATGAAAAAGGAGAAATTACAGCCAAAAACACAGAAATTCAAAGAATTATAAGAGAATTCTATGAAAAATTATATGCCAATAAATTGGACAACCTAGAAGAAATGGATAAATTCCTAGAAAACATACAATCTTCCAAGACTGACCCAGGAAGAAACAGAAAATCTGAATAGAATGATTATTAGTAATGAAATTGAACTGGTAATCAAAAAGCTCCCAACAAACAAAATTCCAGTACCAGATGGCTTTGTGGGTGAATTCTACCAGACATTTAATGATGAGCTAATACTTATCCTTCCTATAGTATTCCAAAAAACAGAAGAGGAGGGGATATTTCCAAACCTACTCTATGAGGCCATTATTACTTTAATACCAAAACCAGACAAAGACACTAAAAAATAAAAATAAAACTACAGACCAATATCGTTGATGAACATAGATGCAAAAATCCTCAACAAAATATTAGCACTCAAATTACAAATACAACAAGAGGATCATTCATGACGAAGTAGGATTTATTCAGGGATTCAAGGATGGCACAATATCCATAAATCAACCAATGGGATATACCACATTAAAAAAAGGAAGGATAAAAACCACATGATCATCTCAATAGGTGCTGAAAAAACCTTTGACAAAATTCAACAGCCATTAATGATAAAAACTCTCAGCAAAGTGGGTATAGACAATATAATAAAGGCCATATACAACAAACCCACAACCAACACGATAAAGGCAAGAAGATGAAAATTTTTCCTTTTAGATCATGAATAAGACAAAGATGTCCACTCTTACCACTTTTATTCATCATTGTACTAAAATCCTGGCCATGGCAATCAGACAAGAAAAAGAAACTGCATCCAATTGGTGAGGAAGAAGTTGAACTGTCACTATTTGCAGATGACATGATACTATATATAGAGAAACCCAAAAAATCTTTCACAGAACAATTAGAAGTAACAAATGGATTCAGCAAAGTTGCAGGATACAAAATTAATACACAGAAATCTGTTGCATTCCTATATACTAATGACAAAGTAGCAGAAAGAGAAATTGAGATCATCCATTTACAATTGCATAAAAAAGAATAAAATAAATAAGAAGAAACTTAACCATAGAGGTGAAAGAGCTGTACTGTGAAAAATATAAGACACTGATGAAATATTCAGAAGGAGACACAAATAAATGGAAATCTGTCCCATGTTTGTGGATAGGAAGAATTAATATTGTCAAAATGGCCATCCAACACAAAGCAATTTACAGATTGATTGCAATCTCTATCAAAATATCAATGACATTTTTCAAAAACTAGAACAAATAATTCTAAAATTGATATGGAATTATGAAAGACCCCAAAAAGCCAAAGCAATCTTAAGAAAGAAAAGAGCTAAGGGTATTGCAGTCCCTGACTTCAAGCTATACTACAAAGCTTCAGTGATTAAAACAGTATGGGATTTAAATCTAAAGGGGACAGATTAAAGATGGAGGCATGAGAGGTGACACAGAAGCTTCCTCCTAAAACCGCATACAGTATGAAAATATAACTAATACAACTACTCTTGAAAGAGTAATAGGAAAGAGGACTGCACCAAACTGCATACACCCGGAGACAACAGCAGACCTCACAGAACAGGGTAACATACTAAAGCTATGGCCAGGTGGGATCCAACCCCTTCCCCCCACCCCAGCTCATTGGTGGGAGGAAGAGGAACAGAGCAGGGAGTGGAGATCTGGGACTGCTGAATACCTAACTCCAGAGATCTGCTCTGGGAGCACAAAGCTACATTTCATGGTGCTTGCATGATACTCTCATAATTAGAGGGTTGGAAAGCTAAGACAGGCAGAATATCTGGAGAGACTGAGATTCCAGCCACTTATGGAAAGCAGGGATCCATATCTGGCTGCTCTGGGACAAAAGAAAGGTGGGCAGTCTGAGAGACTTCCTAACAAAGAAGCCCTTAACAAGAGGGTAGCTAAAGGGGCAAGGATTTCACAAAGCTTACTGCTCAGGAGAAAGGACAGGTAGACAAAATTGTCCAGGTGCACTCTGCCCAGCAGATTGGGAGCTTTCACTATCTTCAGGTGCTACAGCTCCCTGGCTGCCTACACAGCTCCATGAACCCTTTCTGTGATAGGCAGCCTACTGTGCCTTTCTCCAGGCCAGCCTCACTGAGCTTGCAAACCAGCAAACCCTACACTGGTGTTGGGCCAGTGAGAGGAAGGATCTGTCTACAGCAACTAAAAACACAAAGCACAGAGGCTTATACCTGTGTGCTCAACCCACTGGCTCAGGCAGTGGAGACAGGCATAGCAGCCAGGAAGCAGGAAACAGCTCTTTCCTCCTCTCAGGCACAAATACCACTCCCCTAAAATCCCCGACATTGTTTCAGGGGCTGAGCAACTCCAGAGAGTAGAGCTTTTGGGCACTACAGGGCGCCATACACAAATATAAAACACCAAAGGAACCTGGTCCAGAGTAAAATTATTAAAACAACTCCTGAGAAAGATTTAAATGATATCGACCTTAAGACTCTCCCTGAAAGGGATTTTAAAATAAAAATCATTAACATGCTCATGGAGGTATGTAAAGATGTTCAAGAACTCAGGAATGAACTCCGGTTGGAGATCCAGTCATTGAAGAGCACAATGGATGATATTAAAAGCAGATTGGATATGGTGGAGGAGACGATAAATGAAATAGAAACAGAGAAGACAAATTCAAAGAAGCTGGGGTACAGAGAGAAGAAAGGATCTCTAAGAATGAAAGAATATTGAGAGAACTGTGTGACCAATCCAAACGGAACAATATTCGCATTATAGGGGTACCAGAAGAAGAAGAGAGAGAAAAATGGATAGAAAGTGTCTTTGAGGAGGTGATTGCTGAAAACTTCCCCAATCTGGGGAAGGAGATAGTCTCTTAGGCCATGGAGGTGCTCAGATCTCCCAACACAGGGACCCAAGGAAGACAACAGTCAAGATATACAGCAATTAAAATGGCAAAGATCAAGAACAAGGACAGACTATTAAAAGCAGCCAGAGAGAGAAATAAGATCACATACAAAGGAAAGCCCATCAGGCTATCATAAGACTTCTCAACAGAAACCTTACAAGCCAGAAGGGAGTGGCCTGATGTATATAATGCAATGAAGCAGAAAGGCCTTGAACCAAGATTACTTTATCCTGCAAGACTATCATTTAAATTTGAAGGAGGGATTAAACAATTCCCAGATAAATAAAAGCTGAGAAAATTTACCTTCCTCAAACCATATCTACAGTGTATTATGGAGGGACTACTATAGATGGAAATGTTCCTACGGTTTAATAGCTGTCACAAGAGGTAATAAAACCACAGTCAAGGAAGTAGAACAGCTAATTACTAAGCAAATGCAAAATTAAATTAACTATCCCCAAAGTCAATCAAGGGATAGACAAAGAGTACAGAATATGATGCTTAATGTATAAAGAATGGAGGAGGAAGAAAAAGGAAGAGGAAAAAGACAAAAAGAACCTTTAGATTGTGTTTGTGATAGTATATTAAGTGAGTTAAGATAGACTCTTAGATAGTAAGGAAGTTAACCTTGAACCTTTGGTAACCACGAATATGAAGCCTGCAATGCCAATAAGGACATACCTATCCATAATCACCCTAAATGTAAATGGACTGAATGCACCAGTCAAAAGACATAGAGATACTGAATGGATAAAAAAAAAAGACCCATCTATATGCTGCCTAAAAGAGACTCACTTTAAAACCAAAAGACATACAGAAACTAAAAGTGAAGGAATGGAAAAAGACATTTCATGCAATTAATAGTGAGAAAAAAGCAGTACTTACATCAGACAAAATAGACTTAAAAACAAAGAAAGTCACAAGAGACAAAGAAGCACATTACATAATGATAAAAGGGTCAATCCAACAAGAAGATATAACCATTGTAAATACCTATGTGCCCAACACAGGAGCTCCTACATATGTGAAACAAATACTAATAGAATTAAAGGGGGAAATAGAATGCAATGCTTTTATTCTAGGAGACTTCAACAAACCACTCACTCCAAAGGACAGATCAACAAGACAGAAAACAAGTAAGGAGACAGAAGCACTGAACAACACATTAGAACAGATGGACCTAACAGACATCTACAGACCTCTACTCCCAAAAGCAGAATACACATTCTTCTCAAGTGCACATGGAACATTTTCAAGAATAGATGATATAATAGGCCAAAAGAAGAGCCTTGGTAAATTCAGAAAGATTGAAATTGTACCAACCAGTTTCTCAGACCACAAAGGTATGAAACTAGAAATAAATTATGCAAAGAAAATGAAAAAACCCCAAAACACATGGGGTCTTAATAACATGCTCCTAAATAATCAATGACCAAATAAAAACGGAAATCAAGCAATATATGGAGACAAATGACAACAATAATTCAACACCACAAAATCTGTGGGACACAGCGAAGGCCCTGCTAAGAGGAAAGTATATTGCAATACAGGCCTACCTCAGGAAAGAAGAACAATCTCATATGAGTAGTCTAACCTCACAATTAATGAAACTAGAAAAAGAAGAACAAATGAGACACAAAGTCAGTAGAAGGAGGAACATAATAAAGGTTAGAGCGGAAATAAATATAATTGAGAAGAATAAAACAATAGAAAGGATCAACGAAAGCAAGAGCTGGTTCTTTGAGAAAATAAACAAAATAGATAAACCCCTAGCCAACTTATCAAGAAAAAAAGAGAGTCTTCTCACATAAACAGAATCAGAAATGAGAAAGGAAAAATCACTACAGATACCACAGAAATACAAAGAACTATTAGAGAATAATATGAAAAATTATATGCTAAGAAACTGGATAACCTAGAAGAAATGGACAACTGTCTAGAAAAATACAACCTTCCAAAGCTGACCCAGACAGAAACAGATAATCCCAGCAGACCAATTACCAGCAATGAAATAGAACTGGTAATCAAAAACCTACCTAAGAACAAAACTCCTGGACCAGATGGCTTCACTGCTGAATTTTATCATTTAGTGAAGACCTAATACTCATCCTCCTTAAAGTTTTCCATAGAGTGGAAGAAGAGGGAATACTTCCAAACTCATTCTGTGAGGCCAGCATCACTCTAATACCAAAACCAGGCAAGGACACAACAAAAAATGAAAACCACAGACCAATATCCCTGATGAACATAGATGCAAAAATACTCAACAAAATATTAGCAAACCGAATTAAAAAATACATCAAAAGGATCATCCATCATGATCAAGTAGGACTTATTCCAGGGATGCAAGGATGGTACAACAGTTGAAAATCCATCAACATCATCCACTACATCAACTAAAAGAAGGACAAAAACCACATCATCATCTCCATAGATGCTGAAAAAGCATTTGACAAAATTCAACATCCTTCCATGATAAAAACTCTCAACAAAATGGGTATGGAGGGTAAGTACCTCAACATAATAAAAGCCATATATGACAAACCCACAGCCAATATTATACTTAACAGCGAGAAGCCGAAAGCTTTTCCTTTAAGATCAGGAACAAGACAAGGATGCCGACTCTCCCCACTTCTATTCAACATAGTACTGAAGGTCCTAGCCACGACAATCAGACAACACAAAGAAATAAAAGGCATCCAGATTGGCAAGGAAGAAGTTAAACTGTCCCTGTTTGCAGATGACATGATATTGTACATAAAAAACCCTAAAGAATCCACTCCAAAACTATTAAATCTAATATCTGAATTCAGCAAAGTTGCTGGATACAAAATTAATACACAGAAATCTGTGGCATTCCTATACACTAACAATGAACTAGCAGAGAGAGAAATCAGGAAAAAAATTCCATTCACAGTTGCATCTAAAAGAATAAAATACCTAGGAATAAACCTAACCAAGGTATTGAAAGAACTATGCTCTGAAAACTACAAGACACTCATGAAAAAAATGAAAGAAGATACCAATGAATGGAAACACATCCCGTGCTCATGGATAGGAAGACTTAATATTGTCAAAATGGCCATCCTGCCTAAAGCAATCTACAGATTCAATGCAATTCCTATCAAAATACTAACAGCATTCTTCAATGAACTAGAGCAAATAGTTCTAAAATTCATATTGAACCACAAAAGACCCCGAATAGCCAAAGCAATCCTGAGAAGGAAGAATAAAGCTGGGGGTATTATGGTCCCCAACTTCAAGCTTTACTACAAAGCCACAGTACTCAAGACAATTTGGTACTGGCACAAGAACAGACCCATAGACCAGTGGAACAGACTAGGGGACCGAGATATAAACCCAACCATGTATGATCAATTAATATATGATAAAGGAGTCATAGACATACAATGGGGAAAGACAGCCTCTTCAACAACTGATGTTGGCAAAACTGGACAGCTACATGCAAGAGAATGAAACTGGATTATTGTTTAACCCCATACACAAAAGTAAACTCAAAATGGATCAAAGACCTGAATGTAAGTCATGAAACCATAAAACTCTTAGAAGACAACAGGAAAAAAATCTCCTGAATACAAGCATGAGCGACTTCTTCCTGAACACATGTCCTCGAGCAAGGGAAACAAAAGCAAAAATGAACACATGGGACTACATCAAATTAAAAAGTTTCTGTACAGCAAAGGATACCATCAACAGAACAAAAAGGTGTCCTACAGTATGGGAGAATATATTTGTAAATGACATATCCAACAAGGGGTTAACATCCAAAATATATAAAAACTCACACTGTTCAACATTGAAAAAGCAGATAACCTGATTAAAAAATGGGCAGAGGATATGAAGAGAGAGTTCTCCAAAGAAGAAATTCAGATGGCCAACAGACACATGAAAAGATGCTCCACATCACTAATCATCAGGGAAATGCAAATTAAAACCACAATGAAATATCACCTCACACCAGTGAGGATGGCCAGCATCCAAAAGGCTAAGAACAACAAATGCTGGCGAGGATGCTGCTCCTACACTGCTGGTGGGAATATAAGCTAGTTCAACCATTGTGGAAAGCAATATGGAGGTTCCTCAAAAAACCTAAAATACAAATACTATTTGACTCAGGAATCCCACTCCTTGGAATTTACCCAAAGAATACAACTTCTCAGATTCAAAAAGACATATGCACCCCTATGTTTATCACAGCACTTTTTACAAAAGCCAAGATATGGAAGCAACCTAAGTGTCCATCAGTAGATGAATGGATAAAGAACAGGTGGTACATATACACAATGAAATACTATTCAGCCATAAGAAGGAAACAAATCCTGCCATTTGCAACAATATGGATGGAGCTGGAGGATATTATGCTCAGTGAAATAAGCCAGGCAGAGAAAGAGAAGTGCTAAATGATTTCCCTCATTTGTGCAGTATAACAACAAAGCGAAACTGAAGGAACAAAGTAGAAGCAGACTCAGAGACTCCAAGAAGGAACTAGTGGTTACCAAAGAGGAGGGTGGGTGGGAGGGTGGCAGAAGGGGATTGTTGGGTATTATGTTTAGTCCACATGGTGTGGGGGATCACTGGGAAAACAGTGTAGCACAGAAAAGGCAAACAGTGAATCCGTGGTGTCTTGCTGCTCTGTTGGACAGTGACTGCATTGGGGTATGGTGAGGGGCTTGATGATGTGGGTGAATGTAGTAACCACATTATTTTTTTGTGTGGGACCTTTGTGAGAGTGTATATCAGTGGTACCTTAATAAAAATAAATAAATAAATAAGCTAATTAATTAATTAATCTAAAGAAAATAAAAACAGTATGGTACTGGTGCAAGAACAGATCCATACATCAATGGAACAGAATAGAGAGCCCAGATATAAGCTGAAGCATATATGATTAGTTAATATACGACAAACGAGCCATGAATATACAAATGGGAAAAGACAGTCTCTTCAATAAATGGTGTTGGAAAAACTGGACAGCTATATGTAAGAGAATGAAAGTAGATCACTGTCTTACACCATACACAAAAGTAAATTGTAAATATCTTACAGAGCTAAATGTAAGATGGAAACCATAAAACTCTTACAAGAAAACATATGCAAGAATTTCATGAGCATCAGCCTGAGAAATTTCTTTCTGGATATGTCTCTCCAGGCATAGGAAATGAAAGCAAAAATAAGCATATGGGACTACATAAAGCGAATAAAAAGCTTCTGTACAGCAAAGGAAACCATCAGCATAACAAAAAGGTGACCTGCAGTATGGCATATGTAGATGCTTATATATATCCATCAAGGGGCTAATATCCAAAATATATAAAGAACTCATACAACTCAACACAAAAACCCTACAAATAATCCAAGTAAAAAATAGGCAGAGGATCTGAACATTTTTCCAGGGAAGGAATACAGATGGACAACAGGCACATGAAAAGATGTTCAACATCACTAATCATTAGGGAAATGCAAATCAAAACCACGATATCACCTCAAATTTGCCAGAATGGACAGTATCCAATAGACAAGAAATAGCATGTGTTGAAAAGGAATGTGGAGAAAGGGACCCCTCCCATACTGTTGGTAAGAATGTAAATTGGCTGAGCCACTGTGAAAAACACTGTGGAGGTTCCTCAAAAACTAAAAATAGAAATACCAGATGACCCAGCAATTCGTCCTTTGAGAATTTTCCCAAAGAAAACAAAATCACTAATTTGAAAAGACATATGCACACCTGTGTTTATTGCAGCATTATTAACAATAGCAAAGGTATGGAAACAAACCAAGTGTCCATCGAAAGGCGAATGGATACAGAAGAGCGGTACATATATACACAAAAGAATATTACTCCATCAGAAAAAAGGAAGTCTTGCTATGTGCAACAACATGGATGAACCTAGAAGGTATTGTGCTAAGTGAAATAAGCAAGACAGTGAGAGACAAATACCACGATTTCATTTACATGTGGAATCTAAAAAGCAAACAAAAAAGAAATAGACCCACAAATACAGACAACAGACTATTGGTTACCATAGGAAAGCCAGTTTTGGGATGGCTGAAATAGGTGAAAAGGTGCAAACTGAAAATTGTAAAATAAGTTAGACATAGGAATAGAAATACAACATAGAGAACTTAACCAATAATACTGTAATATCTTGGAATAATAATGGGGTAACTACACCTATTGTAGTTAGCATCTAGTAATGTATACCATTATTGAGTCACTATGTTGTACATCTGAAATCAACATAATATAGAATATCAACCTAATTGCAATAAAAAATAAATAACAAAACAGAACAAAAAAATGCTCATTAAGAATAGAATGGATAAATAAGTTGTGGCTTAATCATACAGTGGGATTCTGTAGGACAATGAGAATGGTTTTACACAATCTAAGTCTCACAGATGAAATGTTGGGTGAAGGAAGCCAGATGTAAAATATTATATATTATATTAGTATATGAAATATAAAAGCAGACAAAATTAACCTCATGATATCAAAAGAATGGAGGAGAAGGCAGATAGTGGGCATGAAATAGACTGCAGTGGTGCTGGTAACATTCTATATCCTCATCTGGGAGCTGAGAAAGTAGGTGTATGTTCACTTGTGGCAATTCATCAAGCTGTACAAGCCAAGATTGTACACTTGTCCTACATGCATGCTAGACTTCTAATTTTTTTAATGTTAATGAAAAAGAGAAGAGTATGTATCCTGTCCTCATTGGCGCCTTGCTAATGCCGGAATTAATTTAGTAGTTTATTACTCTGTACTAATAGATTGTTATTCAGTACTCATTGTGCTTAATTTACAAACTAACTGGACTGTACCATTCTCTACTGCTTCTTTAGTTTGCATCACCAAATTTTTATTCTGTATCTACTCTGTTGGCAAAAATGATGCTAAGGTCTAGAATATAAAAATAACTAAAATATTTGACTATCCAGATAGCATGAATGCTAGTTTTGGGAGACATACATAAACATATTATTTTAAATTAATAAACATCATGCAGAAATAGGAACAAGGTGCCTTGGAGTGTAGGAAAATAAACTTCAAGGTTGACCTGCTCGTCAAGTGTGTGTATATATGTGTGTACATATATGAGTTTTGAAAAAGAATTTCTAGAACAGATGATTCTGGGGATTTACTCCTTAAAGGAAGAATTTAAGCACATAAAGTGATGAGTGAGGGAATTTCAGAGAGAGAGTGACATGAATGAAGCTGTGGGCCTGTTAAATTATGGTATAAAAGCTGAATTTACAAGCAGCTCAGTAATACTAGGGCATTTCAAAGCAGATGGTGATACGAAAATGGACGGAAAGATAGAACCCAGGCATGGAGAAACTTAGAGCCATTCTGTATGAATGTTGCTTGTTGATTGCATGAAGATGTAATATTTAAGGGGACACATTCACACAGTAGACATATACTAACCTGAAGCAGTGGAGGCTAGACATACATAAGCTCTGAAAAGCATGCAAGGAGACACACATATGTGTATGTTGCTGTGACCTTTGTTAACCTCATTTTGAACATCCACTGAGGTTTCTTTTATCCACTGTCACTCTTGGAGATCTGGTTTCCCCACCCAAACCTAACATGGTCATCTCATCTGCAGGACAAGACATAGATACAGACACAGAGTGTTAGAGTTGCTAAGGCATATATATGCCTCTTATCACCCAAGTTGTGGGGGAACAGGTGAGTGTTGTGGAAATACATGTATATGAATATGTATATTCATAGAAAGATCCCAAGACAGGTTCTGGCCCAGGTGAGAAAGTGAATCACCTTGATTCACATAGCAGTGGATCCCATTGATTTCTAAGAATCATGGTATGTGATTGATCAGGACTTCAACATAAACATTCTTATTTTTATTAATTTAAGGAAGGTCAAACTTTTCTAATTTATACTATATATACACTATGAGGAGTGGCAACTCTTCTAGTGATACCAAGAAACTTGAAATTGAAATTTGGCCTACATGTGTTGTGACAATTTTTGAAAAAATTTAAATATGTAATATGCATTTTTAGATTTTCATTTTAAATATATGTTGTGTCAGTAATATGGATAGCGTATATAAGTGTGAGCCAGGCTGGAGGCAGGAATGCAGATTAGGAAACTGCATATCACAGTCCAGGTGATAAAGAGATTCTGACACATGGCAATCAGTAAAAATGAAGAGGAAGAGATTGATTCGAGAAATATTTAAGAGAACTTGGTGGTACTTAATTGGCTGTAGATAATTACATGAAGACGAACTCAGGATGACTTGGAGGCTTCTCAAACCACACTAATTGCAAAAAAGGTAACAGAAAAGTAGGTCTGTGAAGGTGAGCTTGGCTTTAACTCCATTGGGTTCAGATATTATGAAACACCCAAGTGAATATGTTTATCTAACAATTTAGATCAAGGGCTAATGTAGGGAGATAATCTGGTGATATCATGAAATCCAAAGGAGTTTCAAACAGAATGTTTGTATGCTATGTTCAGGAGTGTCAAATGTTGAAGATTGTCATGTAAGTTCAAACCAAGAATGAACAATTCACTTTGACAAATTTTAAATCCTTAGTTACTCTTTGGGGAATTGTTTCAACATAGTAGAAGGAGTGGAAACCAAATTGCACTGGGTGGAAAATTGAGGAAAAAAATGAGACAATAAGAAAAGACTTGTTTTTCTGGAGGTAGAGGATCCTTAAAATTCATTGGATTGGACTATATGGTTTTTATTTGTTTATTTTGTTTTAGGTTGGAAGTAAGTAAAGAGCCAAACATGAAGGGGAAATCATTGATTTGGAAAGGAGGGATTACTGATGAAACATTGTCTAGGAGTTTGGGAGGAGATGGGATGATAATGATGATGGCAATAACGATGGAGATTATGATTATTATAATAGTATCACCTCTTATTTATGGAATTCTAACAATGAACAACTTTATAAAGATCCTATCAACTTGCAGACGAGAAGTTTAGAGAAGTTAAGTAACTTACCCGATGTCACACAGCCATGAAGTGTCAAAGTTTGGATTTAAAACCAGATATCCCTAAGGTTAATGCCCGCTAGTGTTAATCACTAAGAATCACTGCTTGCCGCAAGTCATGCACGTAGATAGAGGGGACAGGTGCAATTCCACTTCATCCCTGACAAAGGGACAACTTACTACAGCCTCTTTCCCCTATCTTAGTAGTAGGTATATGTTCAAGAGAATCATACTGAAGTCTGTGTGATCCCGTATTTTTTTGGCATTTGAGATGCCTTAGTTTCCTTGTTTAATATTTGCTTCTTTGCTTTAATTGGCAAGGTGATCTATATATCGTTTTTAAGTGGCATAACTATATACTTTGTCTTCCAAACCAGGACAATTTTGAAAGCAAAAGAGGGCATTGTTAATATAAATTTAACCAAACAGGCATAAGCCAGGACTGTCCCAAACCTTGTTTTAATTGTAATGTACATACTTATTACATATACACAGTGCGATAAGGATTCAATTGGTATTATTGCTGTTACTTATTTTATATGTTCAAAGCATGTTTGTCTAGGAGAAATTGACTTTATTTTAAGAAAATCTGTGACAATAGCATCCATCTTTTATATAGCTTATGCTTCTTATTAGCCCCAAAAGATATTCTTAGAATCATGTGTGTTGAGAATTAAATGGAATCTCACACAGAAATCATCAAGGCAAATTTCTCTTCACTTGATCAACTTAATCTCATTTTGAGGACTCCCCTTTACTTACTCTCTGAAGTTACCTAGATAAAACAACATTGACCCTTTGAAACAGTTTTCAGGAGGCCAACCATTGTAGGTTCTCCAAGATGTATTTTGACTCACACACTGTGTGGTTAAAGCACTTAAAAAAATCTACTTAAGCATTAGTATCTTTTTTCGTATATTTAATCCAAATGTCCACATAGGTTTTTTTTTTTTAATTTTCCTATTTTGAGCTAAAGTGAGTCAGGTTAGCAAAGTACTATTTCTAATATAATTTTTGGTAACTTAATGTAGATCACCTCTCCAACATCTTGGCTACTCTGTTCTTTGCCCTCTTCATCAATCTTGTCTTTTTCCAGTTTTTATTTTAATTTATAATGCCACCATTCATGTAATTGTTCAGGCCAAAAATCTAAGTGATCTCTTTGGTTTTCCCTAACACTTCCCACACTATCCCACACGTCCAACCCAATAGCAGGTCTGCCCTACTTCTGACAAACATCTTGAATCCTGTCATTTCCCCCTGCCTCCATCGCCTCTTACCTGGATAGGCAATAGTTTGTCATTTTCCTGTTTTCACTCTTGTTCCTGTAAAGCCCACTTTCTACTCTATGGCATGAGTAGACTTTAAAACATAATTCATGTTTTATCAAACACCATATAATTGTCTACAAGGTCCTCCACGATCTGGCTCCTACCTGCTTCTCCCATGTGATTGTCTTTCTATGCTTTTGGGTGTTTTTCAAAAAGAGAGAGCTGGTGTCCATAACAGGACCATTACACTCGTTCTCATAGCCTGGCATACTTTTCAGTAATATATATTTATACCTAGCCCCTTCTCATGATTCAGGTTACTTCAAATGTTATTTCATCTGGAGAGCCTTTCCTGACGACATTATACAAAAAAGAACCTATTATTGACTATTTCCCAACTCTGCTTTGTTTTCTTATTGGAACTTTTAAAAAAATGTATGTATTTAGGTATGTCTGGTCCACATGAATGAAAATATCACAATGGCAAGGATATCATATATCTTGCACATATAGCCCCAGTGCCTAAGACAGTGGCTGGATCAGAGGAAAACTTGGTAATATTTTTTGACTAAATGAGCAAGGTAATTACAAGGACAAAATGAGGTCTTGTATGTGAAGGGGCAAGAAAAAACCTGGCATTCAATGAATCCTCCTGTTAGCCTTCTGCTAAAGAGGAAAGTATTACTTCTACATTAATTTTTATTGTGTATTTCATTCCAAAGGACACTATGATATGGGAAATAAAAATTGTCAGTCTAAAGTTAGAATATTTCATTTGCTTGATATAAATATTTACTTTCCAAAAAGATCAGACCTTTTAGCAAGGATAGAGTCACTGAGTCACTAGTCTCGAGGTTAGGTCCTGGGCATTCACAGATGACACATGTAAATGAAAACCAACTCAGGTACTCTCTTGTGTGCTTCTGTTTTGATAGCTATCACTAAGTATGTCTGGCAATAGGCAGTTGAAAAGACCTAAATTCTGCTACCAAGGAGTTCACAGTCTAGACGGAGAGATGGGCGCAGAAAACAATTACAGTATAGGGTGAGAAATACTGCAGTAGAGGGAATGATTAAATGCTCAAGAACTCCAGGAAAGGTTAATATAAAAGGTGAAACTGATCTGTGTTAGAGAGAAGATATGCTAACCAGTCAGACATAGGAAAGGTGGTGGAAAGGTAGATGGATAAACTAGTGTGTAAAAGTCATGTGGACATGAAGTACCCTGGTGTGTTCAATGAGCTACAACCAGGACAGTACGTCTTGAGTATAACATGAGAAGGAAGAACAATGGAAGATGTGTCTGCAGGTATAGGCAGTGGTCCTGCCTTCATTGCTGACATACAATTGCTATTCAATAATTGTTCCTCTTTTTCCTTTTCTCTCATTCAAGATATCTATTCAGGGAGGTATATTTTTACAGAAGTACTTTTCAAATTAAACCAAATTAAATTTTTCAGTGAAGAAATTAACCTCTTGAACATAGGATTTCCTTTCATCTTGTTACTCTGTTGCTTTAAGCACTTAAGGCTTCATTGCTTATTTTATACTTAAAATCCATTCTTTAAAAGATTTTTAGAGAGCATTGATGTAAGTGCAGCTGTTTTTGACATATGTGGATTGGCCTTCACTGTGAGCAAATATATATAAAGAAAATACTATTTGTCCTGCCTTTGCATAGTTATTCCTTTATTTTTTGCACTTAATACAAACAAGTCCTATACTACAGATGATAGATTGTTTCTGAAAGCCCTACTGACAGTTAATTATATGTTCCAATTTCGATGTTTATTATTTAAAACTATAAAAAGTTAAAATCTCATATTTTATGTTCTTAAATCTTAACCAGCAATCTTTGAACTTTGCTGTTGAAATCATTCTTTATCTTCTATACTGGCTGCTTCAGTTGACTTTAATTTGTGCTTATGTTTCCTTATTTTAGGCAAACTTTTGTCTTTCATTTTTTTAATGTTAGTGACTTATGATTCCCAAATAGTTTTGAATGCTAAATTATACAGATCCTAGGAAACTTGAGAGTCATAAATTAAAAGCCAAAAGTCTATGTGATGTGATGTTTATCATGTTCCTGTAGAGGCATGATCAAGAACAGAATTAATGAATTTTGTAATTCAAATTTAAGGTGGTTTGATAATAGGATTGTGAGTATGTAGCCAGCATAAGATGATGGATAAATCAACATTTCCTAAGGACTCATCAGGTTATCAACTGAATAGATGAGTGGTGAATAACCAATTATATGACTGCCTAGAATTAGGCAAAAAGTTTCAGCAATGAGCTGTAGGAGGAAAAGAGAGAGAGGCAAGCAAGCATCATCTCATTGAAGAGCATAAAAGATTCCTCTCTAGAAATCTGACAGCCCAGCTGTGTATGTGTTTTTATCTCTATAATGGTTTTTCAAGCTGAATTTTGGAGTTTCAGTGCCGCATTAACTTTGATTAAAAAATGAGGGACTAGTCAAAGAAAATGGCATCCACAGCAAGAGAAGGGAAACCAATATGTGTGGTGTGTGTGTGTGAAAGGGAGTGTGCATGTGTGAGTGAATGTAATGAAAAAGTCTTCAGTCTGCCTAGACTCTCAGGGTTTTCAGCCTGGCCAAACAATTGGAGTTGTTCTTGACTAAAAGTAATATTCCAAAGGAACACATTAGATGATTTTGTGAAGTTTTGGTGATTCAAGGGCTAGAACTCTATTGTTTTCCATCTAGTTATTAGGACCCTGAGGCTTGTTTTTTCCCCATATCACTCACAAATGGCATTTTAGCATCTGTAATTGGCTGCTCAACCATTTCGCATATTCTCTCTCCTTCCTAAAACATGTGTCTTTAATGCACAAGTGCCTTATTTGCTTCATCTCTTCTTAATTATACCTCTCCAAAGTTTTTCCTCAAGCATACCAACTTTGGGAGTAGACATAAGCAGTCATTTTTCCTTTGATATTTCTCTTTTGGCCTCCAATTTCCATTCCTCCTGCTAATTTTTCTTTTCAAAATATTAAAATCCTTTTGTCAGATGCTATCAATTGTGGAAGTAACATTGGAATGGTCCAAAAACTACCCATTGGAGCACTGATGAAAACCACCAACTACTTTTGAACTCTTTTTTCAGAGTCCAGTTTTCTTTGTGCAAAATAAAAGTGCCCCATTTATTTTCACCAGAGACCTCTGCTTTAGAGTCAGCCTTATGCAGGGAATTTGGAGCTTCATAAATAAAATCTCAATAATTGTCTCTAAAACTCCACTATCAAGTGGTTAGTTCTGGTGTTTTCCGTGAGTTAAAAAGATGAATGAGATTCTGTGTTCTTTATGAGCTCACAGTTTATGTGGGAGACAGACATTAAGAAAAATAATTGCAAGGTACATTACAGAGTACTGTAATAAAGAGACATAATGTGTGACCAGAGTGGTGACAGCTAACTTAACTCTCAGAGTTGGGAAAGACTTCACAGGAAAGGTGTTGATATCAAGCTGGCATCAGAGAGAAGAAAATAAGTAGGAGCTTTACAGGAAGAGACAGGAATTGGGGAACAGAATTGCAGATCCGTGAAACAGGGTGTGCAAAGCCACTTTTAGTCTGTTCAGGGACCAGTGAGAAGTTCATTGTTCAGCTATTCGCCCCAATACTATGGTGGGGGAAAAAAATGGCTTAAAGTACTTTTCAGTGACTTAAAAGTGGTGAAGGCAGTGCTAAAAAATCCAGTAAATTATATGCTGGAGAAGTTGAGTGTTCATTACCTGAGAATTTCAGGAGGACCTAGTTAAAAGCTGGAAATTAAAATATTTGTTTACAAATGCAATTTTGTAATTTTTGAGCACATAACACATGCATAATTGTATAATAATAAGTGAGATAAGTTAATGAGATAGCAATTTGAAATAGACCTCCTTTACATAATAATACGTTCAAAATATAAAAGCATGTTAACACTGGAGAACTAACTGCAGGATAAAGAAAATGAGGGAATGTAAAAGGACTTTCAATGTCTTTAATGATTTTGAAAATGCTGTTTATTTTAAAGTGATTTTGTTTCCCCAATAATGAGACTCTGAAAAATGGAGAACTGCATGTGTTTTGTGAAATCTATCCCTAGTTACGCTAAGGTTATCTCAAATAAAAATTAGTGGAATCCTAAAGATTTTACTGTATTTTACTCTTAAGTTATTCTCCAAATTAGAGAGCACAAAGGTTAATGTGCTCTGAAAAGCCTCATGATTTCAATTACTAAGCTCAAGGCAGAACCTGAAATAGAAGATTATGACAGGGCTGGAGGAGGGAGATGGTGGGGTGTGTAGACATTCTTCTCTTTCCCCAATAATCTTGGGATAACCCATCAGGTTCTCTGTTAGGTTCATTTCCTTTGAACAAGAGGATATAAAATGAGGAGAGAAATTGGGAAACAGACAAAATTTGTTCTTGGTGAATTGTGCTTCCATGGTTTTTGCATGATGCCACCTTTCTCTAAGCTGTTTGTATCCTCTCAGACTCCTGCACTAGAACAGAGGGAATTACATTTTCTCAGTGACTATCCTTAAGTTGAAGAGAGGGGGAGAAGTCCAAGGTGGTAGCAGACAGTTGGGCAGAGTGTACTGTGAGGCCTTCTTACATTTTTTCTTTCTTTCTTTTTTTCTTAATTAAAGTGTTGTTAATATACAGTCTATGTTGGTTTCAAATGTACATCACAGTGGCTCAACAGTCCCTGTGATCAATTTATATTGTGATTATGAATTATTGTGCCCCTTTATCCCCCTCCCTGCCCACCCCCTGTACTTGTCTCAACCCCTCCCGCTTAGTAACCAGACTAGGCTCAATTGTTCAGTATAGTGATTCTGAATATTCATCTAACCAGAAGCCAAAAAACTTGATTGTTTTTGGAGTTCAGGCATGTGTAATCATTGAAGCTGGAAAATACTAAGGTCATACCAACTGGATAGACACATACCTGCTTAAAGGCATTCATATTCTAAGTATTTTGAAATATTCTTCTCCATACTGGCCTTTGGTTTGTATCACTTACTCAAGAGAATCAGAATTCTTCTAGGTCACTTCTAGAGTAAGTCCTTTCCAGGAAGGACTTCATGATAGCTAAGCTTCTAGGACTCTATCTTCTCAAGCTCCCTCTGTAACTCTGACATATTCCCAGGTAACCTTGATAAGATTGGGAATAAGTCTTCCACCTTATTTATACACTTACCTATTCATTTGTATATTTATCTATGTATATATTTATTTATTACCATTTTTTTGGACTCACATTGATTGCGAATCCATTCCCAGACTCAGGATAGAGAGCTTGAATGTGATAAAGGTAAAACTTAGAGTATGTGTGTTTATGATGCCATGTTTTTGGCATAAATAACTTCCACTACCTTGTCACATTTGATTCTTATAGCTACCGCAGGAAGTAGGTCAGGTAGATATTATTATCTCCATGTTATACATGTGGAAACTGAGATTAATTTTTTTAAAACTTCCCTGAAAAGTAAGGAACAGGAACCCTGTGATTGAATCTAATATAAATTGTTCTCATCCAAAATCTAGTATTTTTTCCTCCCTGTTACACTAACCTTACTTTCCTTCTCTCCTCTTCTTTATTCATTTCTTCCTTTGCTATACTGTATTGTCCCCTCCCTTCCTCCACTCCACCTCATCCTCTTCCCATTTTCCCTCCTAGCCCTGTCATAGTCTGCATTTATTGCCTATAAAAGGCAGGACAATAACCTTGTAGGATGTAGCATGCCCATGGCAGCTAGTCGTAGGAGTGGCTGGCCAAGGAAAATCCAGTCCCCAGCAGAGCTGAATGTTAATGCAGGGCTTTGAAGGAGACTTGATTAGGTAGTAGGAAGGCAGATAGATTGTTGTGAGTTGAATGCAAACTTTTTAAAGAACTAGATGCTAAATTAGCTTGATATTTAAAATACTGTATTTATCCAGGTCCTGACATTTTTCTGAAGCTAGAAATCCCTATTTTCTCTCCATGAGACCCTCATTTCATCCCTCCACATTGTCCCGTGACAGTGCTCCATGCTTCAGATTGCCTTACAAGTGCTGGGATAGAGTAAAACCGATGTTATCATGTGCAGAGAAGGCATGATGGAGTCTTAATTTTCTGCACTAGTTCATCTGTTAATAGAGAATTGAATGCTCTCTTTTTGTCCATTGCAAATTAAGCAAAAGAATCTCCATTTTACACAAGGAAATTCACAGCAGGGGGCATTAAGCGAGGCGTGAGGTAAAGTATAAGACAGCTTACCAAGATGTATAAACAAACGAATCGTCCTGCATTATATGATTTTCCCTCAACCTCTTATGCAACTGGGGATCCAAGTTCTCAGGCGGAGACTAATTTCGCTCTCACCAACTGACAGCTGTAATCAATCTTTCTGCTTCTGGCTAACTGTTCGCTATACCTTCATTTTACTCAAATGGAATAGTCTAGAGAATCTCTAATTTCTCTTATTCTGAGAAGATGAACCACCATAGTTTAGTTTAGCCCAAGTGTACTAGATATTGCCACTTTTGATGGGATTTTCAACAGTAAATAGGAATTTATGAAATTCTCAAACCAGAAGTTAAGTGGCTTAATGGTTTGTTTTTTATAGTATAGTAGGTGATTGTGGCTGATTTTACAGACAGAGTTCAAATGGGTTGGGAATGGTGCCTGATCAGTAGCATCATCCTAATACGGGATATGAATCAATTGTGTAGTATTTAGAAGGAAGAGAACACAGAGGGTCTCGGCATGTGTGTTTTTAGCCAGGACACCTGGCCCTAGTCTCTTACTTTGCTATCATCCATCCGCATGTCAAAACTAACGACTTATTCCACCTTGCATTGTCCTTGTTTGGCTAAATAAAAAGGCTTATTTAACACACACTTTAACCATTTCAGGCTTTCATAGGCAATTCTGAAAAATCCTTGTCATTGAGGCTATCTTTGACTGAACTTTTTATACTCTACAGATGCTATTTTTCCAAGTTCTGTGCTAATTTTTCTTCCTTCTAATGTCATCCTTGAAAATTCTTCCTGACCTTTCTCTTGCTCATGACAACTTCAGATCTGGAATTATGCTTTCTATTCACTGCTATGTTCAAAACCAGAAGAACTAGTTTTCTTCTTTGCAGCAGTGTTCATTTTCGTGGTCGGCCAACTGAAAATTGAAGGGCTAGATGGGTTTGGCTACTCAGATGCCATTCTTCCAGGGCACTCCCCCCCTTCATGAAGGTAACCCTTTTGGAAGTACGGAGACATATTACTCTGTGCAACTCAGCTCATATTTATCCTTCCGTTAAAGATTGGTTCATGCCTAGAGACAGCTCTTCTGACAGTGAGTGACAGTTAATGTCAGAAGTTCAGGAAGGAGGTACGGTAAGATAACTTGGAGAAGAAAATTGCACAGCAGTTCAACCTTTACAAAACAAAAACTGGCATCTCATGTGCTGAATGTGTCCAGAAAAGAGATATAGTTAGTTAAATTTTGTAATAAATCCAGTATTTTCATTTTAATAAAAATGTTATAATTGATGAAATATTATTTATTCAATCAACATGTATTTTTTGAGTACTTGCTTTTTCCCAAAACTATGTGGTATTATAAAGATACAAAAGAAGTCCTATCTGAATCTGACCTCAAGGGAAGGAATAACTAATACACAGTATTAAACCATAACAGATAAGAGTAAATCACTGAAGTCCAGAATAGTATGGAAGACATCATTTATCAATTATTCAATACATATGATTGAGCATATTGGTGTGTCAATGTGCTTTAATCTCAAGCAATAGAATCTTATTTGGCCTTCATGAATATTACATTTTAATTTCAACTTCCGTATGGAAGATGAAGTTTTGGTCTATGTAAGTAAGACTTGGATTAGGTGGAGACAGAGAACTAAGAGTTGTAGGAAATTTAATGTGTTCAGTACACTAATGATCACTTCCCATAGATAACATCATTCAATCATAAAAATCCTACAAGGTAAGGCTTATTCTTTCTTTCACTAGTGAAGAAAATAAAGTTAACATCAAAAGTGGGAGGACCCATCCCTGTTATCACAGAGTAGGCAAGGAAGAAAGGACTGGAAGCGGAGAGGCAATACATTTATAATTAGCATAACAGGTAACTCAACAGCTGATAGACTTTGTTTGGTTATATGGATCTTTGAGCGAGAGCCTCTTTAAAGAGGGGCTTGGGTAGACAGGTAGTATTGTGACTGATTTCTTATGGTCTTCATACAGTAAAAATGAGAGGTATTTCCAAGCCCTTCTGGAAACATGTTAGTTTTGCTGGTAGTTCACTAAGCCTTTGTATGGCATTCCCTGTTCTCCCAGAGCTTGTTAGATATGGTTTGTATTCATGCATGAGATGGTGTGAAGCACTGGTTCCATCCAGAGAGCTCAAAGCCACTAGTCACCGAGTTGACCATTGTTTCTAATATAGTTATTATATCTCAATTCATATGTAACAATCAAATTAAAAGTTTGTAGCTGCTGGCTTCCCATTATTTTACATCACCTTCTAATAAGACAGTGTTGTTGTGGGTATCTTCTGGAGTCTGCTTCTGGGAGGATATCCTACACATGCAGTTTTCTGCAGAGGAATATATTTGGTAGGGTAGGTTATTTTTTCTACTACATAGCAATAATTAAGTTAGTAGCAATAAAAACCACCTAAAATTTCTAAGATATTTACATCTGCCAAGTATATTCATGTATACTAGCCCATTAGTAAGTGCGCAATGAAAAAATAATTGGAATTGAAATAAAAAACTTTTTGAGTTCCTTCTTTCTCACATGCTCATTGTTTGAAGTTCAAATTATTTTTGCAACCATTCTCAGTTTTGTCATGTGTAAAATAGTTATAATAACAGCTGTCTGCATATAATACAAGGATAAATAGGATAAACTTTACAAATGCGTTGTAAATTCTAAAGTTTTATATATATATATGACATTATGACTGTCATTCTATGAATGACTCTTTTACTAAAAGGCAAATAATTATTTCTACATAATTTAGAAAGAAATTCATAAGAGACCAGCTTCTGAGGAGAGAATAAAAGGGAAGGAGAGAAGACATTCAAATAATTAATAACAGATAACAAGGTTGATTGACATTCCTGGACAATCTTTTGAAACTCCATTTAACTAATGAGTTTGTGAAATTAGGGAGAAATCAACACTGCACTCATTAAGTACCATAGACCACCATATTCCCTTTGAGAAAGGGACTGTCTCTGAGAAATCAGTTCGGTAAAGTAGCAATTTATCTTTGTTATCTATGTTGTTACTTTCCATTAAGGGAATAGCATTTAATCATATTGCTTTAGAAAAAAATAAATGTATACATCAAAGTAAAACTGAAGGATGATAGGCTATGTGCTAGGTATACCAGAATTATAAATATACAGTGATAAAGACGGTGCTGTCTGTTGTAAAGAGAGATGTATAGTTCAGAGGAATATAATCAAGAGTCCAGAAATACACCCGTAAATCTATGGTTCGTTGATTTTTCACAAGTTTATTTTGATAACTTTTAATAAATTCGTGGTAAATCATAAGAATTAAATCCTTTCTTTTCCATAATGTTTAATTTCACCAGTAACATAATTGCATTATACTTACAAAACTGTAGACACTATAGAGAAGGCTCTTTTACTAAAAATTCCAGTTCCTTTCCTGTTTTCCCAGCAAGAATTACTGTCATTAATTTGGTCTTTAATATTCTAAATCTTCTGAAATTTTTTTTACTAGCACACATACATACAGTACTATAATTCTGTTTATATTCTGTTTATATGTTAAATTCTGTTTATATGTTAAATGAACATCAGATCTTGAAAATTGGTGTAAATTAGCACAATAAGCCTGTTTTACTCTTTTCCATACAGTATTCTGTATTATAGATACACTGCAGTCTATTACAAGATTCTTCTCTTGATGAACATTAGGGTGTCCCCCCACAAATGTACCTTGGTTACATATAATGCTTAAATAGATGCTCTTGTATATATCACCTTATAAATCAGGAAAATGTTTCTCTAGTAACAATATATTTAGCAAAATGGAATTTCTAGGTGGTGTACTATGCACAGTTTAATTTTGGAGAGCTGTTTACAAATTCTTCTCCAAAGTAGCTAAGCCAATATGTCCTCACAGCAATGTATGAGAGATGTCTATCCCCACAGCATTATTAATATTTAATATTAACAGAATTTTAAATTGTTCACAATCTGATGAGTGAAACATATCTTACTGTTTATCTTCTTTACAAATGAGGCTGAGTGTTTTTCATGTGTTTCTTTTGCCAATTGCCTGCTCATGACCATTGGCAATTTTTCCATGTGGAAATTTATTTTTCTTAAGGACTGTAAGAATTATTCTTACATGCTGTATTATTATATAAGAAAGAGCTGATCATAATAAGCATTGCAAGAAATAGATTTTCATAGCTGGAAGAAACTGAAGTCATAAAGTTCTAGTCTCCTTTTGCTTTTTATTTGAGGAAATTAAGACGAAGAGAAAGAAGACGGGTTCCACATGTCACACAGTGAGTTTAATGGCAGCATCTGGTACTGAAGCTGGATTTCTAAATTCCCAACACACTAATTTATGCAGACACTTTTGAATCAGAGTTAGGTATGAACTTATTATAGATTACTTTTAGTAACCTAATATCTAAGCAATGGAAAGTTGCCTCACATAAATTTTGAAGCTGAAAAATTACCTGATTTGGAGGGCAGGGCATTTAAGATACTTCTTGAAATTAAAATACAGTACAAAAGAGTTAAAGAACAAATGACGTTACAGTCTATTCCCAATAGTTCAAAGTATTTATGAAGTTTTAACCTGATGTCTCATTCACTTAAAGGATCGATTTTATTCTATTATTTTAAAAGCAGGGGAAAGTAATTTAAAACAGACTAGGCCCATCGAAATTTTATCATATTCCATAGAGGTTAGAATAACCCTTAACCTAGCAGATAAAGCATGGAATTAAAAGTAGTTTTTACAAAGGACAAATATTCTCTATAGAGTCTAATTTCTTTTGAAAGTTGCCAACTTACACTGAAATTTCTTTCTGGCAGTATTGTTGCTAAATGCTTTAAAATAACTTTGGGGAGACAGTAGAAAGCAAGCTGTTTAACATTCACATTACTAGCTTAGTGCTGTAAGTTGTACATTGTTTTTGTCTATTTTATTGAAGTTAAAAGGTAGTTTTAAATTTAAGAGAGTTTGGAGTTTAAAATACAGCCAAGTAAATGAATATATAAATGGGTAATCCTGAAGTTACCATATAGCTTTCCACAAAGCAGATTGGAGCACATAGCTATCCTCCTGAATCACTTCAGTGATTCACATCAGTGGGCTTAAAAAAGATATTTTGACATCTCAGAACCATTATCATTATTAGATGATTATAATAATATTGAAAACAACAGCTCTCATTTACTGAGGTCTTTCAAAATGCATGACATTGGAAACTCAATTAGTGAGCCTGCATGTCATGTCATCTATAGATGAGGAAGCCAAACTTAGAAAAAAGCTGATAAACCAGAAAGTGCTCTCTATGGCTCCTTTTGAATTCTGTAATTTGTCTGATTCAGTATTTTAAATATCAAATATTAAAGTGTTTATTTGGTGTTTCCTACCTCACAGATTTCTCTGCTCTTCTGCTTTTTCCTAATCTCTCATTGTACAAAAAGCCACAAATAGGATAAGTATAAATTTAACAAGTCAAACTCTTTATATTTAACAAACCAAATTCCTTCCATGAAGATATGCTATAGAAGATAATGGCTTTATGGTAAATATATAACTTCTCAATATTGGTAAAGATTCATTTAGAGTATCATAAAGACTGTAGTGTAGCCTGATGGGATGTTGGAATTTTTTGGTAAATATTATACTGAAAATATAATTTCTGAGTAATAGTTTCCTTGGTTAGGATTGTTTTTAGCTCTAAATAACATAAAATCTAACACACTGTGGTCTATACATGCAGGGATTTTTTTTTTCATATGAATAGTTAGGAGGTGAGTTATTACTGGAGTCGATAGTTACAAATGAGTGGGGACACTTTTACCAGGGAAGAAAAGCTTTTTCAAAGCCTCTCCAGATGCATTCTGTTTAGACAGCCAGGGGAGCTTGGGAATTGAGAAATCTATTGCCTTAACTTGCTTATACCAAGTATGACCCAACATCTGGGCTGTACCCAAACCAAGCACAGTTCTGTTAGCCAGGAAGAAGTGAGTGGATGGATGCCCATTAAGAAATTCCCTTGTTCAAAGTTGTATGACTATGTGCCAGCAAAGAAGTACTGTGATTTGTAACACTTAAGGAAAAAATAAGATGTGTAGTATTGACATCATATTATAGTAACATTATATACCTTTCAGACACTCTTAAGTTATATAACCTTGGACAAGTTTATCTATCTAACAAACCATAATTTTTTCAGAAATGAAAGTACTTGTCTCACAGAATATAGTAAGAATCAGGTGAGCAAAATACATATGCCATTCCTTTTATCTATTACACACATTAGTTACTGAAAAGCTAACTGTTGTAACAGACTTTAAGACTGAACAAAGGCTCAAACACGGTAGATGACTATTGGTGCTTGCTTAAAATAAGTCAAATGTGAATATTCCCTGTGGCTGATGACTTCCCTCCGTGAAGGACCCTTAAAGGACCATGCTTCTTTTCTAATTTACTTTACTCTAATAGGGCCTTATAAACTTCTGCATCTGGGTATTAAAAGAGAAAACAGAGGACCAAGAAGACCACTAATTTAAAAACAAAATTTTGCCCCAAGAGTGATACAAATCAATTTTGCTCACAATCTTTTGACAAGAACTAGTGACATGGTTGCACCTAGATGCAAGAGTTACCTGCAAAATGTAATGCCTGCTAGATAGCTACCTCCCTGGAACAAATATACTGAGGAAGAGGGAATATACATTTTGACAGCAACTAATCATCTCTTCTGCAATGCTCAGTAATTGTTAGTGGTTCTTTTTTGATGTATATCCCCTTCTAAGTGAGGCTACAATATGAACTATCAGGGGTGAGTGCCATTTAAGACATGAGTAGCTGATGAGTGTCCATGAAGGCAGCATAATATGTTAGCTTCACAGACTCTGAAGCCAGTGCCTGCATTCAAATTCTGACTCCACCAACTCCTGGTTGTGTGATTTTCTCTAAGTTATTCAGCCTCAGTTTCTTCTCCTATAAAAATGGAAATAGTAAAATTACCTGTCCTACATAGGTGATTGTGAGGATTGCATATGAATATATTTAATTAAAGCTCTTAGAACAATAGTTATTGGTGCATAGTATTCTGTATACTATTTGCATTTAATTTTGATTATTGGATTCTGTGTGTGTGTGTGTGTATACACACACACACACACACATATACATATATCATCAAGTATTTAGCATCAACAAAATATGATGGGGGATAGGAGAGCTAATGAGAAGCACATTAAAATGTATTGGTTTATATGTGTTTCCTGAGATGATGGGTACCCAGAAAAATCTCCAGACATGTGGACTTAAACTCATGATGTTAAGGAATGGTGCTTACTAGGCTGGAGGGTTCGGGAAACTGTATGTGGCAAAGGGGAGCTGTGATAGAGTGAATGCCACCAGCTGTGAGACTCCCTGAGGGATGGGTTGGGATACCAACAATGCCTTGAAGAGGAAACGAGACTGGAGGTATTGCTTAAAGGAGAAGAGATTGTCGGATATGAATTGAGTCATATACAAAGGAAATCAAATGCCAAAGGAGTTTTCCCAAGAGACTTTGCATCTTCACTGGCCTCACCTGTGACAGGAGAAAGTGAGAGGATATTGGAAATGACAGTGACGACGATGCTGCTGTGGCTAGTTGTGCTCAGGGCAGAGAATTTCAGGTCGGCTGTAATGGAGAACTGGAGGCAGTTATAAATAAGCATTGAGGACCCAGACTTTGAAATTGGAAGTGAACGTTAAATGAAAATCTCTGAACCCCTTATAATCAATGTTCATAGTTTCAGTAGCTTATTCATCTATAATTTTGAACCAAATAAATATGGCCCATGCAGTAATCACATAAACAGATACATAGAGCTTTAAAAAATTTTTTTAAGGGAATTCTGCCTTCATATTGGTAAGGAAATTAAGATCAAGGCTTTAACCATCTTCATTTAATAATCAACTATTTCACATGAATGCAGGATGAGAACGAACTATATTATTAACAGGCAAAGGGTCTGGAGTCAGAAAAATCTGGCTTTGAATATTGAGTTCATTAAATTACGTATTATGTGGGTATGTTACTTAAACTACATATTATTTAGGATGGTCTATCCTAAAATTATGAGCATCTCTGACTAAAAATGTCTTGAGCTAAAAGGAAAATTTATTAATCAATGTAATACGTTCAAAGAGGATGAAAAGAGAAGCCAGTAGCACAGGCAAGAATCCAGATTCTCCTGATTATTTACTTCGCCATCCTTCCAGAGTTGCTTTTTGTTTTGATTGTCCCCACCTGGTCATAAAATGTGTGCACATTTTCAAATCTTTCATCCTCACAGAGTAACATGGAAAACTGGGAGAGAAGCTCTCTTTTCCTTGGATCCCTTTTAAGAATAAATAAAATTGCCCAGAACTTCCCGGAATGCTTCACCTAGCATCTCACAGCTAAATTACATTCCTTGTGCACCAGTCACTAGCAAGAGGAATGACGTTTTTACAATGGTTGAAGAGGAGCTTAGCATCCCCTGGAGCACATGGTCACTGGATAACTGAATAACACTGAGGCACAATTAATTGAGATAAAGGAAGTGGGTGGCTTTTGGGAGGTGACATTTTGGTGGTTCCTACAATCTTTTTTGACCTATTTTTCAACTAAAAAAAAGTAAGCATTTTAGCTACTGTAGCTGTGAAAATATCTGGAAATTTTCATAGTTTTCACTTCTTTTCATCTACAGGAAAAGGAAAAAACAATTCCTGTATCCCAGCACCTTTTGCTCAACCTTAGACCTATAAATATCTTACTCAAAATAAAGAAAACCAATCTCCACAGTTTGCTTCATCTCCAGGGAAGAACATGTCTTTAAATTATTCATCTAAATGTGGTAGATAGGAAAAGGAGAAACATATGCTAGGCTTCCTAAGTTCAAATCCACTGTGTAAGTGTTTTTGATTTACATTGGAATCATGGTCCAGAAAGCAGCTTAGTAATATATGCAAAGTAAATGCTCAAAGTAATATAATGCTATTAGCTAGGAAGCAAGTCATGCTGTGGAAGAAGACAGCAGAGTCTACTCCTGCTACCTTTGTGAGCAATATCACTAGCTTGAGCAATCATTCTTTCTAAAAAATTGTATAATGATGCTCTTAATGCTGGCACTTTAAATTATGCATCTGGAGAGGTGGGGGTTTTTTTTCTCCTCATTTAGCAAACTCTTAATTGTCCTTTTCAATGGCAGCAGTGGTATATGCTAGGTTTTTTGATGAAAATAGAAACTGTTTAGAAATTCTTCTGGACGATGTTGAGAAACTTACATGCATTTTGTATCCTGACACCTGTTCTGTTCTTATGGTGGGTGGATTTTGTAATTTGGATAGCGAGTTTTAAGTGTTAGACTTGCCTTAATGGACTAGAGAGGCTGAAGGAATAGACCTATAAACAGGAAAGTGTTTCACAATGGCTGAGAGGTCTGTGTATGCCTGTGAGTGTTTTTTAGGCCAGGTAGGATCCATGCCTAGCTCTAGGCAGCAATGTGTTACTTGAAGAGCACTGTAAAGACCTACCTGTGTTTAGATTGAGAATTTCTAACCCCTACAGATTTGGATGTTTCATGGTTTGCAGAAAGATTTCTGGCTATTTGCTAAGTTTTTATAAATTCTTCTTATTCTGGAGGACTTGCAAAATGGCTATGAATTCATAACAGGAAACAGAAACAAAAGAAATTGGGGTGAAAAGTGATAGAGCAGTAAGTAAAGAATGAAGTGAAATGCAAGCTATAATTTTATACAGAGAAAGCATTTTGTTATCACATTGGTTAAATGTACCTTGGCTTGCCAATCTGCACGGTACTGTCTTTGACTCAAATCATTGCCTTCCCATATACCATTCTGATTATTTGTCTGAAATGTGTGTCTTACATACTTTGTCCCTCAAAATTAGGATTTCCCTGCTACATAAAGTGGCATATTACAAACGATCACTAGAAAATCAAAATGAATGTATATTAATATGCTATGGCAACCTGTAAAGGCAGATGGCCCTTCCACGCCAAATCTGGTTTCCATGTTAGAACTGATGATAACCACACACCTACCAAGAGGGTATAAAAGGGTTTACTACTTACCTTACTGAAGACTCTAGAGAGAGCAGACAGGCCTTGTAAGCAGGTCCAAATGGCTTGAGAGAGCAAAGGAAGGAGACTAGCCTGGGCTTTTATTGTGGCTGTGGAGTGGGCCAGTTGAGAGATTCCCATGCTTGAGCAGGAGCTGGCATGGTTTGAATCTCCCACCAGTGTCAAAAGGAGAACCTGGACTTACTGAATTTGCCAGTTGTGGGGCACAGGGGCAGAGGGAGGGTGAGATTAACAGCTGTCAGCAAACAAAAAAATGGAGACATACTCCTTATTACATAATATAAGCATGGAAGAAGACTGGTTCTCTTCCTTTATGATGCTGAATGATGAATGAGTAAATGGATAAATATAGTCATTTCTCATTCATGGTATTTATGTTTTTTAAAGTCACCACAAACTCTGAATTAGCGAATATTGAACCATTGCTCTTAGGAGAAATACAGGGTTAAGTTCCTGAGAGCCTCTAGTCACAACATTTACATCAACTGAGAAATACACAGCATTGTTTTATGTGTGTTTTTGGTTAAAGATGCCTTGTTTCATGCACATTGTTGATCCATTAATATCGAGCTCAGACAACAGCACTATAACTCGTGTCCGAATGCAGCTTATCTAAGATAGGTATTTTCTCCATAAGGAACATCAGAGCCTTCCTGCACTTAGGAACACTAGACAGCACTTCAGTACTCTGCTTGAAGGCCATTTTAAACGTGAAATCACCAGCAAAAAAGTACAAAATATGAAAAATGTGGCACTAAACATACCATGAAAAGGACACTTGTTGACAGTATGATAGCTGAAACAGGAGGGCAGGACATCACCTCATCTGGCCTCAACCAGAAACCTTTGCATCAGGCAGCAAATGCTTACACCACTTTGTGCCTGCCCACAGACAGCCACCACTTTCTCAAGTACTGATTTTAGGTTACGGATACATTTTAGTGAATAAGTGCACTTGCAAATATGGAATCATGAATAATAAGGATTGTATAAGAATGAATATATATTTTTTAATTGAGCCATTTTAGAGAAAATGTCACCATTCTTTCTTTCCATTAGTTGATGTTATTTTTGCTTCACTTAAGATAATTCTTACTAGGCAGCATTTTAAATGGTGAGTGGCACCATTTTAAACTGATAGGGAATAGTTTTTTGAATAGTTCCCGTGTAAAAATCAATGAAATCATCCCATAGGTGACTGACAATTTATAACTAGTGATGAGATATGGTGTAGAATATGATGATGGCATATAGCAGATAAAATACAGGCTCCAGAATCAGACATATTCAGTTTATATCACAGACCCACTATTTATCAGCGGTGTGATTTGTAGGCCAGTTATTTAACATCTCTAATCTTCGAAGTCTTCAACTGTAAAATGGAAATAACAATAGTACGTTGTAGTGTTGTTGTGAGGGTTAATCGATTAGCATGCACAGAGAGGTATGTTCAGTATTTTTAAGCTATCTATATGTTTCATTTGAATTTTCTGATGCAATTATTAATAGTACTCTGTTTCACTCTCAACATGTCCTGGTTTGAGTGATTAATTTCATAATTACTTTGCTATACTGAAGAACTATAAAGCCTTGTTTGAGCTCTATGGAAACAGTGCCATGGCCAACTGTTAACTCAGTAGGTCTTTACCATGACATAGAGACAGAAGGCACACATGAAGCATGTTGCCATACTAGGACTAAACAATTTGTGATAAATTAAGAGATTTTCATTCTTCATCCCAATTTAGGTTATTTTTCTCATCACACTTATACAGGCCAAACCCATGGTAACCAGGATTATCCTGGGAAAGCTGGGATAAGTAGCTACCTGAAAGGAAATATATTTGCTCTAAGTAGGTTTTTTAATTTGTTGTCTCCAATTTCTAGGAATTAATCAAAGTTGAAAGTTGTTTGTGGGCTTTCAAACACAACCATTTTGTAATTAGTCCCTGTTGAAAAAGAAGCAGTATTGGGTATCAGAGGAAATCTTGCAGTGGAAGAAAGATTTTGTTAATTATATATCTTTTAGGAGGTAACATTGTTAGTAAAACTCAAAAATGACACTGCAAGCAATCAGTTGATCATGTCTGTTTCAGGGATGAAGTTTTCAATTTTTGTTGAAAACAGAGACAATGAGTTTAGAGAGGCCACAAAGACCTCAGGGCGTTATATAGATAGATCTTCTATGGGGGAACATATATTTTGCTTTAAAGGAAGCTTAACATTGTAGAAGCTTTTGGTTATGACAGTTTCTAAATATTTCTAGAAAGTGATTGCCTGGCAAAAGAAAAGAGAGAAATATATTTCCCAATTAAAACAACATATTGTTCTCAAAAAGTTAATTTTCTTCAACCAAGTTATTGAAGAGATTTGCAAAATGAAAACCACCTAAAAATAACAATAGCAGAATGGATAGCAGTATATTTATATAATGGAATTCTATATATCTGATAAATGTTTTATATATGTGTATACACACACACACACATATATACTTACAATGAGCTAACAATGAGTTTTTAAAGTAATGAGGAAAATTATGGATACAATGTACTATTTAAGTAAATTAAAAACAAAATGGTGTGCTATGCATTTTTCACGGACTCATATGTAAGTAGATTATTTTTTGACAAATGTTAAAAAAATAAACCTAAAAGCTATATATACTAGCCTTATGGAAGAAGTTCCTTTGGAGAGCTGGAGATTATAATGGAAAGAAAGGAAGAGGGTTCTTCAACTTTATTTGTAAGCCACCATTTATTTTGTCATTGAGCGGCCTGAAGTAAATTATAACACGTACCTTAGGAGCTTGGAAGAGGTCTGATAGAGGGCTGGTGCTCAGGACCTTGAGGATATGGTGCAGGGTAACCCCTCCCTCCAGTACTTCTGAGAGAGTATGCTAGGCTGAAATTCAGACACTTGAGACAACAGCTGGTGTTGCTGAAATAATGCTCACAGGAGGAGCAAAACAAAAGAACCTCCTTTTCTTCTCCCACCTTGCAGTCTTCCTGTGGTACCTCCTAATGGTAGACTTAACTGGAAAATGAGGCTGAAAATATGGTTGTCCCAGCATCACAGAAGAGTATAGAGGGTGTAATTACTGCTGAGAGACAATTGGTAATTGATTGGTACTGTTTCGTAACTCATGTCCGGATTGAATGAGACAATATATGCCAAGTGCTGTCCCTGGGACACAGTTGACACTTACTAAATTCGAGTTGAAATAAATAACCAAATACTTAGCAACTACCTGTAACACAATGCACCTCAGTAAATTCTGTGGCTGACACACAAATGGTACACAACATTGGTATCTATTGCTGTATAACAAACTACCCTCAAAATACAGT
This sequence comes from Phataginus tricuspis, assembly GCA_029783875.1. Lineage (NCBI taxonomy): Eukaryota > Metazoa > Chordata > Mammalia > Pholidota > Manidae > Phataginus > Phataginus tricuspis. The sequence continues at coordinate 44,332,668 of JAQQAC010020896.1, read as the reverse complement.
GCCTTATAATGGCAATCACTTTTTTTATGTCTCATGAATTTGTAGCAATGCTCAGATGACTAGCTTTTCTGCTCCACCTGTCATTCACCAGGATCCCTTGATGGTATTTAGTTGGCAGCTGGGTTGGTACGGAAGAATCATGATGGCTTCACTTATTTTGAAGTGTGATATTTTGGCAGACATGTTTGTGAGAGAGGAAACAGTAGGTTACAAAAGACGGTGTAGGAAATTTTCAGCATGATAGAATACTGATTATCTTGGGTGTGGTGATTATTTTATAGGTGCATACTATTTCAAAACAGATGATACTTTCTATGAGTATGCTTTATATGGGTACTCATTATACCTCGATTATCCTTCAGTGATATTTTAAAATAAAAGCTGAGAAATACTAGACATTACAAAATCCCAGAAAGTCATCAGAATATTTTTATTTCTTAGCTGTCTGACACATTTCACTTTTTCTGTTACATTTTTGCCTGATAGCTCTTTGATCTCCCTTTCATGTGACAACCATCTTGTATTATTACCTTTTTAGAGAGAATAGAAAGGTCACTTGGTGTTTTCTTTATAATGGTTAATCAAAACAATTTTGGTATTGTTTTCTTTAACCTCAAAACTCATTATTGAGGATCTAAAATATTTAGATAATTGGCAAATTTAGAGAGAAATCTCAATTTTCTTTCACATATTACCTATTTACTATTTTTAGTGCTGTTACAGGTTTGCGACCTACAAAAGCAGGAATTCTGACAAATTGTATTTTGAAGGCTTGCCATCAAAAAGAAACAAAATGTGCATTATAATTTCCCATGTTGCATTACAAGTATATTCCTAACAGAAGACAATTTCTATTTCGAATGTATATTGATGAGGTATACTGGATGAATGAATATTCCCCTTATAGATTCACACATCCAGTGACTGGAAAAATTCTCCAGAGAAGCCAAGCTCTGGGCCCATAGATTAAAAAACTTTTTTTTCTGCTCCAATAAACACATGGTTTTGTTGCCAGACCCTGTAGGATGTCTTCATATCACAGGATGACCTCTGGCTCTGCTCCTCCCTGTCACAAGGCCACATGAGTTTAACCCAGTGTGTGGTAGGAGTATTCCTGGAAACGATCTATGGAAACTACAATGTGATGACTAGTACTAACTTTATGATATATAAGGAAGTGACTGAAAACCCCATAAATAAATCCTGTCGAACCTAAACCAAATGTATGTCTGTATCATTTATTCACATTTCCAAAAGCCAAATCACAAAAACATCTGTGGCTACTCCAAAGTCATTTGACACAAAGAGAATCTGGACAAGAGATTGAGTGAGAATAGTTAACAGTGGTAACCATTTGTGGTTAAAATACAATATATGTGTGTATATATTTGTATATAGTGAATTAATTCAAAGCTATCTCTTCCCACATACCTATGGGAAAATTTTTTGTATTCTTTGAGAAGTACATGTATCCCAGTCTGAACAGCTGATTTTAAGGGTCCTGTTGGACACAAGGTGGAACAGGCTACAAAAGGTGCTAAAGAAGCTCGGGCATGTCTTATGTGAACATTTTATAATCTAAAATTCTTTCAAGACTCATTTAGGGACCTTAGAATGCCCTCTTTTTTTTCTCTCTACATTCACACACACACCCACTCTCAACATTGTGGAAAGGTATAGGCTCACTGAAGACGAAGCTTCTGATGAGTCAAGTTCTTACTTACTTTGGCTGACTTAAAAAGAAAATGTATTGAAAGATTTTCCAGAAAGGTGGGTAACTGTGGCTTGGAGAATAGGCCAGAATTAGGGAGGTAAGCAGCAATGTTGGCTAAAGGCAATGTCATGCCAAAAACCCAGCGTGGTATGCACACCACTGCTGTTAAAACCTGGATTCTTGAAAATATGCCATATATCGATGCTTGACCCCGAAAGCTGCCCGTTGTAGTGAATGCTACTGTTGGCTGCACCAGCATGAACTCCACAGTGCATTCTCCCATCTGGGTACTGCCTCCCAGGTCTGAGTTAGAGGTCATACATTCTAGGGCAGGAGCTCATTCCTTTGATGCAAGGGATATGAACAAATGTGCATCTGGCATTTTCAACATATGTGGTTAAAATCAGGTTCTGCCTCTTTCCAAGTCTCACATAGTGAGAAATGCCCCAAATGTAAGAACGGGGCTCATATTCTGGGCCACAAAAAATAATGATAAATGTTTACTACAGAGACATATTACCACAAAGAACACCCTGGCTCTTGTATTTCTGACCAGTGGAAACCTAGACATTTACCCTCTTCTGCTAAGCAAGATAAATGATTTATAGATTAAATGTAGTGACAGACATAATCATAGTAGGTTTATTAAATACAAAGTTAGGAGCTGGGTCTAAGTTTTATGTGGATATATACAAACAACCAAACAGTCAAAACAGTTTTGACAAAGAATAATTTTGTAGTTTACACTACTTGATTTTAAAACTTAATAAAAGCTACAGTAATCAAACTGACAATGTGGTGTTGACATAATGATAGACAAATAGGTCACTGGAACAAATAGAGAATCCACAGATTGATCCACATGTATATGGTTTAATTGATATTTGACAAAAGTAAAAAGTAATTCATTGGGAAAGAGAATTCTCAACAAATGATGCTGAAACAATAGGATTGTCAACATGGAAAAAAGAAGCCATTTTTACCCCTACCTCACCCCATATAGAAAAATTAATGTGTATCATAATCCTAATTTAAAAAGGTACATGCTGAAGTACATTAAAGGAAATGGAAGAACATTGTTACAACATGGGATCAGGAAAAGATTTTAAGCACGATTCAGAAAGCAATAACCACCGAAGAAAAACTGAAAACTAGACTTCATCAAAATTAGAAATGCTTACCCTTCAAAATGACATCATTAAAAAATACATAGGCAAGACACATTCTATGAGAATATATTTGTAAAATATACATTCTTCATAAGATCTAGTACTGGCAGTGTGAAAAGAACTGAAACTCAACAATAAAAAGATACATAATGTAATGAAACATAGGTGAAACATGGCTGGAAGAAATACTTCACAAAAGGACATATTTGAATGGCCAATTTCCATATTAAAAAAGGACTCAGCAAGATTTGAAATCAAGGAAATGAACTTTAGTGAAATGAAAATCAAAACCACAATAAGTAACAATATAGACCCACTAGAATAGTTAAAAAGAGGGACCTCCTAGATATCCCACTGTTATAACTTACTAGAGAGAAATGAGTATATATACCCACAAAATCACTTACATAACATTTTATAGCAGTTTCATTCATAATGGCCCCAAATTGGGTGTGATGGTTTATTTTATGTGTTATCTTGGCTGGGCCATGAGGTGCCTTGATATTTGGTTAAACATTATTCTGGGTTTGTCTATAAGAGTATTTTTGGATGAGAATAATATATTTGAATATGTAAACTAAGAAAAACACATTGCCCTCTCTAATTAATGTAGTGGCTTCATACAATCCACTGAAGGCCTGAATAGAACAAAAGGTTTAGTAAGAGAGAATTCTCTCTCTGCCCATCTCTCAGAGACAGTGAATTCTCTCTCTGTCTTTGAGCTGAGACACTGGTCTTCTCCTGCCTTTAGACTCAGACTGGAACCATACCTTTATTCTCTTGGGTCTCCAGCTTGTTGAATAAAGATCGTGGGACTTCAGACTGGGAAAATCCAAAGGAAAAATAATGCCACAATACAGTTGCAGTATATCCATACAACGGAATACTATTCAACAATAAAATGGAATAAAGTACTGATATTACAACAATATGGGTTAATTACACAACATTATCATGAGTGAAAGAAGTGGAACATAAAGGAATACCTACTATGTGATTCCAGTCACATGACGCTCTGAAAGATGCAAAAGTATGTAGCAAAGGAAATCAAAATCAGAAAAGTTCTATATGGATAGCATCTTCTTCCAATAGAAGGCTATTTTGTGTACATTGGAAACCTGTTGTTTACTGTAGCTGCCCTCACGAATTGTCTTAGCTGGGTCTTCTGGCTAACTTGCTGCAGCTTCTACATTCACCTTGTACTTGGATGCTATGGAGACAGATTCTTTCCTCACAAACCTCACAAAGCAGCCTCTTCTAGCTTCCAGCTTTGCTTCTGCAGCTTCCATACCTTTCTCAGGCTTCATAGAACCGAAAAGAGTTAGACCCTTACCTAGATTAGGGTTTGGCCTAAGGGGATGTTGTAACTGGTTTGATCCATCCAGACCACTCACACTTTCTCCATATCAGCAACAAGGCTATTCTATTGTCTTATTATTTGTGTTCACCAGAGGAATACTTTTAATTTCTTCCAAGAGCTTTTCCTTTGCATTCACACTTTGGTTGTTTGGTGCTAGAGGCCTAGCTTTTGTCCTGTCTTGATTTCCTCACTAAGCTTAGTCTTTTCTGGCTTTTGATTGACATGAGAGACATGTGACTCTTCTGGAGAGGCCATTATAGAGTTATTAATTGACCTAATATCAGTGGTTGTATCTCAGGGAATAGGAAGGCTTGAGGAGAGGGAGTGACAGGGACCAGCTCATCAGTGAAGCAGTCAGAATACACATGACATTTGTTGATGAAGCTCACCGTCTTGTATTGCTGCAGTTCATGGAACCCCAAAACAATTTCAATAATAATGACTAAGATCCCTGATCATGGATAATCATAACAAATATAATAATGATGAAAAATTTGGAATATTGTTAGAATTACCAAAATGTGACCCAGAGGCATGAAGTTAGCAAATGTTATTGGAAAAATGGTGCCAATAAATTTGTTTGGTGCAGGGTTGTCACAAATTTTCAATTTATAAAAAACACAATTCCACAAAATGCAGTAAAGTGAAGTGTAATAAAATAAGGTATGCCTGTACTTTTGTCCTCTTATTTTAAGAATGAGGAAACTGACTTGGAATGAGATAAATAACTGTCAAAGGGCACAGTGTTAGTAAGGGGTAGGGGTGGGACTTGAGCCCTAGCAGTTGGACTCTGCAGTCTGTACCTGTAAGTACCAGTCTCACAGAAGATGTGGCAAGAGACAGAAAGAATGATAAATACCAAATAGGAAGAAAGGAAGAAATCTTGCTCACCTCTTAGAAGGAAAACCTGTCTTCACCTAGTCAAGGAGGAAATGTTTTCCAAAGGTTAGACAAGAAGTATTCTGTTCAGGGTTGATGATGAACAATTAATTCAGGAAAATCCTTGATAATACACAAAATTCAGTCATCAGAGAACAGGAGTTCTAGAGATCCAGATACAGCATTTGGGAGTTAGGTGGTGAGTGTAGGGGATTGGCCCGATCAAGGGACATCAAAAGGAGGATATGATGAGTTTCAGGGACTTTAGTTGACTGAAGAAGGGTGGCCCTGGGTAGTTATAAGTGAAAACAGGTTGATGAGGCAAGTGGCAATGGTTCAGAGGAAGTCAGAGCACAGGGCAGTCACCGTGGAGTGTGGGTCCAGAATCTTCTGCTCAGTAGAGTGCTGGCAGCCAGTTTTCTTAGACCCAATGCAGTCGGAAAGGCCAGCTGCTCCTTCAGGCTGTGCCTGGAGGGTGGAAAGACAAGGGGGATACAGTTTGAGAAATACACTTTTTAAAGGGCAGAATGAAAAAGATACAAATATTTTGGATGACAAAACAAAGCTGGTTCAGAGGGAAAACACTAAAAATAGCTGCCCTCACTAGTAGCAGGTTTTTCATATTCCAATTTTGTAAAAGACGGTTGCCTGAAAGGAAACATTTTTGTGATGGACTTGGAGAGTCAACAAGGTCACACAAGTTTCTTAATTATTCAGAAATAGAAGAGAGAACTTGATAAGTGAGAATGGAGAAAATTCCTGATAGAGCTAGAATTCTTTTGAGGGTGGGTTAGGGGGCCCCAGAAACATGGCTATGGATTATTCAAACTTGAAGCTGTGTTCCAAGGAATTCTGAGCTTCCCAGTACTTAGGACTGAACTCCTCATAAGGAAAAAGGGAAGCTGAGACATACTGAGAGAGCTGATGGCTCAGGTGCAGTGGTTTTCACTTTCCTGGTCTCTCCAGAACCAGTTTGGGTCCCTAGAGATAATGTTTTCCTCAGTCAGCGTTAGGCTGTGTACAAGATTCTTGGAGTTGTGAATCAGTTTGAATTTTTGCTGAAGATCCTTTCTAGGTCTAGCGTGATCTGGAAACATCTGAAACTCACCTTATTTCTCCCAGAGTCCTCCATCCTGTAAATATATTAAGGCCAGTTTGAATCTTTTGAAAATCCATAAATCAAATTTATCTGCTCTTTCTCTTATTCCCTGACCATCAGGAGCCCAAGAGGAATCTTGGCTATTTTCTTATCTATTTCCTGCTTCTAAGGACCAAGATTCTATAAAACCAGAACCTTAGCAAACAGATTGATAATAACTTTAAGAAAATTAATACCCTAAATATGTTTCATAGGATTTGATGCCTTGTAGGAAATCTGTTCTGAAAAAGTATAACATCTTCAAAATTACTCTAAACCCCCAAGCACTTTTCTTCAATTGGAAGAGATGACAATTTTCTTAAAATGGGTTCAATCTGAATCTTAACAGAAGAAAATAAGAAACTAAACTGATCTGATTGAAATCGATGAATAACTTTTATTTTAATCGAAGAAGGCTGATAGAAAAGAGATGGATTTAGAGTGAACAGAAACAAGTTAAAAGGATAATTAGAGATAGGAAAAGAAACATTTCATTCAGACCAGATTCTTACTAAGGAAAGAATATTGCTAATGTATTTGAAATATGCATGAAAGAAAAGTAGCCCTAGTGAAATGGAAGAGTGGGGAATTAAAGAGAATTTATCAGGAAATGGGGGATTTTATATCACTATTTTCCTTTTGCATTTAATGTGAAGTCAGAAAAAAAAAAAGCTGCCTAGGGCATAGAGCATATTTCTTAGTGTAGCTGTGGAAGAAACCATTGTAAAATAAGATTGGAACATCCTAAGGCAAAGCTAGTATAAGTACCAAGTCCAAATAACTGTGATTCATGACTCTGAAAGGACAAGAGAATAGGAAGAACAGAGTCATGCTTTGAATTAATTGCTTTCGCTGTATCTCAGAAGCTGGATGCTTATGCCACTTGGCTCTTTTAAAGTGGAAAATGATACAGGAAGATTACTCTTAATCGGCTTATGAGAGGGAAATATGAAATTGCAGATTGGAGGTAGTGTTTTTTAATTTGGTGAGGTTAGAAGGAATCTAGAAATGATGTTACAGAGAGGGAAAATAAAGGACAGAAAGGCGACAGAGAGAAACCAGTTGAGATCTTGCTAAAATCACACAACTTTATAACTAGAAAGGGCTTTAGAACTTACTGACTCCAATTTATTTTTCAAATGAGAGAGCAGAGTTCAGGACTCTGGCCTGGTTCCTTGGACTCTCATGGTATCTCACTGGCCTCTAGCCACTTTTCTTTCTTTTTTATCCTCGGATCTCTGTAGGTGGGAATAATGGGGTGCTTTGTGGAAGAAGAGGCCTAGCAATCATTGTTGGGTGAGTTTTCCAAAGCTTGGCTCTCAGCACTTCACGTTTCTACTTTTAGGAACAAAGTCCAATTTAACTTTAAAAAAAATTTAATTAAAATAGTATAAGCCCCAAAATTCAGTTCCTTAGTCACAATAGCCACATGTCAAGTGTTCAGTAGCCACACGTAAATAGTGGTCGCCTTATTGGACAATGCAGATCAAGTGCATTCTGGTCGTCCCAGAAAGTCTTATTGGAACTGGGCAGCACTGTGCTAGGGACTGTGGTTGTGTCCCAGACTGTGTGGCTTTTTAGCTATGACTTTTACCTAAAATGAAGGTTCATCTTCTATGTTCCACAGAGGAACATTCCCACAAGGAGTTAAGAAATACAAACATTAGTTTTTCCTCAATCATAAAACAACTAATGGTGATGTTACCTGTATTGATCTCTCCTATGTCTCACCTTTCTCATTTGTGAGGCAGAAAGTAGACGCCTGCTGATCTTACAGGGCTATTGAAAGAGCCAACAGAAAACTGAAAAATAACCTATAATTATGAAATTTATTACTATGATGATGATTTAAAGGGATGTCATATTTTAAAGCCCATCTTATAGAAAACATACGAGCTTGGCTTTTCTTTTCTCTCCTTCAAAAATATTTGCTGGTATTGGAGTCCTAGTTATTCTGCTGTTTTAAATAATGTTTACAGTATCTAAGCAATGAGTCAAGCCTTGCACAATCACTTTTTTCCAAGTAAAGATGTATAAACTAATATTTAGATTATGGGTAAGAGCCAAGCAGAGTTAGAAATTAAGATCTGATTGGAAATTTTGGAGTTGCCACATCAGGTTACATTAAAATTGAAGAGGCTTGGATTTCACAGCACTTATATTAATGGCTCATATTTGTTTTTCAAACCAGCCATTTTAATTAGGGAAAAGCACAGACAGTGATGCTTACTTTTTTCCTATGCAGTAATTGGCAATCCAGTTCACCAATTACCTGCAAAATACTGGAATAGTGGACCTTTCATCCAAAGCATTTGGAAGCTACTGGACTCTGGAAAATTGGCTTAAAGGCAGCTTTTAGCTAAAACTACAATCAGATACTTTGAAAGACTCTTTTTCTTCTTTTCCACTCATCCATCTGACATACACCATCTGTCAGATCATGCTGGGTCGCCTCTGTCAGGCTTCCACTCATCTTGAAAGAGAAACAGAGATTTTGAAGGCTTTTATTTCTCATGAATTTCCCCATGAAAATGCAAATGGTTTCTTACTGGTTCAAGATTTCTATCTTTAGAAGATGGGAAGCTAGTGTCTATCCCTTAGGCTAACCAGTGCCATAATGGATCATGGACATACCCCTGCACAATCATGGACCTGCCCAGGAGGTCTATACTAGTCTCTCTCAAACTTTAATATACATAAGAACACCTGGATATCTTGTTAAAGTGCAGATTCTGTTCCGTCTAACCATCTCCCAGGTGTCACGGATGCTGCAAGTCCATGGGACCATATATTTAGTAGTAAGAGTAGATGATGTTGGAACAAGTTTAATCATTTGAGGTGACTCCAGAGGGTGACTATAACAACAAAACCAAAAGCAATAATAGTCATAATTTTGTTAGCTCTTCATGTATTTTTGCATGTGTTATCTCATTTAGAACACGCAGTACTGTGAAGCTAGACAGATGTTATGGTCATATGTCACTGTGTGACTTATCCAAAATTTAGTGGTTTTAAATAATGACAACATTTATTTTGTTCTTAGACTTGTCGGCACAGCTTGTCTCAGCTCAATGCTGGGAAATAAAATAAAACTTGCTCATTCATTTGTCTGATGGTTGATGCTAGAAGGTCGCTGCTATCTCAGCTAGGGCTGTGGCCGGACCACCTGTACATGGCCTTTCTGTGTGGCTTCTTGAGTTCTTCACAGCATGGCCACCAGGCTCTACGGGTGGATAGCTCACGGGAACCAGGTAGAAGCTCAACCACCTTTTATCGGTTAGCTTTAGAAGTCACATGAAGTCACTTGTGACATAATTACAGACTTGGCCATATTTAAGGAAGCGAAAATAAAGGCCACACTTCCTGATGAAAAAGAGTCAACACTGCATTTTAAAGAGCATGTACAGTGGGATATAATGGCTTCGCCACCCTTGGGAAATGCCGTGTTGCCAACAGGTAATAGGATCCAACTTCACTGGTGGTGACTGACAATCAGTAGGGTGAGCTGTCACTGTGGGATTCAGTTGACAAAAGACAGTTCAGAAGTCTGTTTAAATATGTTGTTTGGATTTTTTCGAGTGTAGAGTGGCAGACATATGGATGTATAGTGTAGTGTAGTATTTAGGAGTGCAGGTTTGGACCCAACTGTATGACACTGCATTAGCTGCTTAATATTTCTTATCTTTGCTTTCCTCTTCTTAAAATGAGGATTTTTCTGTCTTAAACAGTTTTTGGCAGGCTCAAATGAATTAATGTCTATAAAGCAGCAGGTCTCTGCCTGGCTAATAAACAGTGCTTAAGAAATGATAGCATCTTTATCATCATTACCATTTCTATTGTTATTACCATTAAGAAAATAGCAAGACTTTTTTTCCTTTTTCATTAAGGTAAATGCATTTTTTAAATCATATTTTCCCATATCCTTTAATCTCATTATGATTGAATGGTGTCACTGACAAAATTTTGATGTTGGTTATGAGCTAGCTATTGCAGGAAGCAAGAAAATGTGAGAGCTTAAAAATTTTAAATAATATTTGATATATGCAGAGTTTCAGAGAGAACACAATTTTAAAATTCCCCCCAAGATGCATATCTGTGCATTCGTGTCTCGGTTTAGTTGCTGGTTCTGGACGGGGAGGACCGTTACTTCACTTCTTCATCCTCCATATCACCTGGTGAGTGATCTGTTCAGATCAGGTGATCAGTAAATGTGTATAGATGTATGTAACTAAATTTCACTTGCTTCTCATTCTTGATTTTTATAGAGGAATTATTTAGTAGTGTTAAATAAAGAAATAATTAATATAAGGGTGATTTTCCATTATCACTAACAATTAATTCTCCACTCCAGCCTGGATATTGTGTCACACTGATTATCTGATGTTTTAGTTGTGTTTTCTGGTTTTAATTGTGAACCAGTGAGTGAGGAAGGGCTCAGCCAGCACGCAGAGAACAGATAATGCATTTGAGGGAGGAGAACTGTTCAGTCTTTGCTCACAGGTTCTTTAGTTTCTTCCAGGAGCTACTGGTGGTAATTACTTAGATTCAAAGTTCCTTGAAATAAAATGGGCAGTGGTAGGAAACAGAGAATCTGCAATATTTACATACCTTAAAAATATCTCATCTCTGATGTAGGTCTTGTTAATATCACTGATATTGCTCTGGTTTCCCTTATATTTTCCCATTTACTTCTAAGCAAATTATTTTGTTCCTAAAGAAGAAAAACAAAAAGGACTTCCCTTTCCCTCATGCAAACACATGAATATACTCATAATTGAAAACAAAAGACAGAATATAAGAATAGTGTTATCAATATTTTTCTAAACAGATTTTACTTATTAATGTATTATGATATTAAAATAATGTCTCTAAGCCAGTCACCTTGGAGTGAGACCTACCATGATCCCACTGTAGTGGACTCGAAATACATAGGTGTCTGCTTACTTGACAGTATCATATTTTCCAATCCAATGAAAGAGATTGTATAAGGAAGAAAATAGCTGTTTCTGCCAAGTTGCAGGAGCCTATAAATTATAGATCAAGTGTTTTGCTCCTCTTATATTAGCATTTTCACTGGCCTCTGGCTGAGAACAATATACTAAGGCATTATTTAATATCTGTTCAAATCTAGATAAGCAACTCTAAAAATCCCTCCAAAAGAAATATTGTTTTACTTCTCTTTCCAGCATATGTTTTCTATATGCAGTTGAACCAAATGTCAGAGCACACCAGTATTCTCATAAAAATTGTAATTTAGAAATAGTCACTTCTGAATTTTTAGAAATGATTTATTCCTTAGTGCAAAACCTCCAATGCTCTCCCATTCAGATTATTTCTTTCAATGCATCATTTTGTTTAACTTTCGCTATAATTAAATATGTAGAGTTTCCAGTCCATCTGTCTTAAAGGGCATTCTAGTGAACACAATTCCCATTGTTACATTAATTTGTGTTTCAAGGAAAAAAGTGAATTAGTGAAGTATGAAGGGCCAGATTGGAAATAAATACATGTAAGCTGTATTTTTGCTACAGTATTTCTTGAGGCTTTGATGTCCTAGATTGCAATGAGAATCTCTAAGAAAGTCTTTGCCTTACCATGGAAACCTGGCCCTGGGTCCACTTTCTCTGGAAACTGTTTTGGGGAAGGCCATGGCTCCCAATCTGCCAAATCCTGGGCACATTTTAAAAGATGTCATTGTTGGAATTCTGTTGAATTGATGCTGTTTCAGTATTAAAATTGTGTATCCCATTGGGTCCTCAAAACCAGGCTCTTTTGATTCTGTTGTCTATCTTGCCACAGTATGTCTGTCCTACCATGCCGATATTCTTCATGAACTCTCCTCATGTCCACAATTAACTAGGGCTATTTCCCCAGGCTCTCTCCTCAGACTGCTTCTTGTTCTATACTCTCTTGCATTTTTTCATTTGCTATAATTTCAAATATCCACATACTGCTAATATCTTGATCTTCATTCTAGACATCTTGCTACACTTTCCACTCATACCCAGGTTCATAAGCAACTTTCTGTGGAACATCTCTGTCTTGATACATCACAGAAATCTCGAACTCAATGTGTTTGCAAATGCATCAATAAACATTCATTCTGAATCTTCTCTTTCCAAATCTACCAATCTGTCTGTAGTTTCTGTCTCAATACCACTATCCTCCCAGCTAGCCAAGCTGAAACCTGAGATATATGCTTGACTCTTCCCATTTACTTATCTCCCACACCGCATCAAATTTCATATTTGACTCCAATTAAATGTGGTTGATTCTAATGCTGTGTTATAAAATAATAGCTGGAAGGCTGTGTGTTGCAGAGGAGATTAAAGAATGCTGCCTGCAAGGCTTTCCCCCTTCTCTATGTCTACCTTAGTTTAGGCCTTCTATATCTCTTACTTGAACTAGTAAGATGGCATCTTGTTCCTCATTTAATTTTGTCCCACTCAAACATCTATCTGACCATGCCACTGCCCACCTTAAAGCGTTTCAATGGTTTCCCATCAACTAAACCTCGTAATTAGGAGCAGCTTGAGCTAGTCCACCTCTCCAACCTTATCTCTAAACATCTCTCTTTTCTGTTCTATTAAATGTGACTTGCTTGTTATTTGCTGTATTAAACATACCATTTCTCATCTTTATGGCTTTATTCATGTTTTCTCCTTTAATTGGTGTGCTATTTCTCCCTGCAGCCTCCCCTTCATCTCTCAAAGAGCCACTCAGGTAATCTTCAATAAGACCTTTCTCCAGGCTTTTCCCCCAAAGACTTTGCAAGGAGCCCCTTCTCTGTGCTTCTGTTTGCATATCCTCATTATTAAAGTTATGTCTTAGTAATTATTTGTTTATATCTGTTCTTCATGGTAGATTATAAGGTCTTTGAGAGCTTGGCCTGTATTTTAGGCAATTAAAAAAATTATTGGTACCTAGTACAATAGAGAAAAACCCATTTATGCATTCATTCATCATTCGTTTGTGTATTCATTAGCATTTTGTATTGAGGATATAAAAATGATGGACAGTGACTGTAATGGGGTTGGTGGGGGGGACCTGATGAAGGGGGTAGTTTAATCATCACAATATTGCTCATGTAATTGTAGGTTAATGATACTAAAATAAAATAAATTGTAAAAAAAAAAAAAAAGAAAAGATGCAATAGAGTCCTCCTCTCCAAGAGCTCACAGTCCAGTGGAGAAGCATGAAAGTAAACAGGTGACTCCAGTACACTGTGAATAAATGCTGTGGAATGGTACCTAGAAAGCTATATAGCAGAAAGAAGAAATAAGTAATTTTTGCCTCCTTTACTATGCCCATGAGAGCACAGAAATAATATGAAATAAAGCAAGAGTATAAAAACAATATAAAATAAGTCATGTTAAAACTCTTTTTGTATTTATATGGTTTACTTATTTTCTATCTCTTTCTATCTCTTGATCTCTCCTCCCTCACTTCACTTATTTTTATTTATATTCATAGTTGATAACTCAAGTAACTAATCCCTAAAATTTCAAGATAAGTAGAAAGGAAAAAGAAGGAAATGGTTAATGCTTTTTTTCTAGTCTCCACCCTTTTTAACTGTCTGAGAAATTGTACTGTCATTTTAGTCTTTGTAGAATAGACTTTAATCATCATTTGCATATCAACTACAAAAAAGGATACTGCGCAGATGTGTAGCAAACACTAGAACAAAAAAATTTACTGATTTGATGTATACACTTTTGATCTGCCCATACCCTAAGACTTACGCGTAAGTTTATGGTTATGTGTTTTTGTGACCAGTAACGTAAGAGAAGCATCAGTACAGTGCTCCTTCAGCAGCAGACCAGAGCGGCTCAAGAACTATGGTTAGGGACTGCACTCTTTTAGTTTTCATCCTAGATCCACTGTTAGTGGGTTTGTTTTGTTTTGTTTACCTTGGATAAGCTACCTAGCCTTTCCAAGGTTTTGCTTGTAATATAGGTACCGCGATGTGTATCTCAAGTTTTTGTTGTGAGGATTAATAAAATTACTTACAAATAATACTTAGCATCGAGACTGACTCAGTAACAGGACTTAGTAAGCATCAGCAATTACTATTATTATTAATACTACCAGGAACTTTTCTTTGAAATTTTAGCTAGTCATTGTTATATGTGCTTATTATTGTGATGGTTGGATATTTTTAACAAGAAGCTCCACTAATCTTTGAAATTTTCAAATACTTAAAGTATTAACAATTTTTTACCATGAGGGTGGAAAAACCAGTGTGTGTAGGTATGTGAGTTTGTATACACATGTATTCCTGATTTTCAATGACTTGACCAAGAAATTGTTATTCTTTATGTCACATTCTTTACAAGAAACAGCATGTTAGAGGACTCAATGTGTAAAACTTTATCCCTGTTGGCAAATTGAGGTTCTTAATTATAATCAAATAGATAAAAAATAGTGTTCATATGAACCAGAGAAGATGAAGGCCTAGTTTATAAGGTGCTGAATATAAGTCTAACTATATGAGTCACCGTCCCCTTCCCCTAGCTAGAATTCCTAGTTTGGCCTGCTACAATATCAGGAGACAGGTGATTACATAGTTTTCTATAATGTAACATGCAAAGCTAAGCTTTATGAGGAAGCTGAATGTTTTCTCCTTTTACTATGCTCTACTCACTGTGCAAACAAATCCATCAGTTTGGGCTAAGCATGATCCATAATGATTGGTTAACCATTAACAAATGAACACATGTAAGTTGGTCAAAAACCTGAGTAAGGCCTTGGCACAAGAACGGCCATGGAATCACTCATGTCAGCCAACAACTTTGGCATATAAAATTACGATTACTAGTGACTTAGGGCCTATTTTAAATGATGTGATTTCCAGTTCAAAGGTTTATATTCATGTCTAGTTAGGAAAACTTAATCTAAGGAGAATCTAATTTAACTTTTAAAATAGTACTGACAGATCTTGGAAAGAAAGATTTAAATAGGCAAGCAGGAAAGAGAATGGAAATATGACCTATATGATACTTTCATCACAGAATAGGCTATATAAGCATTGCTTGTTAAAAATGTCAGGTTTTGTGAACTCCAAAATAGCACCATTGTTCAATGATTTTCTTCTTAAGACAAAATTCAAGTGCGCTGTTAGGACATGGATTTGAAGTACTTGTTGATTTGTAAGTAGCACTGCATACCTATCAATCAGTTTTCTCTAGTTTTTCTCTAATATTAGAAATACAAAAACAAACCAAATCAAGCAGGATGGATCAATTAGTTACTTCTGTATCTTCTGTCACAGGCTGAAGATTGACAATTCCATTTCTTTACCTAGTAGCTTGTTAGGTTCTGAGAACTGAATGCCTTCTCCACTTTTCAAAAATGTTCTGAAAATAAAAACAAATGTGCCTTTGCTATGCAGATGTTCATATATTTATCGTATTTGACAAATCTGACCAAATTCTTTCTAAATTTTATGAAAATTAATTGCATATACTTATGCCTGGCTAAAAGAGAGACTAGGTTTCCAGTAATATCTTAGAAACTGTTTAGTACCCTTCGCTGAATGCCCATGAATCCAGAATACAAGTTTCTCACTGCTTTTGGTTTTAATACTAGTAAATGGAGGTTCTGGGAATGTGGGAATATAACTGTTCTTTGGTTGATAATTTGTCACTTCTTGATACTTGCTTTCCTGAAGCTAAAGAATTCTGCCAAGCAGTATGTTTATACCTAATCCAACAAACCTACTTGTCCAGGGCTTTTTTTTTATTATAATTTATGCAGTTTCTTTATAAATATAATTGCTGTAGTTTTCTCATCACCAGTTACTTGACTGAATTCTCTCCAGATATATAAAACATCTTAAATTTTCCATTGAACATTTCCCTGTGGAACAATAATATAAGAAAAGTAGTTTAGAAAAAATAGATCAGGTTCCGTGATCCAATACATTTGGAATATGCTGCTATTACTAGTCCTTTTGGAAGTTTTCAAAGCATACTGCCACATTATAGGTTCTGAAAGCCTTTATATTAAATAAGCCTATTTAACCACGTTCAATCTCAAATTTTCCAAAATAGTTGACAATAGAGCATGTGCTAGCATATCCTGGGGAAGTAGTGATCAGTGAAACACACTTTGGATAACAATGTTGTATAGTATATATTAGGTAGTTGTAATTGCCACCAGAATCAATTATTTGCTTAGTACCAAAGCTTTCCAATCATTTCTCATTTTAATAGTCTCCTTTGGTAGAGACCAAAATGCAACAGAAAATGTATATTGATCCCTAATTCATAGTACGTACCACTTCCTTGGGGACCAAATCCAGTCTTGCAAGGTTTTGCTCGTAGCTGGCATCATGACTGGGTCTTCTATAAGCCATTTCCACTTTTCATAAGGGCTGTGGAGTCTGAATGACTGAGTATATGCTCAGATCTGTGGATGCCATGGGTATAAACCCATTGCTTTACTTCTTTTCCTATTAAATTCCGTAGTCAGAAACAGAATGCTATTTGAATACACTGCCACTGCAGAAATATTGCTGGCAGGGAAGGCATATGCATATCCATTATTTAGTTTAGGAAGAACAATTCTTCTTGATAATTAGAGTCAAAAAGTAATGAACATATGACCAGGTTTCCTTGAATTATGATGCCCTATCAGCCTCTACATTGATCTCCACCTTTGGAAGACTGGGCACTAAGCAGTAATAGTAATCAGATCAGTCATGTTGTGAAGTCCTTTTTATTGAGCCCTTGCATAACCTACATTTCTACTGTCGTGACCACTTTGTTTATGAGCCTTTGAACAAAGACAGGAACACCCAGGTAAAGAGACTTACATCTAAAAAATGGGTCATTCATCTACCTGACTATGAGAGCCTTTTCTGCAGCTGGTGTTCTTGGATGAACGTTCACATGGGATATATATATATATCATTACACCCCATGCCCATTCTGAGAATCTCATCTACAAGCCTCCTTTCAAGAGCTCCTTTTTGTCAAAGCTTCAGTTTCATTATTTCCAAATATCAGAACAACCCGTAGCAAAGATTACAATCAGATGTGTTGCAGTCCCCCTCTTTCACTGGGACCAGAATATCACCCGACCCATCTTTAAAGCAGGTCCAGATATGCTCTTCCTAGTTTGCTGGTTTTAGGGCACTTCTCATAAAGAGTGGAGGAAGAGGCAGCAATAACACAAGAGTAGGTAGGTGCACTGATAGTGTTAACCACGTGTTTGTCACATTTCCTGGTGCCTCCTTCAGGCCTTACCCGACCCTGGCTGGGGATGTGTCACAGTCATTGGATGGTGGGGTGATTGGAGAGCACTGAGTTTATGTCAAGCAGCTCAAGTCCCATGATCATTTGGTGTCCCAAGGGCAGACATTGCAAGGTAATAGGGCAGATGGATATGGTGATAGGGCAGATGGATATGGTATTTACTATTTGTCAGACACTTTCATAAGCACTTTATATTCAGTCATTACAGTGGCACTATGAAGTAAGTACTATTAATATCCCCACTTTTTCAGAGAGGAAATGTGGCACAGGTTAAGTAACTTGTCTGTGGTCACACAGCTAATGAGGGAGAGATATAAGATTCAAATTCAGACAACCTGGCTCAAAGGATTACACTCTTAACTCTACCCTGAACTGTGACATCTCAGGTCTAAGCCAGGAGTGATTTATTGAAAGCAAATAGTTACTTGAAGAAGGCATGACTTTGCTTTAAAAACCTCAAGGCCATTCCTGTGATTGCCTTTTTAGGGCCTTCCACATCTTCTATACAGTATTCCCTTCTGTCACTATCTTTTTGAGCTGGGTCACAAAGTCAAAGTCATATTAAATTCTAAGTATCTGGTATTCTAATGATCTCCCAGGCAATTCTAAAAAACTTACAAATGAACTATTAAAACTAACCCTATATCAAAATAGCATTATTCTATAAGCTCTCATTACATACATTTCCTTTAGATAATTTTAATTGTCCATATTTTTTTTCTATTGCTTGTTGTTAGCAATCAGTGCTCCTGATTTCATTAACTAGTATAGCCTGCCATTCTGTCTTCTCTGTCTCTAAACTGAGAATTAATTGCAACAAAGATCCATCTCTATCAAAGGAAGATCTACTATCTTGTCTTTTTAAAAAGTTAAGACACTGTTCTTTATTTTGTTTGCATTAAAATGCCCATGACTGACATATGTCTTACACAAATGTGGACTCTTCTCAAACTTTGGGGCATTACGCACAGAGCACTAATATGCTGCTCTAATTTTTTTCCCTTCTGTCTTTAGAATATATCCCTTTAGAATTCCCATAAGCAGAACAAAAGAGGAGAATTTCTTTAGCTTACATCAACTATGTAAAGACCTTTCCCTCAGGACCAGACAAACTTGAATTTTTGAATTCTGAGAACATGACCTGATCTTCCAAAATAGTTTCAAGAAGTTTAACTTTGTGGTTTCTTTTATTTCGCAGCTTTCATCAGTTTCATTCAATAAGAATAAGAGCGTAGAAAAGCATAGGC
Source organism: Phataginus tricuspis (assembly GCA_029783875.1). Classification (NCBI taxonomy): domain Eukaryota; kingdom Metazoa; phylum Chordata; class Mammalia; order Pholidota; family Manidae; genus Phataginus; species Phataginus tricuspis. The sequence goes on along the minus strand of JAQQAC010020896.1, from coordinate 44,313,903 downwards.
AAAAGTTCACCTTTGTTGGATTATCTCAGCGGTGCTTTTCCACCGTAGACATGCCTGTCCGTTCATCGGCCTTAGCGTTCCTCCCACCAAGGCCGCTGATGCTGAGACACTGCCGCACCCTCAGCCCTGCCTTGCTCGTTCAGTCAATCAAAGCTAGTATTTCATTCTCTCGGGGACCAAACTATGAAATAGTTAATCCAGTATGCTAATCACATATTACAGGTGGCTGTATGCGTGTTTTCTTTGCTGTATTTTAAGTAATTTGAAAGTGGAATCATGTTCTATTTACCTTTGAAATTCCAAGAATTTCATACATGACATAGTAGAAATACAATTAATGTTTATTGAATTAAATTAAGAGAGACCCAGAGACAAAATCCATACCTTTATAGGTCATTTAATTAGTAATAACACAGATTGTAATTTCAGTCCAATATTGGTGTCATTTGGAGAAACCCCAAAATCTCCCATATGGGCAGTTTCCTACTTGCTATATTGTCAGCCAGGCACAAGTAGGGACAACAGTTGTGTTTATTTGGCAATTGATTCCCAACTCTGTGAGTGAGGTGTTTTGATTTTATGTCCAGGGTTTTGGTTTGCAGTTACCTCAGGAAACAACCCTTACAGAGTCCCAGTGTAAAGATAAGTATAAAACTTTTAGAGTATAGCATCTTGTAATTTTTGTGGATCTGTTCTATGATCCCTTATCATACAAGGAAATGGGATAAAAATGATCCTTCCTGCCTTTTCTGATATTTACTTTTCCCATAAGATTATGTTAAACCCCAGGAAGAAAGTTTATTTTCTAAAGATTAATTAATTCCTTAATTTATACATCTATTTATTTATCTTTCTGTTTTTTTTATTGAAGTATCATTGATAGACAATCTTATATTGGTCCCAAGTATACAACACAGTAGTTCAACAGTTACCCATATTATTAAATCCTGTCACCTCCTGTAGTGTGGTTACTACTGTCTGTCAACAAAGAAGGATGGTACAGAATCAATGACTGCATTCTCCATACTATACTACTATTCCTGGAATCAGTTTATGATTGAGGATTATTGGAGTAGATTTTACTTGGGGCAGAAAAATGCTGTTTTAATGGAAACTTATAAACTCATGTGATGTAATAGAATCAATAGGAAAAAAAATGGCAGAGGTATATTTATATGAAATGGTACCAAATCCTCTTCTAGAACCTCTTTGTAGGAATATTCTAAGCCAGACTAGTGCACTGCATACTTGTTTTTATATCTTAGGAGGTTACCAGACTGATAAAACACAAGCTATAAACTAATGCAATTCAATATCTAAATGAAACAGTCATAGTCATATAATTAAATAAGTCCCATTTGAGGATTGTGTAGTTCCTTTTCACTTATTCTAAGTTTGATGCAAGCTTAACCCATTTTACTACTTGTGCTAACGAGGAACCTCTGGTTAGTTTGTGAGATTATTCTGCTATCTACTATATGATCACATTCTCTTGATATACATGAACTCCTGTGTGTTTTAAAAGCTGTTTCCACCATTGGGGCTATTACTGAACCACTTTTTCATTGCTTTTTCTCCTGTGATACACAGCAATCCTCGATTCTACACAGTAATCTTTATTGTAAAACTAGTTCTGAAATAAAAAGATAGTCAAGAGTACGAATCATCACAAGAACATATCAAGGTTGAAATTTCCCAATGGTAATTACACATTGGTGCTCTTTGTCATGTGATAACATGGACATTATACTAATATGCTTCTTTATATGTTTTGAAGTCTCATTATATACAAAGTTTATTTATTAAGATCATTTGTTATGTTTTAAAAAATAAAACATTGACCCACCAGCCAATTCTGTTAATATGATCAGGTCTAATAATAACAGAGCAGAATCATAATTGAGGGGAGAAAAGTACCCCTAAACTCACCCATACTGATTTTTTGTGAAGCACTCAAAGTGGAGGACATGAGTCCCTTGAAATAGAACCTCAGTCTAAGTTGGAAGAATAAGACAATAGAATATAATGGTTTAATCCAATTAACAGTTATTAATCATTTATACTAAAAGGTGCTGTGAGAGGTACATAAAATCTCTACCTTCAAGTAGTTTATGGTTTAATTGAAAAAGTGAAATAAAAGCAGTAGAAGATGAACTGTGCAAGACAGCATATCCTAGAATTCAAAAGAGAAAGAAATCACGAATATGGAAAAGTTCCTTTTCTTTTAGAAGATTTTTACATTTTAGTGGAAAAAGGAAGATGGCACAGAGGACTTAGACTTATTAGAAATCACATATGGTGATGAAATATTTCAGGCTTTGTGATACAAATGAAATGATCACTAATTTCCAGTCAATATCAATGAAAACTGTACTTCCTTTGGCACTGTTAATTTGACTTGCATGTCTACAAAACTGACCATACAGTGAACATAATTGTTCACTTGAACAGCTCATGGTTTTATTGCATTTACAACTTGCATTTAAGGTATTACAAAGAACATCTCACAGACCCTATTGAATTACAGGAATAACAATGAAGGCAATTTCTTCAGGGAGGAGAATTATGAAAGGACATTGTGAAAGGAAAAATGGGGTAAAAAATGTAGAAATTGGGCTAGTCAGTAAGAATTTCTCATGGCAGACTACTGGGAGCTATATGCTTTTTTGAGACAGAAAGTGAAGAATTGAAAGTAAAGAGCCTCCAGAGAAGAGAAAGACCTGAAATCAGTCCTGGAATTCCAGCTTTATTCATGCAACTTATACCCATAAATGCTGTTGACTTTAAGCCCCTTTGTTTTTTTTCCTTTGAAATATAAAATTGGTTTTGTTCTTCTATTCTATCCATCAGCCAACTGCTAGAGCCACATTTCCCCACTGACTATTTTTTTTTTAATATTGAGACCAAGTGATGATGTGTTTAGCAGCTGAAAATACACTGAGAACCCCGACATTGCCATACTCTCCTAGGACCTCTCCCAAGGCAGACAGTTTGTCTCATTTGAATAGCCAAATTGAGGGAGAAAAATGTTAGCACTGGCTGGATTCTATCAAATATTATTTCTGAAAACTGGCTACTTCCTGAATGGTAGAGTTCACATGAATGTGGAAAGTCAGTATTGTGCTTTTTGTGGGTCTTTTCAGGACTTATCCCATGAAGAATGTAGAGAGTTATTTTCAGTCTGTTATCATCATTATTCTTATGGGGAATAAATGGGAAAGGGCACAGGTTTAAGTGTACATGAATCTCGTCCAGCCTCCTTGTGAGAGCAGTTTGGTCAAATGCTCATCTCAGGCTATGTGTTACGAAACAGTGGAGAGATGAGTCAAAATAATCACCTTGTGATTAATTGGAGATAAGGGCCGAAGTGTTATTCTTATGATCAGGGGAAGGGCTAAGATCATAGCCACTGGTCTTCCAGGCCCAGGATGGCTTGCAGCATAGCATGGCAGGGTTCTCTCCGTAACCTGAATGTAATGCTAGGTAAAGATGCAGTCATAGACATGAATATCTTAATCCAGAAAATCTGTACTTGGGTAGCAGTAAGGAACCAGGATTTTGTTTAATTATTTGGAGTTTGGCTTTCTGAGTGATCTCAATAGACTCAATAGAACAGACTTCTGTGGCTTGAATTTCCTTTCTAAGAAAACTAGAAACAGAGTGTAAGCCACAGACAATTCATTTATATTTCTCACATCTTCTATCTTTCTTTAATGTTGTTATATGGCCCACAAGTTGAAATAAAAGGAATTAAAATTATTTGTCACTATGTGCAGTTAAAATGTGTGTATATGAAAGGTTATCAACTACTTTATGGCATTGGCTAACTGCTACTCTTCATTGGCCCTTCCTCACAGAAGCTCTGCTCTGTATGAAAGACAGTCACTGAGCATTTTTATCCATGTAGACAGTTTTCTAGAATATGAAGTGGTGGGCTAGAACACTCGCTGTTGGGGCCAGCCATGCATAGAACTCATCTGTACTTTCTTTTTTCTGTTTAGATTCATTGACTCATCAGTTTACCATATGAAATTTATTCCTCTTTTACAAATTATTTTAATAGTTTTATTTCTCAAATATGCAAATCATTCAGCCCCTGTTTTCTTAACCTTTAAAGCTTTAAATCTCTACATATCCCCACTTTCAAGTTTGATACGATGTTAGTTGGAAGATTCTGAATATAACCACAGCCAAAATAGTCATAATCTCCATGAGAGGCTATATAGTTAGACATTAGAGGCTTCAATACTCTAAAAGGTAACTGAGTAAGGTAATAAAGTCCCTTATCTGTATATTTTTTAAAAAATTCCAGAGATGTTTACTGAAGTTTTATAATAAACATTGTATTCTATAATTCTGGGTAGAGGCAAAAAGATGACTTAGTTTGCCTCTAGCCATCTTGTTTTGCTGAAGCAATAAGGTTTTAAAAAGAAAATTGATAGTATGTTAACAGATTTAAATATTTTGGGATTTTCTCAAGGATTATTTTATTATTCATTTATTTTTATTTTGGTATCATTAATATACAATCACATGAGCAACATTGTGGTTACTAGATTGCCCCCATTATCAAGTCCCCACCACATACCCCATTACAGTCACTGTCCATCAGCGTAGTAAGATGCTGTAGAATCACTACTTGTCTTCTCTGTGTTATACTGCCTTCCCTGTGCCACCGCCCCCCCTACATCATATGTGCTAATCATAATGCTGCTTATTCCCCTTGTCCCTCCCTTCCCACCCATCCTCCCCAGACTTTATCCCTTTGGTAACTGTTAGTCCTTTCTTGGGTTCAGTGAGTCTGCTGCTGTTTTGTTCCTTCAGTTTTTGCTTTGTTCTTATAGTCCACATATTAGTGAAATCATTTGATACTTGTTTTTTTCCAGTTGGCTTATTTCACTGAGCATAATACCCTCTAGCTCCATTCATGTTGTTGCAAATGGTAGGATTTGTTTTCTTCTTATGGCTGAATAATATTCCATTGTGTATATGTACCACATCTTCTTTATCCATTCATTTACTGATGGACACTTAGGTTGCTTCCATTTCTTGGCTATTGTAAATAGTGCTGCGATAAACATAGGGCTGCATATGTCTTTTTCAAACTGGGCTCCTAGCAGTGGAATTTCTGGGTCAAATGGTATTCCTATTTTTAGTTTTTTGAGGAACCTCCATACTGCTTTCCACAATGGTTGAACTAATTTACATTTCCACTGGCAGTGTAGGAGGGTTCCCCTTTCTCCATATCCTTGACAACGTTTGTTGTTGTTTGTGTTTTGGATGTTGGCCATCCTAACTGTTGTGAGGTAATATCTCATGGTGGTTTTAATTTCATTTCTCTGATGATTACTGATGTGGAGCATCTTTTCATTTGCCTGTTGGCCATCTGAATTTCTTCTTTGGAGAAGTGTTTGCTCAGATCCTCTGCCAATTTTTTAGTTGGATTATTTGCTTTTTGTTTGTTGAGGCATGTGAACTCTTTATATATTTTGGATGTAAACCCCTTATCAGATGTGTCTTTTATGAATATATTCTCCCATATAGTAGGATACTTTTTGTTCTACTGATGGTATCCTTTGCTATACAGAACCTTTTTAGTTAGATATAGTCCTACTTGTTCATTTTTGCTTTTGTTTCCCTTGCCTGGGGAGATATGTTCATGAAAAAGTTGCTCATGTTATATTCAAGAGAGTTTTACCTATGTTTTCTAAGAGTTTTATGGTTTCATGACTTACATTCATATCTTTGATCCATTTAAAGTTTACTTTTGTGTATAGAGTTAGACAGTAATCCAGCTTCATTCTCTTACATGTTCCTGTCCATTTTTGCCAACACCAGCTGTTGAAGAGGCTGTTATTTCCCCATTGTATATCCATGACTCCTTTATCGTATATTAATTGACCATATATGTTTGGGTTAATATCTGGACTCTCTTTTCTGTTCCACTGATCTGTGGGTCTGTTCTTGTGCCAGTACCAAATGGTCTTGATTATTGTGGCTTTGTAGTAGAGCTTGAAGTTGGAAGCAAGATCCCTCCCTGCATTATTCTTCCTTCTCAGGATTGCTTTGGCTCTTTGGGGTCTTTTGTGGTTCCATATAAATTTTAGAACTATCGTTTCAGTTCATTGAAGAATGCTGTTGGTATTTTGATAAGGATTGCATTGAATCTGTAGATTGCTTTAGGCAGGATGGCCATTTTGACAATATTAATTCTTCCTACCCAAGAGCAGGGGATGAATTTCCATTTATTAGTATCCTGTTTAATTTCTCTTAAGAGTGTCTTGTGGTTTTCAGGCTATAGGTCTCTCACTTCCTTGGTTAGGTTTATTCCTTAGTATTTTATTCTTTTTGATTCAATTGTGAATGGAATTGTTTTCTGGATTTCTCTTTCTGCTAGTTCATCATTAGTGTATAGGAATGCAACAGATTTCTGTGTATTAATTTTGTATCCTGCAACTTTGCTGAATTCAGATATTAGTTCTAGTGGTTTTGGAATGGATTCTTTATGGTTTTGTATGTACACTATCATGTCACCTGCAAACGGTAACAGTTTGACTTCTTCTTTACCAATCTGGATGTTTTTTATTTCTTTGTGTTGTCTGATTGCCGTGGCTAGGACCTCCAGTACTTTGTTGAATAAAAGCAGGGAGAGTGAGCATCCTTGTCTTGTTCCTGATCTTAGAGAAAAAGCTTTCAGCTTTTCACTGTTAAGAGTGATGTTTGCTGTGGGTTTGTCATATATGGCCTTTATTATGTTGAGGTTCTTGCCCTATATACCCATTTTGTTGAGAGTTTTTATCATGAATGAGTGTTGAATTTTGTGGAATGCTTTTTCAGCATCTATGGATATGATCATGTGATTTTTGCCCTTCTTTTTGGTGATGTGGTGGATGATATTGATGGATTTTCGAATGTTGTACCATCCTTGCATCCCTGGGATGAATCCCACTTGATCATGGGGTATGATCCTCTTGATGTGTTTTTGAATTCAGTTTGCTAATATTTTGTTGAGTATTTTTGCATCTATGTTCATTGGGGATATTGGTCTGTAGTTTTCTTTTTTTGTGGTGTCTTTGCCTGGTTTTGGTATTAGAGTGATGCTGGCTTCATAGAATGAGTTTGGAAGTATTCCCTCCTCTTCTAGTTTTTGGGAAACTTTAAGGAGAATGTGTATTATGCCATCTGTAAATTTCTGATAAAATTCAGTGGTGAATCTATCTGGTCTGCGGGTTTTGTTATTAGGTAGTTTTTTGATTATTACTGATTCAATTTCATTGCTGGTAATTGATCTGTTTAGATTTTCTGTTTTCTCCTGGGGCAGTCTTGGAAGGTTATATTTTTGTGGAAAGTTGTCCATTCTTCTAGGTTATCCAGTTTGTTAGCATACTTTTTCATAGTATTCTCTAATAATTCTTTGTATATCTGTGGTGTCTGTAGTGATTTTTCCTTTCACATTTCTGATTCTGTTTATGTGTGTAAATTCTCTTTTTTTTTGAGAAGTGTGGCTCGGCGTTTATCTATTTTGTTTATTTTCTCAAAGAACCAGCTCTTGCTTTCATTGATTCTTTCTATTGTTCTATTCTTCTCAATTTTATTTATTTCTTCTCTGATCTTTATTATGTCCCTCCTTCTAGTGACTTTGGGCCTCATTTGCTCTTCTTTTTCCAGTTTCAATAATTGTTAATTTAGACTATTCATTTGGGATTGTTCTTCTTTCTTTAAATAGGCCTGGATTGCTATATACTTTCCTCTTAGAACTGCCTTCGCTAAGGCAGAAGTTGGGGCCTTGTGTTGTTGTTTTCATTTGTCTCCATATATTGCTTGATCTCTGTTTCCAAGAATTATTTTAATCTACAGAAATTTCATGTCATTTTGTGATTCATGCTTATCTTTATAATGCAGCTTATGTGGTATTAATGGAATTTATTATACAATAAATAGTTACTCTGATGAAGAAAATAATTAAATTTAATTTCAACCAATTAGATTGTACAATGGTATTTTACATTTACATTTATATTGAAAGTTAATATAAACAAAACCCCTCCTATTATTGTAAGATGAGAAATATATTATGAGTGCATTATATAAAGTTAAATGGAAAAAGGATGAATTCTAAAAACAAAGGGTAAGAGGAGATTGTTGGATAGTTAAAGGTATGTTTGACTTCAGTGTGTTGTTGACCCATGAATGCTGATATGGTCTGACTAGTAGTTTTTGTGCCATCTATTAGTTTGATTATGTTACAGTAATGTGCAGTTAAATACATATAGGTAGCATAGGACATCCCCATTCATTCTTCCTCTTCCAGATCTGTCCCACCAGGATTCCTAAGAAAAGTAAGGAATTCAACTGAGAGCTCTAGTTTTATGTCCACAGAAGGTAAATATGTTCAACTTTGAATGTTTATGGCCACTGTAATTACATCTGAGTGATGAAAATTTCATCCTCTATCCCTTCACCTAGAATTATAGCTCTGTACATGTACAACCCCTTACTTCCTTGCCCTACCTGAGGAACATAGAACATTTATAGAAAACAGTAGACACCTATATCCTATGAGAAGAATTAGGTCTGCTCATTGTCTGGAGTTGCCATGGTGGTTTCTTGAAGAGGTCTTCCAGGGATGACAGGGAAGTGTGACTTTTTAATTGCTGTTACTAGTTAAGGACAATTTCTTTGATTTCTGGGAAGAATACAGGCTCAAGGCTGATTTTTCCATGTGACCAATGCTGATAACATGCTTGGCCTGCACAAGTGTATAGTATTAAGTCACCAAAAAACTTACATTGACCAGACTGATACATGCTTATCTCAGTAGAATTCTATGGAGGCTTGTTTCCTTCAGCAATCTGGTTATAGTAGGACTACAGGCCCAGCGATGATTATGTAACTGTTAGGTAGGCAGTCTTTGTCAAGGTTCTTGGCTATGTGAAGTTTCATTTCATCTCTAGTAAAATAAAGAAGATAGGCCAGTTCTCAAAAGTGTTCTATCTCTAGTACTTTATAATAAGCATAGTTCTCTGGCTGAATTGATTTCAGTACTAAAGACATTGCAGAGTTTAAGGCAACTCCATTCATCTAACAAGTATTGAATCTGTACTATGTGCAAAGCTTTGTTCTAGGCACTAGGAAATAGTGGTAAGATCAAGATCAAGGAGTGTCTTCAACTCAGTTCTGGTGTCTGTTGGGTTGATAGCCTCACTAGTATTTCCGTGCAAAAGTCAGCATTAGACTTCTTAAAAATTAGAAGCAATCTGTGCCTCATACCTTGAGCTTTAATTTTCCATGGTGCTTCCTAAATGCCTGAGTTAAGGTCCTCCAGCTTCATCTGATTGTGAGTGGCCCCATGTACCTAGACTTTGCAAAGGAGAATGCATTTTCTCTCTCTCTGTCTTACACACACACACACACAAAGTGTGTATACAGAACTAGCTATTTTTTTATCCCCCAAATCTAAAAAGTCAGTTTATCCAACCCTGCAGGCTCACCGCTCAAACTTCCCTGGAATCCACTAACTCCCCCTCCAGTTGCTTCTAGGCTCCTGCAGAGATGGAGATCTATTCCCCTTAATAGCCCAAAGATAGATTTTTTTCTACTACATTTTGGACAGATTCAGATTAGTTTTACTGATCAGTATTTGACAGATATTAAGTGTTAGAAACAATTATCTATTCGATGCTTCTGAAATTATGAAAAGAATCAATGAATATGAAGTGTAATGAACAAAACGTCTCCTCACAATTTTATGGCATCTGGCAATTGATAATAATTACTATTTTAATGTTATTTCATCTCAAGCTTACAACATTTTATCAGGTGAGTTGGTAACGTTTCAAATCTTCACATTTCGCAGATTTTAGAACTAGAAGATTTAAATGAATTTTCCAACGCCACAGATAAGTGCTTTGGAGAGCCCAGGTCCCCTGTTGTTAAGACTGTGCTCTTGTGACCACACTCCACAAAATAAAACTGCTTCTATATGGTTTTCTTCTCATCCAGAGGTTCAGAATGCCTGAGAGTTAGGAAAATTATTATTTATCTTACATTCTGACAGCATGTTGCTGCCATTCTTATGATTTACTATGGAATGGAGAAAACATTACCAACCAAGCATGTCAAAGCCACATCTCATTATACATTCCATTTGCTCTTTCGAGCATGGCTCCTAGCATATAGGTACATGTGCAATTTCTCTTGAAGGAATAAGATAAAATAAACAAACTTGGCCCTTTAAACCTATTGAAGGCCTTCAAATGTATGCTACCTGTGGGATACATCAAATACTCCCCTGACGTTTGGATTATAGATATTCTTTGGATTACAGAATCCTCAGATAGCGACAAGGAAATAAAGAAACACAAAATAAGGAATGGTTCCTTATTGATGCTTTATTCTGTCTCTCCAGAGCCCCAAATTCATCTGATGTCTGTCTTCAGAGTTGAATTATATCTTGGTTTCTGGAGAGGCATTCTCCATTGAAATGCTTGAGAGCATACCACTAACAGTATGTGTCCAACCTGTGTGATTTGCAAGGGCAATGCTAGGGTAACAGTTTTCCTTTATAATTTATTTTATTTTATCTTATCAGTTATTCTTGTTTGGCAAAGTAATCCCTTCCATACTGGGGCTTCTTGGGATTAATATTCCAGATTAGGAAATGCTAAGAGTTAAGAAGGTTATTTCACTGAAACTGTTCTGGCCTTAGATGTCAACTATTGATTATGAAAATGAAAGTATATTTGGTATATTTGTAAGCAGTTCTTCAGGGTATTTGAGGTGTTCAAAAGGCTTCTCTGTAGGGGGATGGCGAGCAAAGCTTGCAATCATCGTGGCTTCATTTTACACTCAGTACCCACGATTCAGCATACAATGTTGCTTCGCCTTTTACTTGTTATATTGCTTTGCTATTGAGCATATCATGCATTAGCACTTAAGCAGGGAAATTTAAAGAGTGTTATTCTATTTATTTTAAGTGTCATATAATTATGAATTGATTTACTAGCCATTGTAATGCTACACATGGTAATTGATTTGCATAATATGTAGTTTCATAGAAGTTCAATTATAATAAAGCATTTGCTAAATGCACCATGAAAATGGTGTTTCCAGAGAGTAAGAGTCTGAGGCTGAAATCTCTTTAGTCCATCAGTATGTGGTCATCATTGTAGACAATCCCTTTAATTCAAGACAAAAAAGAGGTTTCCTTAGCCCCATGGTTCACTCATCTACATTTTTCCTTATTTTAAAATACAATATTTAGGATTTTTGAGCTATGCTAAAAAGTAGTATGAAGTTAAGGATTTTTCTTAGCAGCCAAAACCCTTGAGCCAAAACTGGCACAGAGATATAAAATTACTTCTCATTTTGCCTGAACAATGAGCTTGCAGGGTCTACCCTGGACCTTGTACCCATGTCAGCTTCCTATGGCTTGCTGGAGCCTTCCTTCAGGCAGGAGATGGGGGAATGGAAGATGGGAGACTGTAGTTCTCCATTGTCTGGGAACATGGATCCAGCATTAAGAAAGAGTTCCAGGTGCAAGTTCCAGCTTTCCAGACAACAATTCTAAACAGGTGGCACAAGAAGCCAGACTATCTTGATCTAAAATATTTTGAATATTCTTCCACTAAAAATCATGCTTTTTCCACAGTTGCCAGTGAAAAGGAAGAAATGCAAAGGGAGGAGTCCATCTCCTGGCATTTAGATGCATCTTGTATGTCAGCAGAGAGCCCTGGCCCCAGCCTGCCTCTCTGTAAAGGAGGGAGGATGCAAAACTAATGCTTCTCTCATTTTGCTAACAAAATCTTGTTATTATTTCCTTTCCCCCCCAAAAAAAGGCCTATTCTTTAAACCATATCATGTTACAGAGTGGAAAATGTCCTGAACTGTGACAAAAGACTTATTGTGATACAGATAGGATTTATTTTGCACATTAGCAGTGACCTCTAACAAAACTACCTGATATGACAATTTATTTCCTATATTTATTGTTAGTTTCTACCTGCTGCAATCAAAGCTTCATGTGGGAAGGAATCATTTCACTGTGTCTCATACGTATGATATGTTTTATTTTAATTTATCTCAAAATATTTTCTAATTTCCTGGTGATTCCCTATTTGATCTATTTGTTGTTTAGATGTGTGCAGAATGGATCATTTATGTGCATAAGTCACTGAATAAAATGGAGTCACTTATGTAGGGAACAAAATGGAAATGGTTGACAGAGCACATAATGAATACTTAACCTTATAAGAATTTACAGATCTTCTTAGATATCAACAGAGGATATCAGTCAATTAAGTACCATGTCTATTCACATCACTGCTGGACTTCCTTGTTCCTCTGACTCAGCTACCCTGATCCAAATAAGACAGACAGACCACCAGGCAACCAATCAGCTGGAAAACCCAAATAACTTCAGTATTTATCCCAAAAAAATCCTTTAGTCTATGAGCAACGTGGAATTCATTGCTCCCATACCTTTGAATTTCCCAGTTTTCAGGTCAAAAGTCTTGCACTAAACTCATCTTTCTGTTTTGCTTTATTTAGTATGCAGAGTTTGACTTTTGATAAGTATGTTAATTTCCATATATTTGTGACTAGTCCAAGTTTCCCTTTGCTATTAATTTCTAATTCTTCACATTTTGGTCAGAGAACATACTTTGTATGACCTCATCCTTTTAAATATATTAAGGCTTGTTTCATGGGATACTATATAATCTATCTAGGATAGTGTTCCATGTGTACTTAAGAACATATACTCTTCTGTTCTTGTGTGGATGTTCTATAGACGTTTAAGTCTAATTGGTTTATAATACTGTTCAAGTTGTTGATCCTCTGTCTAGTTGTTTTATTCCATTATTGAAAATGAGATATTGACATAACCAGCTAATACTATTGAATTATCTTTTCTCTATACAATTTTGCAGGTATTTCCTTATGGGTTTTGGAGCTCTGTTATTACAACCATATATGTTTACATTTGTTATGTCTTCCTGATGGATTGAAACTTTTATCATTAGGAAATGTTCTTCCTTTTCTCTTCTTCATAGCATTTTTTGTCTTAAACTCAGTGTTGTCTGGTATTAGCATAGCCAGTCCAACTCTGTTTGTTTACTGTTTGTTTGGTATTTAGGTTTCATTTTACAGTTGGATCTTTTTTTAAATTCTTCTAATGTCTGCCTTGTGTTTGGAGTGCTTAATCCATTTCCATTTAAAGTAATTACTGATAAAATTTATATCTTCCATTTTGCTGCTTGTTGTCTATATGTCTTATGAATATTTGTTTCTGTATTCCTCTGTTACATTAAGATATGGTTTTTAGTGCATTTTCATTTCCTTGTTTTTCATTTGATATATTTTAAAAATTATTTTCTTTGTGATTACATGAAGATTATGATTAATACTTAGTGTATAATGATGTAGTATAAACTTTTTTCTCCTATCTGATTTAAAAGACAACTACATAAAGCAATAATTATAAATATCTGTTAATGGGCACATAATTTATATAGATGCAATTGGTATTAACAGCATAAAGGAAGGAGAAATCAGAACTATATAGAAACTCTGTATGATTTTGGGGGCATGCCTTCAACATTCCACTAGGCATTTTTAAGTCATGCCTTTGGTTTCATTTCCTGTTGGCACAGAACCTTGAAGTTACCCAGGTTAAGAGTTTAGGGCCTTCTTAGGTCTTTTCAGGGCATATGAATAGTGCTGCCCATGTTCAAGGATTTCTACATTCTCAAGTATGTGATAGAGCTTCCTAAAGCTCTTATAAATATCTTAATTGCCAGATAATTTTGACAGTTTTCTAGTGTTCTTATTGCTTCTATGGAAAACAGATTTTTCTGAGTTCTTTTCCCCACCATTCCTGATGACATTATGCTTGGACATTCAGTATTTTAACCTTTAACCAAATGATGTGCCACATAATTGCCTAGGCAAATAGCAAATTTCTCTCTCCTTCTCCCCCCATTGAATGGCAAAGTAACTGGAATGACTATTTCTTATAGTTCAGCTAAGATATAGGCTAGATCTTAACATCTAAGCTCCAAGCAAATGATGGTGGGGTATCTAGAGGCTTTTATAGAGACATTCCTGTGGAATGTAGAACCACATTCTGTTTAGCCTTAAAGATTCTTCATGTGCCCATTTATTGCAGTGGATTTGTTTACAGGCGAGTCTTTAGAAAATTTACCATGGTGAGGAATGTTCTGACTCTGAGTAGTTGAACTCAGCAGTGATGAGCTGAGGCTTTGTTATTCTCTATAAAAGATTCTCCACTTAAATCATCATTGTTCTCAGGAAACACTTTTTTATTTTTATTATTTTATTTTGGTATTGTTAATGTATAATCAACTGAACAACATTATGGTTACTAGACCCCCTATTATCAAGTCCCCCCACATACCGCACTACAGTCACTGTCCATCAGTGTAGTAAGATGCTTTAGAATCATTACATGCCTTCTCTATAAATACTGCCTTTCCCGTGTCCCCTGCCGCTGCATTATGTGTGCTAATCATAATGCCCCTTTTCCCCCCTTATCCCTCCCTTCCCACCCATCCGCCCCAGTCCCTTTCCCTTTGGTAACTGTTAGTACATTCTTGGGTTCTGTGAGTCTGCTGCTGTATTGTTCCTTCAGTTTTTGCTTTGTTCTTATACTCCACAGATAAGTGAAATCATTTGATACTTGTCTTTCTCCGCCTGGCTTATTTCACTGAGCATAATACCCTCTAGCTCCATCCATGTTGTTGCAAATGGTAGGATTTGTTTTCTTCTTATGGCTAAATAATATTCCATTGTGTATATATACCACTTATTTATCCATTCATCTACTGATGGACACTTAGGTTGCTTCCATTTCTTAGCTATTGTAAATAGTGCTGCGATAAACTAGGGGTGCATATGTCTTTTTCAAACTGCACTGCTGCATTCTTAGGGTAAATTCCTAGGAGTGGAATTTCTGGGTCAAATGCTTTTTCTATTTTGACTTTTTTGAGGAAGCTCCATACTGCTTTCCACAATGGTTTTACTATTCTATATTCCCACCAACAGTGTAGGAGGGTTCTCCTTTCTCCACATCCTCGTCAACATTTGTTGTTGTTTGTCTTTTGGATGTTGGCCATCCTCACTGGTGTGAGGTGATATCTCATTGTGGTTTTAATTTGCATTTCTCTGATGATTAGCAATGTGGAGCATCTTTTCATGTGCTTGTTGGCCATCTGAATTTCTTCTTTGGAGAAGTTTCTGTTCACTTCCTCTGCCCATTTTTTAATTGGCTATTTGTTTTCTTTATTGAGGTGTGTGAGCTCTTTATATAATTTTCATGTCAACCACTTATCGGATATGTCATTTACGAATATATTCTCCCATACTGTAGGATGTCTTTTTGTTCTACTGATGGTGTCCTTTGCCACACAGAAGCTTTGTAGTTTGATGTAGTCCTACTTGTTCATTTTGCTTTTGTTTCCCTTGCCCGGGGAGGTATATTCATGAAGAAGTTGCTCATGTTTATGTCCAAGAGATTTTTGCCTATGTTTTTTTCTAAGAGTTTTATGGTTTCATGACTTACATTCAGGTCTTTGATCCATTTTGAGTTTACTTTTGTGTATGGGGTGAGACAGTAATCCAGTTTCATTCTCTTACATGTAGCTGTCCAGTTTTGCCAACACCAGCTGTTGAAGAGGCTGTCATTTCCCCATTGTATATCCATGGATCATTCATCATATACTAATTGATCACATATGCTTTGGTTTATATATGGGCTCTCTATCTGTTCCACTGGTCTATTGGTCTGTTCTTGTGCCAGTACCAAATTGTCTCGATGACTCTGACTGTAGTAGAGCTTGAAGTGAGGGAGCATAATCCCCCCAGCTTTATTCTTCCTTCTCAGGATTGCTTTGACTATTCGGGGTCTTTTGTGGTTCCATATGAATTTTAGAACTATTTGCTCTAGTTCATTAAAGAATGCTGTTGGTGTTTTGATAGGATTTGCATTGAATCTGTAGATTGCTTTAGGCAGGATGGCCATTTTGACAATATTAATTCTTCCTAGCCAAGAGCATGGGATGTATTTCCATTTATTAGTGTCCTCTTAATTTCTCTTAAGAGTGTCTTGTAGTTTTTAGGGTATAGTTCTTTCACTTCCTTGGTTAGATTTATTCCTAGGTAGTTTATTCTTTTTGATGCAGTTGTGAATGGAATTGTTTTTCTGATTTCTCTTTCTGCTAGTTCACCATTAGTGTATAGGAATTCAACAGATTTCTGTGTATTAATTTTGTATCCCGCAACTTTGCTGAATTCAGATATTAGATCTAGTAGTTTTGGAGTAGAGTCTTTAGGGTTTTTTATGTACACTATCATGGCATCTGCAAACAGGGACAGTTTGACTTCTTACTTACCAATCTGGATGCCTTTTATTTATTTGTGTTGTCTGACTGTCGTGACTAGGACCTCCAGCACTATGTTGAATAAAAGTGGGGAGAGTGGGCATCCCTGTCTTGCTCCCAATCTTAAAGGAAAAGCTTTCAGCTTCTTGCTGTTAAGTATAATGTTGGCTGTGGGTTTGTCATATATGGCCTTTATTATGTTAAGGTACTTGCCCTCTACACCCATTTTGTTGAGAGTTTTCATCATGAATGGTTGTTGAATATGGCAAATGCTTTTTCAGCATCTATGGAGATGATCATGTGGTTTTTGTCCTTTTTGTTGATGTGGTGGATGATGTTGATGGATTTTCGAATGTTATACCATACTTGCATTCCTGGAAAGAATCCTACTTGATCAGAATAGACAATCCTTTTGATGTATTTTTAAATTTAGTTTGCTAATATTTTGTTGAGTACTTTGCATGTATGTTCATCAGGGATATTGGTCTGTTTTCTTTTTTTGTGGTGTCTTTGCCTGGTTTTGGTATTAGAATGATGTTGGTCTCATAGAATGGGTTTTGGAGTATTCCTTCCTCTACTACTTTTTGGAAAACTTTAAGGAGGATGGGTATTATGTCTTCACTAAATGTTTGATAAAATTCAGTGGTGAAACCATGTAATTCAGGAATTTTGTTCTTAGGTAGTTTTTTGATTATCAATTCAATTTCTTTGCTGGTAATTGGTCAATTCATATTTTCTGTTTTTTCCTGGGTTAGCCACAAAAGGTTGGATTTTTCTAGAAAGTTGTCCATTTCTTCTAGGTTATCCAGTTTGTTACCATATAATTTTTCATAGTATTCTCTAATAATTCTTTGTATTTCTGTGGTGTCCGTAGTGATTTTTCCTTTCTCATTTCTGATTCTGTTTATGTGTGTAGACTCTCTTTTTTTCTTGATCAGTCTGGCTAGGGGTTTATCTATTTTGTTTATTTTCTCAAAGAACCATTTCTTGCTTTCATTGATTCTTTCTATTGTTTTATACTTCTCAATTTTATTTATTTCTGCTTTAATCTTTATTATGTCCCTTTTCTGCTGACTTTGGGCCTCATGTGTTCTTCCTTTTCTAGTTTCATTAATGGTGAGTTTAGACTGCTCATATGGTATTGTTCTTCTTTCCTGAGGTAGGCCTGCATTGCAGTATATTTCCCTCTTAGCACAGCCTTTGCTGCGTCCCACAGATTTTGTGGTGTTGAATTATTATTGTCATTTGTCTCCATATACTTCTTGATTTCTGTTTTTATTTGGTCATTGATCCATTGATTATTTAGGAGCATGTTATTAAGTCTCCATGTGTTTGTGGGCTTTTTAATTTTCTATTAGTAATTTATTTCTAGTTTCATACCTTTGTGATCTGAGAAGCTGGTTGGTACAATTTCAATCTTTTTTAATTTACTGAGGTTCTTTTTGTGGCCTAGTATATGATCTATTCTTGAAAATGTTCCATGTGCACTTGAGAAGAATATGTATCCTTTTGCTTTGGATTGAGTGTCTGGTAAATGTCCATTAGGTCCATATTTTCTAATATGTAGTTTAGTGCCTCTGTCTCTTTATTTATTTCTGTCTGGTTGATCTGTCCTTTGGAGTGAGTGGTGTGTTGAAGTCTCCTAAAATGAATGCATTGCATCCTATTTCCCCCTTTAATTCTGTTAGTATTTGTTTCACATATGTAGGTGATCCTGTGTTGGGTGCATGGATATTTATAATAGTTATATCCTCTTGTTGGACTGACCCTTTTATCATTATGTAATGCCCTTCTTTGTCTCTTGAGAATTTCTTTGTTTTGAAGTCTATTTTTTCTGATACAAGTACTGCAACTCCTGCTTTTTTCTCACTATTAGTTGCATGAAATATCTTTTTCCATCCCTTTACTTTCAGTCTGTGTATGTGTTTGAGTTTGAAGTGAGTCTCTTTTAGGCAGCATATAGATGGGTCTTGTTTTTTTGTCCATTCAGTAACTCTATGTCTTTTGATTGGTGCATTCAGACCATTTACATCTAGGGTGATTATCGATAGGTATGTATTTATTGGCATTGAAGGCTTTAGATTTGTGTTTACCAAAGGTTCAAGGGTAAGTCTCTTACTATCTAACAGTCTAATTTAACTCACTTCATATGCTATTACAAACACAACCTAAATGTTCTTTTTTTTTCCTCCTTTTTCTTTCTTCTCCATTCTTTGTGTTATAAATCATATTCTGTACTCTTTGTCTATCCCTTGGGTATTTAGCCATGTATTTAGCCTTAGGAATACTTCCATCTATAGGAGTCACTCCAAAATGCACTGTAGAGGTGGTTTGTGGGAGGTAAATTCTCTCAGTTGCTTATCTGAAAATTGTTTAATCCCTCCTTCTAATTTAAATGATAACCTTACCAGGTAGAGTATTCTTGGTTCAAGGCCCTTCTGCTTCATTGTATTAAATATATCATGCCACTCCCTTCTGGCCTGTAAGGTTTCTGTTGAGAAATCTGATGATTGCATGATGGGTTTTCTTTTGTATGTGATCTTTTTTCTCTCTCTAGCTGCTTTTAAAAGTCTGTCTTTACCCTTGATCTTTGCCATTTTAATTATTATATGTGTTGATGTTGTCTTCTTTGGGTCCCTTGTGTTGGGAGATCTGTGCACCTCCATGGCCTGAGATACTTTCTCCTTCCCCAGATTGGGGAAGATTTCAGCAATTACCTCCTCAATGACACTTTCTATCCCTTTTTCTCTCTCTTCTTCTTCAGGTACCTCTGTACGCAAATATTGTTGCATTTGGATTGGTCACACAGTTCTCTCAATATTTTTTCATTCTTAGGGATTCTTTTTTCTCTCTGTGCCTCAGCTTCTTTGTATTCCTCTTCGCTAATTTCTATTCCATTTACCATCTCTTCTACTACATCTAATCTGCTTTTAAATTCCTCCATTGTATGTTTCATATCAGATATGGAATTTCTTAATGATTGAATCTCTGACTTAAATTTGTTCCTGAGTTCTTGAATATTTTTCTGTACCTCCATAAGCATGTTTATAATTTTTATTTTGAACTCTCTTTCAGGAAGATCGGTGAGTTCAGTTTCATTTGGCCCTTTTTCTGGGGTTTGTGAGATTTTGGTCTGAACTATGTTCTTTTGATGTTTCATATTTCTGTGTGGTGCCCACTAGTGCACGTAAACTCCAGTCTCTGGAGCTGCTCAGCCCCTTGAGTGAGGTTGGGGGTCATAGGTGAGCAGAGCTGGTGCCTGGAGGGTGGAAAGATCTATTTCCTGATTCCCGTCTGTGGTGCCTGTCTCCAGTGTCAGAGCCAGTGGGCCAAGCACACATGTGTAAGCCTCTGTGCTTTGCTTCTCCAGCTGTTGTAGGCAGGGCCTCCCTCTGGCTGTCCTGATGCCAGCGCACTGCCGTTTTATGAGCAGTGCCTGCAGGCCAGTGGGAAGACGTGGCAGGCTTTGTGTCACAGTGGGGTGGCCTCAGAGTTGAGTAGGCAGCCAGAGGGATGGAGTACCGGGAGCTCCTCAAAGTTCTCAACCAGCTGGGCAAAGCCTGCCCAGACAACCTTGTTCAGCTCTCCCTTCTCACGCACAGCAAGCTCAGTGCAAACCCCGCCCCTTCAGCAGCCCTCTGGCTGCTAGGAAGCCTCTCAGACTCCCTGCCTTTCCTCTGACACAGAGTGGCCAGATGTGGATCCCTTCCTCCACCAATGGCTGGAATGTCAGTCTCCCAGGCCCTCTGCCTGTCTGAGCTCCCCAACGTCCAGAGCACCACACATTATAGGCTTCTGCTCACAAAGCAGATCCCCAGGGCTAAGGTGTTCAGCAGTCCCAGTTTTTCACCCCCTCCCCCGCTCCATTTCTCTTCCTCCCGCAGGTGAGCTGGGATGGGGGAAGGGCTTGAGTCCCTCCGGATTAAAGCTTTCGTATGTTACCCTGCTTCGTGAGGTCTGCTCTGTTCATGAGGTCTGTATGCAGTCTGGTTCAGCCTTCTTTCTTCTTGCTGTTTTAGGGTTAGTTGTATTAACTAACTGTATTTTTGTACTATTTGTGGTTTTGGGAGGAGTTCTCCATGTCACCTCTCATGCTGCCATCTTGAATCTCTCCCCTCTCAGGAAACACTTTGAGAGTCTCTTAGCATGTAACTCTAGTCATTGAGTTAGAAATAAATTTTAAATGTATTTTCATCAAAAGAATGTATTGTAATATTACTTTAACAATCATTTAATCTGATCTGCAATCTGAAAGTGTTATCCTAGAAAACTAACAAAGCTGACACTGCTTAATTTGTTTTTCCTTGTCACTGTTAGCTTTTTTTGTGATTGGAGACTATGCCACATGAATTTATGAAGTTGGATTTCATTCCCACAGTAATAAATCTCTTTTAAATAAATGGGGTGTAGCTAATATCCTGTGAGTAGGAAGTTGAGGAATACTTGAAAATATGTAGTTAAGGCATAATAGAAATATATAAAATATATTTTATAAATATTTGACACACTTATATGTAAGAAATATTTATATGTAAGAAATATGTAAGTATAATTTTTATATGAAATATAAAAATATTAAAAATATGTTAATAGCAACATATTCTACATTGTACTGGAAACTGAGAAACGGATACATTATTGACAAAAGCATTTACTGGTTATCTGTATATTGCTTCATTAGTGATAAAATACCTATATTACAGTGTTTCAAATACCCTATGTATATACGCCATCTGCCAACATAAAAAGTGTAGTGATAAACAGGATGGAGATTAAGAGTAGGTTGGCTACAATTCCTAGTTTTCCTGGTATCATCTCAATTTACCCTTATTGTCCAAATATCATTATTACTAGGGCCCCCTTTAACTCTCAAAATTATCTAAGTTTGGATTATTAATTATATATTGTCCCCCTAATTAAAAGCACAGTCGCTGAAACTGGCCTATGTAGATTCAAGTCCATGTTCCTTTGTTGTCTACCCCAGTGAAAGAGCAATGTAAAGTTTCTATGCCTCAGTTTCCTGATATAAAGGGGGATGGCAATAGCACAACCTACTAGAGTTTTGCTAATTAAATGTATGTAGAGCTCTTAGAACAATACCTGACATTCAACATATGTCATGTATCAAATACGGAATGTGTTATGTCACATGCAGTGAATACAATTTCTAGGCTGCATTCACAAAAATAGTTTCTATTGCTCCATTAACTTAATTTTTTCCAAATTAATTTTTAAAGGGGGAATAAAGATAGGGTGGAGAAAGCAACACCAGTAAGATGCTATAGAATATATGTGAATTTACTAAGCAGAAAAAAATGTGTTGGGAGGAGTACTGAATTGTATTTTTCCTTCTAAAAAATAAACACTTCGTATTAAAAATCAAAGTAATAACCCAGTATCTTTATTACTAATTCACAAGTTTCCATCTATCTGGATCAGGTGCTATCACTGGCAATTCTAAATTTGCCATAATATTATCTGAAAACCTTAAAAAATGAATAGTGTTATTTCTTACTTGGAAATCTCTGACATTTCCACAACTTCAAGTTGTACCTTTGGTCCCTGGAATACACAATTTGTATTCTACTGATTATAGTAATACCATTGTACTTATAGCTTCCCCCTTTGGGTAAATATAAATCTTTGTCGATTTGATCCCTTGCAGGGAGCTGTTCATTTCAAAAGAAAATACAAAAACCCTTTTACCTAAAACATACACACTTGGAAAGTTAGCACAGGATTTGGAGGAATGTAATAAAAGAGTCTTATTGCATGAACTGATCATAAGTGAAACAATACTAAGTTGTATTCCTTATTACCTTGTATTGGAGAGGTTTTTCCTGCCTTGTATATTCAGTTCACACTGTAAGGATGCAGAAGCGCCTGCAACAAGGCTTCAGTAACTTCTCTCTCTAATACATCAAGGCCCGACAAGACTTCGGCAGCAGACAACAGCAAAACTAACTCTGAATTGCAAACTGACAATATTATTTTGTCCCTTTAGAAGTAAAAAGGAAGCTCACTATTTTCATTAAAGACAACTGATACACTCATTGAGTAAGAGGTAACTTTTAAGGTAAAGTGGGAGATAGAATTCGAATTCACTAATTTACCTTGATTACAGACTCATACATGACATAGGCATTAGTGCTAGCTCAGAAGAAGTGGAGGAGGTGAAATTTAAATAGCCGTGGGGTTGTTTGATTTTATTTTTTTTCCTAGTCTACTTAGGCATTCCTTAATTCCTCTGTCTATAAAGACTCAAATATGGTACAAAAGAAGAAGTTTATCTTTTTTTAATCTTCATGAGTCCAGAGGAAACTGGCTGCCCAACAGCAGTAAAGGTGGCTACAAACATATATGGCAAGTGGGACA
The DNA here is from genome assembly GCA_029783875.1 of Phataginus tricuspis. Taxonomy (NCBI): domain Eukaryota; kingdom Metazoa; phylum Chordata; class Mammalia; order Pholidota; family Manidae; genus Phataginus; species Phataginus tricuspis. The sequence goes on along the minus strand of JAQQAC010020896.1, from coordinate 44,291,131 downwards.
TGAGGGAATGTGGGTGTCCTCACTGACAGGGCCTTCTGCTTTGGGTAAATGGTGCCAGAGACAACTTTGTTTGAGGCCTCTGTCATCTCTCAGGATGCATAGAGTGTTGGCTCTGCTCTGTACTTTGCAGTGAGAGCAGCGGTGACCACAGCAAGTGTGCCAAGGAATCTGTGTACTAAGGAGTGTTGGGTAATAAAGGCACCTAGCATGCTGCTTCCTAAATTACTTGCTTTATGAAAACAGGGATACTGCTTCAAACAGGACCTATTATCTTGAATGGCTCTGAGAGCTCCTGTAGAAGGCATTAAGACAGCAATTTGTTAATTAAAAGATTTCTGCTAGATGTCTTGGCATAGAATGGGACCTGGACAAATAGCATACTCTATAAATATGGACACCTTTAATTATCCTCTATGAGATAATGGTATATTTACATTCTCTACTGATGAACTGGTTGCCTGAGCCATTTACGTTATGCAATAGGCTGTGGCATTCCTTGAAACTGGAGAAGCAGACATAATAGGGACAGGGAGGAAAAGAACTTGGACATAAATGACTGCACATAGTTTGCTCTCTATGGCTGAAAATTTTCTGCAGGAAATGAGAGATACCATTCCATGGCTTCAATAAGTCCAAAGAATACTGACCAAGATAAGTAAACAGAAATTCATACCTAGGTAGGTCATAATATAGAACTACAGAAAGCTAAAGACAAAGAATAGAATCTTAAAGTTGCTGAAAATCAAAGATAACAGAAACAAGAGGTAACAATGAATTGACTCAGATAAGTAATCATTCTACAACAATAATTTATCTTATTTGTTTTAAAGGCACCATATGGCCTCTGAAAAGTAAGTGGGTATATTATTAACCCAAGAATTAGTTAGAATGTCTGGATCCAAAGCTGTGCATATAGCTAACTGCATAACCTTGAGCCATTTACTTAGCCTTTTGAGCCATTTACATAGCCTTTTAACCACTACTAATACCTTCCTCAGAGGCTTCTATAATGACTAAATGAGGCAATGCAAATACAGCATTTCTCATAATGTCTGGTGTAGAGATACTATCAATAAAAGGTAAGTATTATTATGAGTTTTATTTTGTAATATATATTAAACAATACCATTAATTTATATTTTAGAGTGACTAGATTTTTATAGGTGACTCTTTCAAAAGGGTGAGATATCTAAGGATTTTTCAATTTATACATTAACATATTTTATTAATGAGACATACGAACATGTGAAGTATATCCTGGTGGACATGTGAAAAGTGCTCTGAAAACTGCAAATCGCCATGAAAATCCTAGTTGTCATTTGATTTATGCCACATAAAAATTGCATGTAGTAAGAATTAATATGGTCATTATACAGATAACAATAACAAAGAGATGAGCCAGTCTACCTTAGAGCTGGGTGTTAATCCTACACTTTCCTGTTTGAAGTCTTTGCACTTCACCTCAGATGAATACACAAAACTTTAATGAGTCTTCCTAGGCTGTAGTGAATCAGAATTTGAGTTCAGGGCCATAGGTGTCCCAGCAATACTTCGGTACACTGCTCATCTAGAGGTTTATAAGTGGTTACAATGAGCCTATTTAGATCATGCCAAAAAAAAAATTGTTGTATAAAAGAGTACTAAAAATTAGCAGTTCAAAACATCTAAATTGTTAATGCCTCTTTCTTCCTCCCTTTTTTTCTTCTATACGTACTACTTTTTTTTTCTTTCCTAGATTATGTTTTTCAAAGTAGAAATGAGGAGGCTTTAGTAAAATGTGTCAGTGTTCTTTTGGCGAAATCTGCAAATCATTATGGATTGGATTTGCAACACCACAGTAATGGAGCAATACCACTTTTTTAATTTTGAAGGAATTTCTATCTAAAACAATCTTAAAGTACTATTTTCAGAATAGTTTTAAAAGCATTGGCTAGACAACTCAGAAAGGGGAAATGAAAATATTCCTCAGTCCAATGTTTTGAAAACTCTATTTTGCAAATGTATGTAATTCTGGACTTTACAAGAGGTGGGAAGTTAAATTCAGAAGAATTAAAATAGAATGAAAGGGAACATGATGGAGGTGGTCAAAAGAAGAAACTTAACTTTTACTGAAATAGGAAGCATCAAGGAAGAACCCTAGAAAAATGGCAAGAATATAACAAAAAAACAAAGAAGAATCAAGTGAGACATATTTTAATGGTGTGAAATGCTGCTGAAGCACTTCTTATGATTGCTAGCTTTACTATTCATTAAGTTCTTATTTCTGACACAGTGTGACGGTGCATTATCCTCAAGTGGCACAGAGAGCATCAGGCCTGATGTGTCTTGGGTAGTGAGAAAGTTGTCAATTCCAGAAAGCTGGCTAGTCCCTCCCAGGCAATCACCAGGCCATTAGAAAATGGGAAAAGCAACACTTTCTGCTCTACTTGGCATCTATTTTGCTTATTCTGAAGGGAAATGTTAGCTGAATTATAATCTAACTTGGCCTTTATTTAACATTTGTGTGGGGGAGATGACAATAGCTTTAGTGGTAAGCACATTGATAAACATAACTTTCTTGTTGCAGTTTTTTTTTCCCCCCAAGTCATTAGTGACTGAGAGCCCTTAGGACAAAATACTGAGGTGTAAATTTAAAATGGCAATGATTCATAAAATCTGTTTCTGGTAAAAAAAAAAAGCCATGGTTCTGTGTGGAGCTCTCATTTTGCTTTCATTTATGCCAAGTTAGCAATCTATTATTGAAACATTTGTTTGAAGGCAAATACTCATAGCATCGAAACATCTGAGTATGGCAAAAAGAGGAGAATGGCCCTCTGTCTCTGCGTGAGTCACGGGGTCTGTATTTTTAAGGTAAGAAAGAAAGGTTAAGTAAGCGACACCCCCACAGAATCACTTGCTCCCTCAATTTTGTCAATCATGGGTATGTATGTACCTCAGTGAGCATCTGATACACGCCAAGTAATTTGCCAGGAACTAGGTGACAGTGACAAATGAGAAGAGAACTCAGACGAACAGGAAAGCTGTGGTGTAAGCAAGCGACTGGGACAGCGTGGTCTGGTATGCAGTGTGCGTACCAACAGGGAAGACAAGAGGAAGGGGTGGGCTGGGGGCCGGCAGGGTAGGAACAACGTCATAGGAGAAGAGGTGCCTGTGCTGGTCCCCTGAGAGATGATTTGGAAGGTGTTTGTAAGACAAGCAAGGTGAAATGGGGAGACATTTGAAGTATAAGGCATGAACTAATCAAGGCAGAAGAGAGCACCTTCAGTACCAGGGAGAGTGAGCAGGGTGGTATAGCTGGAGCACAGGGGTGGGGGGAGCAGTGTGTTATAGCAGGAGCACAGGGGTGGGGGAGCAGGGTGGTATAGCAGAAGCACAGGGGTGGGGGGAGCAGGGTGGTATAGCAGGAGCACAGGGGT
>JAQQAC010020896.1:44120936-44271218 GCA_029783875.1 Phataginus tricuspis | reverse complement strand
TTTTATAGCACCAAATATAATACAGAGAGTCAGCAATAGAGAGTTACTCTAAACTCAGTGCGGTTATTATTGCCATGAAAGTCAATAATAATTACCAACAGAAGCAGCTTTTATCGAGATGGAATTGTTTTTAATGCAAGAGAAGTGAGCCATACTTGCCAGTGTAAAGATATAATGATAGCATATGGAAATTATGTCAGGGGCAACATTTACTGGAAGAAAGCAGAGATTCAGATCTTGAATTTGGATTCCAGTAGATTTGTAGTTAAATCCAAATATTTCACTCACTAGTCTCATGATATAGAACATCTAACTTTTATGAGTTTTAGTTTTCTTATCCATAAATGAGAATGTTGCCTACTCCATCAGTGGTTGTGGGTGTTAAGTTAGATATATTTCCTAGCACATGACATACAAAAACATTCCATGAATGGTAGAGTGTGTACCTTTCTTATGACTCACTTTCATAAATGTGGGTCAATGAAAGATGAGAAACACTGTCCTGAGGCAGATAGAGAATACAAAATAGAGCAACCTATTGGCCCAGTAATCTTTTTTTTAAACTATTTTTGTTATCAAGGTATTATTGATATACACTCTTATGAAGGTTTCACATGAAAAAGCAATGTGGTTACTACATTTATCCATATTATCAATTACCCACCCATACCCCAATGTGTCACTGTCCTTCAGTGTAGTAAGATGCCACAGATTCACTATTTGCCTTCTCTGTGCTACACTGTTTTCCCCATGACCCCTCACACCATGTATACTAAACATAATACCCCACAATCCCCTTCTGCCTCCCTCCTGACCCGCCCTCCCACACCCCTCCCCCTTGGTAACCACTGGTTACTTCTTCGAGTCTGTGAGTCTGCTGCTATTTTGTTCCTTCAGTTTTGCTTCGATGTTATACTCCACAAATGAGGGAAATCATTTTCCACTGGTCTTTCTCCACCTGGCTTATTTCACTGAGCATAATATCCTCCAGCTCCATCCATGTTGTTGCAAATGGTATGATTTCTTTCTTTCTTATGGCTGAATAGTATTCCATTGTGTATATGTACCGCCTGTTCTTTATGCATTCATCTTCTGATGGACACTTAGGTTGCTTCCATATCTTGGCTATTGTAAAAAGTGCTGCGATAAACATAGGGGTGCGTATGTCTTTTTGAATCTGAGAAGTTGTTTTCTTTGGGTAAATTCCAAGGAGTGGAATTCCTGGGTCAAATGATATTTCTATTTTTAGTTTTTTGAGGACCCTCCATATTGCTTTCCGCATGGTTGAACTAGCTTACATTCCCACCAGCAGTGTAGGAGGGTTCCCCTTTCTCTGCATCCTCGCCAGCATTTGTTGTTCCTAGTCTTTTGGATGCTGGCCATCCTTACTGGTGTGAGGTGATATCTCATTGTGGTTTTAACTTGCATTTCCCTGATGATTAGCGATGTGGAGCATCTTTTCATGTGTCTGTTGGCCATCTGAATTTCTTCTTTGGAGAACTTTCTCTTCATATCCTCTGCCCATTTTTTAATTGGTTTATTTGCTTTTTGGGTGTTGAGGCGTGTATGTTCTTTATATATTTTGAATGTTAACCCTTTGTCAGATATGTCATTTACAAATATTTTCTCCCATACTGTAGGATGCCTTTTTGTTCTGTAGATGGTGTCCTTTGCCATACAGACACTTTTTCATATGATGTAGTCCCATGTGTTCATTTTTGCTTTTGTTTCCCTTGCTCAAGAAGATGCATTCAGAAAGAAGTTGCTCATGCTTATATTCAGATTTTTGCCTATATTGTCTTCTAAGAGTTTTATGGTTTCATGACTTACATTCAGGTCCTTGATCCATTTTGAGTTTACTTTTGTGTATGGGGATAGACAATAATCCTGTTTCGTTCTCTTGCATGTAGCTGTCCAGCTTTGCCAACACCAGCTGTTGAAGAGGATGTCATTTCCCCATTGTATGTCCATGGCTCCTTTATCATATATAAATTGACCATATATGGTTGGCTTTATATCAGGGATCTCTAGTCTGTTCCATTGGTCTATGGGTCTGTTTTGTGCCAGTACCAAATTGTCTTGATTACTGTGGCTTTGTAGTAGAGCTTGAAGTTGGGGAGCATAATCCCCCAGCTTTATTCTTCCTTATCAGGATTGCTATGGCTATTCATGGTCTTTTGTGGTTCTATGTTAATTTTAGAACGATTTTCTTTAGTTTGTTGAAGAAAGCTGTTGATGTTTTGATAGGAATTGCATTGAATCTATAGATTGCTTTAGGCAGGATGGCCATTTTGACAATATTAATTCTCCCCATCCATGAGCATGGGATGTGTTTCCATTTATTGGTATCTTCTTTAATTTCTCTCATGAGTGTCTTGAAGTTTTCACAGTATAGGTCTTTCACATCCTTGGTTAGGTTTATTCCTAGGTATTTTATTCTCTCTGATGCATCTGTGAATGGAATTGTTTTCCTGATTTCTCTCTCTGCTAGTTCATTGTTGGTGTATAAGAATGCCACAGATTTCTGCATATTAATTTTGTATCCTGGAACTTTGCTGAATTCAGATATTAGATCTAGTAGTTTTGGAGTGGATTCTTTAGGTTTTTTATGTACAATATCATGTCATCTGCAAACAGGGACAGTTTAACTTCTTCCTTGCCAATCTGGATACCTTTTATTTCTTTCTGTTGTGTGATTGCCATAACCATGACCTCCAGTACTATGTTGAATAGAAGTGGGGATAGTGGGCATTCTTGTCTTGTTCCTGATCTTAAAGGAAAAGCTTTCAGCTTCTCGCTGTTAAGTATAATGTTGGATGTGGTTTGTCATATATGGCTTTATTATGTTGAGGTACTTGCCCTCTATACACATTTTGTTGACAGTTTGTATCATGAATGGTTGTTGAATTTTGTCAAATGCTTTTTCAGCATCTATGGAGATGATCATGTGGTTTTTGTTCTTCTTTTTGTTGATATGGTGGATGATGTTGATGGATTTTCGAATGTTGTACCCTCCTTGCCTACCTGGAATAAATCCTACTTGATCATGATGGATGATGTTTTTGATATATTTTTGAATTGGGTTTGCTAATATTTTATTGAGTATTTTTGCATCTATGTTCATCAGGGATATTGGTCTGTAGCTTTCCTTTTTTTGTGGTGTCTTTGCCTGGTTTTGGCATTAGAGTGATGTTGGCCTCATAGAATGAGTTTGGAAGTATTCCCTCTTCTTCTACTCTTTGGAAAACTTTAAGGAGGATGGGCATTGAGTCTTCACTATATGCTTGATAAAATTCAGCAGTGAAGCCATCTGGTCTAGGAATTTTGTTCTTTGGTAGGTTTTTTCAATTTTGTTGGTGGTAATTGGTCTGTTCAGATTTTCTGTTTCTTTCTGGGTTAGCCTTGGAAGGTTGTATTTTTTCTAGAAAGTTGTCCATTTCTTTGAAGTTATCCAGTTTGTTAGCATATAATTTTCAAAGAATTCTCTAATAATTCTTTGTATTTCTGTGGTATCCATAGTGATTTTTCCTTTCTCATTTCTGATTCTGTTTATGTGAATAGACTCTTTTTTACTTGATAAGTCTGGCTAGGGGTTTATCTATTTTGTTTATTTTCTCAAAGAACCAGCTCTTGCTTTCATTGATTTTTTCTATTGTTTTATTCTTCTTGATTTCATTTATTTCTGCTCTAATATTTATTATGTTCCTCCTTCTACTGACTTTGGGCCTCATTTGTTCTTCTTTTTCTAATTTCTCTAATTGTGAGTTTAGACTGTTCATTTGGTATTGTTCTTTGTGTGACAGGCCTGTATTGCAATATACTTTCCTTTTAGCACGGACTTCGCTGCGTCCCACAGATTTTGTGGTGTTTAATTATTGTTGTCATTTCTCTCCATATATTGTTTGATATCTGTTTTTATTTGGTCATTGATCCATTGGTTATTTAGGAGCATGTAGTGAAGCCTCCATGTGTTTGTGGGATTTTTCATTTTCTTTGAGTAATTTATTTCTAGTTTTATACCTTTGTGGTCTGAGAAACTGGTTGGCACAATTTCAATCTTTTTTAATTCACTAGGCTCTTTTTGTGGCCTAGGATATGATCTCTTCTTGAAAATGTTCCATGTGCACATGAGAAGAATATGTATACTGCTGCTTTTGGGTGTAGAGTTCTATCAATGTCTGTTAGGTTCATCTGTTCTATTGTGTTGTTCAGTGCCTCTGTCTCCTTTCTTATTTTCTGTTCTCTTGATCTGTCCTTCAGAGTGAGTGGAGTGTTGAAGTCTCCTAGAATGAATGCGTTGCATTCTGTTTCTTCTTTTAATTCTGTTAGTATTTGTTTCACATATGTAGGTTCTGTTGTGTTGGGTGCATAGATATTTATAGTGGTTATTTCTTCTTGCTGGATTGACCATTCAATCATTTTTTTTTTTTTTTTTTTTTTTTAGTAGAGCAAGGCAGAGGCTTTTATTTAGAGAGAAAGCGAAAGGACAGAGCTCCTGGCTCAGGCCAAGAGGGGACAAGAGAGCCCCCCTTTTATCATTTTGTAATGTCTTTCTTTGTCTCTTGTAACTTTCTTTGTTTTTAAGTCTATTTTGTCTGATACTGCAACTCCTGCTTTCTTCTCCCTATTAGTTGCATGAAATATCTTTTTCCATCCCTTCACTTTTAGTCTGTTTATGTCTTTGGGTTTAAAGTGAGTCTCTTATAGGCAGCATATAGATGGGTCTTGTTTTTTTATCCATTCAGTTACTCTATGTCTTTTGATTGGTGTATTCAGTCCATTTTCATTTAGGATCATTATCAATAGGTATGTACTTATTGGCATTGGAGGCTTTAGATTCGTGGTTACCAAAGGTTCAAGGTTAACTTCCTTACTATCTAAGAGTCTAACTTAACTCACTTAATATGCTATTATGAACACAATCTAAAGTTTTGTTTTTTATTTTCTTCCTCCTCCATTCTTTATATATTAGGTATCATATTCTGTACTGTCTATCCCTTGATTGACTTTGGGTATAGTTAATTTAATTTTGCCTTTTCTTAGTAATTAGCTGTTCTACTTTCTTTACTGTGGTTTTATTACCTCTGGTGACACTATTAAACATTAGGAATACTTCCATCTATAGCAGTCCCTCCAAAATATACTGTAGAGATGGTTTGTGGGAGGTAAATTCTTTCAGCTTTTGCTTATCTGGAAATTGATTAATCCCTCCTTCAAATTTAAATGTAACCTTGCCAGATACTGTATTCTTGGTTCAAAGCCCTTCTGCTTCTTTGCTTTAAATACATGCCACTCCCTCCTGGCCTGTAAGGTTTCTTCTGAGAAGTCTGATGATAGCCTGATGGGCCTTCCTTTGTATGTGATCTTATTTCTCTTTGGCTGCTTTTAGTAGTCTGTTGTTATCCTTGATCTTTGCCATTTTAATTATTATATGTCTTTGTGTTGCCTTCCTTGGGTCCCTTGTGTTGGGAGATCTGTTCATTTCCACGGTCTGAGAGACTATCTCCTTCCCCAGATTGGGGAAGTTTTCAGCAATTACCTCCTCAAAGACACTTTTTATCCCTTTTTATCTCTTCTTCTTCTTCTGGTACCCCTATAATGCGAATATGGTTCCTTTTGGATTGGTCACACAGTTCTCTCAATATTCTTTCATTCTTAGAAATCCTTTTTTCTCTCTGTGCCCCAGCTTCTTTTTGTTCCTCTTCTCTATTTTCTATTTCATTTATCATCTCCTCCACTGTATCCAATCTGTTTTTAATACCCTCCATTGTGTTCTTCAGTGATTGGATCTCCAATTAAATTCATTCCTGAGTTCCTGAATATCTTTCCATGCCTCCATGAGCATGTTAATGATTTTTATTTTGAACTCCCTTTCAGGAACAGTCATGAAGTCGATGTCATTTAAATCTTTCTCAGGAGTTGTATTGATAATTTTACTCTGAACCAGGTTCCTTTGGCATTTCATATTTGTATATGACTTCCTCTAGTGCCCAGAAGCTCTACTCCCTGGAGCAGAGGGGGGGGGCTGCAGGGAAGTGATATTGGTTCCTTGGGGGGAGGAAAGAGCTTTTTCCTGCTTCCTGGCTGCTATGCCTGTCTCCACTGCCTGAACCAGTGGGCCGAGCACACAGGTATAAGCCTCTGTGCTTTGCATTTGTAGTTGCTGTAGACAGATCTTCCCTGTAGCTGGCTAACGCCAGGGTAGAGTCTCCTGGTTTGCGAGCCAGGTGGGGCTGGCCGAGATAAAGGCGCAGTAGGCTGCGTATCACGGAGGGAGTCCTTGGAGCTGTGTGGCCAGCCAGAGCACTGGAGAACCTGAACATCGTCTAAGGAGGAAGATTTCTTTTTCCTCCTTAAATATGAGAGTCTATATGACAAAGCTCTCAACCGGCTGGGCAGAGTGCTTCCGGACAATTTTGTCTACCTGTCCTCTCTGTGCAATCCTTGTGCCTTTAGGAAGTCTCTCAGACTGCCCACCTTTATTTTGTCTCCGAGCAGCCAGATATGGATCCCTGCTTTCCACAAGTGACTGGAATCTCAGTTTCTCCAGGAATTCTTCCTGTCTTAGCTTTCCAACCCTGTAATCACGAGTGTATCATGCAAGCACCATGAATTGGAGGTTTGTGCTCCCAGAGCAGATCTCCAGAATTGGGTGTTCAGCAGTCCCAGGCCTCCACTCCCTCCCTGCTCTGTTCCTCTTCCTCCTGCTGGTGAGCTGGGGTGGGGGAAGGGTTTGGGTCCCACTGGGCCACAGCTTTGGTACGTTACCCTGTTCTATGATGTTTATTCTTTTCTCCAGGTGTATGCAGTCTGGGGGCAGTCCTCTTTCCTGTTGCTCTTTCAGGATTAATTGTATTAATTACATTTTTGTATTATATGCAGTTTTAAGGGGAAGCCTGTGTCTCACCTCTCACGCTGCCATCTTTCATCCAATCTCTGGCCCAGTAATCTTAAAACCAAGAAGATGAGGAACAAAGATTCAGAGTAAATATGAGCTGAGAAGCTCACATTGGTGTCATGTAATGAGGACACAATAGGACTCATGATGGGAAGTATCAGATTTGTGCTCATCCTTTTTATTTCCCTTTGGGAAGAAGGAAATTGAAGCATGTCTGTGAAGATAGAAGCCCACATGTGGAATAATGCTTCCCAAGTCTCCCCAGACCTAAAGGGTTCAAATGTCTCATAAATAAGCTCTCAGTAATCCCCACCACCTGGTATTCATACTCTGTGTGATCTACTACTGAGTGAGGGCTTGACCAGTGACTTGCTTGTAATATATAGAATGCTGTGTAAGTGATAGAATGTTACTTCTAAAATGAGTTTACAAAATGCTGAAATTTCTGCCTTGCAGGAACTCTCTCTCTCTCTGGCTCTCTTAGTTCTCTTGCTCTGATGAAGCCAGCTGCCATACTGAACTGTCCTATGGACTGGCTTTAAGACTGCAAATCCAGCTTGTCTTTCATGATAGAATTACTTCAAATTAAGAGTGAATAAAATATCATATTGATATTAAAGTCTTATGTTTTAGAACGTATGTTAGAAATGTATGTCTGAAAATATAGGATGGAGTATCATTTGTAACTCTAAAAATTTGGCTTACTATACCCCTTCCAGTAGACTCTTACAAACTTTTAATAAGTTAATGAATATAAAAGTGCATGATACAGGGACACTAGCTTTATTAAGAAGGCTTATTATGTTCAGGTTTTTTAAAACAACATTTCTTCCCAAATCAGTAGTGTTTCTATGCTTAAAAATCACTCCCCAGTTCTCTTGTCTATGCCACATTTTGCCTTACAGGCTACAAACTAAACCAAGCAATATTTATTGTACACTAAACTCCATAGTAAAAGGGAGAAAAAACTGTTTTAGGCAGAAAAACATCCCAGTCCAAACTTCCATAAAAATGACAAAATATCCAGAAATTCTAATTGAGTATGCACATTTATTTTATCTTTACTTGGATGTTTTTGCCTATGCCAAACTGAATTATAATTTCTTTGGAGTACAAAAAAATGAAAATAAATATTAAAAAGATGGTCCATGTTCAATTATTCTTTTGATCCTTTAAGAAGTCAAAATTTAATTGGAAGGAATGGGAGAGAGCTCAGCATTGCTCACAGAATAAATATAAGAGATCAGTTTTGAATAAGGCTTTTTAAGTGTAGAATTACAAACAGGAAGTAAGTCATAGAAATAATAGCTCTCCACTTATTTGTAGGCTAAAAGTAGCAAAATGTTTTCACTGAATGAATACTCATTCAAAAGTATTCCAACTCTGATGTGCAGCCTGACGAGCCTTCCTCCTGGCCTAATGGCACTGGCTCACAAAACGGCAGTCACTGTGCTGGCATCAGGCCAGTCAGAGGGAGGCCCCACCTAAAACAGCTATAGATGCAAAGCACAGAGGCTTACACCTGTTTGCTCGACCTGCTGGCTCTGATATGGGAGAAAGTCATGGCAAATGGGAATCAGGAAACAAATTTTTCCACTCCCAGGCACCAGCTCCACTCCCCTATGATCCCAAAGCCACTCTAGGGGCTGAGAAGCTCCAGAGACAGGAGCTTCTGGGCACTAGTGGGCACACCACACAGAAATATGAAACGTCAAAAGAACAAGGTTCAGACCAAAATTTCACAAACCCCAGAAAAAGGGCCAAATGAAACCGAACTCACAAATCTTCCTGAAAGAGTTCAAAATAAAAATCATAAACATGCTTATGAAGGTACAGAAAAATATTCAAGAACCCAGGAATTAATTTAAGTTGGAGATTCAATCACTAAGAAATTCCATATCTGAAATGAAACATACAATGGAGGGATTTAAAAGCAGATTAAATGTAGTAGAAGAGACGGTAAATGGAATAGAAATTAGAGAAGAGGAATACAAAGAAGCTGAGGCACAGAGAGAAAAAAGACTCTCTAAGAATGAAAGAATATTGAGAGAACTGTGTGACCAATCCAAACGCAGCAATATTTGTATTATGGGGTACCAGAAGAAGAAGAGAGAGAAAAATGGATAGAAAGTGTTATTGAGGAGGTAACTGCTGAAAACTTCCCCAATCTGGGGAAGGAGATAGTCTCTCAAGCCATGGAGGTACACAGATCTCCCAACACAAGGGACCCAAGGAAGACAATATGAACACATATAATAATTAAAATGGCAAAGATCAAGGATAAGACAGACTTTTAAAAGCAACTAGACAGAGAAAAAAGATCACATATAAAAGAAAACCCATTAGGCTATCATCAGACTTCTCAACAGAAATCTTACAGGCCAGAAAGGAATGGCATGATATATTTAATGCAATGAAGCAGAAGGGCCTTGAACCAAGAATACTCTACTCGGCAAGGTTATCATTTAAATTTGAAGGAGCGATTAAACAATTTTCAGATAAGCAAAACCAGAGAGAACTTACCTCCCACAAACCACTTCTACAAGTGCATTTTGGAGGGACTCCTAAGATGGAAGTATTCCTAAGGCTAAATAGATGTCACCCAAGGACATTACGTAATGATAAAGGTGTCAGTCCAACAAGAGGATATAACTATTATAAATATCTATGCTACCAACACAGGATCACCTACATATGTGAAACAAATACTAACAGAATTAAAGGTGGAAATAGAATGTGGTGCATTCATTTTTGGAGACTTCAATACACCACTCACTTCAAAGGACAGATCAACCAGACAGAAAATAAATAAAGAGACAGAGGCACTGAACAATGTATTCGAACAGAGGGACCTAATGGACATCTGCAGAACACTCCATCCAAAAGCAACAGGATACACATTCTTGCAAAACATAGATGCAAAAATACTCAACAAAATATTAGCAAACGCAATTCAAAAATGCATCAAAGACATCATCCATCATGATCAAGTGGGATTCTTCCCAGGGATGCAAGGATGGTACAACATTAAAAAATCCATCAACATTATTCACTACATCAACAAAAAGAAGGACAAAAATCCTTGATCATCTCAAAGTATGCTGAAAAAGCATTTGACAAAATTCAACATCTATTCATGATAAAATCTCTTAACAAAATGGGTATAGAGGGCAAGTAACTAAACATAATAAAGGCCGTATATGACAAACCCACAGCCCACATTATACTTAACAGCGAGTTGTGGACAGCTTTTCCTTTAAGGTTGGGAACAAGACAAGGATGCCCACTCTCCCCAATTTTGTTCAACATAGTTCTGGAGGTCCTAGCCATGGCAATCAGACAACACCAAGAAAAAAAAGGCATCCAGATTGGTAAGGAAGACGTCAAACTGTCCCTGTTTGCAGATGACATGATATTGTACATAAAAAACCTTAAAGAATCCACTGCAAAACTACTAGATCTAATATCTGAATTCAGCAAAGTTGTGGAATACAAAATTAATACACAGAAATATGTTGCATTCCTATACACTAACGATGTACTAGCAGAAAGAGAAATCAGGAAAACAATTCCATTCACAAATGCATCAAAAAGAATAATATACCTATGAATAAACCTAACCAAGGAAGTGATAGTCTCTGAAAACTACAAACACTTATGAGATAAATTAAAGAAGATACCAATAAATAGAAACACATCCTGTGCTCATGGATAGGAAGAATTAATATTGTCAAAATCTCCATCCTGACTAAAGCTATGTACAGATTCAATGCCATCCCTATCAAAATACCAACAGCATTCTTCAAACAAACTAGAGAAAATAGTTCTAAAATTCATATGGAACCACAAAGGACCCTGAATAGCCAAAGCAATCCTGAAGAGGAAGAATAAAGTGGGGGGAATTATGCTCCCTGACTTCAAGCTGTACTACAAAGCCACAGTAATCAAGACAATTTGGTACTGGCACAAGAATAGATCCCTAGATCAGTGGAACAGAATAGAGAGCCCAGATATAAACCCAAGCATATATGGTCAATTAATATATGATAAAGGAGCCTTGGATATACAATAGGGAAATGACAGCCTCTTCAACAGCTGGCGTTGGCAAAACTGGACAGCTATATGTAAGAGAATGAAACTGATTACTGTCTAACCCCATATGCAGAAGTAAACTTAAAATGGTTTAAAGACCTGAATATAAGTCATGAATCCATAATACTCTTAGAAAAAAACATAGGCAAAAATCTCTTGGACATAAACATAAGCAACTTCATGAACATATCTTCCCAGGCTAGGAAAATAAAAGCAAGAATGAACAAGTGGGACTATATCAAACTACAAAGCCTCTGTACAGCAAAGGACACCATCAGGACAAAAAGACATCCTACAGTATGGGAGAATATATTCATAAATGACATATCCGATAAGGGGTTGACATCCAAATTATATAAAGAGCTCACGCACCTCAATAAACAAAACAAATAGCCAATTAAAAATGCATCAGAGAAATGCAAATTAAAACCACAATGACATATCACCTCACACCAGTAAAAATGGCCACCATCGAAACGACAAACAACAACAAATGTTGGCGAAGATGTGGAGAAAGGGGAACCCTCCTACACTGCTGGTGGGAATGTAAATTAGTTCAATCATTGTGGAAAGCAGTATGGAGGTTTCTCAAAAAACTCAAAATAGAAAAAGCATTTGACCCAGAAATTCCACTCCTAGGAATTTACTCTAAGAATGCAGCAGCCCAGTTTGAGAAAGACAGATGCACCCCTATGTTTATTGCAGCACTATTTACAATAGCCAAGAAATGGAAGCAACCTAAGTGTCCATCAGTAGATGAATGGATAAAGAAGAGGTGGTATATATACACAATGGAATATTATTCAGTCATAAGAAGAAAACAAATCCTACCATCTGCGCCAGCATGGATGGAGCTGTAGGGTATTATGTTCAGTGAAATAAGCCAGGTGGAGAAATACAATTATCAAATGATTTCACTCATCTGCGGAGTATAAGAACAAAGCAAAAACTGAAGGAACAAAACAGCAGCAGACTCAGAGAACCCAAGAACGGACTAACAGTTACCAAAGGAAGAGGGACAGGGGAAGATGGGTGGTAAGGGAGTGATAAGAGGAAAAAGGGGGTATTACGATTAGCACACATAATGTAGCGGGGCGGGGGATACGGGGAAGGCAGTATAACCCAGAGAAGACATGTAGTGATTCTATAACATCTTACTACACTGATGGACAGTGACTGTAATGGGGTATGTGGTGGGGACTTGATAATAGGCGGAGTCTAGTAACCATATTGTTGCTCATGTAATTGTACATTAATAATACCAAAAAAAAAAAAGTATTCCAACTCTGTTCTAGAGGCTGGGGTTACATCACCAAACAAAACAAAGACTCCTGCCCTCATACAACCTATATTCTAGTGGAGCAGGCCATAAATACTAAACGTAACAGTAAATCATATGGCCTTAGAAGTAGTATAGCACTATAGCAGGTAATCTGGACATGTCTGGTCTTTTCTTTATGAATTTTTCCTTTTGAGCATTTAGAACTACTGAGAGGATTATCACTGGTGACACTCTTAATTTCATATAGTGGTAGCATGATGTTGTAAATTAAGTCCTACTTGTATAGCCTCAGAGTATGGGAATTTTAAAGGTCTGGTAAGATAATTATACAAATGGATGTAGTAACCTTTGAATATCTTTGAACATAAAATAATAGTCAATTTACCCAGATGCAATATACCTCTGGATATGCAAAAATCACCTCATATTTTTATCATATTTATGTTAATATACTTATTTTATGATGACAAAATGTCTCCTCACATTGAGAAATCAAATGCACATAAAAGTAAGATGGACAACAGCAAAATTGCTCGTCGAATCTATAGGTTCTGAAATAGTAAAGGCCCTCTGTAAGTTGGGCTACTTCCATCACCCAAGTACTTCTAAAGTTTAGCCCAGGTTTTTCATCAAAGAATCCTAGATACACATAAACCTTTTCTAAACCAAGGAATTTATCAGCTTGAATTTTGTTTCAGACAAGAGAATTCATTCTAGTTAAGTAGAAAATTGATTTATTAGCAGGCATTTTATATCTTAGAGAATGTCTGTGAGGACCAGGTACCAAGCTTGGATGCTATACAGCCTGAAACAGGAGAAATGCCTATCACACCACAGAATTTTTTCAATGGAAATCCCACCACAGTTTCTGCTATTCATTGAGTCTTTGAAGACAGGGAACAGAAACCATCATTTTCCTATAGTTGATGCAGCAAATCAGCTCCGCAGCAGCTGCCTGAGGCTATGCTTGCCAGGACTCCTCAGTCACAGAACGTTCACTTTTCCTTTTCATACGCCTGCAAATGAGTCTGTTTAATGGAAGCAGGTCAAATGTCTATACCTAATATCTCAGGGAGCCTGGGAATGATCACTTAATAGCTGTACCTAGAGAAACCTTGATTCATGATCTTGGAGAACCTCCAGAGTGGAGCAGGGATATTCACAAGATTTGGGGTTGCCATAAATGACAGATGTGTCCTGAGAACCATGTTCACATTTTTCTCTAACAATCTTTTCCCACTATCTTTGTAATTATTTTCATTCCATTTGCACTTATTTCCCAAAGGCCCAACTTGCACCTGTGAAAGAGCTTAGCTGTATCATTTAAGAGGTAGCTATTTCTGCTCTTCTCAGGGTAACTGACATCAAGAGAGAAGTATGTTGGCCTGCTCACTTCTTTTCTATGCATGCCTAGGCCAATATATATTATTTATATTTAAAATTGGAAAAAAGTACCCTTTCTAATAAAGGTAGTTCTTTGTCTCTCAAGACATGCTTTCAAGTAGGTCCCATGGCTGGTACATCTTGACAGGTTTTGAGTAGTGCTGGGGGACATGCTACAGCTGAGGTCTTTAAGCTCTTATCATCACACATAGATGCGTTAAATTGAAAATCTAAAATGTCCTGGGAAGTTGCTTAATTTAGTTCTACTTGAGACGATGGAGGTTCTTTTATTGTGAAATATAGAAAGAGATAGGGTAAGTGAATCCATGGGATAGTTCAGTCCAGAAAGTGAAGGATATCGTCTCGGGAAGAGCAATGAGATCACATTGGGACTTGGGTCATGTTGATTGTTCTCCAGCCACAGAGGGCCTGTGCTCTACGCATCTGAGACAGTGAATGGCTCAGATAAAGCCTGGTTCTTCCTCCCTCTTCTGTTTAATAAATACCTACAGGGTAGAAAAATGAAAGAAAACCTTTCACTTCTTTTTCTAAAGAGAAAGCTATTATCAGCTAGCAATCCCGTAGCACACTGAAGAGAGAGCATTATGTGGGCAATGTAAAAGCACACCTCTCAAGTAAATGGACACTTATCCTGTGCAGCTAAGAAAAGGTAATTGGAGTCCAAAGTGTAAAGTTTAATGGCAGGTTATTGAGGCATTTTGAAGTGGTTAGGCTGGATTTTGTACTTCATGTGTGATAACATTATTTATGGCCTGGAATCCTTTGTGAAGTTTGCTTTTAGAATCTAATAAGCCTAGAGTCTGAAAACTTGAAAATTATTTGTTCCCTTTCAGATATCCAAAGATGACAACTTTCTGACCCCAGGGAAACTGATATTCCCTAACAAGAACCGTTTCAGTATTATTTTGAATATTTTTAGTTACAGGAGAAAAAAGAATAAATAAAGTAGTCTCTGCTTTTGGTATTTTCTCAAATGGTAGGGTCTGGGCTTCTACTTGGGAACTGGATAGCTCTGATGAAAAGGTTAGTTTCATTCCTGTTTGTAAACCTTCTAACCCCTCAATTTAAGAACTGTTATAGTCTCAGAAGGTGTAAATCATAAGCATTACTTTAATAACTTCTTTACAGGTTTTATGATTCCCTTCCCCAACAGAATCAGAGAGTATATTAATTTGTTACTGCTTGTAAGCCTAGCAGTATTCTGAGAGATAAAGACCATAACTAGTGAATTCCTGTACGTTCCCTTCTGTCCATTTCTAAAAGTATCTAAATCAGTATCCATCCCTATGTTCTTTTTAATCTCAGTGGAAGAGGAATTATGCGAATGCATGTCAACCAATGCACTGGGCTCTGAACATGTATAATCTCTATTTGATTAAGAGTTTAAACACAGCTAAACTTCACATTAATTCTTCTTTCTATTATAATTTTAATATGTTATCACTGGACAGAACTTAAAAAACATAGAAATTATAAAAAAAGAAACAGTTTACTCTGAAACCCAGTACCTACCTGTATTCTTCACAATTCTTTTGGAAAATGCTAAATGATTCCCATTTCTAGTTTCAGTTGTCCTCTTCACTCCCTTCCCCTCAAGTCTGCAGTTTCTCTCCTGTCTTCCCGATACCAGCAGCAGGGTTTTGCTTCAATTTTCATCTCTCTCATGTTAATTCTGAATTTTTCCTCCTTTCCCTTTACTATCAAATTTTTGGTGATTGTTGCACACTCTTGTCTTTATTGAACTCTTCTGATTCATGTCTCAGCACACAGTACACTAGGAGTTGTTTTCAAGCTTAATGAAAACAGTTCTTATAAAAGCTACCAAAGCCTATTTAACTGCCACATAGCTTTTTTTCATTCTCCTACTTTGTTCCTCTGTGGCCTATGATACTCTTGACCACTTCATACTATGGAAAAATTTCCCTTAGGACCCTGATACCACTGTCTTCTAGCTCTCCTTTCAGTACTTTCACTATTGGTTCTTAATCTCCAAACCTCCAAGTAGTGTATACACTGGTGTTCCCTACCATTCTCTCATTTCTCCTTTCTGTCTCCAAAATCTTTCCCTAGCTGATGCCTTCTGCTCCTATAATGCTAATCACCAATATCATTCTCTATCCCAAAATTCTATTCTGAAAAACGTATTATTTACCTAGATATCTAATAAATGACTCAGATGCACTGTCTCCAATATATATTTCTTCCAGACATATTACTTTGAGCCCCCAAATATCTATTCCTAACCCCCTTTTGCCTTCTTGCTTTGAAAAGAGACGTTTTACTTGAAGCTGTAGTTGCTGTGTTAAGATCTTGAAGCCAAAATCAAATATAGGAAGTATGGTAGATTCAAAATATGAAAAGAACCCACATTCTCTGATGGTTTCCCTTGAGGACTAACTCAAATACCTACCAGTATCTGGACTGCATTTATGAATGCAAACAAAAGCCCCATGTATTTAAGTTATTATTATTAATATTAAGTGGGAAGTGTGTGATTTGCAGCAACTCCTACATGATACATTTATCTTCTTTTAACCATTGTTTTCTTCTACCTCTAAATCTGCTCTTCACATTTACTCAATTTCCCTGAAAACAGGGACCCCATCATCCAAACAGTAGCTTAAACCACTCAACCATTCTGATTTCATTTTCTCTTTCTACCGAAATAACAGTTTGGTCCCCAGATATACTTAGTCTTTCTCTGCCTCTATGCCCGCTGTCATTCATAAAATCTGCTGGACAGTTTCAATAATCTTGTAGCTGGTATGCTACCCCAGCATCCTCACACTTACACCATGTTCTTTTCCCGCAGTTCTCAAACTTTCTGTCAGGGCACAGCTACAGCATGGTCAGTGGAGGAATGTGCATTCTATTTTGTTACTACTAACAAAGCTACAAAGTTTTTGAATGATTTACATGCTGTAATAATAAAGATGCTAGAATAAAGAAGATACTAGAATAATTCTTTAATATTGTTTTGTTTGGTCAATGTTTTAACTTTTTTGAGAGCTAAGGAGAGGGGTTAAATTCAGCTAGCATGGTGGTAATTGTTTTAGATATTTCCAAGGGACGTTTTTCTTTCAGGTGAACATCAATTTCCATGTGTGTCAGAGCAGGGAAAGAAGATTGAGGACCATGGTATAAAAATCCATTTTCTTACCGTGACAAGAAAAAAGTCTTAAATGACACCTTTGCTCTATTTATACTTCAGTCCTCTTATTCCATCACTCTACCCAACCTTTCTTCCAAGTTTCTTGACATCTGGAACTACTATCCCTCTTTCCATCAACACAAGAATTCTTTCTTATTTCCATGATTTGCATACCATGTTGCCTCTATCTGAAATATCCTTTCCCCACCTGTGAACTCAGCATATCACCTCTCTCAGGAAGCCTTCTTTAGATACGCTCCAGACAGGAATGAGTATCTCCTTCCTTTAACACACTGCTATTATAGTATAGTTGATCCTTGAACCATGCAAGAGTTACGGGCACTGTCCCCTGCACAGTCAAAAATCCACACACAACTTTTGACTCCCCTAAAACTTAACTACTAGTAGCCTATTGTTGATGAGAAACCTTACCAATAGCATAAATAGTCGATTAACACATATTTTGTATATTTATTATATACTGTATTGTTACAATAAAGCAAGCTAGAGAAAAGCTTTGTTTTTTTTTCAAATTGTCACAAATCTCCAAAAATTTTTCCAATGGGTTTTTGAAAAGTTCTGTACACAATTGGACCTGCCCGATAATTAGTCCATATCCAAGGGTCAATTATACTTATCATCATATATTGCAACCATAACAATCATTTCCCAATGTCAAGTTCACTCAAGGCAAAATCCATTTATTTATTTATTTACTTTTTTATATTTTTATAATTTATTTTGGTATCATTAATCTACAATTACATGTGCAATATTATGGTTATTAAAGTACCCCCTTCATCAGTTCCCCCCCACCAACCCCATTACAGTCACTGTCCATCAGCGTAGTGAGATGCTATAGAATCACTACTTGTCTTCTCTGAGTTGTATAACCCCCCCTGGGCCCCCCCCAACTTTACATCTGCTAATCGTAATGCCCCTTTTTCCCCCTTATCCCTCCCTTACCACCCATCTTCCCCAGTCCCTTTCCCTTTGGTAACTATTAGTCCATTCTTGGGTTCTGTGAGTCTACTGCTGTTTTGTTCCTTCAGTTTTTTTCTATGTTCTTATACTCCACATATGAGTGAAATCATTTGATACTTGTCTTTTTCGGCTTGGCTGATTTCACTGAGCATAATACCCTCTAGCTCCATCCATGTTGTTGCAAATGGTAGGATTTGTTTTCTTCTTATGGCTGAATAATATTCCATTGTGCATATGTACCACTTCTTCTTTATCCATTCATCTACTGATGGACACTTAGGCTGCTTCCATTTCTTGGCTATTGTAAATAGTGCTGCAATAAACTTAGGGGTGCATCTGTCTTTTTGAAACTTAGCTGTTGCCTTCTTAGGGTAAATTCCTAGGAGTGGGATTCCTGGGTCAAATGGTATTTCTATTTTGA
Organism: Phataginus tricuspis; assembly: GCA_029783875.1. Taxonomy (NCBI): domain Eukaryota; kingdom Metazoa; phylum Chordata; class Mammalia; order Pholidota; family Manidae; genus Phataginus; species Phataginus tricuspis. The sequence continues at coordinate 44,252,986 of JAQQAC010020896.1, read as the reverse complement.
ATTTTTTGAGGAACCTCCATACTGCTTTCCACAATGGTTGAACTAATTTGCATTTCCACTAGCAGTGTAGGAGGGTTCCCTTTTCTCCACATCCTCGCCAACATTTGTTCTTGTTTATGTTTTGGATGTTGGCCATCCTCACTGGTGTGAGGTGATACCTCATTGTGGTTTTAATCTGCATTTCTCTGATGATTAGCGATGTGGAGCATCTTTTCATGTGCCTGTTGGTCATCTGAATTTCTTCTTTGGAGAAGTGTCTATTCATATCCTCTGCCCATTTCTTAATTGGATTATTTGCTTTTTGTTTGTTGAGGTGCGTGAGTTCTTTATATATTTCGATGTCAACCCCTTATCGGATACGTCATTTATGAATATTTTCTCCCATACTGTAGGATGTCTTTTTGTTCTACTGATGGTGTCCTTTGCTGTACAGAAGCTTTTCAACTTGATATAGTCCCACTTGTTCATTTTTGCTTTTGTTTCCCTTGCCTGGGGAGATAAGTTCATGAAGAAATTACTCATGTTTATGTCCAAGAGATTTTTTCCTGTTTTTTTCTAAGAGTTTTATGGTTTCATGACTTACAGTCAGGTCTTTGATCTACCTTGAGTTTACCTTTGTGTGTGGGGTTAGACAGTAGTCCAGTTTCATTCTCTTACATGTAGCTGTCCAGTTTTTCCAACAACAGATGCTGAAGACACTGTCCTCTCCCCATTGTATATCCAAGGCTCCTTTATCAAATATTAATTGACTGTATATGTTTGGGTTAATGCTTGGATTTTCTATTCTGTTCCACTTGTCTGTGGGTCTGTTTTTGTGCCAATATCAAATTGTCCTCATTACTGTGGCTTTGTAGTAGAGCTTGAAGTCAGGGCGTGTAATTTCCCCTGTTTTATTCCTCCTTCTCAGGATTGCTTTGGCTATTTGGGGTCTTTTGTGGTTCCATATGAATTTTAGAACTATTTGTTCCAGTTCATTGAAGAAAGCTGTTGGTAGTTTGATAGGGATTGCATTGAATCTGTAGATTGCTTTAGGTAGTATAGCCATTTTGACAATATTTATTCTTCCTAGCCAAGAGCATGGGATGAATTTCCATTTGTTAGTGTCCTCTTTAATTTCTCTTAGAGTGTCTTGTAGTTTTCAGAGTACAGGTCTTTCACTTCCTTCATTAGGTTTATTCCTAGGTATTTTATTCTTTTTGATGCAATTGTGAATGGAATTGTTTTTCTGATTTCTCTTTCTGTTAGTTCATCATTAGTGTATAGGAAAGCAACAGATTTTTGTGTGTTAATTTTGTATCCTGCAACTTTGCTGAATTCAGATATTAGTTCTAGTAGTTTTGGAGTGGAGTCTTTAGGGTTTTTTATGTACAGTATAATGTCATCTACAAATAGTGACAATTTGACTTCTTCTTTACCAATCTGGATGCCTTGTATTTGTTTGTTTTGTCTGATTGCCATGGCTAGGACCTCCAGTACTATGTTGAATAACAGTGGAGAGAGTGGGCATCCTTGTCTTGTTCCCGATCTTAAATGAAAAGCTTTCAGCTTCTCGCTGTTAAGTATGATGTTAACTGTGGGTTTGTCATATATGGCCTTTATGATGTTGAGGTACTTGCCCTATAGACCCATTTTGTTGAGAATTTTAATCATGAATAGATGCTGAATTTTGTCAAATGCTTTTTCAGCATCTATGGAGATGATCATGTGGTTTTTGTTCTTCTTTTTGTTGATGTGGTGGATGATGTTGATGGATTTTCGAATGTTGTACCATCCTTGCATCCCTGGGATGAATCCAACTTGATCATGGTGTATGATCCCCTTGATGTATTTTTGAATTCAGTTTGCTAATATTTTGTTGAGTATTTTTGCATCTACGTTCATCAGGGATATTGGTCTGTAATTTTCTTTTTTGGTGACGTCTTTGGCCGGTTTTGGTATTAGAGTGATGCTGGCTTCATAGAATGAGTTTGGAAGTATTCCCTCCTCTTCTATTTTTTGAAAAACTTTAAGGAGAATGGGTGTTATTTCTTCTCTGTATGTCTGGTAGAATGCAGAGGTGAGTCCATTTGGTCCAGGGGCTTTTTTTGGCGGGGAGTTTTTTGATTGCCACTTCAATTTCATTGCTGGTGATTGGTCTGTTTAGTTTTTCTGTTTCTTGCTTGGTCAGTCTTGGAAGCTTGTATTTTTCTAAGAAGTTGTCCATTTCTTCTAGGTTTTCCAGCTTGTTATCATATAGATTCTCATAATATTCTCTTATAATTCTTTGTATTTCTGTGGGGCTCATCGTTATTTTTCCTTTCTCATTTCTGATTCTGTTTATGTGTGTAGATTCTCTTTTTCTCTTAATGAGTCTGGCTAGAGGTTTATCTATTTTGTTTATTTTTTTCTAAGAACCAGCTCTTGGTTTCATTGTTTTTTTCTATTGTTTTATTCTTCTCAATTTTATTTATTTATTCTCTGATCTTTATTATGTCCCTCCTTCTGGTGACTTTTGGGCTCATTTGTTCTTCTTTTTCCAATTTTAGTTATTGTGTCTTTAGACTGTTCATTTGGGAATGCTCTTCCTTCTTTAAATAGGCCTGGATTGCAATATACTTTCCTCTTAGAACTGCCTTTGCTGCGTCCCACAGAAGTTGTGGCTTTGTGTTGTTGTTGTCATTAGTCTCCATATATTCTTTGATTTCTGTTTTGATTTGGTCATTAACCCATTGATTAATTAGGAGAATGTTGTTAAATCTCCATGTATCTGCTAGCCTTTTTGATTTCTTTCTAAAATTTATTTCTATTTTTACACCTTTGTGATCTGAGAAGTTGGTTGGTAGAATTTCAATATTTTTGACTTTATTGAGGTTCTTTTTGTGGCCTAGTATGTGGTCTATTCTGGAAAATGTTTCATGTGCACTTGAGAAGAATGAGTATCCTGTTGCTTTTGGGTGTAGAGTTCTGTAGATGTCTGTTAGGTCCATCTGTTCTAGTATGTTCTTCAGTGCCTCTGTGTCTTATTCTCTGTCTGGTTGATCTGTCCTTTGGCATGAGTGGTGTGTTGAAGTCTCCTAAAATGAATGCATTGCTGTCTATTTCCTCCTTTAATTCTGTTAGTATTTGTTTCACATATGCCAGTGCTCCTTTGTTGGGTGTATATATATTTATAATGGTTATATCTTCTTGTATGACTGACCCCTTTATCATTATGTAATGTACTTCTTTATCTCTTGCTACTTTCTTCATTTTGAAGTCTATTTTGTCTGACACAAGTACTGCAACAGCTGCTTTTTTCTCCTTGTTGTTTGCATGAAATATCTTTTTCCATCCCTTCACTTTTAGTCTGTGTATATCTTTGGGTTTAAAGTGAGTCTCTTGTAGGCAGCATATAAATGGGTCTTGTTTTTTCATCCATTCAGTGACTCTATGTCTTTTGACTGGTGCATTCAGTCCATTTACATTTAGGGTGGTTATGGATAGGTATATACTTATTGGCATTCCAGGCTTCAGATTCGTCGTTACCAAATGTTCAAGGTTAATTCCTTACTATGTAAAAGTCTAACAACTCCTTTAATATACTATTACAAACACAGTCTAAAGGTTCTTTTTTTGTTTGTTTGTTTGTTTCCTTCCTCCTTTTTCTTCCTCCTCCATTCTTTATATATTACATATCATATTCTGTACTGTTTGTCTATCCCTTGATTGACTTTGGGGATTGTCAATTTAATTTTGCATTTTCTTAGTAATTAGCTGTTCTATTTTCTTTACTGTGGTTTTATTACCTCTGGTGACATCTATTAAACTGTAGGAACACTTCCATCTATAGCAGTCCCTCCAAAATACACTGTAGAGATGGTTTGTGGGAGGCAAATTCTCTCAACTTTTGCTTATCTGGGAATTGTTTATTCCCTCCTTCAAATGTAAATGATAATCTTGCCAGATAAAATAATCTTGGTTCAAGGCCCTTCTGCTTCATTGCATTAAATACATCATGCCACTCCCTTCTCACCTGTAAGGTTTCTGCTGAGAAGTCTGATGATAGCCTGACGGGTTTTCCTTTGTATGTGATCTTATTTCTCTCTCTGGCTGCTTTTGATAGTCTGTCCTTATCCTTGATCTTTGCCATTTTAATTACTATATATCTTGCTGTTATCTTCCTTGGGTTCCTTGTGTTGGAAGATCTGCACACCTCCATGACCTAAGAGACTATCTCCTTTCCCAGATTGGGGAAGTATTCAGCAATTACCTCCTCAAAGACACTTCCTATCCCTTTTGCTCTCTCTTCTTCTGGTACCCCTATAATGCGAATATTGTTCCGTTTGGACTGGTCACACAATTCTCTCATTATTCTTTCATTCTTAGAGATCCTTTTTTCTCTCAGTGCCTCAGCTTCTTTGTATTCCTTTTCTGTAGTTTCTATTTCATTTATTTTCTCCTCCACCTTATCCAATCTGCTTTTAATACCGTCCATTGTGTTCTTCCATGATTGGATCTCTGACCGGAATTCATTCCTGAGTTCTTGAATATCTTTCTGTACCTCCATGAGCATGTTAATGATTTTTATTTTGAACTCCCTTTCAGGAAGAGTCATAAGGTCCATATCATTTAACTCTTTCTCAGGAGTTGTATTCATAATAATACTCTGGACCCGGTTCCTTTGGCATTTCATATTTGTGTATGGCACCCTCTAGTGCCCAGAAGCTCTACTCCCTGGAGCTGCTCAGCCCCTGAAGCAATGTTGGGGATTTCCCTGGAGTGGTATTGGTGCCTCAGGGGAGGAAAGGGCTGTTTCCTGCTTCCTGGCTGCTATGCCTGTCTCCACTGCCTGAACCAGTGGGCTGAGCACACAGGTATAAGCCTCTGTGCTTTGCGTTTTTAGTTGCTGTAAACAGATCTTCCCTCTGGCTAACCTCACACCAGGGAAGGGTTTCCCAGTTTGCAAGCCCGGTGGGGCTGGCCAGGAGAAAGGTGCACTAGTCTGCCTGTCATGGAAGGGGTTCTTGGAGCTGTGTAGGCATCCAGGGAGCTGGAGCTCCTGAAGATCGTGAAAACTCCCAATCTGCTGGGCACAGTGCACCTGGACAATTTTGTCTACCTGTCCTTTCTCCTGAGCAGTAAGCTCTGTGCAATCCTTGCCCCTTTAGCAGCCCTCTTGCTAAGGGCTTCTTTGTTAGGCAGTCTCTCGGACTGCCCACCTTTCTTTTGTCCCAGAGCAGCTGGGTATGGATCCCTGCTTTCACAAGCAGGTGGAATCTTAGTCTCTCCAGGAATTCTGCCTGTCTTAGCTTTCCAACCCCCTAATTAGAAGAGTATCATGCAAGCACCATGAAATGTAGGTTTGTGCTCCCAGAGCAGATCTCCAGGGTTAGGTATTCAGCAGTCCCAGTTCTCCAGTCCCTCTCTGCTCTGTTCTTGTTCCTCCTGCTGGTGAGCTGGGGTGGGGGAAGGGCTTGGATCCCACAGGACCACAGCTCTAGTACATTACCGTTTTCTGTGAGGGCTGCTCTAGTCTCCAGGTGTATGCAGTTTGCTGCCATCCTCTTTTCCGTTGCTCTTTCAAGAGTAGTTGTAGTAGCTTTATTTTCATATTATATGTGGTTTTAGGAGGAAGCCTCTGTCTCACCTCTCACGCTGCCATCTTAAATCCTTTCATCATCTTTTAATCCCAAATGCATTTATTTTTAAGTAACACTTTTGCCAATTAAACACTTCATCCAGGATAAATTGTTCCGTATTCTTTTTTTTTGTGATGGTCAGTCAGATGTGGCTACAAGAGAAGATACAGGAGATGCTTAGGAAAAAACAGTTTGTTATGTCCACAGATCATAGGAACAGGAGGCACAGCATGCCACTCATGGCCATATAAGAAAGACACACCAGGGTGTGTCAGGAGGTGGAAGGGGCAGGATCAAGGGAGAAAACTTAGGCCACAGTCTTTATTGAGATTTCTTCAGGAAAGGTGAAGCAGGACAGAATAAACATTTAGCACTGGATAGTATGAGTAATTTCAGTGTGTTCTAAGTTAAAGGGCTAGTTACTAGTGGCCTGGTAATTGGCCCTGCAATGATGAAAGCACAGACAGGAATATTGCTTCCTAGGTACACCAGCCAGATAAAGGAGGAATGGCTATGAACTGGTTATTTTGCTTTTCAAAGGCATGCTCTAGGCTAGTTCTTTTGCTGTCTTTAAGTATTGTATGGGACCAGGGTGGTCAGTTTCTTCCCAGACAGAAAAGTCAAAACATCATACTGTACAGAAAATAAAATGTATAAAAATACAGAAATGAATTAACCCATTGAACTGAAAGTTGGCACTAGTAAAGGAACATCAACAGAAGGTAGAGCTTGGGAACTGAATGAAGTTGAGGAGAAATGTAAAGCCAGCTCAGTAAAAGTAAATCCTAGCATAAAATTGTATTTCCATTAGCAAATCAAAGGCTAAGATGCTTGCAAATATACTAATGCTTTGGTCGTAATCTTTAGAATCAAGTGATACCTCAGGGTTTAAGTGAAGCTACATATTACAACCAGAGTGAAATTGAACATTTAGGTAGAGAACTAGGCTGAAAAAAAGTCTCTTAGAATTATTCTGTTTTTACTTCCTACGAAGTATAACAATGGATAACAGTTCCTGGTGTCCTCCGTGTAGAGTAATTTTCAGGGGGAAAAGTCAATCCTATCATTGTTTGAGTTAATCTACGCTTTTGGAGTACATCCAAGGCTCAGAAAGGTTGGCCTCAGTGGACATGACAAGTGAGGCACACAATGTAAGAAGCCTTATGGAATAAAAGAATCAAAGGAGGCACCAAAGTTGGGCTTTCCAGGACCATTTTGCACTATGACTACATACAACTTGGGTGTGTCTCATATACTTACAGGGTGCTCTCTCTTAAGCCCACACATCAAAGTGAGAGCTCTGTTATTTGTGTCCAGAGAGTGTACAAGGAGCTCAGTCTGGCACAGCAAATACACTCCTCTTTGTAGCTGCTGAAACATTGTAGGATGGGCCTATGGACTTATGGTTTAGGATGGATATAGAGCTAGGAAAGAGATGGGAATGATAGTCCAGGAGAGTGAGGCTTTTGATTTATTGACAGAGCAAACAGACCTCTGGCTCCTCTCAAAGTAGCATGTTAGAAATCAAAGTTGTTTCAATTCTGGAAACTCTTGAAGACAAGTAAGGTTGCCCATTCCCTAAATCCTAGAGTCTAGTGAGCACTGGAATTAGGCACAGATCTGCCATTGGTAGATAGTAAAGATTCATATGCTGCTTTTGTAGCAGTGAGATACAAGTTTTCTAATCAGCTGAAAACGAATTTCTATCATAATTGTAGTAAAATGAAATGGTGCTTTTTTATGGATGTTTCTAATAAGTTCATATGATATGTATGTCGTAATGACTTCAAGAAAGGGACACAATTTGTATCTTAAATATATGAAAATTTGAATTTCATTCCTTATTAATATACCTGTATTTATAAGGACATAGTCATAATGAGCATTATTTTTGTGTCTTTAGTAGTGAACATAACCCTCCTAGACAAATTAAAGGTAACCATTGCTAACATTCTCCCTGCAGTATTGCTGTAACCATGTATCTTCTTTCCAATTTGTTGCCCCAGAGGTGGCATAACATAATAAAGGTCGGAACCCCTGTTGTTAGACTGCTTGGGTTTTAATTTTGATTTGAACACAATACTTACTAGCTGTATAATCCTAAACAAGTTATGTGGGTTCTCTGGGACTCAGTCTCAGTCTCCTCATTTGTAAAATGTGGCTAATAATATTACTTGCTCTTGAAGTTATTTGGAAAATTAAATGAGTTACTATATGCAAAATGCTTAGAAGAATACTTGGTACATAATAAGGTACTCAACAAACATCCATTGCAATTATTATTTCCTTAGAATCATTTTAGAAAATCCCTAAGTAAAATCAATTGGTTTCAACTCTGCAGCCGGCCATTTCTATCCCAGTAGAGGTAAGGTGATAAGACGGAAACTTGCATGTGAACCAAGGTCAGATTCCTCAAACAACAGTGGGGATGAAATTCCCAAAAGAATGGATGCTGGATAGGTGGATAAAACCAATTTCTTCTACATTTGGAATGTCAACATTGTTATCTAACTTACTAGATAATTTAAAATCTATTTTAAGCATTAGCTTATGTTTTATTATATTTTCTGGTCCATTCTTATGTGTTCTGTTTTTGAAATAACTGTGTTGTATGAAATTGTTTTGCTTTCTCTTTTGACTCAAATAGTTTTTGTCTTATACTTGTAAAATCAATCTTCCACAGACCAGACAATCTGTTCATTCTGCCTTCCAAGCTAGCCTCGTGCTGCTGTAATTGGTATTTTGAAATAGACCTGAGTAAGTGGACTTCTAAGACAATAGTCCAGTATATTAGATAGGCTTAAAAATGGCTTTGTTTTCTATGGAGGAGAGAGAAAAATAACCTGGATAATCTTTAATATACTGAATTTTCCCTTTGCCATCTACATCTGGTATATCTGTAATTTAGAAAATATTTCTGAAACTCAACTGGCATGATAGATTGTGTGTGTGTATGTGTGTCTCAAATTTCTCAGAACATGGCAGGAAATGTCTTCTGCAGCAAGGTATATCACTCTTTGAGGTAGAAAACAACCAGGTCCATTAAACTAACGTTGATACTCACACATATCACTTATTCATTTGATGTTATGGCATGAAATATGTTTACTCCATTAGGTCTACCTTGCATTGAAATTGAAACAATCTAACATAAAATCAATTTCCTTAGTATTGTGTTTTTGACTTGCCCAGAGGTGACTATTTCTTCATGAACTCACTTAAATTTCTTGAAAATTTCTTTAGTTATGATTGTTTTGATAATGATTTCCTGAACCTACAATATATCTTTATATTTGTGTGCCAGGATTTTGAAAATTTTATGGCTGTTTTACATTTTCATGAAAATTCCAAATGCTGGAAAATATTTTAAGCCTTCTCAATGACTATTAGATTAGTAGATTTTAATGTTATTATGCACATGCATTCCAAGAAAGAAAACAAAATGGCTTATGTTTCTCAGAAGCATGTTCATTTTGACAGATTTTATTTTCTAAAGATGGTTGTGATATCTCCCATGCACATGCTGTTCTGCAATGTTACCTAGCCCATTTCCCATCAAAAAGTGGCGTTTATTATAGTTTCACCCCATTGAATCTGGTGGGCCCTGTAATTGCCTTGACCAATAGACAATGGCAGAAGCCAGGGCTAACTTCTCCATCAGATACAGCCAGCACAGTGTCTAGGGCCCATGATACTTTTAGGGACCCATGAAAATGTTTTCATTTCTCCTAAAATCAGAATTTAAAAATGAAAACTTAAGTTTAAAAAAAGTGTTTGACTACTCCTCTTTCTATCAACACCATCATAACAAAATTATATATATTTCATTTGGTTTGTTTTATGAAGGAAGGGGCCGATAAAAGCAAAAGTGTGTAGGGCTCATGAACGTCATAAGTCAGCCCTGGAGGAAGTAGTACAACGCCACCATTTAATGGCCAAGCAACTTCTACTTCCTGGATTTTGGCACTTGGGGCATTCCTTCTCAAAATCCAGCCACCAGGCTGTGATAAACCAAAGCTAAATGGAAAAGTCACTGTGGTAAACAGCCTCAGCTAAGCTCTCAGATGTCAACTAGTATTCAGTCAACTACATGAAAGAGCTATTTTGAATGTCCAGCATAGCTGAGCCTTCAAATGACATCAGCCTAGTCACTATCAGATTGAACCTGATAAGAGACTTAGCTTAGTCAAGTCAATTCAAAATATTTCAAAAGGCATTAATAACATGAAGTTTTAAGCCATTAAGTTTTGGAGTAGTTTATTAGGTGGCAATTGATAACTGAAGCATTCATTCATTCACAGTTTAGTGAGCATTTTGTAATGTATTATTTGGTATAATAGGGTGCATAATATTAATATAGTGAGCACTCTGTTGATGAGTCTGCCTATATCACCTGCTTCTTTAAAACCTTGGAGAGGGAGGTTCTGGGAAGATGGCGGGGTGAGCAGGGCGGCAGAAATCTCCTCCCAAAACCATATATATCTATGAAAATACAGCAAATACAACTATTCCTAAAAGAGAGACCAGAATATACACAACAGTACACAGCCTGCATCTGCACCTGAGCAGACTCGGCACCCCACGAGGCGGGTAAGATACGGAACCACGACCCAGTGGGACCCGAGCACTCCCTCACCCCAGCGAACTGGCCGGATGAGAGGATTCAAAGCTGGAAGGGAGTGGAAGTACAGGCCCGTGAAATAACCAGCCCTGGTGATCTGCGCCAGGAGCGCTGACACACATCACGTGGTGTATCGGATATTGGAGAGGCAGAAGGTGCAGGTTTTGAGCTGGGAACACGCCTGGGTCCCTGCAGCAGGCCCCCCGGGACAAAAGAATGGTGCGCACTTTTTTTGGCAGTCTTAAAGAGACAAGGGCCCAGGATCAGCCCAGCACACTCGGCCCAGCAGGACGGGAGTCCTGAGGAATTTCGGACCCTTTGAGTGGCGACTGGGAAAAAGTAGCGGCACTGAAACGTCACACTGAGAACAACAGCCTCCCATTCGTTCCTGCCCCGGCCAGAGCTACAAACGCCCCTGCGGAGATGCGCAGCCCTGGCTGTAGAATAGTGGAGCAACAGCGCCAGCTACAGCATCCTTACAGAATCTACTACCGGTGGGCGTTTTTTTGTTGTTCTTGTTTTTTTCCCTTTCTTTTCTTTTCTTTCTTTCTTTTTTTTCTCTTTTCTTTCCCTTCCACCTTTTTTTTAAGTCTTAAAGAGCCCAGCTGACATATGTGGCACCTACCAGCGACCACTTCTATTGCCATGAAAAGACAGAGGAATATGGTACAGACAAAGCTCACCCAGACCCAGACAACACCAGAGAGGGAGACTGAAAGGATGGAAATGCACAATCTTCCTGAAAAAGAATTCAGAATAAAAGTCATAACCATGCTGATGGATCTACAGAGAAATATGCAAGAGCTGAGGGAGGAAGTGAGGGAAGTGAGGAAAGACAATGCAGAAATGAGACAAGCCATTGACAGGCTTAGCAGCAGACTGGATGAGATGTAAGAGACTGTTAATGGAATAGAAAACAGAGAACAGGAATACAGAGAAGCTGAGGCAGGGAGAGATAAAAGGATCTCTAGGAATGAAAGAATATTAAGAGAACTGTGTGACCAATCCAAACGGAACAATATTCACATTATAGGAGTACCAGAGGAAGAAGAGAGAGAAAAAGGGATAGAAACTGTCTCTGAAGAAATAATTGCTGAAAACTTCCCCATGGTGGGGAAGGAAATAGTTTCTCAGACCATGGAAGCCCACAGATCCCCCAACACAGGATACCCAAGGAAGACAACATCAAGACACATAATAATTAAAATGGCAAAGATCAAAGATAAAGGCAGAGTATTAAAGGCAGCTAGAGAGAGAGAAAAGATCACCTACAAAGGAAAACCCATCAGACTATCATCAGACTTCTCAAGAGAATGGCATGATATATTTAATGTAATGAAACAGAAAGGCCTCAAACTAAGAATATTGTATCCAGCACGATTATCATTTAAATGTGACAGAGGGATTAAACAATTTCCAGACAAGCGAAAGCTGAGAGAATTTGCCTCCCATAAACCACCTCTACAGGACATCTTAAAGGAACTGCTCTAGAGGGAAGCACTCCTAAGGCTAAAAAGATGTCACCAGAGAAAATAAAATCATAGCAAAGAAAGCAGACCATCCAAATACCAACTAAAGGCAAAGAATAAAACACCAAGTATATAAAGAATGGAGGAGGAAGAATAAGAAGGGAGAGAAATAAAAAATCATCAGACTGTGTTTACAATAACTTAACAAGAAAGTTAAGTTAGATTGTTAGATAGTAAAGAAGCAGCCCTTGAACCTTTGGTAACCACGAATCTAAAGCCAGCAATGGCAATAAGTACATACCTATTGATAATCACCCTAAATGTAAACGGACTGAATGCACCAATCAAAAGACACAGAGTAACAGAATGTATAAAAAAGCAAGACCCATCTTTATGCTGCCTACAAAAAACTCACCTCAAACCCAAAGATATACACAGACTAAAAGTGACGGGATGGAAGAAGATATTTCATGGAAAAACAAGGAGAAAAAAAGCAGGTGTTGCAGTACTTGTATCAGACAAAATAGACTTCAAAACGAAGAAAGTAGCAAGAGATAAAGAAGGACATTACATAATGATAAAGGGGTCAGTCCAACAAGAAGATATAACCATTATAAATATATATGTACCCAACACAGGAGTGCCAGCATATGTGAAACAAATACTAACAGAATTGAAGGAGGAAATAGACAGCAATGCATTCATTTTAGGAGACTTCAACACACCACTCACTCCAAAGAACAGATCAACCAGACAGAAAATAAGTAAAGACACAGAGGCACTGAACAACACACTAGAACAGGTGGACCTAACAGACATCTACAGAACTCTACACCCAAAAGCAACAGGATACACATTCTTCTCAAGTGCACATGGAACATTTTCCAGAATAGACCACATTCTAGGCCACAAAAAGAACCTCAGTAAATTCAAAAATATTGGAATTCTACCAACCAACTTCTCAGATCACAAAGGTGTAAAAATAGAAATAAATTTTAGAGAGAAAACAAAAAGGCTCACAAATACATGGAGACTTAACAACATTCTCCTAATAAATCAATGGGTTAATGACCAAATCAAAACAGAAATCAAAGAATATATGGAGACTAATGACAACAACAGCACAAAGCCACAACATCTATGGGACGCAGCAAAGGCAGTTCTAAGAGGAAAGTATATTGCAATCCAGGCCTATTTAAAGAAGGAAGAACATTCCCAAATGAATAGTCTAAAGACACAATAACTAAAATTGGAAAAAGAAGAACAAATGAGCCCAAAAGTCACCAGAAGGAGGGACATAATAAAGATCAGAGAATAAATAAATAAAATTGAGAAGAATAAAACAATAGAAAAAAATCAATGAAACCAAGAGCTTATTCTTTAAAAAAAATAAAATAGATAAACCTCTAGCCAGACTCATTAAGAGAAAGAGAATCTACACACATAAAGAGAATCAGAAATGAGAAAGGAAAAATAACGACGAACCCCACAGAAATACAAAGAGTTAAAAGAGAATATTATGAGAATTTATATGCTAACAAGCTGGAAAACCTAGAAGAAATGGACAACTTCTTAGAAAAATACAACCTTCCAAGACTGACCAAGCAAGAAACAGAAAAGCTAAACAGACCAATCACCAGCAATGAAATTGAAGCGGCAATCAAAAAACTACCGAAGAAAAAAAGCCCCTGGACCAGATGGACTCACCTCTGAATTCTACCAGACATACAGAGAAGAAATAACACCCATTCTCCTTAAAGTTTTTCAAAAAATAGAAGAGGAGGGAATACTTCCAAACTCATTCTATGAAGCCAGCATCACTCTAATACCAAAACCGGGCAAAGATGTCACCAAGAAAGAAAATTACAGACCAATATCCCTGATGAATGTAGATGCAAAAATATCAACAAAATAGCAAACTGAATTAAAAAATACATCAAGAGGATCATACACCACGATCAAGTGGGATTCATCCCAGGGATGCAAGGATGGTACAACATTCGAAAATCCATCAATATCATCCACCACATCAACAAAAAGAAGAACAAAAACCACATGATCATCTCCATAGATGCTGGAAAAGCATTTGACAAAATTCAGCATCCATTCATGATTAAAATTCTCAACAAAATGGGTATGGACGGCAAGTACCTAAACATCATAAAGGCTATATATGACAAACCCACAGCTAACATCATACTTAACAGCGAGAAGGTGAAAGCTTTTCATCTAAGATCGGGAACAAGACAGGGGTGCCCACTCTCTACACTGTTATTCAACATAGTACTGGAGGTCCTAGCCACAGCAATCAGACAAAACAAAGACATACAAGGCATCCAGATTGGTAAAGAAGAAGTCAGATTGTCACTATTTGTAGATGACATGATATTGTACATAAAAAACTCTAAAGACTCCACTCCAAAACTACTAGAACTAATATCTGAATTCAGCAAAGTTGCAGGATACAAAATTAACACACAGAAATCTGTTGCTTTCCTATACACTAATGATGAACTAACAGAAAGAGAAATCAGAAAAACAATTCCATTCACAATTGCATCAAAAAGAATAAAATACCTAGGAATAAACCTAATGAAGGAAGTGAAAGACCTGTACTCTGAAAACTACAAGACACTCTAAGAGAAATTAAAGAGGACACTAACAAATAGAAATTCCTCCCATGCTCTTGGCTAGGAAGAATAAATATTGTCAAAATGGCTATACTACCTAAAGCAATCTACAGATTCAACGCAATCCCTATCAAACTAACAACAGCTTTTTTCAATGAACTGGAACAAATAATTCTAAAATTCATATGGAACCAGAAAAGACCCCGAATAGCCAAAGCAATCCTGAGAAGGAGGAATAAAACAGGGGGAATTATGCTCCCTGACTTCAAGCTCTACTACAAAGCCACAGTAATGAGGACAATTTGGTACTGGCACAAAAACAGACCCACAGACCAGTGGTACAGAATAGAAAATCCAAACATTAACACAAACATATACAGTCAATTAATATTTGATAAAGGAGCCTTATATATACAATGGGGAGATGACAGCCTCTTCAGCAGCTGGTGTTGGCAAAACTGGACAGCTGCATGTAAGAAAATGAAACTGGACTACTGTCTAACCCCATACACAAAAGTCAACTCAAAATGGATCAAAGAACTGAATGTAAGTCATGAAACCATAAAACTGTTAGAAAAAACATAGGCAAAAATTTCTTGGACATAAACATGAGCAACTTCTTTATGAACATATCTCCCTGAGCAAGGGAAATAAAAGCAAAAATGAACAAGTGGGACTATATCAAGCTGAAAAGCTTCTGTACAGCAAAGGACACCATAAGTAGAACAAAAAGACATCCTACAGTATGGGAGAATATATTCATAAATGACATATCTGACAAGGGGTTGACATCCAAAATATATAAAGATCTCATGCACCTCAACAAACATAAAGGAAATAATTCAATTAAGAAATGGGCAGAGGACATGAATAGACACTTCTCCAAAGAAGAAACCCAGATGGCCAACAGGCACATGAAAAGATGCTCCACATCACTAATCATCAGAGAAATGCAAATTAAAACCACAATGAGATATCACCTCACACCAGTGAGGATGGCCAGCATCCAAAACACAAAGAACAACAAATGTTGCCAAGGATGTGGAGAAAAGGGAACCCTCCTACACTGCTGGTGGGAATGCAAATTAGTTCAAGCATTGTGGAAAGCAGTATGGAGGTTCCTCAAAAAACTCAAAATAGAAATACCATTTGACCCAGGAATTCCACTCCTAGGAATTTACCCTAAGAATGCAACAGTACAGTTTGAAAAAGACATATGCACCCCTATGTTCATCGCAGCACTATTTACAATAGCCAAGAAATGGAAACAACCTAATTGTCCATCAGTAGATGAATGGATAAAGAAGAGGTGGTACATATACACAGTGGAATATAATACAGCCTTAAGAAAACAAATCCTACCATTTGCAACAACATGGATGGAGCTAGAGAGTATTATGCTCAGTGAAATAAGCCAAGCCGAAAAAGACAAGTACCAAATGATTTCACTCATATGTGGAGTATAAAAACAAAGAAAAAACTGAAGGAACAAAACAGCAGCAGACTCACAGAACCCAAGAACGGACTAATAGTTACCAAAGGGAAAGGGACTGGGGAGGATGGGTGGGAAGGGAGGGACAAGGGGGAAAAAGGGGCATTACGATTAGCAGATAGTGTTGGGGGGCACAGGGAGGGCTGTACAGCTCAGAGAAGACAAGTAGTGATTCTATAGCATCTCACAACGCTGATGGACAGTGATGGGGTTGGTGGGGGTGACCTGATGAAGGGGGTAGTTTAATCACCATAATATCGCACATATAATTGTAGATTAATGATACCAAAATAAACTATAAAAAAATAAATAAAACTTTGGAGAGTAACAGAAATAAGAATAGAGGTGAAAGTTAACTCAAAAAGAAGTTAAGGTTATTTTTAAGTGTAAAAAATGTTGCTGATAAGTATTGCTTGCAATTATTAAAGGGAAAATGTGTATTATAAAAGTATATTTGTAGTATAACATCTCTGACACCAAATGTCATATCTGTAACACCAAATGAGATTATGTATTGTTTTTCCTGCTTATATGTGTAACAGTAACAATATTATACACAGCAGTAATAGTAGTATAACTTCATTCAGGTGCCCAGACCCAATTCCAATGTGTGTAAATATGTGGGAGGGGGTCTTCCCACATATATTTACACCAAGCAATTCTCAAACACCAGCATGGTGTTGGAGAACTCAATTCAATTTTGATGCTATATGCCCAGAGTCAGCACCAAATTCCCATGTTAAGGCCTCCATCATACAAGACTACCTCCACCCCCCCACTCCAGACACTGGTCACAAGTTCCATGCAGTTCCCTGTGCTTCCTCCCCCATTAGGTTCAAGTTTGCTAGAGTGGCTCACAGAACTCAGGAAAACACTTACATTTACTAGTTTAGTAAAGGATACCATTAAAGATGCAAATTAAGAGCCAGATGAAGAAAGACATAGGTCAAGGTCCCAAATAAAGGAGCTTCTATCCTTGTGGAGCTTGGGACCTGGCTTGGTGGCATGTGCAGGCGTTCTGGTTCCCCAAGCATAGGAGTCTTCCGGACTAAAAAGCAGGATCCAACTGAGCAGAGCAGGCAAAGCAGAGAGAGCGAGCACAGAGCAGAGAGAGAGAGAGAGAGAGAGAGAGAGAGAGAGAGAGAGCTCTTCTCACGGGTTTTGATTGTGCTTCATTGCATAGTCATAATTGACTAAAATACTGGCCCTTGGCTGAGACAGCCTGCAGCCCCTGCCCTTGGGTGGAGGTCCAGAAGTCTCTCATTAACGTGGCAAAACACGTTTCAACTTTAAGACTCTCAGTGTTTTCAGGAACTGTGGATGAAGACCAAATATACCTGGGGAATATATACTTGGTCATAAGAATGACCAAATATGTATTTCTTATAACTCATTATGTCACAGTAGGATAAAATATTTTTTTTAATAAAATTGTTCGGACTATGGTTTCACTATCGTCTAGCTGTCAGACCATGATCATATATTTTAATTGTTCTCTGTCTCATTCATACCTAGTTCATTTGGTTGTGAGGATTAAATGAATCAATATGCACAAAACTCTTAGAACAGTGTTTGGCGTGTGCATATGTATTAGTTCAATAAATGTTACCTATATTCGTAGGTATGTTATTAGAACAAACTAGATTTGGGGGAAGGCAAGCATGAACCTACTCCGTTCTCTTCTTGCCATACATCTCAATCAGGATGTTAAATCCCCTTTCTTGCCCTTAGGGTATCTTAAGTAGATCCTATAGTTTCCCCAATTCAAATATTAAAAAAAAATTTCTTTTTCAGAGAATAAAAAGTTAATTCCAGTTAATATCAAAGCCTTAGTCTCTCACCTCAATCCAGAACTCCCTGCCTGACCAAGGATTTGAAACTCAAAATGGATAAGGGGTGTGAGGTAGGTTTCTTCCCAATTCTTTACCCACCTTCTCCCTCACTCACTGGGTGCTATTCTAGCCCCACCTCTGATGGGCTCCAGAAAGAAAGGTTTTGAGAAAAAGGTCAAATTCTTATTAAGAACTGTGAATGGTCTGAGATTTTACCATAATTGAGATTTAACAAGGTAGATGACTACAGGTTTCATGATGTTGGCAGAAGACATGAGGCTCATGGGTCAGAAACAAAGGAATTTATTACAGCGCAGCGATCAGCAGAAGCTTCATGTTTGGACCGGTGCCTCGCAACTCCCAATTCCCCAGGGAATGGAGTAGGGTGGTCCAGGTAGGTAGAGTAGGCTTGTACTGAGGAATCCTGAGCTTATGGAACTCCAGTGTTTTATGATCAGCTACAAACAAACCTGACTGACCTTTGTTCTGGAGGAAAAGTTTACCTAATATTTATTAAGTACCTCCCATGTGCCAGGCACTGTGAAAGACCCCATGTTAGGGCATTTTATACAGAGTAAATAAATCATTAAACCCTTCACACAAACAAAATTGAAATAGGAATTGGAGATATTCAAGACAGATAAGTAATTCCCCCAAAGTCACAGAGATATGAAGCACAAATTTGGAATTACGGACTATTTGGTGTAATTTTTTTTTTCACCTCGCTTTGCTTAACTCTACCTTGCTGTTTAGGGAAAATAAATAACAAAGAAACCTCCCCAAAGCCTACAACTTAGAAAAGATAAATTATTGTGGTCTCACTTTTAAAAAAGTAGGTGAGACGTTTTGGGTTTATGTAGCTTTGCGATGGACAGAGGTGAAATGTTGGCTCATTGAAGGTAGTGGCTCTCCTTGGGGCAAGCGGCGTCACTGCTGGGATCTGGCAAGTTGACTCAGCTCCATCTCTCCATCCCTGGTCTTGTCATATTGTTTCATTCTTTTGTCCCTCACCCATAGTTAGAAAACCCTCAGGGAGTTGAGACTTCCAGGCTTGCCCAGTACACAGTCCATCAGCCAGACCCTGTATCATTTCATGTTTTACCGTCGGACTTAGGTCCCTCAAGCTGATGGAATAATAAGAGCAAACACTAACAGGACTTGGTCTGTATGCCAAGCACAGTTCAGTACACTTTACATTTGTTATCTCATTTAGTCCTCACAGGAGCTTCCAAAGTAGGTATATTTTTATCCTGTTTCAAATGAAGAAATTGAGCTAAGGGCGATTAAGTAACTTGCCTGAGGTCACACAATTAGTTAAGTAGTAGGGACGGGAATTTAACCCAGGCAGTATGGTTCAGAGTGTGTTTCTAAGCATTAGATTATGCTGTCGAAGAAGCACATTCAGTGTTTCTTCCCTGTTCTCTCTTGTGAGGGTCTGGGCAGGATCTCAGAGTTTTTATTGCCAGTTCACCTCCCCACTCCTGGAAACTTACTTTTGTTCTTTTGTATTCAGTCAACCACTATTCCCAGAGAAGGATTAAATTCAGGTCAGATCTTTGGTATCTCTTTCAGAACTTGTTCTCAGTGTTTTGGTTGCTTGTCTTAAAGTTGAAAAAACACTTATTCCAGAATCCCTCTTAAGTGAAGCAATCACAAAGGCTAAGCTTAACATTACACACCTTGGAGAAGAAACAGACATGAATTGTACAAAATTAACCAAGCCAAATGCAATGTCACTGCTGCTTTTGTCAGCTGTCAAGCCCCACAAGTTTTAAGGTGATTGGCATGCCGACCACCTCAGTGAGGATAGTAAATAATAAAAAAGATTCTCAAAGATGTGTAAAGGAAAAATGGTAAAACAGGATATCTTGCCATTCAAGAATGACTGCAAACCATTCTAGTTATATGAAAGAAACTTGGAATCATATTATTAATTTTATGAAAAGCTTAAACTGAGCCTTACCGAAATTTATAAATTATTTGAGAAAAATATTCGTGTTGACTTAAGTACCAAAAGGTCTTAAGAAAGGCTGTATTGCTTGAGTTATAAAAGGTCTCAGGGAATTCATTTCTTTTTCAAAGAATTAACAAAAATTTTCAAGTGATTAAGTACTTAAACATTTTTGACTGAACAGCAAATGCTTACCAGCTGCTTTCTTGTTTCCTGCTGGGTCTGGCAACTCTGGTTAAACTTAGAAAATATAATAGGCTTCTCCTAAGTATCCATTGTGTTATTTTAAATATCCATTCTGTACGGAGAAAATCGACTACTTCTTATCATATTTTAATGGGCAACAGCACTCACAATATTAGTGTTGTATTCTGGAGGAAAAGATAAAGGTTTAGACAAGGTAGTAGAAGGTAATTTCATGTTCATTTTTTAAGCTATGTTAGAAAATGGGCCAAAATGTGAATGACATAATTACAGAAGCATTTACCTTATTTGAGGTCTCATCAAAAAAAAAAAAGTGACCATACTATTTTCAAAATCGCTGGTGGTATTGTGCAAAGTGGTCAATGTAATGAGCCTGTATTTAAAACCCAAGAGAAATAGGGCAACACGGACAAAGCTGTGCATTTTCAACCCTTAGTTCCTGGTCCATTTTCAATTCTGCGACTAATACATCCCCCTTCCTACCACACGTACACACACACACAAGCTTGGGATGAAGATCCATAACCCAGTGATCGTAATAAGAAAGAATTGGAAGCCCTTAAGGATGTAGGTGAAGTAAGAGGGGAAGGATGATAGGACAGAGCAGCGAAGAGACATTTATGAAGAAATGAAACTGCCATCTGGTTTTATTGAAAAATAAAGTTCTAAAGGTCTTTTCCACATTAAAATGGAAGGTAATGTAGAAAATACAACTTCTCACTCTACTTGAAATGTTACCACCTCTGTTGAAGAAAAAAAATGAGCTATGAATTTTTCATTATATTTGAAAGTAGTACAGTTTTATGGCAGATGAATTCTGGTAGAGTATCTTCAGTCTTTGGTATAACAAATCCCTTACAAAATAAATCTTTTATGACTCAAGAAAACTATGTTTTTTCCTAAATAAACTCTTTCCTAGGAGATATTCTTCAAAAAGTATAACACTGTTAGAATCCTTTAGTCACGGGATCTGTTTTATGTTTTCAGCACAATGAGACCAATTCTTTATTTTACAAAGGTAGCTAGGCATTCCCATTCCCATGGGGAGCTAGCCTTCCTTGGCAGGGCTGGGGTGGAAAGCTGCTTCCTGCCAGATCTGTGAGCAGAAGTGTGACCATAGTCCCTCCTCCTCCACACTTTCTGGCCAGTGTTCTCAGGCTGGGGGAAGATTCTCCCGGGTCGTTCTGGGACCATCACTGCTGCTGCTGCGGCTGGCCTTTCGCTATGGGAGAGCCGTCTTGTGCTCCACTCTGACAAAAGCAGACAATGAAAAGTAAACAGGAACACTTCTTCTTTGAACCAAAACATCCTATAAAGAAGTAGCAAGCAACAGCAATGCAAGTGAGGTTCCCTATTTGATAAATTCAAAAAGAACCAAGACACAACTATCAGAGTAGCTGAATCAGTGCTGGTACAAGAAACCAGGTCTTTATTATTTCAGTCAGATATTATTTCACAAGACTTTATTTCAGAGTATCCCAACTATGGTGCTGTTGACATTTGGGCCAGGTAATTCTTTGTTATGGGGCCTGTTTGGTGCATTGTAGAATGTTTTACAGCTTCTCAAGCCTATGACTCCCTGGGTAGATGCTTGTGACAATGCCCAACCTAAACGGTCATGACATTCAGTATGTCTCCAGACATTGTCAAATGCCTCCTGAGGGTAATACTTTCCCTGGTTGAAACTACTCTTATTGGAATCGGTGCATAAAGCTAGGCATATAAATATTTATTGAATGAATGAAATGAATGCATTACCAAGTGAGGGTGATTAAATTGCTTATCCCATTGCCTGGTATATAGGTAAATACTTAGCAAACAATAATTCTCATTCCTAAATCCTAGGCATGATATCTTGTAACTGAATTTGCCAAGATAAGTTCTAATACTTGCCTTGGAAGGGTAGTTCATCTCAAATAGATGTTTGTGAGTGAAAAAACATAACTAACTTCCACTTGATATAGGCTATTGAAAATAAAATTTGTCTCTCTTCTCTGTTATTACCCCATTGAAACAGTAAAGGGATTTTTAAAACCATAAATTCCAAAAACTGGGAAAGAAGATGATAACAATAAAGTTTTGGGGATAGAAACCAAAAGAATGAATAACAAATATTTTAAATATTTGGCCTATTTAAAAAGAATTGTGAGTTGGTAATGGAGAAAGCTGTGAAGCACCGTGATTTGCGCACCCACCCACATACAAACATACCCCAAAGCTTATGAATCTATGGTACCAGATAATTGGAAGTGAGAATAATAACATAGGCATAATAATAAAAGAACTGGTCCAAAGGCTGGTTAAAAAGCCTTTAAACCTTAGATCTTCCCTCCCTGCCAAGAAATAGGACAACTTTCCTTCTATGATTCTACAGGAGCCTTGAGGTTTATTCTCTAGAAGGAATGAAACATAAAGTCTCTGAACCAGGTGAGTATAAGAGGATGCATCAGGCAATGTTGAAGGCAGGGATACGTTATAGAAAACAGATTAAGTGCATATCTACCTTGGTATCACATTCCTTTACACCTGTGTAACTCCAAGTTTATACCTTCCCAATGGAACTCAAGAGACAATATGAGGTAGTGCACACTGGATCCAGGCTGCCTGTTTTGTACTTCTGGTTAGCTGTGTGTCTTTGGAAAACTTAGTTAACTTCTTTTAATCTCAGTTTCCTCATCTGTAATGCTGGGATAAAAATAGGGCCTCTGTCATAGAGTTACAGGAATTAAATAAAACAGTACCTTACAAGTCATTAGAACTCTGTCTAGCATATAATAAGCACTAGGTTAACTGCTTATCATTATTATATCTTGGGAAATCAGAAAAACCCAAGAGAAAAGAATTACAGATATGTACAGTAATATTTTCCAGCATAAAATTTCAATCACCTTTCCAAAGACCCATGTTTGACTGACCTCATGGGGCACTCCTGGTTTCTTGTCATCTTTTCAGTTCCCATTCTTCAATGTTAGTAGTCAGTGAAGGACCATCAAACATGGAGGAAAGTCTCTAATATTGAAGTCAGACACCAAAGCAAACAGGCAGAATAATATACAATTTAAAGGAAATGCAGACATGAATTTATAAAAGACTTAGGAGAAATTATTACTATTCATGGAGAGAGAAGAGAAAATGTATCCATGAATCAAGAACAGGTAGTCATGTTGCTATTAAAGAGCATTATAAGAATACGAGTGAGAATAAGAGCATAAGAGAATGTGAAAAACTCAACAGATAGTGTCATAAATATATTTGGGGTCTCCCAGAAAGTACCAGTTAAAGACAAAGAGATGAAAGAAAGAAAATTATGCCAGAAAGACCCACATTTAAACAAGATTTTGGTGTCATGTTAACATTAAAATATACCTTGCCTATGGTAACTGATGGCAATAATTAGTACAAGATAGAATAAAGGTATTTTCATATAAGAAACATCTAAAACAATTACCTTTCACAAATCTTCTATCAGGAAGGTATTGGACTAAAATAAAGTAGGGGAGAACCAAGAAAGAAAAAGACCCAAGATACAATTCCAGAGAGGTGAAGGCGGTCTCCAAGTTGGTGATAAAGGAAGTTCTAAGTTAACAGTTTTACATTAAATAGATCCAGAAAGCAATTAACCCATAATAGAGTGCTTCATGACTGGTATGGTTCAAGGAAAGTTCATCACACCACAGATTGATTTGGTGGAATATTTTAGAATTTCTGGTATCTTTAGAATTCAAATGTTCATAGAGCAATCTCATATATCTTGATCATTCCTCCACAAAATAAATTAACTTTTTTTTGTCAATTCATGTTTTTGAAAGACAGTGGAATTATGACATAGAATTCATCTGCAAAAAAATCTATACTGCTGCTTTTAGAGGTAATGAAAAATTCATGCTCAGTGTTTATTTTTTAAAAGTATGCTATGATTTTTTTTTCTAGAATGGTAGCTTAACATTTTATTTTGATTTCTAATTTTTCTCATCATCAATTCACAGTATTTATTTGTGATTCCTGAGTTGTGTTTCATATCTACACAGTCACATCTCTGTGAAGAGTGCACTTAATTCTCTTTTCAATAATAAATCCTATTTGCTTCCTGCCTTTGGGCAACAAGCACTGGTTGAGAGTTGGGAAAATGTTCTTGGGCCTAAAATTGACTTTCTTCGGCCTGAGGCTACCACCCATGAGATTTAGATCGTTAATCTGTTAAAAAAAAGTACAGCACAAAGCACAATGGGTGTTACATAGGGAGCGGAGGAATGGGAATGTCTGAGAGCACAGCCTTTTATCTCCCTCCCCACAAAGCTTTGTCTCTCCACACACACCACTTGTCTTAGTGTCTTCTTATTTGTCTCCAAACATCCAGGCATCTTCAAATATACTATTTTTCAACCAGCAGTCTTTGAAATCCTTCCAAAGTTCACAAACCTGTGACAGCCATGACTGAGGAGTGTGGTGCCACATAAAGGGGAAGGGACTATGAGTTGAGACAGGTGACTTAGTTCCAATTTCCTGAGTTGTTATAGGACCTTGGACAGAGCATTGAAACTTCTCCTATTACTTCATTTGGCAAACAAATAAGGGCAATCCAATTTCCTCCCTTATATGGTTGTGAGCAGCAAATGAGATCACATACTCTGTGTGTGTGTCTTTGTGTAGTCTGAGTGTGCATGTGTATGTTTAAAAAATACAGTGGGCTATAAATATAAGACATATTCCTCAGGCTTGGCCCACACTTCAACCCTTTGAAAAGACTGCTTCAGAATAATTGTCAACTTGATGGTACAGGGATTCAGGTTTAAATCTTAGTTCTTTTGATTTGTTTCTGCTAATCTCCAAAGTGTAGTGGCCTGACTTCACATTAGAGAGAAGCAAAGAAAACAAGGGCCTAGGCCCTAACCTGAAGGATCAACTCAGGATTTATATATAATATATTTTGCAGTTAGTTATTATTAGAGTAACTATTTTGAGGTTTCAATTATTTTGTTTTTAAATGTAACTGAAAAGAAGGCAAGTAAGGGTCTTGACAAAGCTACAAACTGATGTTTGGACCTCTTGAGGACTGTCTAACTTCAGAGGTAAAGAACATGGATCTTACAACCAAGGTTCCATTGTGCCAAACTAAGCTTTTTTAGGTTGGAAAGAATGGAGATATTACCTCAATTTATGGGGATTATTGCCTAATACTAGAAGAGGAAAGAAAAGTTCCAATGAAGAGCAAGCATTTGGCTATAAAGCCATATAGTCAGATTTAACTGGACATGGTTTATGGTATACTGCAGTCATTTGAATTAAGTTATCCTGTCCCTTCAACACCAACCATCAGTAACTCCTTACTCTGCTACACAGTAGTGAGAACTTTCTGTTTGCACTGCTGCTTTTTTTTACCACCAATTATACCTACCTTGTGATTTATGCTCTTATTCTCAGCTACTTAACTCTCCACTCCTTTCCTAGCCTCTGGCTCTTGGTTACCTACGGCTTCAATCTTCTTATGTCTGATGCTTCTTCTCCCTGTGATCTCTGATTATGAACATCACTTAGCAGGCCCCTCAGTTTCCATGTCATTACTCTGTAACCTGTTCCCCGTGACTAATTTCAAGCTCTTTACAAGGTTGGATTGATTGATCTGTTGGCATCTAGTATAGAGAAATCTCAACTAGAGAGATTGTCAGTGTCTGGTCATCTAATGTGCCTTTGGCAAACTTAATGATCATGGCCTTTGCTAAGGTGTCCATACTTTGTCTAATTAATCATAACTTCAACAGTGTGGTAAAGTTTGTTTGCAGAATGTAGTTGTGGCATGTAAGTTAACTAAAGAATCCTTTCTTGTGTAATATATACACATACAGGCTGTATATTTTTTTCATTATTGATTATAGTCATCCAATGAACTAGCATAAAATATGTTCTGGCTGTAAAATGGGAAAGTTGATTACTTGTTCCTTTTTTTCATCAAAAGAATACCGTATTTATTAAATAATAATATTATTTTAACCAATATTTATATTTCATTTTTAATTTTAAAATATGTTTTGAAATTTATAACTTCCCACAACAATTTTCATATTATTTTTCTCCTTATTCAGGTGAGACATTTGAGGCCCAAGGACATTCTCTGGTTTTGTTTTGACACCACCCAATTTGAGAAGGTAGGTTTAACTTCTAACTTCATCCCTTTTCCATCAGACCAAAGTACCTTTTGTATCAACAAAGTTATCCATGTGTCAAATGGAACAATGTTGAAGGTAAGCCTAATTTTCTACGTGAATTTTAAGGAAGAACATATAACCGAACCAAAATGACTACTGGTAAACACATTTTCTTCACCCAAATTAAAAAAAAAAAAAGATTTAATAACAAATATTACTTTCTTACAGTCAACTTTCTGATACAGTTTAAAGTATGTCAGTATACACCAAAACTTGTATGTAAGGTTTTATTACAGGCAGAGATGATTAATTCTTTTGGGCCTATTTTAATCATTCCATTTTTAAAGTGCTGTGGCAGTCTATATATATTGCTCTAAAGTCTTTGCTTTACATAAAAGCTGTAGCATGGATTTGAATAAAAAATCAGCAAAACATCATAAGATATAAATGAAAAGGGCCTATTTCTTTTACAGGCAGAATTGTAGTTTCAAATGGTCACATTAATTCAAACATACAATACAAAGGATTCATTTTTTTGGTATCATATCGAGACCTTGCCATAAGCATAATAATAAATTTTTCACCCGCAGAAGCTTGTTAGTTAAACTTTTACCATAGGGCTCCTGTAATTACCCTGCAGATTACTGCTCAGATACTGTAGGGAGGCTTGAGTTTTCTTCTAATTGACAGCTATTAGAGTTGCTACAAGAAAGGAGAGATGTGATCCAGTTTTCAAAATTTTAACAAAGATGAGAACATTTGTTTGATTTTTATTTGTTTCCATGGGCTCCACACCTTGAATTTGGAATTGTTCTCTAGTCATATATGAGAACAATATCCTATTCCCATGCCAACTGTAATCAGCACCCATTTCACATCTGGGTGTTTGACTGAATCCTGCAGTAACTGCAATTGCTGATACGTCTGCTAGGAAAAAGTGAGGTGTACACAGTAATTGGTTATTGTGAGTAAGAGGATCGGTTCCAGGCCATCTCACAAGAAATATTCTCAGAGGACTTTTTTCTTCCATTGCCTTTTAATCCTCTGCTGGTGATTTAACCTTTTAGACTAAGACAAGACTTGACTTTTCCCCAGCTCTGATTCCTTCATAAAATAGAGTGAAAGTACTCTATGTAACTAAGGGCAAACTTTTAATCCATTAGAGCTGAAGATTGAGCCCTGGGTCTGTTCTGCAACCATGACTGGACTGTAAAGCCCATGCCAGAAAGCTGCTAAGCTCTGCATTATGCTCTCAACCAGAGTGGTGTGACTGATCCACCACTTTGAGCACATTCCCTTTGACTTGTCATTCCTATATTGGAAATTATTTAAATTTGATCCGTCCTTACGTCCTATGCAATCTCTTGCCCAAATTGTGACATCTGTTAAGCCTATTTTAAAAATCAAAACCAGGGCCATTTCCTTACTGTCATCATCCTTCTCTCAATTTCCCATTAGGATATCTGACAATTTCATGACTACCTCCAGTCTATGATATCCTGCTTTCAGGAATGATTTACTAGTGGCCACTTAAGCAATTGTTACAATGAATTTTTATGAACTTTCTCAGGGACATTTTGATTTGAAGTATTATTTTTAACCCTGTCGCAAAACATTTGCCTCTGTTTAACAGAGGAATCTAGGAATCATGAACTTAGTGGGCGGGAAAGCAGGCTGAAGGGGTGAGAGGGAGAGGAAGAGAAAGAGAGAATAAGAATGAGAACATAAACCGTTGCACTCACAGGCTGTTTAGCTGTTAACGTGACTGCTGTTCCCCTACAGTCGCCCTGGGACCCGTAACGCGCACTCTTAGCACAGCTGGCTGTGGTTAGGGGCTCAGCTCAGAGTACCACCATGCTATAGGGCAAAGAAAAGTCGTCCGTGCAGTCATAGAGCCCCAAACCCTACTTTTGACTGTACTTCATTCTGAGGTCAGGAGATACACTAAAGAATAAAAAACAAAGAAAATCATTATGAAACCCACAAGGTTAACAAAGGTCATCTGCTACTCTAAAAAAATTGAAAAGCATGATTTTCCTAGGGAAATCCATTTGGAAAGTTGACTGCACCAGAACAGTTACATCCCCTTTCTCATCTCTTTCTCCCTCTATCTTTCCCCTGCTCTTTCCCTCCATTCTCCCTTGTTGTCTTTACTGAACATAATATTTTTATAAGCTTCCTTTGACTTTATACATTTGTGGAGGATTGTTGACAGTATGAGAAATAGTGTAGTGAATATTTATATTAATCAGAAAATAGTCACCCCGGGCAGCATTTTTCATTTTAAGTAACACCTAGAAGAGGACAGGTGGCCTTTTTAAATGCCCATAGTTGATTAATGAAATGTAAGATTGATTGTGAAGTGCTTGGAGGGTTTACCAGACAGTCTCCCCTCAACTTAAGGGAGGACAAGAAAGTGCACTATCTCACTAAATAAAGTGATGAATTTTTAACTAGGAACTTTCTCCTTTCTATGTAACACAAAAGAAAAGCTATTCCCCTGATGTAAGAGTAATATCACCTTACCTTTACATAGTGCTTTATGTTTTATCAAGTATTTTAAGAGGAATTATCTCATCTCACCTTAATAGCCACTCACTAAGGCTAGTGGGAAGAGGCTTCATTTGCTTTCATTCATGTGTAGGAGAACAGAGGGAAAATGAGTTGATAATATCCTATAGTTTGTTAGAACTAGGATTAGAATTTACTGTTTTATTCCAACATCTGTTCACACTGATCCGCTGTTTGCTTAGGTGGAATTATCTAAACTGGAGAAAAGATTTTGTCATTTGCTATAAATAAAAGTTGAACATTATTTAAATTAAAAAAAACTTGACCCACATATTTACATAATTTAAAAGTACATTCTTTGTAAGTTATTAAAATAGGAACAATAATGATTATTACAAGAGATGAAAAGTGTTTTTAATGGAAATTTTATTATGTAAATGAGAAATCAGAAAAATATAATTTCCAATGAATAAAACTTTGAGGTTACTTAGCAAGACTGCTTTAGTTTTCTTGGTTTTAGTAAGATTTGATGTTTTTTTTATAATGTTGCTGTACTTGCTATTTAATTTCTAGATTTGGAAGTTAAAGCCATTTTATTTAAAGACATTTATTCTGGGTTCATCTGTTCATTGTCTGTAGCAGTTAGCTATCACTGTATAACAAAGTATTCTAAAACCTAGTGATGTAAAACAGCCATTTTATAATACACAGTTCTGTAGGTTGGCAATTGGGGCTGAATTCAGCTATGGATTTCTTTCGGTCTCAGATGGTTTCATTCAAATATCAGCAATCAGCAGCCCATTTGGATGAGAAAAGGCATATCTGTATTGGCCTTAGTTCCACATGGCCTCTTATCCTCCGGCAGCTGGACAGAAGTGGTTCACATGGCTTTGTCAGAGGAGAAAGGGAAAAAAGGGAGAGTGGAAGAGGAACAGAGAGAGAAAGCATGCAAGGCTTGTGGAGTTTTAGACTCAGAATTGGCACACCTTCATTCTACCACCTTCTTATAGCCAAAGCAAGTAATAATATCAAACCAGATTCAGAGAGTGGAAAATAGACTCCACCTCTTGTTGGAAAGAGCATCATAGCTACAATGCAAAGGAAGGGAAGAAAGCCTATGTCCACTTTTGCAATTTACCTCATTACCTATTTGCTTATATTTGATTTTCAGCAGATTATTGTTTGATTTTGATGACATTGATGCAGGTATTTCAAATCCCTTCAAGGCATTAGCTGGTATAGCTAAAATAATTGAATTTTACATAAGAGCTCGTTCAGACTTTTAGAATATAATATAGAATGAAATTGTTAATTTAAATAACAAAAGCTCAGAGAGCACACTGACAATCTCTCTACATAAATTCATCATAATTACTCATGGTTGCAATTCACATGGATCTGGAAAATATCCCTCAGGAGATCACTTTTCATGTGTGTGTCACAAATAGGCATTCCGGTACCTATTTGTCTGCTCTCTCATTTATTGCCTTAAAATCTCTCAACTGCAAATTTGGAGATATTTATATGTAGACAGAAAAAGTACATGCCTGTATTTATTTTTGTGTATATTGGGTTAAATAGGGCATATGGCATGCATCTTTAATGTTTCATTTTTATTCTTAATATTTTTCAAACACTTCTCATGGGCAACATATGAAAAATTTCGAAATATAAAATTTAAAGAGGTCAGTATTAAAATGGAACCATTTAAGATAAAACAAAATAAAGTTGCACAAGTCTACAAAATGTGGAACCATCATATTTGAAATATGGAGAGTTTCATGATTTTAAAATTTCATATTCTTGAAATTAGTATTTTTTCATGCTTTCCAAAAAAAATGAGTAAAAAAATAGTAATATCTGCTTTGAGTCTAAAATACAGGTTAAAGAATTATCATTAAATTATCTGACCCAAAATTATTGAAACTATTATGCAAAGTTCTAATTATGTCCACTTTTAACAGCAGTTTGATTTAATGAAAACTTTTAATATCAACTATTGTGTCAATTAAAATATAATTTATTTATTCTCTGAAGCACAAAATAGCTCATCCAACTGATTATCCTTTGTCTCAAGTACTGCAGCCTTCAAATATCTTCTGCCAACTACTTCAATAAATTTTCACAGCTACCAGCCTATTATGTCAATATTGCTTCAGAGAATCCATTTCCATACTTTTAACACATACTCTTCAACATATGTTGTTGATTAACTCAACCCATTGCTCAGAAATTTTCAATGACTCCCTATTACTTCTGGGGGAAAAAACAAACCAAAAGCAAACAGAAATGTTTTAGCTTTGTTTCAAATTTTGTCAGAAAAAAAAAAACCTTTATTACAGAGATCAATACAAATACCCTATTATTATGCTAATGGAGTTATTTACTTAAAGGAATGCCCTTAAATGAGTCCTGGTAAGTCAAGAAGAGGAGGATAACCAATTTCCATTACAATGCCAGCCGAACTAAATATTCATGAGGGTTCACTTTGAGAGAGCATTTCCATCAATAATGTTAAAGATGACACCTAAATTATTAGAAAACTACTCAACATGTAGGAGAGTGCAAGGCTGAGCCGTGAGATAGGCAAGCCTTCTGAAAACTCATAGTGGTTTGAAGTAGAAAGTCAACAAGCTTTTCCAACTCAGCCTCTGGTGGATCATACCCTTTTCGAACCTTAAAAATAAAACAGGCAATTAATTTGCAAGCAAAAACAGGTTTATTCAGAAATAGCAGAGAACTGCAGTCCAGACAAGTGAGCTATTGCAAAACCATAGGCATGGCCAGAGAACAGAGGAGAGGAAGGCTGTCTGATAGAGGAAAAGGCCAAGTTAGGAGGGCTGCTCTAAGCAAAAGGTATATTGGAGTAAACTTGGAGTTTCACGTGTTGTGGCTTCATTAGCTGATTTGGGACAGTCTCTTATTGGCTGGGCCATTGCTTGGAAGGGGCAGAAGTCTTCCTGCGGGGTTGTAAGATAGCTAAAACAGTATTGACCTGCAAATCTTCTGTTTCTTCTGGTGGGATCTGAGATTTGTAAGGAGTGGTGGGCATGAGAGTTCCCCATCATGGCCTCCCAACTCCACGTTAGTATGATTACCCTGTCTCAATTTTTATACCTTACATTTCTTAAAACAAAGCTCTGGATTTGGGACACATCCTTAGGACCATAGATCTTTAGTGAAGGTCAAATACACAAATAAATTGATTTAAAAATATTTCCAAGCATAACATTTTCATTATGTAGAGGAGAAAGGCAAAATAAGTCATGGAGGCAAAGTAGTGGCGGGAGTTATTCTGCTGAGACTTTATGTGCCTGCGAATGTTATCAGGAGACAAAGTCATTTGAATTAATATTATCAATCCTCTCTCATGATCTGAGAGAATTAGATAAATACGAATCTGTAACTTTGGGGGAAAATCCCGGGGCAAAAAACCTTTGAAACTGAAATCAGCCAAAGGGAGAAATTAAGTGGGAGAAACCTGTTTATAGCTTACATGCAGTCGTCCATTTCTGCTCTCCTGCGTTTCTCCCGACCTGGCTGCAGAAAAAAGGGACCCCACCCAACATCTCTGGTCCAGATAAGCCCTAGCTCGCCCCTGTAATTACTTATTGATATGGAGATGGACTACTTCTCTCCACCCCTTGGAAACACCTATTGATATGGAGATGCACTAAGGCCAGGTGAGAGATTCTGGAAATACTGCAATTTTATCCACACCACCTTGGCAGTGAGGGGACAAACTCAGTTCATTTCTTAAAAATAGAAAGGCATCTGAGAAAACAATGCTTATATCAAAACACACTTTAGGCTAAAGTATGAAATAGAGCAAATGGATAAAATACCAAAAAAAAAGAACAAAAATATTTGTTCAGGGTCTGTGGACTGGAAACTGTTGGGGATGAAAAATTTTCTGCTACCCTTCAAATTCTTCTGGCTGATCTAAGAATTAAACAGACATGAGACAGATTAATAGGAGAAAATCAAAATTATGTACATATAAGAAATCCATAAAAACATGAGAGATTATAAAGATAGGAAAAATGAGGTATATATTGTATGTCATCCTGAACTAAGTCAAAGGGGATAGGGTTCTGGGACTTCAAAGAGAGAAGAAGCAATTCACAGGAAGATGATAAGGAGTAAATGTTTGATAACAAATGGTGTTGATGGACCATACAGAAGCAATGGGACGGAGAGGAATTTTAACAAACAGACTTGGCTAAATCCCTTCTTGTCTACCACCCCTAGTTCATATTATATTGTAGGTATGTGTGGTGATACTTCCCCTCCTGGGGCAAGTCTTCCATCTAAATTGTTTCAGGCAATTACTAGGGACCTTGGACTTTCTTCCTGAGTCATTTGGGCCTTGATTGTCTTCAGCTAGAAATAATTCCATGCCAGTGTCACATCGTGATGCAGTTAGTTCTGAATCCCTACGAAACCAAGAAAAGAGAGAGACATGTTCCTACAATTCATTAAGATTAAATATTGCAAAGCTGTAAATTGTATCCAAATTAATTCATGTTAATGAATTCCAATAAATAGGGATTTTTTTTTTGTTATGTGAGGTTTTTTAGAATGGGAAATAGAATATTTCAATTACAAAATGATGGGAAAATTATATTACTTTCTATTAGTAAAGGTGAAGAGACAATGGAAATCTCTTATTCAGCTGTTCCTTCTTGCAATTCAGTTTGGTAACTGGTATCATTAGGTTCAAATCATGCCTATCCTTAAAGATAGCAAAAGGATCACCCTAAGCATGCCTTTGAAAAGCAATCTAACCTATACATAGCCATACTTCCTTTATCTGGCTGGTATACCCAAGGAGCAGGGGGTAGGGGTCTGAGGCTTCAAAGGAAAAGGAAAGTAATTTACCAGAACATTTTGAAAAGAGTAAATGTTTGGTAAACAAAATACTTGATGGCCACACAGAAACAGTGGGGCACAGAGAGAAATTTTAACAGACTTTGTCACATTCCTTCCTGTCCATTACCCCTCGTTTATACATTATAACATAGCTTCTATAGTGATAGCTTTACTGGAATAGTTCCTCCACCTGAATTCTTCTCATGCAGTTGTGGGGGAAAGAGATCAGGGGAGGTCAAAAAATCTTCCTGAGTCTTTTAGGCCTTGACAGTTTTCAGCTCTAAATAATCTGCGAGATACAATGGCACATCCTGGGGCAGCCAGCCCTTGGTCTGCACACAGGTTAACAGGGTAAATGTGACTAAATAAGACACTTGCTTTAGGAAAAAAATCTGACTGTTGGCATTTGTTTCAGGCATTGATTTAGCTACTGAACATTGCTATCAGGCCCCTGATTATTTCCATTTTTCTCCTTTGCTATTTTTAGATTGTTAGTTTTTATCCTTCTGATTGTCTCATCACAGTAACAAGATGGCTACAGAAGATCAGCCATTATTACAACTGCATTTAAGGCAGAAGAAAGAGACTAAGGAACAATACCAGCCCTGTCTGGTATTCTCAAAGAGAAAGCAAAAGTTTTCCCAGAACCATTTTCTTAGAAGAATTGACTTTATAACTCATTGACCAGTAATGGATCATGTGGTCACCTCCAGAGTCAAAGCTGTATGATAAAGGGAGAAACTTGAGCACCATAAATGACTTAGACCAGTGGTTCTTAAATTTGGCCACACACTTATGCCAATGGTTGTCAACTAGCATTTTAAAATGTGAAGAATATGTATCTGTCTTGTGGTTAGGTAAGAAATAGGAAACAGTCATTGACAAAATCCTAAACCCCTTATGGGTTCCAGAGAAAAAATAATCTTCCTTTTTCACCATATCCTAGCCCTTTCTTATCAGTTACCAGCAAGGCATTTAATTACCTAACCAGAGTACTTTCTTTAAAAAGAAAAAAAAAAGTGAAGGAGAATATTTATTTCAATTCTCATCATGCTGGTCTAGGAAAATGAAAAAATATTTTTTATAGGAAAAAACTGTGAAGGCATTTGAAATGGATCAAAATGATTATGTTTTCTTTTATGGAAAATTCAGTGTTGTCTAGGACCACTCTTCCAGGAATCCGATTCTCTGGATCTCTATGTCTTTCATGATCTTTGAGCTATTTTACAACTTTGTGAATTGTAAATAACTAATATGAATGTAAACAATTCTTGTCCATAGACACGAATTTTGTTTGGTGGAATTATAACAACACTGCTCTTTCTCCTACTGTGCAATACATCAATTTTCCAGCTATTTCTAAGTTCATCTTAGCATTCCTTATCTATTAATATATGTGTGGTACTTTGAATTCTTCTTTGAACCAATTATAACATTTTAACTGAGTTAAATAAAATCTTTGACATGTGTTGATTTTATAGTTGTATTAGAATTACAATTATACTCTATTTCTTTAACAGTTGAAAGATACAGAGGTTAATAGTAAAATAAAGATTTTGACTTGATCTGTGTCTGAATTAGTCTCACCAGGGGTCTGCTGTATTATCACAAATAAAATCAATAATTGATTCCACTGAGTTAAGAGTAGGAGACATTTATTGATAGTTTGAAATCTGGGATTTAAACAAGAAACAATAACAAAACCTGCAGGCAAAAAAGTAGCCACAGAAGAATAACAAATTTATAAGAAATTAATTTATATTTTGTTATAGTCCCCAATTAAGATGAATATCATCTTCTTTCTTTCTTTCACTGTCTTTCTTTGCTAGGTTGAGGACACAATGATAATATGATATTTATGAATTCTCAAAGGGACACAAATTTGTTTTTTGTTTTTTTTTTTAAGAATCAGCATATGATTTTAATAAAAAATGATAAAAGAAAATAGTTGAAAGTCTTTCCTTTAGTTTTTGCTGAATTTAGAAGAAAAATCTTCTAGGATTTTAAATTTTATCCAAGACAAGTGTTTAGGTCTTCTGTAAGCAATTAATAAATGTGTCTTTACTGCCAGAATGAACAATTAACCTGTTTTTATACTTTATTCGATTTTATCAAGTATTTGATAAATGGAAAAAAAACAAAAAACTAATGCTTTCTTTCATGCTAAATTGTTAGTAACTAAAGGTGTTGTCCCTTCAGGAAAGTTTTTAATGATTAACAGTGTGATTTCAAGTACCCTAGCAATTCTGTGTCAAGCTATGTTTTTTGGAAAGGGGGGCAACATAAACACTTCATTAACCTCCAAATTACATCAGACAGACTACGTTTTATTCTGTGCAGTACATTATCTCTGGTCTGTGTATTCAGAATAATCTCTGGTTTGTACTCAGCCTGAAATACTGTCTTTGGACTACCAGGTAAATCTAAATAATCTAATTTTACAACAGTAACATTCAACTGGGGTCTAGTAATATGCTTAAGCTTTGGACAAAATTAGTCAAATACCAAACATTATTGACCCTTCTGACTTTAGCCTGTTAGCAGGAAATTTAATCTATATCAATATTCCTAAAGATTTGGTGAAGTGTAAAACATCCTCTTCATAGGGACTATGAATTTTTCCTACTTATAAAAACAGGGAGTGATGGAATTTTTCAATTTTAACAAAAGGAGTAGCCATTATAGAACAATAACTGCAAAGAAAAGGTAGGTTTCCATCTAGAATGCTTATAACCTGCAGACTAAGTATGGGACCACTGAGCCAAGGATCCATTTCGCTTTTAGTGAAATATGAGCCAGGTCCATTGCATGCTGGGAGCATCACTGTTGGAGGTAGCTCTGTGGCAAATGGGTCTCTCCATTCACCCAAGCAGATCTAACAGCCATTTTCCTGAACAGCTGGAGTTACTTTACTGGCCTGAGTGAGGTTTTTAAGAACAAAAACAAAACAAAAAAATCCCTGATAATAGTTCTGCTTATCCACCTTGCCAAAAGTACAACTGGCAAATCTATGTTTAATGAGATGAAGGTAGATAGAAATGTAGTGTAGAACCATGTTTGGCAACATCTCAAGAGAAAGGTGTAATTTATATTGGAGCAGCCATTTCTGCATAGTTGTGTTGAAATCCTAGGACTGGTGTATCTCAGGAAATTAATGAGAAGATGCACAGATAAAATCAAGTGGCTGGAGTTCTATCTCTTAGGGAATCTCCCTCATTTCTTTTCCAATTTTTTAAAAAAATCAGTGTTTTATACAATATTTGTTCAAAGTGTTCCACTGCTAAAAAACTGTATAAGAACATTACTCTAACACAGTGATTCTCAATGGGGGCTCTTTCTTCCACCAGGAGACATTTGATAATGTCTATAGATATTTTTCATCGCCAGAACTTGGGTGTGCTGTGGGCATCTGGGTGGTAGAAGTCAGGGATCCTATGAAACATCCTGTGTGT
This sequence comes from Phataginus tricuspis, assembly GCA_029783875.1. NCBI lineage: Eukaryota > Metazoa > Chordata > Mammalia > Pholidota > Manidae > Phataginus > Phataginus tricuspis. The sequence goes on along the minus strand of JAQQAC010020896.1, from coordinate 44,216,212 downwards.
ACAGGACAGAACAGCTCCTCATAACTAAGAATTATCTGACCAAAAATGTCAAGGTGCTGTCGAAGAGAAACCTGGCTCTAAAACAGAGCTGTGGTTTCCATAACAGCTTTAAATACTCCTCAGCTGGAAAATACTGACTTTACAATACTGTATTATTTTTCTTAAAGAACCCAAAGATTTTGTCTTTTCTCTTTGAGAAATAATCTGGTGTAGCAGAGAGAGAAGATATGGAATTAGACCTGGGTTACAATTTTGATTCTTTCATTTCTTATTTCTATAGTCTTGAGATGTTCTCTGATCTTTCTCAGGTTCTTCCTTTGGAAAATGGAGATGATAAAACCAACTCATTGGACTACTGTCGGCAAAAAATATAAAGTGTATTTGTTTAGTTGTTTGTTTATATAAATAAGAGAACATACAAATTCCCACTCATTGACAGTTGCATAAAAGTAAAACTCTTCGATGACTCCCCCGGCGGTAATGGAAATTTAAATATTCAGGTAGTATTGATTGGCTCTGATCAAGACTGGATTAATGTTCGTTTTAGCTTCACTAAACTTTAGACAGGCTTCTTCATAACTCTAGGTCCTTACTTCCCTTTAATTAGAGCATTTTCTTTAAGAAAAACCTTGTAATTGCCAATTCTTTTCTGCCCTTTTGAAATGTATATAAATCTCCCAGCCTCTTGCCAGTTTTACAACCCAGAAATGTCTTTCTCAAGGACATGATAGTGTCCCTTTAAAGTGTAATCATTAGGAAAGATAGAGTCCCTCTGTCCCACTTTCTGTAGGAGGGTAGGAACCTAACTTCAGTGGGCATCAATTAGCAAATACAAATAGCCTAATCACAAAGAAAAACATTTGCAAATTTAGGAAAAACTCAATGCATTCAGCCCAACCTATTGATCAACCTCCCCACTAATGTCCTCCAGTACTTTTCCTACTATCCCACGCCAGAACTTAAAGCCCTTTGCCTTATATTTCCAAAGAGTTGAGTTCAGTTTCTCTTCCCTATTGCAATAGTCTTGAATAGAGTCTTCTTTGCATGTTTAACTTAGTCCAATGAAATTTTTCCTTAATAGCTCCCAGCCTCTGCCCATTCTCCACTTTAAACCACTTGGCTAAAGGTGAGCTAAAACTATAATCTACAGGGGCTTGGAAAGGACCTAGAGTGGAAGGCTTCTCTGGGCAAGAACCAGCAGACAGCCTTATCTAGGGAAGCTGGGAAATGGAGGGTCACCCCATTTCATCAGTATAATCAGATCCAATCTTCTTAGAGTATGTAGTATTAGGAGTGACAGTCCTGAAATTATTAACCCTATCCTGGAAATGTCCACCATCTTAGGGCCCAATATTGCCCTATAGACAGAGCAGATAATTTCAAGTGTATCTGGATCTCTCAGCTGGACCTAGAACTATTTCTAGGAGTTATAACCAAGTTACTTCATTTCTCTTGAAGTAATAGGACTCTGCATATCACATTTTACTTAGCTACTTCAGTAAAAATATTATAATTTTAACAGGAACACTAAAAGTTCCAGGATAGATTAACAGTTTTAACTAAGAATCTGAATTTGGCCATAGGTAAAACTGCAGGCTACCTATTTATATACACTAAGATTTTTGCAACACAGTCATGTCCATTGGTCTAAGTATTGTCTGTGGTGCTTTCTCATTAAAAAGACAGAGGTGAGTAGTGATAAAGATGCTATAGCCTGAAAGTGTACTCTTTGTCTCTATAGAAAAAACTTACCAATTCCTCTATGAAGAGGCAGAAGCCTTTAGAGATTCTGTAATTTAACGAGGGTTACAGAGTGGACTAATAATAAAACTCTGGCCTGTAATGACCACCTTTCATGCTTTTAAGCTACTTATAAACTTGTCCCTATTATTATAAAAAAATAGAAGAGTTCAGGTCTCTTAGGAAGCCAAATAAATGACACCTCTTTGGCTTCCAGGACTTTGAGCTAGGTGAGAAACAAAACTAGGAGCCGTAATGGAAGCTCTTTCAGAGTTAATGATCCAGTGGGAGGGTGTGGCTTAGTGTTGAGTCCTTGGACCTGTGAGCTGAATTCCATGATTAAGCAGATTTATCTCCTGGGCCAGGTCAGCACTCCTACCCCCACCGGCAAGAGCAGCGGCAATGCCTGGAGGTGGGAGGATGTGAGCCAAACTCATTGACTTCTTCTTCCTGTATTTCCAGAGAGGGCGTGAGGGGAGCCCTAGAGAGGGGAGGAAGTGTGTCCTGCGTGAACCTCCTCTAGGAAACCGGGAGGAGGGAACGGGTTCCCTCAAACTGAGAGTTAGAGCATAAATCTTTTATAATGAAAGTGGGTGTAAGGATTAGAGATGGTGTATAGTTTATATCTTGCTTATTTTCATTTTGAAGGTCCGACTGTTCAAAATAAAATTTACTTCAGTAAAAAAAACTTTAAAATATTCAAATCAATGGTATATACTAAGGTTTTTCTAGAGGCTTTGTAAAGATGAAACATTGAGAACAGAAATATTTAGTCATATTTACATTTGTATAATCTTAAGTGAGTAACAAAATTTAGACAGTTTTGAAGTTCCTTTCTGTTGTTGTGCTGTTGCCTAGATTTCTTTTCTTTTTTCTTCTCCCTTTTTTAGTCCTCACAGCTCATTCACCCTGAATGTTTTAATATTGTCAAGTGACATATATGGAGTAGATATACAACTAAGGATAGTATTACTGTATATAAAATATTGTAGCCTTATGAATTGTCAAATCATCCCCTTAATTTTTTTTCAGTTTTAGGAATGTCTGATCTTTTTCCTTATTTTGTTCAGTAACATTGCTGAAAAATTTTTAAAATATGTAACTACATTCTGAATATTACAGCTTGACCTGAACATTAGCTAACACCTTTGTATGACAGCATACCGACATAAACTGATAAATTTCCCCAGGATGAAATGTATTCTTTTTTATATGTAATATCTGGTGAGCTGTGCTTCAGCTTGAGTTCTAGTCTTTTGCCCACATCCTCACTTAACAAGAACACAACTCAATGTTTTTGCAGAATTGATAGGTTCTCAGTTCCCAGTAGATCCAATAGCTTAGTAAAAATGGTTTTGCTTCATAATACTACTTATGGAAAATATACATGATGGATGATTTTTGTTATTTGAAGAAGAGTGATTTCTGCTTTTGCATAAGATAAACATCTCATCCAAGATTATGAAAAACAGCACACACCCAAAAACAAAACTGAATAGTAATGCTACTTCGAGTTCATGTTGGTTGCATACTTTTCTGTGGTAAATGAACTAGGAAGATACATAGAATCTAGTATCTTTGTATCAGTGTTGTAAGGAAATTCATAGACGTAATTTGGTTTCCTCCTAACTGAATGTTTTACTTGGGTTCATGGTGTAAGTTGGATGAAAGAGATTTCTAGAGAATATTTTATTTTTTATTTTTTATTTTACTCTCTGGCATATTAAAAAAAACAAGCAATTTGCAAACTTGACAATATCAATGCTTTGTTGGAATGTTGAATCTAGAAAACTTAGAATATATTATTCTCAGAATAATCACAGGGGAAGAACTGTTCTGTGGATATGAGTAACATAAAAAATCAATTGAACCATCCATCTTAATTTCAACAACTAATTCCCAAATTGAAGCAATTACTATTGTTATTATTTATTATTATTATTACATTAGACAAGAAGAGATCCCTGGCATAAGGTAAGAAAAAATTTCAAACCTGTAAGGTTTCAGTAAATTAGTTATAGCTCGATTTCTGGCTCACTATCTCTAAGTAGTGAGAACACAAATTATTCTTAAAGAAATCACTAATTCAGGATAGCTTGCTACTAAAGACCCTGTTGACACTGAGTGCTTCTTACAAACTTTGAATTTTAAAAGTTCCCTATACATGTACTGAGGAACTTCCCATCACATTTATATTGGCTGAACTTATTCTTATTGTGCTGTTCTTGGTTGGTATGGCTGAGAGAATGCTTCCTTTGGCAAACTGTCACCCCAGTTAGTCTGAAGAGGAACCTCGACTGGTAACATAGCTGACATTCTGATCTGATCCCACCAGGCAAAGACAGACAAGCTGTCAGTCTCCCTGTAAAGCGGCTGCTATGCAGAACAATCCTGTCTGGTGGGAAAAAGCTAGATTTCCCTGGAGAGAGACTGCTGCATGTGGGTTTATATTTATTGCAGATTCACTTGACTTGGTAGATGGATTTGGATGGAGATTCTTATTATTAGTCAGCCTGATGTTTCTTTAATGTTCCTCGGTGGTATTCCCCCATAGCTATGTCTTGGCTCTGCAAACACAAAATCTCAGTTTAATGATTGGTATCCTCCCTGGAGATTTTTTATTCTCCTCCCTCCTTTGCTCATGGAAATCTCCATAACCTTGTGGAGCAGACCAAGTCAGCACTTAGTGTATGTATGCTTTCAAGAGTTTCAGATAGTTTACAATAATCTTGTCAATTGGAGGCAAAAGAATATTTGAATATTCAAAAGAATATGTGTATCTCAGTTGTTTAATTTCATAAGCAGATCACTTTGGTAGAAATTCCAAATAATGTATCACTTTGAACAGCCAGTTGTGTCTTCTCTGTGTCCTGCTGGTAGTCCAATTATCCTGTCATATTTTTGGCCCAGTTTTTGGCCCAGTTTGTGCTGTCAGGATTAGCTAGGATGATGGCTAAGTCAGCTCTGTACAATCATTTAGACATATAGATTGATTTGCAGACACAGATGTATAGACACATATAGATTGATCAACACATGACTTAAGGTTCATATGGTAACCATTGCTGTCTCATGGTTAGACAGGTGGACAGATCAAGGACCAGTCTCAGAAATTTCCTCTTAAAGAACTGAGGCAGAAGTGCACATCATTTTGGTTTATGTCTTATTGACAAGACCTTAGTCACCTGGCTACCTACAAAGGGAGTTAGGAAATTCAGCCTTTATCTCTCAGACATATTCCAGCCTCAACTCCATGCTGTGTACTAAAGGGAAGGATATTTTGCTAGACATCCAACAGCTTCTTCCACATGGTGTTCATCTCTCTGGACTCCTTTATGAGGGACCATGGGAACTACTAAGTTCCTCTTCTATGTCCTCCAAGAAACATGGTGAACTATTTTCCCCGGGCCCACTGTAGTCCTTTATTTAGCCCTATGCAGAGGTCTGCTTCTTCATGCCTCCCATTTTTAGGAATCTCGAGCAAAGTAATAGGTTCCACAATCTATCTTCGTATATGGCCCTAAATTTCTGGGCACACTTGTCAAGTTCTCCCAACACACTACTACTCTCTTCTGTTTAACCCCCAAGACTCCCCCCAAAAGCAACTTCGATGCGGTCCTGTAAATCTCCACTCAGTTACCTGTCTGTCAGGTATGGAGAGTATGTCTTCTCATTTTGCAAGTACCTACCTTCTTTATAAATAAGTCTCTCAGAAATCACTCTCATTTGACTTGGTGGTGATTTGGGTGGGTGAGAGGAGGGGTTCTCTTAAGAAGATCATATTTCCTACAACTCTATCAAGTCCTCTCTTTCTGCTTTTCAGTATTTTTGGAGAAACTAAGCAAGGGTTGACTAGAGTGATGGTTGGGCTTACAAAATCCACTGAGCAACTTATTAATAGGCTCTGAAGGGAGACAGTAGAATTTCCCCTTGTTCCTCAGCTTTGGGCACTAGTTGCCGGTCTTGGGGTAAGAATGGTCATACTCAAAATATTTTCTTTTAGATTTTGTCTATACTCGTGCATTATTCTATAGAGTTGTCTTCTTAGCACAGATCTAACTTTTAGTCAGCAATTGCAATAATGCAATAATTGAACAACATTCCATGGTATTCTTCCTAAATGATTTTAAAAAATCTTATCAATATCATAGTCTTTGTAAGAAGTTTTGAAATTACAGAGAAAGGTCTATTTTATAATTACTCTTTATAATTACTGCTACTGTTGTGTGAGCAGTGGCCACACCAAAAGAACAGTTTCATTTTGGCTCAAACTCTATTGGTGACAAATTAAAAATTTTAATTAAATGGAAAATGTTAAGTGTAGAACAAACATTACGAAGAAACTGAAGTTCAGGGTAGAAGAAAAGCAAATAAGACAGCTTTTCTAAGTTCATGGCTCTAGACTAGAAAAAATATATCCCACAATACTAGAATCCCTTACAGTCATGGAAAATTTAAGAAAGCTTAGAGAAGAAAAGAGTATAAATACTGTGATAGGCAAAATGTGGGATAAAGATGTACTACGAAAATACTTGAAAAATTAACCCTATATTGAATTCTTATTGAAACTCCAAAATACATGACTGATTTTATTGAATTCTGCATTATATATAATTCTTACATCTTGAACTTTAAAAATTTTTAAATATAATTCCAAAAGTTACATTAAAAGTGCACAGCTTAATGAATTCAAGTAAGGCAACACTTGAGTAACCATTACATGTCAGTAGATAGAACCTTATCAAAGATCTAAGAAGCCCTCACTACCAATCATAAGCTCCTCTCTCCCCTTAAGGATAACCAGCATTCTGACTTCTGTGGAAATCACTTTAATTTCCTTTATAGTTTTATCGCCCAAATGTGCACGTCTAATCGCTGTAACTTTTTTAAATGGTTTTTTGAGGTATAACTGATGTATAATAAATAACATGCACCTAAAGTGTGCAACTGGATGTGATTTCACATGTGGTTACAACCATGAAAGTATATGTTCGACATAATGAACATCTTCAGCCCCCAAATTTACTTTGTGACCCTTGTGATATGCCCCCTTCCATGCCCTTTCTTACCACCCTGTCTCCTGGCGCAGATTTGGTTTTACATATTGGTCTCTAAATTTCAGATCTGACTTAATATCATTTCATAGTAGCCACATAAATGAATCTTAACATCTATTGTTCCACATATCTTTTAAGTTCCCAAAAGTACTGGTTAAATGGAATAAATTGGTTGTTAAGAGTTTATGCCCAAGACCAGGTCCTCCAAGTTGTCCTAAGGCTAAGAAAGAACGACTTTCCTATGTGGTACTGAATTCTGTTATGTAGTCATAGTCCAGATACTGCTGGGAACCATTTCAAAGAATAAACCCCAGACATATGCTTTTAAATAGGTAGGTTTTTATATATGCACTATAATATATAATATGATCTATTTGTATATATCCTAGATTCTAGAATACAAACCTGGCTCATCTTGATCCCCTAGGAAGAGACAATCACACACAATCCCAGCCCATACTAGCATCTATAATTTCTAAAATTCTAATTATTTTTACATGCATCTCACTGCTCCTTATGAAATTATTATATAAATATCACTTAAGTTATGGGTATAAAATCATTATTTCCATGACTTTCATCTAATTTACAGATACCCTGTGTTTCTTTCCCATTATTTTGTGAGTCTCCACTTACCATATATCACATTATATTTTTATAATGTGGAGTCTATTTATATATTTTCTATTATCATGTTTTCTTCTAATCCACACCATCTGTGAAATTTTTATTTTATAATAGATTTTAATATCCTAAATGTTTTTAACTTTATACTACCACAATAAATGAGAAAGTGCCTTTTAAGAGATGAATATGACAATGTTTATATTGTGTGTATATTTCACCTTATAAATATGATTACATTCTATATTTTAAATTAAAAAGCATATTAGGTCCCTTTTCTCTATACTTTGATTCTTTCTAATCTATCTTCTCATGGATTTGTTATTTCCATAATCAATAAATATATAATTTTACATTCTCTTTTTGAACTTAACAAACATAACTATTTTCATGAAATAGCATTATTAATATTTAGTTTTTTATATTTTTGATTGTAATGTTCTCATTATCACTTTCGGTCTTGTGAATTTCTACTCATTCCTCAAACTCAATTTACACATAATTTCTTTCATACACAATTTTTCTGAACCACAGCCCCAGCCTGTTCTTCAGCAGAGTTTGGCCTACCCTTTCTGCACTTCTATAACCTTGTGTGTACCTACTGTTGTGGACTGAATGTTTGTGTTCCCCTCATAATGTGGATGTTGAAGCCCTAGCCCTCACTGCTGTGGTCTTTCAGAGGTAGGGCATTTGGGAGGCAGTTAAGTTTTGGTGAGGTCAGGAGGGTAGGGCACTCGTGCTGGGACCAGTAGTCTCGCAAGAACAGGAGGAGCATGATCTCTATGTGCGTGCAGAGGAAAGGCCATGTGAGCACGCAGCGAGGAGGCAGCAGTCTGCAAATGAGAAAGCAGGTTCTCACCAGAGACCACATCTATTGGCACCTTGTTCTTGGACTTCCCAGTCTCCAAAACTGTGAGAAAGAAATATTTTTGTGCTTAAGCCGCCCAGTCAATGGTGTTTTTTTATAGTGGCCTGAGCTAAGACCTCTACCTTTATTTCCTCAAGCATCATGCTGAACTATAATTGTATAATTGGCTTCATTTGTGCATTCTCCTTCAGCCTATAAACTCCTGTGGAGTAAAGGGTGTATTTAATCGTTCTTTGCATTACTAATTTGGGCAACATGCTCACCAGCACAAAAATTTCATTCAGTAAAAAATAGTTCACATTATAAACACTGTAGCTATATTTCATCTGTCTTGAAATCAGTGGTGCCACTTCTTATCTGTATGACCTTGAACATATTACTTCCCTGTGTCTCAGTCTTCATATTTGTAAAAGGACAATAATAGTGAATGTTGTAATAACAACAATATTAGTAATAATGAATGCCTCATAGGTTGTATTAAAGATTAAGTGTATTAATTAGTGCAAAGTGCAAGGAACAGTGTCTAGAGCACAGTATGCACTCAATTCATATCAACTATTATTATTGCTGTTATTGTTATTTTGCAATTATATGTTGAAAGAATGCTACACTATATTCAAACCTTAAGAGGTGTACAATGTCCTTGGAATTAAAATAAAAAACATCCAATTCTATAACTATAGGCTAAAATAGAATCATAACTATAGACTTGGAAGAAACATTACAAAGTTCCTTATTCAATCCGTGTCTTTGAACTTTTTTATAAAATAAGCAAAGTATAATCTAAAGAAAATGACCAAGATCACATGATCAGTTTATAGGAGAAGAATCTTACTTTACATCTTTCATTAAAAATCTGGGCATTTAGATTAATTACAAACCCATTATTTTCCCATATCTACTGGTGGTAACAAATTAAGTAGATAATTATTTCACTTTTCTATTCTCTATACATATGAAATACTTCTGTACGGATAGAAAAATGTTCCTTTGACTATGGGGAAGCCTTGGATCTGGTGAAGAAGATTTTGAAGCAGGTGTTGAAAGGCCTGGCTGACTTCTTTTAGCCACCTATGAAAAGCATAGGAAGATAGATGATGGAAAGAATTATATAATTTTCAGGCAGAATATAAAGGAACTGTAGAGATCCCAGGAAAGTTTCTCTAACCAGTGAGTTTCTCAAAGCAAAAACTGCCTCAGAACAAAGATACAGTCCAGGACAGTGCCAGTAAAATGTGGCCAGAAGATCAGGATCAGATCTGGTGAGTGAGCCTGTGAGACTAGCAGAGCCACATCGACCCTCTCAGCTAAACCAGAGGGCTTCTCAGACCCTTACGGAGGTTGTCTTACAGTGCCCTGACTCACAGCTCATAGAGAGAAGAATCTGTCTCAGGGATTTTTTGTGTTTGCTTTGTCTAATGGAGTAGGTCATAAGTTCGTGTATAGTAAACCTACAGAGGTTTTAAAGGGATTATATGAGCCTGGATTAAACTGGCAGTGAAAATTCAAAATGATAGGCGACTGCTAAGAATCTTACTCAGCTGCCAACACAATATAGTGAGTGGAGTCAAGAGCCAGTGAGAAAGAGTCTTACTGAACAAAATAGGCCCTAATATCCAAACATTGCCTGCTCCCAGAGCAAGAACACCTGGTGACAGATGCCCAGTTGGATTTCACAATTGATGTTAACTAGTGATTCACTGTTCTGTGCCTTTCATTTCCTCTTATTTGAACAGGAGTGTCTACTGTGGTAATCGTGTCCCCGTCTTCTCACTGTGTGCTGTATCTATTGGCAGATGGGTGGAGTAATGTGTATGTTTAGTGTCCAGTTCTTCAGAAGAGCACCTTATTGGTGGAATGACACCCAAGGACATGAACCACAGGAATCTGGACCTGATATGCATACATAATCCTAAGTGTTGAGTCTGATATTGTATTGGAATCAGACAGTGGAGGCAATATTATGTTATATGGAGGAGTATGTTATAGGTTTTATTGTGTCCCTCAAACAGTATGTTGAAGTATGAACTTGGAAATAGGGTTGTTGCAGATATAATTAGTTAAGATAAGGTCACAGTGGAGTAGGGTGTATGACTGGTATGCTTTTTAAGAAAAGAAGAGACACACAGGGAATAGATGGCCATGTGATGGTGGAGGCAGAGACTGGAGTGAAGCATCTACAAGCCAAGGAACACCAAGGATTTCTAGCAAACCCCAGCAGTTAGAGGAGGCAGTAAAGGATAACTGCTCTACAGATTTCAGAGGGAACATGGACCTGCTGACTCCTTGACTTCTTGCCTCGAGAACCACTGGGGAGCAATACAGTTCTGGTGTTTTAAGCCACACAGTTTGTGGTACTTTCTAATGGCAAGCCTGATACAAGATGTGTGTATTTTTGCCTGTGGAAAGGTTATAAATAATTTGTGGACAGAGTAAGAAATATGGTAGATTATAATTGTGACTGTACATTTTTGGCCACCCTTTTTCATTGGAGTTGTAGTTTATTCCGTCTCCTCTTGAATCTGGTTGACTTTATGACGTTATTTGACCAATATAGTAAGAAGATAATGATTGTTTAACTAAAAGAACTTGGCCTTAAAGAGATCTTCAGCTTCTCCTTCTGTGCATTGTATTTTCTCTCTCACCATGTTGAGAGAAGACCAAATCACATAGATGACATGGAGGACAGCTGAGGTGATCTGGTTCACAGCTCCAGATGATCTCCAAGCTAACGCACCAGGATTAACTGCCAGTCATGTGAGCAAGGGATCTTGGATGTTCAGCCAGCCCAAGTTTGGGATGATTGCTGCAGAAACGCCTAGGTGACCACAGTCAACCTACAGACCCTTAAGGGATAAGAAGTGATTTTTGTTGTTGAAAGCTACTTAATTCTGGGTATTTTGTTATGCAATAAGAGTGAACCAAAATATCTTCATTTATTGAGTGCCACTATGTACAGAAAATGTGCTAGAAACTGCATTTATTATCTTATTAAATTTTCACCAAAATTTGTTAAGATTTTATTTCCACTTTAGACATGAATAAGTGAGACTCAGTGAGGTTATGTTAGAACATTTCCCAGTTTGAAAGGGACTGAGAAAAGAATCCTACCTACATATGTTAAAAATCCGTAGATGTATACTTACCTCTTATAATGTTATGAAATGACACTGTATAACCTTGGTGAGTCATTGACTCTCCTTGTAAAGGTTTTTCTCATTTATAACACAAAACTGATGAAATCTTCACTGTCTACTTCACAGGTTTATTTTGATGGTCTTAGGCATATATACAGTATGCTGTGTAGTCTAAAATCCGATATACATATAGTGTGACACTATTATTTCAAATCTATGTCTTACCTACAAGTGAAAACATTAAGACTGTTTGAACTGGAAATGAAATGTCTCTTATTTTTATATTTTCATTGGTGTACCCACTGTTCCTTTAATTTGGTGTACGTATTTTCCCAGCAGTACTGATGAGAAGAGCTATATGTAAGAGTCAAGTAATCCCCCCCTCCAGTTTGAATGCAAAGACAAACTCAAAGACATCAGAAATGCTTTAGCTTTTTCATTGTTTGTTTATTCAAAATATCCATTAACGTTCAGGTTGTGTCTTCAACCACTATTGAGTGTTAGCTTGATTCTTACTGAATTCATTTCTTTGAACCACATCCCTGTCTTTTCTAGAACCAAACCATCAGAGCTGAAGGCATTCTTGTGGTATTAGAATCCACATTCACACATCCCCACAACTGCATCAGCATTAGGAAGACGGCATGAAGCATTAATTCAGAAGGGAGACTGTGTCAGATAGCCCATCAAAACCTGGTACTGAGGATATGGTTTTTCCACTTGCTCTCAGGAGACAGGTGTTCACTGAAATGTATTCACTAGAGGAGTATTTGTTCTTTTCAGCAAAATAGCTTAAGAAGGCATTATTTTTACAGTTTTCACCTGCAGCAATATTAGACAACATACAAACACATTGAAAGCCAATCTTTTTTTCATCGTATCTCATTGGCACCATGGTTCAGCTTCATAAAAATAAAAGAGCATCATCCTTTGGGCCAAAGGGACTATTATTTAATGGGGGAAATAAGTAAAATTATACAAATATGTATATATTTGTAGATACCGATATAGGTATAGAGACATAGAGATAAAGATAATAATATGGATCACGATATAATCAGAGCCACATCGTTATAATGGTTCCCTCTCACTAATGCCTTCTGCTAGCTTTCTTCCTGAACTGGCTCTTCACACCCACATCCTCTGAAAACTCCTTCTGTCTGAGCTTAAGGACAACCAATCACCTTGATATAGAGAGTCTTGTGCAGTCAAGCTTCAGGGTGATCTCCTATTCTTTACACATATATATGCCTTTCAATGTGGTAACGTTACTAGTGAAAATAGACATGTCACTGCCCCTCAGAAAAATCATGTATGATTTTACCTATGTGATTTCGCTTCCCTCCTTGTCTGGAATGACGTCTCTGCTTCTCTATCCTTGTGCAAGGCAGACTGAATTCAAGCTCCATAAAGCCTGAAATAAGTGTTCTCTCTTTGAGTATTCTTTTCCTTCTCTGAAATTCTGTAGCATGCCTTGCCTCAACCACTCTCTTGGCATTTTTGCCTGCATTTTTACTTACTATTTTATGTATGGATCCTGTCACTCCCAAAGAGCTTGTCAGGCCTTAAGAGTAGAAACCGTGTCTCATAACTATTTGTCTTCATTGCCTAATATAGAAAGCCCTGTGGGTAGTGTGCTCATGATTAATATTTGATGCTGGTGATTTTAATAAATTTTATTTATGCACAGATCGTATGTCACACTTAAGTTCCTGGTCTGTCAGTCTTGGTATTAGGAAGAGTTTTTATCATGAAAATATGTTAACATGGGCAAAGCAACTATAGACATTTTGATCCAAAATAATTTTTCTTATAATGAACTATTAAATAAAAGTCAACAGAAAGAATTCTTGACTGAACAAGAAGATACTTACAAAAACAGCAGGGCTTAACTGAGTTGAAGTTAGAGGGCAGTTGTCTAAAAGAAAGAAATGGGGACTAGAAATACTATGGAAACAAACCTCTGGCAAGTGGAATCCGGATTTTTCAATTCTCACATGTCCTTCTTAGGAGGGTCTAAACTCTAGAAGGATTTGTGTTATTCTTTGTACAGACTGAGCTGGAACTCATAGGGAGTTGACTGCTTCCTTCTCCCCTTTAGACAGATTCTTTCCCTATGTGAATGTGTCAAATCTACATAAAATATTCTGTTCCTCTGAGCACCAAAACCTTAGCTCTACTCTGACTCCCCCTTTAAAACCCTCTCTATGTTATCCATGGCTTCTTACCTAAGAATTCTTTAATATACCATTCTAGGGTGGTGTGAATAGTCCTCCAAAGATTTCTACATCCTAATCCTCAGAACCTGCAAATATATAAGGTTACATGGTGAGGGGGAAGTAGTATTGGAGCTAGAATTAAGGTTGCTAATCATCTGATCCTGAGGGGAAAACTGATCCTAGATTATCTGGGTAGGCCCCATGTAATCACAAAAATACTTATGAATGGGAGAGGGAAGCAGAGGAGAGAGTACCAGAGAGATGGCAGTGGAGAGGATAGACTCAGCTCAAAGTTGCTTGGTTTGAAGATGGAGGAATAGACCCATGAGTCAAGGAATGCAGGCAGCCTCTAGAAGCTGGAAAAGGAAAGGAAATAAGCTCTCCCTCAGAACCTCCAGAAGGAATGCAGCCCTGCCAAAATGTTGACTTAGCTCAGCGAGACCCATTTCTTACTTCTAATCTCCAGAATTGCTAGAAAATAAATTTGTGTTGTCTTGTCTTAGCCACTGAAGTTGTAATACAAAGCAGCAGTACAAAACTAATACAGGTGGTGATTTCATTGATTGTTTGTACAGTCTACTACCAAAGGGAAGGGGAAAGAACGCTAGTGCCTGTTTCACAGAAGGTGTTTTATAGCTTAACATTTTCTACTTATAAATTCCAGTTCCTCATCTGAGGCTTAGTGCTTCCAGCTCTTCAAAGTTCTCTCAAGTCCATTATCTCACTAAAGTCGCACATCCTGGCTGCACAGTTGCTATTACATGGATTACTGTCTGCTTTAAACTGATGAGGAAAGTGATGGTGTAGAGGTTCAACAATTCACTTTGATGATACAGTAGAGGAGACGAAGTATGGTCCAAAACAGGGCAGAGATAAATGAAAGAAACATCTGGAGTCTGAAATAGTATTTGCTGTTTATTTCTAAGTCACCTTAGAATGAATATAGCCCTTTGTCATTTTTTGTATCACTTTATAATTATTCTTAATGCTATGTGCTACATTTAAGAGGTGTGGAAGAGATCATTTCTGTAAAGAATCTTAAAAAACTAGAAGGGGAAATGAGTAAAATGTCATGATCTGTAGTAATTTGACAAATCATACAGGGGCTACTCTTGTCCACCTCTTAAACCACATTTCCTCCTGTTCTTGCTTGTCCATATGTTTTAGCCTCACCAGCGTTCTTTCTGTGTCTCGACATACTGAGTTCTTTCCCACCTCAGTACTTATATAGTTAATGTTCTTTTTGTCTAGAATTTTCTCACCCAGACTTTTCCATGCTGACTTTCTTCTTATTTAGCTTAAATTTCACCACTCAGGCCTCTCTTGATCACCTAATCTAGAGTGGACAGTATTTTCTGGTACATTTTTAATTTTTTTATTGCTACTTATTCATTTGTTTATTTCTATCTCCCTCTTTTTACTAGAATGGAAACACTTTGGAAGCAAGAGTCTTGTCTTTGCTGTTCACTAGTATCTCCTCTACAGTTGAAATATTGCTAGGAAGATATTAATTCATTGTTGAAGGAATAAATGGTTATCTTACATTCTTGATACCTCTGATACTATCACTAGATCCAATAGACAGTTGATGACCAGGGCTCTAAGGAATAAAGACGTAAAGTTAGATATTAGTAAATGGGCACTGTGATTTTCCCTACTGAAAGTCTATTTGGCTTAGGAGTATATAAAATTGGATGTACTTATTAAGTATGCAGAAAAACTGAGCTTGGACATTAGAAACAGATGCTTTCTTCCTTTCATTCTGTTTTTGTCATATTCTTAACATTTAATTTACTACCAGATAAAATGCTATAAAGAAGAAAAAAAACTGTTGTGTTATATTCAGCATAAACATGATGAATGTTGCTCTAGATGACAATGAACTAGAGACTAAAAAGACTATGCATTTGTACATGGCAACTTGCCAATTTGTACCATATGAGCTGCTGTTATAGGTGAGCAATGTTAAGATTCACAGGTTATACTGTCTTCATCTTAGAATGATTTAAAAATAATAACTTTCTTCAAGTTGCAAAAGTAAGACATCTTTTTGAAGAGAATTCATAAAGTACAACTATTCAGAGAAGAAAATAAGCCATACCTAACACACTACCTAGGGATAACTGTTCTTTATCATTTTGATGTATATTCTGGGAATCTTTATAAGTATCTGCATGCATGCACAAATACATTTGTTTATATCTAATACATAATAGTACCTGACAGATTTTCTCCTGAAGGAAGAAAATCGAGGAAGGAAATAGCTGACTGACTACTGATGACTCCAATCTGAAATTGAGGATATAGCTTGTTTCAAAGATTTGTTCCTTGTTCCATTTAAGCTATTGTTAATATTTCACTACTTTGCTCTCCTTGTTTTGACTTTCTTTGGCTACTCCACCAGGTCTTAGGCTCTTAACATTTACTGGCTCAGTTCCATTTAAATGCAAGAGGTCCCAAATGCAGTTGAGAAAAAATAAGTCAGTGAAATATGATAGACAAATAATAAAGTTGGACTTCTCACACCTATTCTAAGGGAAGATGTTTAACATTTTTTTAAAAAACTTACTTCAATAGATGCAAAAGAAGCATTTGAAAAAAAAATCAACATTCATGATACATGCTCTCAACAGAGTAGGAATAGAAGTGAATTTCCACAAAATGAAATAAGGCATCTATGAAAAGCTTAGAGATAACACCAAAATTAATGGTGAAAAAGTGAAAGTCCTCTACAATTGGAAAAACTGAAAACAAGCAAAATTGTTGCTCATCACTTTTATTCATCATTGTACTGGTGGTAAATTCAAGTAAAATAAATAGTAGGCATAGAGATTAGAAAGGGAGAGGTAAGACCAGTTCTATATGTAGATAGCATGATCGTATATATAGGAAATCTTAAGTAATATACTAAAAAAAGGACAAAACAAAAAACCAAACTACTAGAGTTAATAAATGAATTTAACAAGTTTATGAAATAAATGTCAATCTGTAGAGATCAATTGGGCTTTTATATGTGAATAAAAAATAGTTAAAGTGATGACATCAATATGATTTATACCCACATGGAATGTCATAAAATGTGCAAGGATAAATTTAATGCAAGTTGTGCAAATCTCTACACTGAAAACTACAAAAGACTGTTTCCAACATATATTAAATAAAACCAAAATAAATGGACTCAAAATTTTCCATTTTGATGTGTATTCCATATTTATGGCTTGCAAGACTCAAAATTGTTCAAGCCAATTTTTTCCACATTGATTTACAGATATTATCAAATCCCAGTCAGAAAATTGTAGGATCTACATTACTTTTTTCTAGACTTACTATAAAACTATATTAATTAAGATAGCATGGTATTCATGCAAAAATAGACAAATAGATAAATAAACTCACATATATCCAGTCAAGCAACTTTTGACAAAGGTGTGAAAACAGTTCTATGGAGGAAAGGAAGGAAAGTCTCTATAGCAAATGATACTGGAACAACTGCATGTGCATATCCAAATGATGCCTCCAAAAAATTAATTGGGGATGGATCATTTACTCAAATGAGCAAGTTAAAAATATTAATCTTCCAGAAGAAAACATAAGAGAATTCTTTAACAATATATGGGGAAGTTTCTTAAAAGAAAACTGAGTAATAACTAGAAGAATAAAAAAACTTGATTAAATGATAACTTGAGCAAAATTTTAAAGTTTCTGCCCATCAAAACAAAACATCATTAAGAAACAGACCAGTCACAGACTAGGAGAAAATATTTACAATACGTATAACCAACAACTCATTTGCAGAATGTATAAGTAGCTACTACAAACCAAACAGTAAGACAAATAATTCAATTATAGTGAGCAAAGGACTTGAATAGACCTTTCAGAAGGGAAGATTTACAGGTGGCCAATAAGCATATGAAAAAAATACTCAACATGGTTTGTCATCTGAGAAATACATATTAAGATAAGGAAATATCACTGCCCATCCTCCAAAATGAATAATAGTCAAGTGACTGATAACACCAAATGTTGGAAGGGATATTGAATAGCCAGAGCTCTCACACTGGCTTGAAAGAGAGTAAAATAATACAATCATGTTGGAAAAATGTTTCGACATTTTCTTATAAACACAAATTCTATGACCTCAGCATTCCACTCTTAATATTTACCTAAGAGAACTGTAAACATATGTCCATGAAAACACTGTTACACATTTGTTCATAGTAACCTTAGTCATAGTAACAAAGGAGAAAAAAAGAAAAAGTAAAACCCGTATGTTCATCAACAGGTAAATGTATAAACAAATTGTATATTTGTACAAGGGAACACTTTTCACAAGCAAAGATACGTACAACATGGATGAATCTCAAAAACATGCTACTTGAAGGAATCCAGACACAAAAGAGTACATATTGAATGTTACCTTTTATATGAAATTTTAAAATAAGCTGATTAGTCTATGGTACTAGAAATAAGAACAATAGTTGCCTCTGGGTACAAGGCAGAGATTGAACAGTAAGATACATAATGGATATTCCTAGGGGTGAGGACAAAATTCTATATCTTGATAGGGATAAATGTTCATGGATGTATGCATTTGTAAAACTCATCAAACTGTAATTTAGCATTGGGGCATTTTACCGTATTTAAATTGTGTCTCAATTTATAAGAAATTAACAATGATGGGAAGAAGAATTTCAAATAAAGCAGCTCAAATTGTCTCTACTTGATATGTTTCAAGACACAATTTGATTATGGATATTTAAGTCACAGTCTCTGGATAGTAAACAGAACAACAATAGGGTTCAAGTAGTTAAATATATTGTTTTCATCTGTGCAATGCTTTGGGTGCAAGTGGCAGAAAACATACTAAGGCATTTGTTAATCAAGTAGGTTTAATCATTCCAGGTATGATTCAGCTGAAAATCTCAGACTCTGTCCTCTACTTTGAAATATGGTTGGTAGACCTCCAGGTGGCTACATCAAGAAAGAAGGATTTAGGAGCAAAAACTTCCCTGTAGAAGTTTTTATTTTTATCAGGGAAAGGAAGTCCTCAAAGGAAAAAAATATATATATTCTCATTGGCAAGAAGATCTTTGTCCATCTGTAGCCCAATTTCAAGTTAAGTGGAGTAGAATTACTGTAAATGGTTTGAAAGGTATTTTTCAGCTCATGGTAGAGCTTCCCTTCCCTTAAAAAATGTTTTTTAAATTGAGATATACTTGACACACAATATTGGTTTCAAATATATAGAATAGTGATTGAACAATTATATACATTATCAAATGCTCACCATGCTAAGTGCACTTACCATGTGTCAATATACAAAGAAATTACATATTCCCAATGCTGTATTCTCATCCCCATGACTAATTTATTTTATAATTTTAAGTTTATACCTCTTTACCTCTTTCACATATTTCACCCATTCCCTCACCCATCTTCCCTATGGCAACTTCCAGTCCATTCTCTGCATTTATGAGTCTGTTTCTCTTTTGTTTGATTACTACATATAAGTGAAATGATAAAGTATTTGTCTTTCTCTGACTTATTTCACTAAGCATAATATCCTCTAAATCTATGCCTGTTGTCCCAAATGGCATGATTTCATTCTTTTTATGGTTAATATTTATTGTGTATATGTACTGCATCTTTTTTATCCATTCATTTATTGATGGTTACTTAGGGTTTTTTCCATATTTTGACTGTTGTAAATAATACAATAAACATAGTGCATATATCTTTACAAATTAGTGATTTTTTTTTCTTCAGTTAAATTCCCAGAAGTGGAATTATTGGGTCATATCCTATTTCTATTTTTAGTTTTTTGAGGACTCTTGATACTCCTTTCCATAGTGGCTGCACCAACTTACATTCCCACCAACAATGTAGGACGGGTCCCTTTTCTCTACTTTTCACCAGCCCTTGTTATCTGTTGTCTTGTTGATACAAGCCACTCTGACTGGTGTGACATGGTATCTCATTGTGGTTTTGATTTGCATTTCCCTGATGATTAGTGATGTTGATCATGTTTTCATTTATGTGTCCATCTGTATGTCTTCTTTGGAAAGATGTGTATTTAGGTCCTCTGCCCATTTCTTTATTGGATTATTTGTGTTTTTGATGTTGAGTTGTATAAATTCTTTATATTTTTTTATATTAATCTCTTGTTAGATATATCACTTGCAAATATCTTCTCCCATTCAGTAGGTTGCCTTTTCATTTTGTTGATGGTTTCTTTGCTGTGTAGCTTTTTAGTTTGATGAGTACCACTTGTTTGTTTTTTCTTTTGTTGCCCTTGCCTGGCGAGACAAATCCAGAAAAATATTACTAATGCCAGTGTTCTGGAGTGTACTGCCTATATTTTATTCTAGGAGTTTTATAATTTCAGGTCTTATATTTAGGTCTTAATCCATTTTGAGTTTATTTTGTGTATGGTGTAAGACAGTGATCCAGTTTCATTCCTTTGTATTTAGCATTCCATTTTTAACAACACCATTTACTGAAAAGACTGTCATTTCCCCGTTGTATATTCTTGTCTCCTTTGTCATATATTAATTAACCATATAAGTGTGGGTTTATTTCCCTTTCTGAGATCACAATATCCCCTCAGATTACCTATAAAATGAGGGTTCATTTCATAGGAAGAATTTGTAGATGGCAATAGTTGTTGACAATGAACAGTGTCTGACACACATATTCCTTTCCTAGCTTCTGTTAAGATATTTACTTCCCAATCCTGATATGTATATTTTTTCCATTTGGAAGGAATTCACCTGATACAACTTCTTTCTACTCTCTATCCTTTAACTTATTCTGCTTCATGTGGCACAAAGTGACTTAGTTGTTGGGTTCATTTGGGAAGAATACACAGGCTGTGCTCAGTTCAGCAGTGAGTAACCTTCTTTTTAGAGGAGCTTACTAGAGGGAGCACATACCCTGTTCCTTCACCACAGGGAGGCTCTGTCTCCCTGGGGAAGGGGATGAGAATCAGAAGGTATTCCCCAGTCTTCAGGTATCAAGACTAACTCCACCCAATTCTGGGAGTCAGTGTCAGTAAGCCCGCTAGTCTCTGACAGCCAAACTAATTTTCCTAACTCTGCATTTATAAGCAATAAAGTTGATAGCTACCCTATTAATAATTTTCAGTGTGTTTAGAACTTGAGTAGGGAGGAGGGAAACTTGTTATTAAGTCTCCTAAGAGGCCTAGACATTTGGTGCAATGGCTGGGGGCATCGAGAATTAAGGAGTAGAACTTTGGAGGAAAAAGTATGTAAGAGAAGATTTTGATGGGATCATGACTGTATCTTTGGAGCCTGGGCTTTCATGTATCAACATAGTATTGTGACTTTAGGAGTTTTTAGAGGCTTGTTATCAATCTTTAGCTGTTATAATTTAGCCTCACACTGAAGGCTAGACTAAGCCTAGCTTAATTTTATAAGGCTGTGCAGGCCTTCAGTGAGGACATAAAAGGGTCTGGCAAAAGCAAGAGAGGTTCCCAGCATAGGTACATGACTCACGTGGTCGTACACAGCAAAGGTGCATGGTAATCACAAAGTCGACTGAATGGGCACATGTGACCACGGTTTAATTCATAGGCTAGGCTTTTCCTAACATAACTGTGAAAAAGATTTTATTATATGAAAAAGACAGTCTTTACATGTGTCCTTGGTATTGGTGTGTATAAAATATTTGCTGTATTTAAACATTAAGGAAGCCATGTTCCTATAATTCTGTGATTTACAGTTCAGAGTCTAGTTTCAAATCTTACTGCCAGGCTTAGATAGGCATTGCCAGATAACTGTTCCAAATTTTGTCATATATTCAGAGCCAACAAGAAACTGTTGGAGTAATTAGTCTTATCTTTAATGTGGGTATATATATACACATATACATATATATGTATAAATGAGTGAATTATTCTCAAAAAATTAGTGGATATATTTCAAGATGATTGAATTTTTATGGGTGGTATTCCTGTGCCCTGAGAGAACATGTTTCACAAGTATATGGAATTGAAAAATAGAAGAATAAGATGACGTCTTCAGGAGCACAAGGCAGTATTGTTCTATTCGAATCCTCTAGGGCAAGGGTCATCAAACTACAGCCAGCAGGTCAAATCAGGCTGCCAGCTATTCTTACAAATAACATTTCACTGGAACATAGTCACAAAGGGTTATTTGCAGTTTCACCAAATGTGAAAATGTGGTGAAAGACTTAGACCTAAGTATCTATCTCAAGTAGTGACAATAACTAAAAAAGAAGAACAGAATAGAAAAGGATAATAATAATAAATAAGTCAGTATGTCACTAGACAGAATTCATACTTTTTCAAGTACCAGGATTCTAAAATTATGTAGCTACAAGAGGAAAAGGACATTAAGAAATTTAAGAAATATATACTGCATTCGCCTCCTTCTTCCAAATACGGCATATGCATTAAGACGAAATGAGTCATATTTTGGGAGTTTTTATCTCAATTCATTACTGTTTTGGAGGGGAGGGGTACCACATTATTTCATTTTAAAGAATGGTACTAATGACAAAACGTGAGTAAATATTCTGGTACCCTGCACAGAGAGGGCCGGTGTCGGCCTGATAGGCGTGCACTGCGCTGGCAGCCACAGCCACCCCGCAGGCTTGGCTCCGGACTCCCCGGCTCCCGGGCTGCACTCCTCGCGGACGCTCTGCCGGCCAGGTTCCCGCGGGGATGGACAAGGGGGCGCTGCCGACTCGCGCGGTGGTCGCAGGGTCCCCCGGTAGTTCTCTGCCGGCTCTCGCCGGTCTGCTCCTTCAGGCCATGAATCTCGGCCCCGCACGCGGGTGCCCGTTTTGTCGGCGGCCGGTCTGTGCGGTTCCAGTGCGGATGGAGCCGTTGGTTTCCAAGCGCCGTGCAGCCTCGGGCCTCCAGCAGCCCCGGTGCCTCCGCTCCCGAAGGACGGTGTGGCCGTCCCGTCCTACAGCCTCATCGGATGCCCAGCGCGTCCCGTCTCATGAGATTGGTGAGGAAAACACTGGGCGAAGCTCTTCAAAGGCGCAGCGTCGCGGTGGAGGCAGCAGGCCTCGGACGAAGTGAGGCTCCGCAGACGGGGCCTCGCCGGGGCGCTTGGCGGCCGTGGGCGGCGGCGGCCGGAGGAGCAGCTGTGCGCGGGCCGCGGGCTCCCGGGGCAGTTTTCTCTTGCAGTTTGGGATCCTAGACATTTTGGCATCGACCAGTGCTTGGCACCTTGGCAAGGCTGAACGCGTCAAGTCCCCACCTCCCTTTTCTTGGCCTTTTCAACACTCAGGATTGGGTCCTGGGAGCGTGTTTTGCCGGACGTAACCAGGGCCTGAGTATGGCTTCCTGCCCCAAACGGCGATCGCGGGGTCGGGTAGGGGCTTCCTAGTCGTGGATGCCTTTCAGTTACTGGGATGCTGAAAATTGAAATGTATCACAGCGCCCCTTTCCCGAGAATGCTTACAGAGCCCCAGTTCCACACAGCCTAAGTTTTTCTCAAGAAGGTTTGGACTTCACGACCAAAAAAGGCAAAATAATTTGACTCCAGATTTTAAGGCATTGGAATTTCAGTATTTGAGGATTTTAACTTGCAAAGGAGTTTAACTGCTCTCCCTTGATAATGGGATAGTATTTTTTATTCACAATGGGATGTACCTGTGTTGTAGATATTCTTATTATTGGGATGTTTAATGTCCTTGCAGAATTGCTGGAACGCTTTGGGGATAGTGTGGCTGGTTGTAGTTTGGGATGGCAAACTGAACAGGAAATGGATTTTTTCCTCTTGGGTATAGAGTCTTGGAGCTAATTTAGAAAGTACATTGTTCCCCATCAGTTTTAGCAAATGTAAAGTGAGTACTAGTTATCCTGGGATAATTTCCAAAGTTGAGTGGTTGGTAATGCAGAGGCAGCCTACTGAAGGTCAGAGCAGGATTTTCCTAATAAAGCACTGATCCCCTCGCCCAGAGAGGACAGCCACATTCCTGCTTGACTATAGGCTTTTTGAAAAAGTTTAATGGGTTTTAAAGAAAAGAAGAAAGGACATTTTATGGGTTACACTGATTCCTCACTCTTCCTGTTTCCTGCTTCCTGCCTATAAAAGAAACAGAATCTGTCTGTCCTTTTACTCACGTCAACCTGGGAGTGATGGAGTGACATATCTGATCGGTAAAATTGGGAAGAAAATAATACACTTACCTGGTGGCTCAGAGCTACCATTTCTTCCTCTTAGAACTGAAGTAAGCTGCCCACAAATTGCACAAGTTGTTTAGCTTTTCCAGAGGTAGTTTCTACTTCCTTTGACTACAAGAGACATGGGGTGGATAAGTCTGTCTAATTTTGGGAAGTCTATTTAGTTCTCACAACTAAGTTATGACCTTTAATCTAGCACTAACATCAAAGAAGTATTTTAGCCTCCCTATACCACTCTGTTTTACTTCTCAGTATGTTTAAAAACTAAGTGGTAAAGAAGGGTGCTAATTTTGGGGAAACGAGAGGTCCTCCTTCAGAAACTCTGATTTTACCCCTTACTTTTATTACATTACCTTTTTTTTTTTTTGCATATAAGCAACAATTTCTCTATAGCAAACTGACAGATAAAACTTTGTCAAAACAACAACAAAAAGTCTATGAGCTACAGATAACCTGTGGAGATTTGTTTATAAATATTTTTGTCGCAATAAGTGATAGTGTCAGCATAACTCTGAGAACAGGTGTGTGCATTTCCATTCAATAAATTATTCATTTGCTAATATTGTGGAATTGTTTTGTAGCTCAAGAGAGCAAAAGAAAGCCGAAGTAATCTCCATCCCTTGCATTATGCATTATAGCATTAGGAAACAATTTTTTGTTTTTGTTTGCTTCAGGAAATACTCAACAAACAGGCTCTCTTTTTAGTCCCTGCTGTACTATAGTTAAGTAACAGAATAAAATCCAATAAAAAAATCTTTGAATTTATTTTTGTTCTTTGTCCAAAGAACCTTTAGTTAATGGTTATGTAGGTTTCAATTTCTAAGCAAATGGATTATGGTTTGGCTGGATTGAATGTTATTATTTTGATTCCCTTTGGTAACTGTAAACTCAAATATGCTAACTCCCCTTTTCTTTCATTCTGGGTAACTTTGTATACTCACTCACAATCATAGTTCTTCCCAGAGCTTGAAAATACCTTATGTAGTCTCTGGCCCTTTGCCGGCGAACACACACCTACACAGAGCCTCTCCAGCCCTGCCATTCTAAACGCACTGGCTTTTCCTTCCTAACCACCACCATTGTATACTTACAGCTTGTACTACTCAGTTTATTTGTTATTTAATGTTTTGTTATTTTTATGTCCAATGGGCATATAGCACATATCTAAAGTTAATTGCAGGCTTCTTAAGGACCAGTTTTGAAACTTTGCACATCCCTCACAGCATTGTGATTTGCAACTCTTAGGTACACACTTTTGAATATATGTAACTTTCCTAAGTGGAAAAAATCATATTCAGGGAGATGAACAGTTTTGGAGCTTCTACTAAGGGTACAAAACAATTTATTATGTGTTTATTTTCTAAAATCTATAACGTATTTATAGCTGAAATTGTGCCTAAAATTTGAACTAATACTTCACAAGTAAAAGTAAGTTAGGTATTATTTTTCATGTATCTGAAATGACTAAGCCCTCTTTAGAGTCACAACTATCATTTTCTTAGTGTGTGCTCTTTTGCTTTTATTTTTAAAAGCCAACTTTATTAAGGTATAATTACCATGTAATAAAATACATCCATTTAAGAGTACAATTCAATGAGTTTTGAGTTGTAACATCAAATTCCCTTGGAGCACAAAAGTTCTGTGTGTGCATATGTGCATTTTATTTGAACTACAGCAACATGCCATAAAATTTTTTCTTTTGGTGTATTGTTTGTTGGGTTTTTGGACTGTATCTTTGTATCATTTATTTTGGGGGTGGCTACTGTAGGAAGGACAATATGCATACTTAAACTTTTCAGCATCTACTTAAAATTAGTATTTTATCTCTTCAAGTGGAATATAAGTACCTTAAAACTGTGTAAGCCTCTTTTCTTCTTCCCTGTGAAGTTCTGGTTGTTATGAATTATACCTACGTACACTGGCCGTCCCGCCACACAGTGCTAATTTTTGTTTTCTGCTGTCATGTATATTTTAAAGAATTTAACAGGGAGGTAGTCAATCACATCTACGTAGATAATTAGCATTTCTGTTGCTTTTCCTGCATTCCTAAGTTTCTCCCTCTGGTATATTTTCCTTTTATCTGAAGAATTTGTTTTAGGGTTTATTTTAGATTAGGTATGTTGGTGAAGACTTTTCTTAATTTTCCTTTATCTGAAGATGAGGATGTCTCTATTTTGTCTTCAATCCTAAAGAATATTTACACTGTTGGAATACTTTATATTGACCATTCTTTTCTTTTAGCACTTAAAAAGAAATTTCTATTATCTTCTGGTCTCGTAGTTCCCTTTTAGAAATCAGTTATAATTCAAATGCTTGTTTTCTTATATGTAATGTGTCAATTTTTTTGCCTGTTTTTTTTATTTTTCTTTGGTTTTCAGCAGTTTGATTGCTGTATATCTGGGTATGTATTTCTTTGAGTTTTTCCTGGTTGAGATTTACTGAGCCTCTCAAATCTTTATATTTATGCCTTTTACCAATTTGGAAAGATTTCCACTATTTCTTCACATTTTTCTACATCACCCTCTTTCTCTTGGCCTTCTGGGACCCATGTAACACCAAATTTACATCTTGTTTTATTGTCCAATAGGTATCTGAGGTGTTATTTATCTTTTTTTTTTCATTTTTTTCTCTCTTTTATGCAGTTTAGATAATTTTTCTTCATGTGTTTTTAAGTTCAGTGATTCACTAGTTTTACCATTGAGTCCATCCAGTAAATATTTTTATTTTGTTTTTGTGTTTGTCAGTTGTAAAACTTCTAGTTCTAAAATGGTTATTTAAAAAATCTCTCTCATTCTTCTGCAGAGACTTTCTATCTTTCCATTTGTTTCAGGACTGTTTGCCTTTAGTACTTATAAAGTGATTAGGAGATGCTTTAAAGTCTTTGTCTCCTAAGCCCAAGTTCTGGGCCAGTTTGGGGCTGGCTTCTATCAGTTGTCTTTTCCCATGGCAGTTCGTCAACTTTCCTGTTTCTTTGTACATTGATTGCTTTTTGATTATCCAGAATTCCAGAATAGTTTGAATATTATGTTATGAGATGCAGACCTTGTTTAAAGTCCGTGGAGAATATAGTTGCTGTTTTTACAGTCAGTAGTTAGCCCAGTTAGGTTTTGTCCAGAGGTTCCAAACTGCATTCTGTGGATTTTGATTTCAATGTTAGTTGTTTTCAAAGCCTTTGCAGTGCTATTTGTGTCCATCCTAAAATGCATGCAAACCAGGGGCCGGTCTTAAACCTCAGTGGCACTTTCTCAAAGGCTTCAGTATGCTCTTTAAGGTCAGATCCATGCATGCCTGGGCTCATGGATGAGCCTCTGGGTTCATACATAATATTATGGGATCCTTTTCTCAAGCTTTTTCTTCTTCACTCCTTTCTGAACACTCTTCAAGTCCTCCTCTCCCTTTTTGGTCCTTTCGTTAGAACACGGGAGATTTAGTATCTCCACTTTGCTGTGTAATTACTATGGCAGGAGCTGGAGGGAAAAAAAAGATTACAGGATTTTCCAGACTCTTTGTGGTTCCCTTCCCGTTCCTTAGACCAGAAAGATTGGGGATTCACCTTCGAGCTCTTTCTGTCTGCACTCTGTTCACAGTTCTGAGACGTGCTCTGCCTTTGAATCTAAGCTGGGAAATACAGGAAGGAAAGAAAAATACGCACTCATTACCAGGCCAATTGTACTTTGAGTCCTAATACCTTCCCCAGTTTTCCTTCCTAGTCACCCTTCAGAGTCCTCAGATAGTTGTATTCAGTGGGAGAGACAGAATGGCATTGTGCTTACTTTGCTTTAGAACTTAAACAAAGCTAGTTTTAAAATAAAATTTGTGTGTCTTCTTTTAACCTGGTTACTATGGAGTCTTCCTTTTATGTCCAAATTAACTTACTTAAAAGGAAACAGGACATTTCATTTTTTGTCTCGCTTTTTACTAGCCATCAAGTTCATTCCCTCTCTGGAGGAGAAAGGTGGCATGTTTAAACAGGATCTCATTGCACTCATTCTGGAACAAGAATTTTATTTCTAATGGGTAAATCCTCTGCTCTCCTATAAATCCTTCTGGAGAAGAAATAAAAGTGTCCACACTTGGTAGCTCTCTATTTTCATTTTTGTCACATTAACAGAATCAGAGAAATCAAGGAGAGGAAAGTGAGATAACTGGAAATATTAATGGTATAATAGAGGAACTCAAGATGAGATTCATGGAAATTAATTCTCAGTACTAGCTTCTTGAGGGTTAATGCAAGTGAATGTTTATCTCTGTACAAAGGGAAAAAGAAAACAAGTCAAAATAAATAAAACATTTGAGACACTAGGCTGCTAAACATTGAAAAGAAAAAAAACCACTGGTGGCTTGGCCTAGAGTAGATTCGGACTCTAAGAATCACACAACACACAGAAAAGCTTACTTTATAGCCAAAAACCATGCTCTTAACACCATCTGCCTGCCATCCCCTCCTTTTCCCTGACTCGAATGCAAATGAACTGAACTGGTGATGCTCCACTCTAAAGCCCAAATACTAGGCATTGGTTGTCTGACTGTTGTCTTTTCCAGACTCTTCAAGAGCTTAATCCCATGTCTGGCATGTTAGCTTCCTATCTCCTACGTTAGCTGTTAGTTTGTGAAGGCAAATGGAATGTTTTCCTTTTTCTTGCTTCCACCTTTCCCGGGAAGGCATAGCTGAAATCTGTATGCACAATTCCTATTTCCAAAGCCCATTTGCTTTCCATCATGTTCAATTAATTAGATATAGGAGCTGCTCCTCCAACCATTTCTGCATGATTAAATCCTAATTTATGCTTTGTAGTAAAGCTCTAATTCCACAAAGCAGTTCCCTGTTCTATACGATGCAGGCTGTGGAAGTAGACAAAAGCAAATTGTGTTCTGGTTTTGACTCTGACCAGCTGTGTACCTTTAAATAATTCACTTGACATCTCTAAACCCCAGGGTACTCCTATGTCAAGGGAGGATGACAAGGGGACCCCCTCACATGGTGGTTGCTATAAACCCAGCAGTAACTCTGTGTTAGCTGCTTCTGCACCTACCACAGTCAGCCTTTTATTATAGTTGAATAAATATGTTCCCCCTGCATGATTATAGAGCTCTAGGACATATAGACATCATCTATATCATTTTCAGGTAAAAAGCCTGAAGCTAAGAGGCTCAGAGTGATTCTGCTAAAGGGCACAGATAGAGCTAGTGTGACAGGAGTCAGCCAGGCCTTAATGAAGCATCACTTCTAAAGGGTCTAAGTGGGTAATAGGAGAAGCTCAGCAACCCACTGGCAAGAAGTCTTAGTTGCTTACTTGATTGGATGTGCCTCTTTCTCCCTGTCTGAACAGGGTGGGGGAAGGGGAGACAGAGGTATATTGAATTCAGTGGCACTTGGGACTGATGGCAAGCAAAACACTCCGACTCTTTAATCTTTATCTAGTAGCCTGCTGATCACTTCTCACAAGAAGTGAATTATTTTAGTGCTAATATGAAGACAAACCCAAGATACATTAAATTCTCACTTTTTATCTGTTTGCCATGCCATTCCATGTGCTGATTTGCTTTAGCTTAGTGACCTACTTTTCATGTACTTAGTGTACTGATGCTAATCCAGAGGCCTTCGTGGATATCATCTGGTCATTGGGTTGAGACAAAATGTTCATTTTTTTCATTCTGTGGTGTACAAACAGAAATGAGGCTGTGAAACAGATCTGCCATGCACTGTGGCTGCTCTATGTTGTTGAGCATGTGCTCAGTCTCTTGGCTGTGTTGAGTGTTAAGTTTTCAGGGACAGGGCCCATTTTACTTCTTTTTTTTCTTTGCTGTGAATCAATAAATTTCAAATAAAACTTCTGAAACTTGATTATTCCTCCCAGACCATTTCTTTCTTTGGATGCTTTGATTCAGAGGTACTAGAGGCCCCAATTGTTTTAACTTTTTAAAAGTGTACTGTAGTTCTGTTCCTGAAAATAAAGTTAACATTTCAAAGTAGGTCTGTGAATGAAACATTGGCTGCAAAAATTTCTTTGTGATTGTTTTTTAAAGAATACTTGAGGAGGGCCAGGACTGCAGGGAGATAAAGCTGAGGATATTGGGAGATAGAATCAGGCTGGCTCCGTTCAAACTTGCTGAGTGTATGAAGACAATCTATATCTCCTCAACTTTCTTTTATTTTATACCTTGTAGTCTCATTAGCCAAGTGCCCTGTTAATTATCCTACTCCCTTCAAAATTCCAGGAAAGGATCTAAGAAACTATGTCACATTAAGGTTTAAAAGACTGATCTAACTTTTTGTGTTATCTCTAAATGATGTATCTGAACTTGAATAGAAAGATAAAACCTCAAATTAAATGAATGATGCTTCAGTGGTATATTCAGAGATCACACATGTCTATCTTTGTGCAAAACTGTACTAGATTTGGCTCTGATTATCCTGACAGCTCTTGCTAATAAAATCTTCCTTATTCACTGCAGAACCCATTGCATGATCCCACTCTCCTCCCTGCGATCACAGCCATTTACACCCTGGGAAGGAAGTGCTCAACCTCAGCTACGAACTTGGCAGTAACACTGTGCTAATAGCCTGGCCTACTAGAAGAAGCTGGGCCATCTAGATTCCTCTTTGGCAAGGAACTTGCATTTCTTCTCTTACTTCACTCAGCAATGTTGAGTCATGTTCTAGAGAGATCGGACAACTCAGGCAAATCAAGTTTGTTATCATTGTTCTCTCTCTTATTTTTAACTCACTGATGTCTTGTGCTGAGATTTGCTCCCTGGCAACAACACAGGCCACTTGGGTTGAGAAGCTCAGAAAGAGCAATGAAACTTGAGGGAATCCGTTTCCTTGTCTCTACTTGGCATCGCTTTCAGATGCTACCAACTGTTTCAAAGGTCACACTGTCCTTGAGTCTCCAGGATATCGTTCATGAATTTGGGGCTCACTTTAATTTCCTTCCCCATTAAGAAAGAGCGCTTTGGTTTTCCTAACAAAGAATATACTTCTATTTTCTCAGAAGCTTTTATTTCACATACTTTGATCCATACCACTCGGTCATAAACTCCACGAGGATGAGAGAGGACAAGGACTGCCTCCAGTGCCCCGCTGCCTCTGCAGGGATTTTGCATGGGCCTTTCCCGGCGTAGCCGGCTCTCCCTCCACCCAGCCTTCCTACCTCTCTCCCTTTCTTAGCCTCACACTGAGCGTCTCTGTCAGCTCACATCAAATGTTACTTCCTCTGAGAAGCCTACCCTGCTCTACTCAGACTGGATTAGGCCCCACTGTGTTTTTCCTCCCACAGGTTCTCTTCTTCTTCCAAATATTTAAAATAGTTGGTAATTATACATTTTTTGTGATTATTTAAATATCTTTTATCCCAGCTAGGCTCTGAGCTTCCAAACATAGGGTACCCAGCTCTTTGGTTTATCAGTGAAGTCTGAGCAGTGACTAGGCTTGATAAATATTCACTTATTGAATGGATGGGAAGATC
Source organism: Phataginus tricuspis (assembly GCA_029783875.1). Classification (NCBI taxonomy): domain Eukaryota; kingdom Metazoa; phylum Chordata; class Mammalia; order Pholidota; family Manidae; genus Phataginus; species Phataginus tricuspis. Next base: position 44,184,918 of record JAQQAC010020896.1, on the reverse strand, counting down.
TTTAATTTCCTCCTTAGTCTAGAATCAAGTTGCAGCTTCTCTACAGGTGTTGGTCAGTTTGGACTACCGACCGTAACAAAGTGCCGTAGAGAGGACGGCTTAAACAACAGGAATTCACTTCCCATAGTCCTGGAGACTGAGAAAGCCAAGATGAGGGTGCCAGCTGTTTGGGTAAGAGCTCCCGCCCTGGCTGGCAGATGGCCACTTTCTCCTTTGTGTCCTCACAGAACAGAAGAGGGAGAGACAGAAAGGAAAAAAGAGAAAGTTATCTTCCTCTTGGAAGGCCACCAGTGCTATTGGATTAGCCCCACAGTTAAGACTCACTCAACCTTATCTCCTCCTCACAGATTCCATCTCCAAATACGGTCACCCTGGGGGTTAGGGCTTCAACATGGGGATTTTGTGGGGAGATACAATTTTATCCATCCAACTGGGTTAAGTTTATTTGACCCAGTTTATTTGTCTCAGTCCTTCCAGCAGATATTAGCTTGTTACTTGGCACATTTTTGCTTTTCTCTTTCGCAAGCAAACCGTTACGCTTTTGCAAGAAAACATTTTGTTGCCTGCTGGACTCTGAGGTTTCTTTGCCTCCCTCCCTCCTTCCTTCTGTCTCTCTATTGCCGTTTGGCTTTCAAGAAAATAAAAAATCTTTTTCAAAGTCTATTATTCTCTCTGAATTGAGAGTTCTGATGCAGGATGCCAACATAGAAATGTATGAATCTAAGCAAGACTCAGAAATCCTTATTGATGCATTAATACAGTAAATATATTCCTAGTTGAATCTTCAGTGTTTGCCGCTGAATATCACTGGGCTTTGATATTCTTTCTTCCTCTATGGCTTTAATTTTCCTCTAGTTCATATCCTTGACTGAAGGTGAACCCTGGTTCTTGATAGTCTGCCTTCACAGAAAAGTCTTCTATTTGTCTGCAAGGGCTCTATTTAATTTTTAAAATCATTTTTATTACTCTTTTCAGGGGAGTCATCTGGAAATGGCATTCCTTAATAAACTGCCCTTGATAAATATTATTTTTTTCTTGTGAGAAAAGCTCCCTTTGCTGTTTTTGTTCTCCAAATAGCCACTGGCAGTTCTCTGACTGAGAATGCAGGGCTACCAGAGGAACAGCTCTTGCCACGTGAGAAGAGTTTTTTGATTTTTGTTCTTTATTTCCTCCTGCTTTTATGTTATATTTAATCAAAAGCACAGAATTTTATATCTTCCATTTTCTCCCCATTTTGGTCTAAATTCCTTTTCTGTAATTGATTTTCAGTTTTCATTGAACTTGCAAATGAATGCAAAAATCTGTTAGAAGAGACATTTAGTTTATTAATTCACTGTGGGTTGGCTGGTCATTTCTGAGGGACTGAGAAAGCATCATCAGGTGTGAAGCAGGTGTGTGAACAGGCTACTTGAATACCAACTTTGAAGGTCTATAGTGAATAACATTCCACTTGAAGAAGAAGTTTAAGGCTAACTGAAAGCAGTAATGAGACTGTCGTATTGACCAAACTTGTGAAACAGGAAATAAGCCTCTTTTCTTGTCTCCTTACTTTATTTGAATTTCATGCCAATCCAGACACTTTTAAATGTCCCTTCTCAATGGAGGGATTTTACATCTTTCTGATTCATCCAGAGTAGAGCCAGGGGCATTTACGACAAAGGTGACTAGGTAAAAGGCAATAATGTAAAACAAGATAAAATGTCATCACCTGGCTTTGCTGATTTGTTCCCTGCCCATGTGGATCTATTTATTACTTAGCATCAAGGACCAGTTTATAAAGTGTTAGCACTAAGATATTATTTTTTAAAACTAAATGTATTGAATACCCATTTACATTCCAGAAGATGATGGAGAAATGAAGTTGAACTGGTAATTCTTTCTACCTTCAAGGATGTTATAGTCTAGTGGGAAAAAATAGATAATAGGTGAATAATGGGGGGCAGAGGAGAGAGGGAGAATGATTTAGTGCTTGGGAATTCAGAGAGTGATTATTGTCATTTCATTTGTGGAGATAGAAGGCTTTCCAGCAGAGGCATTAGTTCTGCTATCTGAGGGGTGACTGAGAATTGGACAAATGGGAAAGTTGGAGGTGGGTGTCTGGGCAGAAGAGCAAAGGCCCAGATCAAAGAAATAACACAGTCATTTTTTCCCTATATAGGTTGGAAAGGCAGGACTAGAAGAGAGAGCAGAAAACACTGGATGTCAGTTAGACTTCAGACATTATTCTGAATATCCTGGGGCATCTGAAACAGGGTAGAAAAATACAGAAGAGGATATAGAAGAAAGATGTTGTACAGGTAGAATTGATTAAACTTTACAACTTACTAAGGCTCAAGGCAGTCAAATTTAAGTCTGTAGTTTTAATCCTATGATTAAACTGGGTGATTTGGTGAGAATGACATTCTTAGAAAGAGGAGCTATGAGGTTAGCAGCAAGGTATTTAGGACAAGGAAATATTTGATTTCAGAAATCAAAGCATGTTCCTGTAGAAACTCCCCAAGCCCCAGTTGTTTAAGGGAACATACAGGTTTCAGCCAGGGTGCAACTTTAATGCTGGATTTTAATTTGGATATAATTCCCAGAACTTCATATTTGAGAGCAATTTATAAAATCACCACTGTACCAGTTGGCATCCTTTGTTGCCTCCCACTATTTTGGTAAGGTTACACGATAACTTACTATTTGCACTCATCTATTTTTTCACCTAATCTGCAATCAAAAAAGAAAAAAAGCTGTGCGAAGAATACCCACAAATAGGCCATATACCAGGACACAGAAGCTTAACAAATAAAAAAAGGCACATTGAAAGAGCAAATGGGAGCCTTGGTAAAGGTAGCATGTGATGATGATAGAAAACATCTACATTCAGACTGGATCCATTCAATGGTTCTAGGCTCTGGGATTTAAGAGTCCGATACCCTTTCAAAGCAGGACCACTTTTACAAGCCTAGAGGGTTCTTCGAACTGGGATCAGAGCTCTACGTTTTCTTGGGATTCTGACCAATAGTCTGGAGTGGTATGAGAGTTCCACAGTATGTGGAAATGACATGGAAAAGTGTGGACCTGGAGTGTGGGTGCTGGAAGAGTGGTTTTGTGGAAGAAGCTCAAGCTTTGTCTTAATGAGAAAGAAAAGCTGTGGTTGTGTGTGTCTCTGTGTGTGCCTATGTGTTTAACAATTATTTCGCTTAAAAAGAAGAAAAAACACTTTGTCTTAATTTCTTCTTAAGTGTTTTATAGCTTTGACCTAACCCCAGTGATATTTTCTTTCTTTTAAAGTACAAAGACTTTAAAGAGTACTTGAGTTCTTTTCAGCAATATTTTTTTCATAACTCTCAAATTCAATTGCCTTTGAGAAAGTGACAGCAAAAGAGAATCAAGTAACATTCTCTCATTTGCTCATATAATCTGATTGATGGACTAGATATTTATGGTATTATAAAGGTATAAAGCTACAGACTATTTTAGGAATTTGTTGGTCTGTTATTTTCTTCAAATTCTGAGGTTCAGTTGAAACATATCAGCAATATCTAAGCTCATGTTCTATTCTCCAAGGTTCTTTAAAACCTCCATTCTTATTTTGAATTCTGCAGCAAGTGCACAGATATCTTACCTAATGGAAATAGATAATGGGGCGGTACTGATTGATAAGCCTCCTTTTTTTTCTTTCTCACATCTAGTAAGTAGAGTGAATCTTGGATTTCTTTGAAAGTGGAAGCACAGCTAAATAGACTAGATTGAAAAATTCGGACAAATTCTCATGATACAGGCTAGGTGAGTAGGCATCTAAATCCCAAGCAAGCAAATTGAAGAAAAATGGTTTATAAACATGAGCCAGAGGACGAGCTAATGCTAAATTGTAAGAAAGCCAAACAAAGACTGTGCATAACAAAGGAGCTTGATATTGTAATGGTAGCTGCCTATGCTAAGAGCTAAGAGCTTCTTAGATATTTAATGTCTAAGGAAGTATACATTGTTCAGAATTGGGGGGCTGTGATTTCAGGGCAGCAATGGGGAAGAAGAAAACTAGTAGCAAATCAATTGCTGCTAGTGAGATATAACACTTAAAATTTAAAAAAATTAAAATAGTGTATATTTAAGTTGTACAACATGATTTGATATACATATACATGGTAAAATGACTGTTACAGTCAAGCTAAGTAATGTATTTTCTCATATGGTTACCTGTGTGTTTATGTGTGTGAGATGAGAGCACATAAAATCAGTTCTTTCAATGTATTTCCAGTATATAATACAGTATTGCTAACTGGAGTCATCAGGCTGTACACTAGATGTGCATACTTACTCATGTTATGTAGCCACAGCTCTGTACCCTTTGACCAAGATCACCCCATTTCCCCTATCCCTGGGAACCACTGTTCTGCTTTCTGCTTCTATGTATTCAGTGTTCTTAGAGTCCACATATAAGTGAGATCATGCAGTTTTTTCTTTCTGCGTCTGGTTTATTTCACTTAGCATAAGGTCTCCCAGATTCTTCCATATTGCTGCAAATGGCAAAATCTCCTTCCTTTGTAAAGCTAAATTATATATATATATATATATATATATATATAATACACACACACACAATTAGTATAAATATATACACATACATAGATATGTATAATCACAATTTATATAGAATTAAATCTATATATATATAAACAATTTATTTATCCTTTCATCTGTCAATGGATACCTAAGTCACTTTCATATCTTGGCCATTGTGAATATTGCTTCAATGAACAGGGAACACAGCTTCTCTTGAGGTACAGATTTCATTTCCTTTGAGTATATACCAAAGAAGAATTGATGGGGTAATTCTATTTTCAGTTTCTTGAGGAAACTTCAAACTCTTTTTCAAAATAGCTGTACCAGTTTACATTCTTGCCAACAGGGTGTAAGGGTTCCTTTTCCCCTACATCCTCAGCAGCACTTCTTTTTTTTTTTGATAATAGCCATGTTAACAGGTGTGAAATGATATCTCATTGAAATTTTGATTTGCATTTTCTTTATGATTAGTGATGTTGAGCACATTTTCATATACCTGTTGGCCATCTGTATGTCTTCTTTGGAAAAATGTCTACTTAGGTCCTTGGCACATTTTTTAATAAAGCTCTTTGATATAACACTTTGTATGCATTGTTATATCCACACAGACAAATTTCTGTCTGATAAAATTTTGAAAGTGTCATACAATGTAAAACATTTGGAATTCATACTGTAGCTGATTGATCAACTTGAAAATGATTCAAATTTGGCAATCACCGCCTTAGCATAATCACTTTTAAACACTTACTGGACACATAAAGCTACAGAAACAGAGCTTCTCATCAGTTCATTCTGAATGGCGAGGGAGACATATCCACCAGAAGATAAATGGCTCTGGTTCTCCCTGTAAATGTCTCAGCACAAAGAAATTTTGTTCATCTTAGACCATTCTATTTTTGGTTATTCTGTCTGCCTATATTCATTGGTCCCTGGTGTCAGCTGATGTCGCAAGTGGTGGCAGAAGCCAGTCCCAGACTTTGTTTACTACCTCTGATCCTGTTAGCTGATTTCACAACTCCATTCATTGGTAGCAGCAGGTGTAACAGTAATCCTATGCCTGGAGTGAACAGTAAACATGTGACCCAGGGAGCTGAAGGTAGGGGAGTCTTTCCACTCTATAAAAATTAAAACACTGATCCAAATCAGGTCTTTAGATCTGTATGCTACCTCATGACAGCAACACCTTTCCTGACTTTATCCCAAGGTTCAGAAGCCAGACTCTTGACTACTGGTTTGAATGGTAGGAAGAGGAAATGCAAGGGGGCAAAACTGGTACTCTCGCTCTCATGACACAGCTATAAACTATCACCTACCTTTGCTGTTAAATATATGATTTCCTTTGTTTTATTACCTTTTGAAAGTAATGAAATTCCTCTTGTACCAGTAGAGGGTGTTTAAAGTTACTTTCATTTTATTTTGGTCGTGCACGGGAGGTAATGTCTTGAGGAGAAGGGGTTAGTCCATTACTTCTACTGGATGAAATTTCTCATCTATTGCCTCATGATACTCAGGTTTTTATATTATAGAAAAGTCTGCTATTGTAATGTACTGCAAAGCCTGTCTAGGTAGAACAGGGAGGACTCAGGCCATGAACTAAACCTCTGCCCATGGACTAGGGAGAAAAATCTCTTAGAACATCAAACATCAGCCTTAGAGTGAGGAGGAGGATGAATCCTTTCCTCAAGTATTATGCTGTAACTTGTACGAACAAGAATAAGCCACAAAGCCCTAAAGGATGAGGAATATAAACTTCCTTAGGTTTGTTCAGAAAACTCTTGGAAGGCAAATATATTTTTTTTCTATTGCACAACAAAGTAGGAGGTCTTTCCACTTAATAGAAGTGGGTTTTGCCTTCAAGGGGCATATTTTTATCTTCTGGTGCTATTCAGGGTACTGGACCATTCCCACCAACTCACTGGTATAAAGACCGTTTGACTTCATCCTTGATTCTGCCTGCCTGGAGCCTGATCCTGTTGTGGACCTTCCCTCCGTGGAAACTGCCGGCGTCACCCGCACTGATGCTCACAGTCAACAGCTTCTAAAGCTGACTAGACCTGTCAGCCCGTTTCCATGTCTTCCTATCTGTAGTTAGTATAGATAAGGGGACATTATTAGAAATGGGGACAATATTAGAAGGAGAGTTAACTAATCTGAATTCCTAATAGTTTAGACGTTATGAATAAGTCTAACGTATCAGGTGAAAGAAGTTAGGGCTGAATATTTCTAAATTCACATTAGGAAAATTTCTGAATATATCATGGCTTTTGTTCTATAATTTTTCTATGTTTTAACTCCCTCATTTATCTATGGAATATTAACAATCACTTGATCTTCCTGAATCATTAAATTTACAACATCCTTCAAAATTCTGCAAACGTTGGGAAGAGGTTTTCATATAGAAGTCAAGTTTATAAAATAAAAATGTTAGTAGTCAGCCACTATCCATTTCATTGAAGATGACAATTACATGGTAGCACATTGCATATTGATCTCTTAGATGAAAGATCTGAGCACTTGCACCTTAACAGTCTTAAAATACTGAAGCTGTTTTTCACACGCAGCAATTATTCAGAATGCATTTTCACACAAACTGCCAGTGCTATCACTGTTGTGTGAGCAACTCCAAGTGCCAAAATGTCAGGAGAGCTGGTGAGATCGCCTATCCTAAGGCAAACCTGATGTTTTCCCCTTAAGAACTGCCTTGCTTTCTTTCTCAAGTACAATTCTTGAAACTAGGAACACAATCCACAGAGGAGCTTGGCTAATGCTCACAGTGCCACTGCTGCCAGCTCAGACATCTGTCTCTCCTCTTCTTTTAAAACCATAGAGACAATCCTCATTAGTGCCTTTCTGTCCTGCGAACCAGTCCCATTGTGGTTCAGAATGGGGAAGTAAAAGGGTGAAAACAATTTATTGGACTAGTTGAGCAAGCGGTTCCTCAGGGATTCACCCCTGACCTTTTCAAGGGCAATATTTACATAAATAAATTGGGGCCTTGTTTCTTTCCATGAAGACAGGTAATCCAAATTTAAAAAATATTTAAATGCTAGAATCATTTTACTGTTCTTTTGCTTTAATGATTTAGATTGAATGTCATTGTGCACTCCAGCTTACCGGGTAATTGAGCAAATATATGCTTCATTTGATGATATAGTCATGGCTCTTTAAATATCATGACCAAGGTTTTGGAGTATAAAATTATCATTGGCAAATATATAGTCATTATGAGTAAGAGACATAACATTATCAAAACCTGTTATTTTGAAATTAATGAGTTGTTCATTATTAACTTAGAATGAATTGTGTGTTTTAAAAAATTGCAGTTATGTAATTATGAATCTTAGATTTCCCTTGGAGAGCAAAGTACTTTATTGGAAGTATAGGCTTTTAAAATTCCTTTCCTATGTGGTGCAAAGAGTAGCTGTTTTAAAAAATAATTGATTTATTTCTTCAATGAAGTTTCTATGGGGGGCTTTCTGGTAATCATGGCATATTCTCTCATAGTCTCTTTATTTTTCATATGTTGATTATTTGTATTATTAAGGAATGGATTTTCCTCAGTAAAACACATTTTTTTAGTGATTTTAGTTGGATTTTGTGTGTGTGTGTGTGTGTGTGTGTGTGTGTGTGTGTGTGTGTGAGGAGGGATTTGTTGGAAGATGGTTTAGCTGGTTCATCCTTGTCATTCTGACTTTCTAGGGGGTTCTACACTTGTGGAATGGCTGGCCAGGTAAGTAGTGTACCTTTCATCATGAACCAATGAGAAAAAGCAAAAGGGAAGTAAACTGATATTGGATGGCTTTAGTTCTGTGTAAAGCAGTGGGGTGAGAACTTTTGACTCTTCACCACTGACACTATCAAGATGACTGAGCATGGACGGTGTGCGCCACACTCAGTACTTTAAATGTGTTACATCATTTACTTTTTACAATTACTGTGTAAAATAGGCTTTAAAATCCCCACTTTGCAAGTGAGGACTGTGGAGTGGACAGGTCGTTAAATGGCAGAGCAGCAGTTTGAAAAGAACCTGTATTTCCCCAAATGTATTTAGCAGAACAGAGTCAAATGAGATGAGTCTTAGGACAATAGTAAGCACACATACAAAAATATTTGTTGAATGAATGATTAGAATCATGAGAGCTTCATGTTTATTCAAATTCAACTAATATTTATGATGTGCTAGTTTTTTATGACTGTACTGATGGTTCTCACATATGATCACAATACTTTATGATATGCGTTGCATTATTCTCGTTTGACCTATAAAAAAATCTGAGACACAGAAAATAAACAGCAAATTTACCATGATAAAACAGTAAGTAAATAGGGAAACAGGTACCCTCAATTACTTTCTTTTATCCACTGGTCATGCATCCTTGTCATATACCACAGCCTTCTCCCACCTCCACATGTAGACTTCTTGAAAGTTTTGTATCATTGCATTTCTTAAAAAAAAAATGAATTAATTTTGCTGTACAAATAGGTAGTATATTTAGTATATCTTATAAAGTCCTGATATATTACTTCATTTTTTCTGGCTATTGAAAAAGTTTGAGTAGGTCTTATTTGGTACTTCCCTCCTTTTGAAAGTCCAATAGAAAATAATGTATTATTTAATCAGTTAAAATAGACTTCATTTTTAAAAAATATACAGAATGGAAACGCTACATTGTTATCTCCCTACATTACTTTCCTTAGATTACTTTGCTGTCCAATATATTCAGTTCCTCTAGGTAACAATATAGTAAAAACCAATTTTTTTTTATCTTTGTGTGTGTTAAAATATTTAAAGATTTTTAATACTCAGTGCTGGTGATGGTATGAGAAAATGAGCACTATTTCACACTGTATCTGAAGATATAAATTGGTATTGTGTTTCTATAAGGTAATTTGAAGAATATGTGTCACAATTTAATGTAGTCATGCTTTCTTATTTAGCAGTCCTGCTTGAAATCTATTGTATTGAAACAATTATATATACATGTAGGGGCAATTAACCCAGTATCATTTATAGTTGTGACCACTTTGAAGCAATCTAACAAAAGCAGGTTTGCTTAAATATGTTATAGTATATGTATACAATATTTCATTATGATTGAGGGGGTAGATCTATATTTCTAATGAAAGAGGTTTATGATACAGTTAAATGGAAGAAGAAGTCACAAAATAGTGTATATTTATTCATTTTTTAGGTATATATATTTTGGAATTGAGACATTTTTAACTTTGGGGGTGTTTATGTGGCACATATACTTTATATCAGGATATACCTCCAGTGGGGTCTGAGACAGCCTCCTGTAATCAAAGCACATTAATACTTTGCAGAAAAAAGTATGGATATTCACAATTAGTGGTGCTGATGCAGCTTTATGTCAATTCAAGTCAAGTCAACTTTTGTCACATGAGTTTGCATTTATTTATTACTTTTTGGAATTCCAGTAAGGAAATGAATACCTGTATTAATTTTATAATCAAAGAATAATACATCTAAAAATATATATATAGCAAAATAAGTTGGACCTGACACTCTTAAGTCTGAATCATTAAAATTCCTACTTTGCTAGTGTTGGCATGTCAATTGATAGGCAGGTGGGTATGTGGGAATGAATTCTCTTAGGGGGCATTTTTTTTTCCTGTATCTGCAGGATGAAAAAGTGATATAAAAGCTTTTAGTTTCTAATGAAATATTACTTAGGGCAAGTTAAATAGGTTCTTGACAGCTGTCTTACACTGGTTTAAAATGAAGGGAGAAAGAGTGTTAATTAAGTACAAGCTATTAAAAAGAAGACGGTATGAGTAATTTTGGAAAACTGTCTTCTGCAACTGACATGTCAACAAATTGTCTCCTGGGAAGAAAGTAGTTTTGCAGGCTCTTTCCCAGTCTAACTGCATGCTTAGCTAGGTGGGGGGTTAATAAGCAACATCTGACAGTGGCAAACGTGTTCTGCCGCACATCCTACCACTCATTTCAAGATTGCTGAGCATCTGTTTTTTACTGGGATCATTTTAGTAATCTCCTTCTCAAAACAGGCCTCAGTCTATAAACAGAAACCACTTTTTCTCACTTGGAGATATTGGTTAGATAGAGTTTGGGAATGATTTTTTACTTGTTAGTTTCATGTTCCAGGTTAAACCTGTATTGGTTACTAAGGCTTAAACTGTCCCTCAATCTGTGAAAACAAAGATTGAACAAAATGTTTCTCTGTGTTTTGTTGCTTCACTACTTTCCTTTACAACATTTCTTTCCATACGCTTTAACCTTTTGGGGATTTTTATGGAATAGATGAAAAATAACAGAGAAAAATGTAAAAGAATATCAAGATCAGATGAGAGTCTCCCCTTAGAATTTTTGTGTGTATCCTTTTTATCTTTTGATATTTGTATGTGTATTTGTGTATGTGGCTAACATAAATATGTGTATATATGTCTCTAAACACATTGCATATACTAACACATTCAATCATCCCAACTTTCCCATGAAATTGATATTAATATTATACCTATTGTACAAATGATGAACATATACAATATTGGAATCTGCTATACATGGATAGTATTTCACAATCTTTCTTTACACTTAAAATGATAGTCTCTTCAATTTTGTCATTAAATTTTTTTTAACTCCATTTTTATGCCTGCATAATATTTCATAACACTGATGTATCATCATTTAACAAGTCCACAGTTATTATATAGTACAGTTATGTTTAAATTTTCACTGCCAGAAATGATGCAATAAATAATCAGTGCATATTAATATTTCCCTAAGTATCAGATTAGTCCCTTCCAAAATATTTCTGGGAAATGGAATTATTGGTCCCCCTATGATAATCATATTTAAGGTGGACGATCATAGATACAGAGTGCAGATTCTTCAGACAGGCGGTATACATTTAAATCCTAGCAGCTCCACTTACTAATCTAGTATGGTAATGTACTAAGTTACTTTAACTTTCCAATGGTTAAAATGGATACACCTCTTAAGATTCTGATAGAATTAAGTGGGATAATATGTCAAAAGCATTTTGCAACAGATGAATGTGTAAACAAACTTCAGTATAGCCATACAATAGAGTATTATTCAGGCATACAAAGGAATGAAGTACTGATAAATGTCACAACATGGATGAACCTTGAAAACATTATGCTAAGTGGAAGAAGCCAATCATAAAACACTATGTACTACGTGATTCCAATCATATGGAAGTCCAGAAAAGGGAAACCTGTGGAAAGAGAAAGTAGATTAGTGGTTGTTTAAGTGTGGTGGGATGAGAACAGGGATTATAAGGGTGTAGCTACAGGGCACTAGACTTTTATAGAGGTGATGAAATTGAGTGTAGTGGTGGTTGCACATATCTCTGAATATACTAAAAACTATTGCATGCTTTAAATGAGTGAATTGTATGGAATGTGAATTATATCTCTCTGTAAAGCTATTAAGGCAATTTAGCCCATGGCTACTTTCCCACACCATTTTTTATCATATGCATTTTCATTAAAAAATATTTCTTTGCTAATTGTAGGGCAAACTATATTTCAATTTAAGACTTCATAATTGATTTGTTTAAGTATTTTATGTGTGTATTAGCCATTTGTATTTTCTTTGATATTTTATCAATTTTCTACAATTTTAATAAAAGCTCAGTAAATTTGCAATATTCACCCATTCTATGACATATGTTGAAAATAATTTCCTGAAGATTGGTATTTGACTATTAATATTTATGGCATATTCTTAAAACTAAAAGGTAGTATAATGAAATTTTTTCTTAAAAACTGATTTTTCCCTTTGCATTCTTTTCCCTACCTTTAGATCAAGTAATATATATGTATGTTTCATTTTGGATTTCATTATGATGATGATATAAGGAGGGGTTTCTATACTTAGCAAATACTACTTGACTTATTCCTCAGCAAAAACATACTTGAAATTTTATGGAAAAGGAAATAATTTGTACCTTGGATTTTATTTCATAATTTTTCATTGATTGTTGGCCATCATAATTTTTTTTCTAAAGCGTTCTTTTTATAGTGAGAATGTTGTCACTTCTTATTTAATAGAGACTTATGCAAGTAAGAGGCATTCATTACCTATTGTTTTGAGTGGATCTGTTTAATATTAACCTTGACTTTGAAAAACTCTCATCAAGGTTCATGCCCTTTAACCACAGATTCTCCTATTATAACTCAGGTGCCATTCAAAGTAGTACCCAAACAATTAAATAGGGTTTAAATCTCTTGGAAAATTAAAGGAACTCTTGATATGCCATTTTTTTAGTCTTCAATGGATTCCCTCTAACTTTTGGCCAGTATCTATATGAATTTTGCAAGCCTTGCATTTTCATGTTAATCTCACACTATTCAGAGCATCTTCATTCCTCTCTGGTTGTCACACTTCTGTTGTTGGTATGAAGAGAAAACAAACCCTGCTGTCAAATACTGTTAGCATAATTTGGATGGAAGCTTGGTCATTTCAGTGACCATTATAGCAAGTTTATTGGCTACTAGTGTTGACTGTTTGGTTTCATTTGACATTTTATCAGATCCAATTTTTCAGGTGAAGAATAGGGTAAAGATTAAATATTTTGTCCAAGGTCATATAGACAAAAATTGGTATTCAAATCCTGTAGTTTTACTTTTGTATCTCTGTCTGTGTATTTATTTCATTCAATCCAAAAGAAAAATAAATTTTAACCTGCAGCTAACTTTCATATTCAGGCTGAACAAGGGTACTTTTAAATGTGAAATATTCAGAAAACAACCTGCAATATAATTATTGTTGTTTCACCTTATAAACATTTATTTTCTGAAAGGGTTCCTGGAAAAAGCCTAATGAATTCTACTATTCTACTTATTTAAAATAAATTGGTATTAACTGTAGATATGTCAATCACTGTTATCCCTGGATGGAAACTTGGTATCTGTTCACAAATAGCACTTGGATTTTATGTGGCAATTTTGTAGCCTCAGAGATGGTCTAAAGGCTATGACGAAATAAATCAACTAGGCAACTAAAAAAAAAAAAGAACTCTGTTCTTCTTACTGGTTTTCCTTTAAGGAACTTTGCTAGGAAAAAAATCTCCAAATCATCATATGAGATGCAAACAATTTTGCATTCTGATGTTAGGCTGGAACCAAAAGGTCATGTTAATTCTCTATGGTAACCGAGACCTAATCACTGGAATATACTGAACAACCCCTGCAATCTTTCAGTTCTGTCCTCCGTTCTGTCTACATGATGTTAAACATTTTATTTTCTGGGACAGTCTGTATATTTGTTTTTAATAAATATTTATTTTTAATAAATGTTTTGGAATTAACTGTAGATACTGATATTAAATAGTATGTAAAAAGTAATTTTAGGCCCTTCAAAATAAGCCAATTTCCCTCTTATATTCAAGTTTGTCACAGTCAAGACAATCAACACCATGCATTATGAAGAAAAAAAAACACCAAACTATAAATATGTAATGTTTATATATTTTTATAAGGAAAATACTGAAGAAATATATCTGAAAAATGTTTATATCTGTAAGATGATTATCACCAACTTACATTTTATTTTTAAAAGTATATTTAAACCTCTAAATTTTAAAAACAGTAATTTTTATAATATGAGAGAAATATTACTAGAATAAGAAGACAGAGTTCCACGTTAGCCACAAATTTAAGAAGTTTGAGGTACTAAATCTGGATCTTCAACTAATAATATTCAATCTTGATGAAGTCACTAAATCTATATGCTTTTCAGACTTCTTGTGAAAAAGAAGACTGGGCTAACTAGTCTAAGCAAATGGTAAGGCACCTTCTAGATCTAAAATTCTGAAAACTATCATATTAAGAAAAGTATCCGGATATATTTAGATTCATCTGAATCAAATATTTTGTTCTTCAAATCAGCAGCACTTAGAATAAGAGAAATATCAACCCTCTATAAAGCAGACAAGCTGTGATCTCTTAGCTCTAGACTGCTGCCCAGCTACACGTTCATAATCAATGCACACTTTTTTAGTGGGCTTTTTATGGACTCAGCATTGCCCTGTTTGCCCTCTATTTGGCAGTACAAAAAATATATATAAAATGAATGTCCCTACAAAGAATTAATAATAAATTTGGATAGAAGTCATATTGCCATAACAACAAGGAACCATTCATGAAATAATGTCATTTAAAATGAAATTTTATATTATTATATACATAAGAGAATAGGGTACCATATGAGGTTATTGCAGTAAATAATGGAAAAGAAAGATAGAAACATATACTGGTATGCTCAAGGGCAGATGTCCATGAAGCCTTAGAGTAACTCATGAAAAAGAAGTAAGTGGTTATTGTTTATGTTTGTTATCCCTATTGTAACTCTCGGAGAGCTGAGGGTAATGGAACTAGAGCTTTTAAGAACGTATCAGAGATAACTTGCCTTCTATCAGGGAGATTGGGGAAGGAAAGCTTCATAGAATGGAAAAAAATACCCTCAATGTTAGTCTTTTCTTTAAATATCTCTCTCTTTGCAATGGCTTCTTTTTTTTTTCTTTTGTCTTGCATGCTGCATATCCTTAAGAATGATAATCCTTTTAGAGGCAGGGATGATAACTTATTTTTCATTGAGGTTTTTCAGTCTTATCCTTATAGAAAACTTTATGAAAAGAATGTGTTGCTGGGTAGTCTCTTCTGGGGAGGTCTCCTGCTGGCTAGGTGAAACCTCAAACCTGGGGAGGGCTCTTGACTCTGATCAGGAAAGAATTCACAAACAGTTTGGAGTATAGATAAGGAATAAATTCATTAAACCAAGAGTAGTAGTGAATGTCAGAGTTGCATGGTGCCAGGAAGAGAGGTTCCTTTATTTGTACAGCCATACAGACAGTAGAGAGCAAGGGAGAACAAAGGAGGAAAGGGAAGTTCACTGCACTCCTGCTCAGCACACGGCAGATCCCTTGCCAACTCCTGAAGCCAGGGTCACCTGGTGTCCAGTGTCTGCTTGACTCCACACAGTGTGATAACTAAGCCCCTACCAGTCCAAAACTGGGGGAGCCTCGAGAACTGGATGCAGTGAGATTATGTTCTAAGAACTTCCCAAAGTAAAGAAAGGATGCTTTAGGGGCAGGCTGCTAAAGAACATGATCATACAGCTGCAGTCCTGTCGAGGTCACCCAGATGGCAGGAACTTGCAAGTCCCAAATCAGAGATCTCAGTAACTACTTCCCTACTTGTCTGAAGTAAAACAGGGAGAGACAGGACTTGTGCTTATGATTAGAAAGTTGAATTAAATAGCAAAGAAACCAAGACACTTACTCCAGTGATGTAAGGGGTCTCTTATTAACCTCTGACACACTTGGAAGAGTGCAGAAACAGAATGCAATAAGCTGAGCAGCAAGATTTACTTAAAGCAAAGAACACACTTGAAGAAGGGGGAGTGCAGGCAGCCTCAGAAGAGAGGTGCACTTAAAGGTTTAGGATTTGGGTTTTTAAGGATATTAAGAATGGGGTAAGGGGTCAGGGGAATTAGGCTGACATGTGGTCTCATGATGTCTGTCTCCTGTGGTACAGACATCACATAACCATCCATGATCACTCCTCATGATGTTTTTTTTATTTTTTTTTATTTTGGTATCCTTAATCTACAATTACATGTGCAATATTATGGTTATTAAACTACTCCCTTCATCAGATCCCCCCCACCAACACCATTACAGTCACTGTCCATCAGCATAGTGAGATGCTATAGAGTCACTACTTGTCTTCTCTAAGTTGTACAGACCTCCCTGTGCCCCCCAACATTACATCTGCTAATTGTACTGCCCCTTTTCCCCCCTTGTCCTGCCCTTCCCACCCATCCTCCTCAGTCCCTTTCCCTTTGGTAACTATTAGTCCGTTCTTGGGTTCTGTGAGTCTGCTGCTGTTTTGTTCCTTCAGTTTTTTCTTTGTTCTTATACTCCACATATGAGTGAAATCATTTGATACTTGTCTTTCTCTGCGTGGCTTATTTCACTGAGCATAATACTCTCTCTAGCTCCATCCATGTTGTTGCAAATGGTAGGATTTGTTTTCTTCTTATGGCTGAATAATATTCCATTGTGTATATGTACCACCTCTTCTTTATCCATTCATCTACTGATGGACACTTAGGTTGCTTCCATTTCTTGGCTATTGTAAATAGTGCTGCAATAAACATAGGGGTGCATCTGTCTTTTTTCAAACTAGGCAGCTGGATTCTTAGGGTAAATTCCTAGGAGTGGGATTCCTGGGTCAAATGGTATTTCTATTTTGAATTTTTGAGAAACCTCCATACTGCTTTCCACAATGCTTGAACTAATTTGCATTCCCACCAGCAGTGTAGGAGGGTTCCCCTCTCTCCACATCCTCGTCAACATTTGTTGTTGTTTGCGTTTTAGATGTTGGCCATCCTTCCTGGTATGAGGTGATATCTCATTGTGGTTTTAATTTGCATTTCTCTGATAATTAGCGATGTGGAGCATCTTTTCATGTGCCTGTTGGCCATCTGAATTTCTTCTTTAGAGAAGTGTCTATTCATGCCCTCTGCTCATTGCTTAATTGGATTATTTGCTTTTTGTTTGTTGTGGTACATGCATTCTTTATATATTTTGGATGTCAACCTCTTATCAGATATGTCATTTATGAATATATTCTCCCATACTGTAGGATGTCTTTTTGTTCTACTGATGGTGTCCATTGCTGTACAGAAGCTTTTCAGCTTGATATAGTGCCACTTGTTCATTTTTGCTTTTGTTTCCCTTGCCCAAGGAGATATGTTCATGAAGAAGTCGCTCATGTTTAGGTTGAAGAGATTTTTGCCTATGTTTTTTCTAAGAGTTTTATGGTTTCATGACTTACATTCAGCTCTTTGATGCATTTTGAGTTTACTTTTGTGTACGGGGTTAGAGAGAAGTGCAGTTTCATTCTCTTGCATGTAGCTGTCCAGTTTTTCCAACACCAGCTGCTGAAGATGCTGTCATCTTCCCATTGTATATCCAAGGCTCCTTTATCAAATATTAATTGACTATATATGTTTGAGTTAATGTTTGGATTTTCTATTCTGTTCCACTGGTCTGTGGGTCTGTTTTTGTGCCAGTACCAAATTGTCTTGATTACTGTGGCTTTGTACTAGAGCTTGAAGTCAGGGAGCGTAATTACCCCTGTTTTATTCCTCCTTCTCAGGATTGCTTTGGCTATTCGGGGTCTTTTCTGGTTCCATATGAATTTTAGAATTATTTGTTCCAGTTCATTGAAGAAAGCTGTTGGTAGTTTGATAGGGATTGCATTGAATCTGTAGATTGCTTTAGGTAGTATAGCCATTTTGACAATATTTATTCTTCCTAGCCAAGAGCATGGGATGCATTTCCATTTGTTAGTGTCTTCCTTAATTTCTCCTAGGAGTGTCTTGTAGTTTTCAGAGTACAGGTCTTTCACTTCCTTGGTTAGGCTTATTCTTAGGTATTTTATTCTTTATGATGCAATTGTGAATAGAATTGTTTTCCTGATTTCTCTTTCTGTTAGCTCATCATTAGTGTATGGGAAAGAAACAGATTTCTGTGTGTTAATTTTGTATCCTGAAGCTTTGCTGAATTCAGATATTAGTTCTAGTAGTTTTGGAGTGGAGTCTTTAGGATTTTTTATGCACAATATCATGTCATATGCAAATAGTGACAATTTGACTTCTTCTTTACCAATCTGGATGCCTTGTATTTGTTTGTTTTGTCTGATTGCCGTGGCTAGGACCTCCAGTACTATGTTGAATAACAGTGGAGAGAGTGGGCATCCCTGTCTTGTTCCTGATCTTAGATGAAAAGCTTTCAGCTTCTCGCTGTTAAATATGATATTAGCTGTGGGTTTGTCATATATGGCCTTTATTAAGTTGAGGTTCTTGCCCTCTATACCATTTTGCTGAGCGTTTTTATCATGAATGGTTGTTGAATTTTGTCAAATGCTTTTTCAGCATCTATGGAGATGATCATGTGGTTTTTGTTCTTCTTTTTGTTGATGTGGTGGATGATGTTGATGGATTTCCGAATATTGTACCATCCTTGCGTCCCTGAGATGAATCCCACTTGATTATGGTGTATGATCTTCTTGATGTATGAATTTGGTTTGCTAATATTTTGTTGAGTATTTTTGCATCTACATTCATCAGGTATATTGGTCTGTAATTTTCTTTTTTGGTGAGGTCTTTGGATGGTTTTGGTATTAGAGTGATGCTGGCTTCATAGAATGAATTTGAAATTATTCCCTCCTCTTCTATTTTTTGAAAAACTTTAACGAGAATGGGTGTTATTTCTTCTCTATATGTCTGGTAGAATTCAGAGGTAAATCCATCTGGCCCAGGGGTTTTGTTCCTGGGTAATTTTTTGATTATCGATTCAATTTCATTGCTGGTGATAGGTCTGTTTAGTTTTCCTGTTTCTTGCTTAGTCAGTCTTGGAAGGTTGTATTTTTCTTAGAAGTTGTCCATTTGTTCTAGGTTTTCCAGCTTGTTAGCATGTAGATTCTCATAATATTCTCTTATATAATTCTTTGTATTTCTCTGGGGTCCATCGTGGTTTTTCCTTTCTCATTTCTTATTCTGTTTATGTGTGTAGATTCTCTTTTTCTCTTAATGAGTCTGGCTAGGGGTTTATCTATTTTGTTTATTTTTTCAAAGAACCAACTCTTGGTTTCATTGATTTTTTCTATTGTTTTATTCTTCTCAATTTTATTTATTTCTTCTCTGATCTTTATCATATCCCTCCTTCTGGTGACTTTGGGCCTCATTTGTTCTTCTTTTTCCAATTTCAGTAATTGTGTTTTTAGGCTATTTATTTGGATTGTTCTTCCTTCTTTAAATAGGTCTGGATTGCAATATACTTTCCTCTTAGAACTGCCTTTACTGCGTCCCACAGAAGTTGTGGCTTTGTGTTGTTGTTGTCATTAGTCTCCATATATTCCTTGATTTCTGTTTTAATTTGGTCATTGACCCATTGATTATATAGGAGAATGTTGTTAAGTCTCCATGTATTTATGAGCCTTTTTGATTTCTTTCTAAAATTTATTTCTAGTTTTATACCTTTGTGATCTGAGAAGTTGGTTGGTAGAATTCCAATATTTTTAAATTTACCGAGGTTCTTTTTGTGGCCTAGTATGTGGTCTATTCTGGAGAATGTTCCATGTGTACTTGAGAAGAATGAGTCCCCTGTTGCTTTTGCATGTAGAGTTCTGTAGATGTCTGTTAGGTCCATCTGTTCTAGTGTGTTGTTCAGTGCCTCTGTGTCTTTACTTATTTTCTGTCTGGTTGATCTGTCCTTTGGAGTGAGTGATGTGTTGAAGTCTCATAAAATGAATGCATTGTTTTTGTTTCCTCCTTTAATTCTGTTAGTATTTGTTTAACATATCCTGGTGCTCCTGTGTTGGGTCCATATATATTTATAATGGTTATATCCTCTTGTTGGATTGACTTCTTTATCATTATGTAATGTCCTTCTTTATCTCTTGCTACTTTCTTCGTTTTGAAGTCTATTTTGTCTGATACAAGTACTGCAACACCTGCTTTTTTCTCCTTGTTGTTTGCATGAAATATCTTTTTCCATTTCTTCACTTTTAGTCTGTGTATATCTCTGGGTTTGAGGTGAGTCTCTTGTAAGCAGCATATATATGGGTCTTGCTTTTTTATCCATTCTATTACTCTGTGTCTTTTTATTGGTGCATTCAGTCCATTTATATTTAGGGTGATTATCGATAGATATGTACTTATTGCTATTGCTGGCTTTAGATTCATGGTTACGAAAGGTTCAAGGGTTGCCTCTTTACTATTTAACAATGCAACTTAACTTTCTGGTTAAGTTATTGTAAACACAGTCTGATGATTCTTTATTTCTCTCCCTTCTTATTCTTCCTTCTCCATTTTTTATATACTAGGTGTTTTATTCTTTGTCTTTAGTTAGTATTTGGATGGTCTGCTTTCTTTGCTATTATTTTATTTTGTCTGGTGACGTATTTTTAGCCTTAGGAGTGCTTCCCTCTAGAGCAGTCCATTTAAGATATCCTGTAGAGGTGGTTTACGGGAGGCAAACTCTCAGCTTTCACTTGTCTGGAAGTTGTTTAATCCCTCCGTCATATTTAAATGATAATCGTGCTGGATGCAGTATTCTTCGTTCAAGGCCCTTCTGTTTCATTACGTTAAATATATCATGCCATTCTCTTCTGGCCTGTAAGGTTTCTGTTGAGAAATCTGATGATAGTCTGCCTGGTTTTCCTTTGTAGGTGATCTTCTTTCTCTCTCTAGCTGCCTTTAATACTGTCCTTATCTTTTATCTTTGCCATTTTAATTATGTGTCTTGGTGTTGTCTTCCTTGGGTCCCTTTGTTGGAAGATCTGTGGGCTTCCGTGGACTGCGAGACTATTTCCTTCCCCAGCATGGGGAAGTCTTCAGCAATTATTTCTTCAAAGACACTTTCTATCCCTTTTTCTCTCTCTTCTTCCTCTGGTACCCCTATAATGCGAATATTGTTCTGTTTGGATTGGTCACACAGTTCTCTTAATATTCTTTCATTCCTAGAGATCCTTTTATCTCTCTCTGCCTCAGCTTCTGTGTATCCCTGTTGTCTGTTTTCTATTCCATTAACAGTCTCTTGCATCTTGTCTAGTCTGCTGCTAAGCCCACTAAGCCCGTCGATGGCCTGTGTCATTTCTGCATTGTCTTTCCTGACTTCCCTCACTTCCTCCCTTAGCTCTTGCATATTTCTCTGTAGATCCATCAGTATGGTTATGACTTTTATTCTGAATTCTTTTTCAGGAAGATTGTGCATTTCCATCCCATCATGCTCTGTCTCTGGTGTGGTCTGGGTCTGGGTAAGCTTGGTTTGTACCTATTCCTCTGTCTTTTCATAGTGATAGAAGTGGTCGCTGGTAGGTGCCACGTATGTTAGCTGGTCTCTTTAAGGCTTTTAAAAAGAAAAAATAGAAAAAGGAAATAAAAAAGAAAGAAAAGAAAGAAAAGAGAAAAAAAGAAAGAAAAGAAAAAACAAACCCCCACCCCATAACAGAAAAAAACGCCCACCAGGATTAGATTCTGTTAGGATGATGTAGGTGGCACTGTTGCTCCACTGTTCCGCAGCCGTGGCCGCACTGCTCCGCAGGGCCTTTTGTTGCCCCATGTCGTTAGGTGCCAAGTCCTCTCAGGTGTAGATGCAGGCTGTGTGTTGTCCTGTATCGTCTTGTCTCTCTTTTAGGAATAGTTGTATTTGTTGCATTTTCATAAATATATATTGTTTTGGGAGGAGATTTCTGCCGCCCTGCACATGCTGCCATCTTCCCGGAAGTCCCTCTTGATGTTTTTAAAGATAAACTTACACAAGGAATTTATTAGTCCTGTTCTTCTCCAAGGTAGTGGTTACCCTCAAGCAGTGAAGACATCTTTTAGAACTGCTTGCTCTGCCTTAGCATAAGGGTTGTGTTGGCTAATCACCATAAAATATGTTAGAAATAGTACCTCTGAACAACCTGGTTTTAGAATGGAATTTACCCTTAAGATGGAGTCCCTACTGTTCTCACTATACTATTTATATCATGGCATTTTTCATCAGAAAAAATTAATCATGATGCTTGTCCCATGTCCCTGCTCTGTCTCAAATGCACAAGCTGAAATTAAGGATGTGTCAAGGAAATTTCATATATAGTATGCCTGCTGATGTCCCTCGTTGTTTATCATGGTGATAGGTGAAATTTGGAGAGTGTCCAATATAGCAATTTAGTAGTTTGAGTTTGGGTAGAGTAATAAAATGGCTTATGTTTCATTACATGACTGACTTCATTATAGCAAAACCATGCACACTGTTACTGTCAATTAAATCCTCATTTACTTCCTCAGCACTAATTAAGAAGTCCTTATCTTTCAGGTAAGGATAAATAATAGAAACAATTACTGTCAAATACAGACATATTTAATAAGCTTGGACAACCCACCTGTCTATTTTTGGTGACAACCTTTCACTTTCAGGTCCAGAGTCAGAGGTTCAAGTGTTCATGTGTGTGTAGGCTGGCATCAAGAATTGGGAGAGCTGCTGCTTCCTGTCAAACTCTTCCTTAGCTAAGCAACTTTGTTAGCCCCACTGCTCTGTGTATTGGAGAGGACTACATAGAAACTATTGGATATGTCACAGGGGAAGTACAGTTCCTTATGTGCACTGGTATATGAGTTGGCAAAAAGAAAAATCACACCAGATCTAGAGCAAGTCATGCACAATTTGTCAAAGTTCCCTCAGAAATATGTCAAGCAACTAGATGGCATAGCTGGGTTGCTTATGAATATCTCAACTTTTTTTAAACTGAGTTGACTATTGTCTACACATGGTCTCTCAGAGTCTTTTTCAGATTCAAGTAGACCTATGTTTTCTTTCAAGGTAGCCTAGATTTTTTTTTTTTTCCTGACTGCTGGATGGCAAAATTGCTGCTGACCATTATTCTACCTTCCATAATTCTATTTCTTTCCTCTATAGTCCAGTAGGTTGAGTAGATTAGGCCACTCCATTGTGAATTAGCACTGGACACAGTATGTAGTGAGAGAATTCATAACTCTGTGGTAAGACTATTTTCCATAATTCTATGCCATTTCCCTTCATTACAGACTATTTTTGGCCTTAAAACACACCACTAAACTCGAAACAATGCTTCACCAAAAAATAAAGCTGGATAGAAAAATACTCTGATTGCTGAAGAATCTAATACAGCTGGGGGCTTTGAGTTTACAGAGTAAATTCAATAAATGAGTTCACCTTATTTTAAGTTATATAAGATTTATTTTAAGACTTATTTTAAGTTACTTAACAGATTTTGTTTTGTTAAAAATAGCAATGCCATATTTGAAATTTTCTAATTATAAATGCCTTTAAATATGTTTTTTCTTATATTGGTGAGAGATGGGAGGAATGAGGACTTTCATTTTAAAACTGGAAACTTTTTACAAATATCTGAGTGATAGTTTAGATGTAACTTTAGTGACAATTTTAAAGTGAGCAATTCTTAAACATGGTTGTGGATATTTGATGATATACAGATGATAAGAAAGGGCAATATTGTTTAAAGAGTATGCAAGGAAGATTGCTACAGGAGAGGACATTTATTAATTTTATGGAAAAATAAGATAGACGAAGGGATCTTAACTTCCCCTCCCCCTTTTCTCTTCACTCATTAGAGTTCTGTCTTAATAAACATTCCTTCTAGGAATGAAATACGGAGAAGTACTTACTTTTTACTAGGTTATGCAGTAAGGAATGTGATGTACTATGTGCTGGGTATTTTTCTAAGAATTTTACATATAATTTATTGAATTTTCACAATAATCTCGTGAGGTAGGAACTAGTATAATTCCTGTTTTTCAAATGGAAAAAATGAGGGACAAAAAGTTATGTAAAATCCCCAAATTATAGAATACCTGATATATGACATTTGAACCCAGGCTTTCTGTTTCTAGAGTCTGAGGCATCAGCTGTTGGGAGTTGAGTTTATTCTCCTCAGCTCTTGTCCCTGCTGTGACAAAGAACTGAATGGCAGAGATACAGTAGTGAAGCAGAGTTAAGGTTTTATTTGAATACACTCCAAGGCGGGAATGGGCCAGAATCAAGGTAGACAAAGGCAGGTTTACTTGAATAAAGCAGAGAGGAAGGGGAAACAGAGGGAGGAAAGGGAAGCTCATTGACATTGGACATAATCCCTCACCAACTCCTAAGGCCAGTGTCACTGGGTGTCTAGCGTCTACTTGAATCTGCACAGTGCGAGGAACTGAGTCCCCCTCACCCCAGGATTTGAGGTAGACGCAGAGCACTGGATGGAGTGAGATTATGTTCTGAGAACTTCCCAAAGGCAAGGAAAGGAGACTTTCCGGCGGGCTACTGAGGAGCCTGATCGTGCAGCTGCAGTCTGTCCGGGGCGCCCAGGCAACTGGACCTGGCAAGCCCCAGATCAGGGCTCTCAGGGGCCCCTTCCTCCTTATCTGGACTAGAACAGAGAGTGACGCACTCGAAGAAAGGCGAGTGTGGGCAGCCTCAGAGGAGACGTGCTTAGAGATTTGGATTCTGTGATTTTGTACGGCTTTTTGGGTAAGAGTCAGCATAAGGCATGATGTATACAGGTGATTTCTAATTCCTTTGAAGTTTTGTCTAAAGAACAGGGTTATTTAGGTGGCTGTGTTGGTTTAGACTTCAGCATTCTTTGTCCACACAGATTTATTTACAGTTCTGAGGTTTGTCTCCTGCCTTGTTTACAGAATTACTTAAGGGGCTCGAAGAAGAGGGAAAAACAGCATACAGGTTAAGTTATAGAATAAGCTGGGCATTTTAGCAGACTAAGTAGATTTTAAAATGACATATTCTAATTGGTACAATGAAGATGTGGGCTGAGCTCAAATACTTTTCTTTATCTGGGAAATATCCAGACATTCTAAGTCACTCTGGCCTTTGGAACTTCATCAAATTAACTCACTAACTCTGTGAGTCTTTTCTGGCTCTCTGGTTTTATCGTGTTAACTCTTTGTCCCTTGTAGTGGACTCTACAGCCTTATTCTCCCTCCACCCGCTCATATCTATTTTTCTGCCTAACACAGCCACTATGTTATAAAGAGTATTCAGTATGGTATCCACAATGTAGTGAATGGCCTATAAATGTTAACTGATAAATGTTAAGAGGCTCATAAATAAAACCCTTGTTCCTTTGTTCCTTTCAGAGGGTTCAGAATCAATTAAAAGGTAAGCATAACAGGCACATGGAGACCTGAATATTACTGATACACTTATTGGAAAATGTGGCTTTAGAGCTGCAGCTAAGTAAGTGCAATGATATTTTATTCTTGAATCAATTTGATTTCCTGCTTGGAACTTGGACAAAAAAGGGCTCCTGAAAGAGGCAGTCTCTTCCCACATAGCAGAGAGGGAACCAGCATGTATTTGATCTGTGAACAGGTAGTCTCTGAAAAATGGTTCCCATCATACCTACTTGGCTTCTTTCTCTAAACTCTCCATTCGGATAAGACAATTCTCTTCTCTTGAGGAGGAATGAGTGAGACCTGGGGAGAAAGGCCTCAAGTATCAGTTGGCGTATGTCTACTAGAAATGGAAGACCTCCTCTCTGAAACCTTACTGCTGCTGTTATTATTTCCCAACAAATTACAAACCTAGTAAGAGTCAAGAACCGCCCTGCTCCTCAGCTTGAGCAGAAAGCTGCTAAAAAGGAAGTAACATTAGCCCTGTCTTAAACATGCACAACCCCAGACTTGCTGAGACACTGGCCCAACTGAAGAAAGACTGCTCCACAGCATGGTGCCTCAGTTGCTCAGGTGAGGTGGAGCAAATCCCTTTATAGGACTGCAGCGCAGTGGGGGCTGAGGTGTCTTGCCCCTCCTGGATGGAGAATAGGAGTGATAATCTTTGTGGCTGCCATCATTAGACTTCCATCAGCTAGATCAAGTAAGAGCGTATTTATCAGAAGGCCTTTTTAGAAGATATCCTCTTCATTAATACAGGAATTGTTCTGGTAGTCATGTTAGCACAGCTGTCCTGGGAAGTGCCATAAACTCAGAGTGAGATGTTTTTTCTTTAGTTGATTCTTGTCTATTTCCATGAAAGACATTTACACAAGAATCTAAAGATGAATATGTTCATAACTGCCATATTTTCCAAAAGAAATGGCATTTTTCACAGACATTCCACAATGACCAGAAAGAGATAAGCCTAGGAAATTGGTCATGGTAGTGCTAAATGATGCCATTATAATGAAGGTGTGAAGCAAGAGGTGAGAGGTGATATGACTCCTGTGTCTGCAATTGTTGAAATAATAAGCCACTTAACAAGAGAGCATTATCAGTGGTGGACTTGAATACTATATGAACTTTCAAAGCCTAACTCTGGTAGCTTTACAAACCCCAAATTTTAATGCTCCCTTATCTATTGAAAACCTTGCCCTATAGTTGTCAAAACAATTGGCTATCCTTTAAAACAATTATCTGCAGATGCATTTAGTTGAAAGCTTCTGAGATGGAACTAACAGTGTATTAAACCCCATGGAAAAAAAATCATCTATGCCACTAATGTGTTGCTTCAAACACATGAAAGCAAATGAATTTAAGCTGGTGAATCCTCAAGGAAGGAATACAGTGTAGATCCTGGCCTCCGTTAAGAGTCAAAGGCTAAAAGTGTAGTCAACCCATCCCTACCCCCATCCTCCTCCTTATGGGAGGTCTCAAAGCAGCAAACTTGTTAATCTTGGTCTCAGAGAGGTAAAATAGCCCCTGAAAGGTTGCATTTAATTATTTTGCTGAGGAAATATACAGAAAGTTCTCAAATCTCTCCCTTCTCTGGGTTTGGTAGGAAGCCAGATAAGAAAGTCAAGGAAACAAAGTTTCTGTTAAGGCTTATAGAATATAAAGGAATCACAAGGTGTTTGGGTGCTTGAGATTGAAACAATGTAACAATGTATTACCCCACTCGCCCTCCCCACCCCCACTGGGACTCAGTGGTATAGAACAGCTTGTTAATCATAGTCATGGAAGTCCGTTAGTTTATAATACAATATCCGGTAACCTTTTGTGGATAAAATGAGAGCTCCTGTGGCCAGGATTCTTACCTGGTCCTGGTTGACTAGCTCACTGCACACCTGTGGGCAATACATGGCTGTTGACTATCATGGTGGCACAGTTGCAAGGCTGCAGGAGAGCAGAGCAGAGGCTGGAGTGGTAGCAGCGCCAAGGACAGAGGCCCAGAGGACGGCTGTGAGGGATGACTATGCAGGCAGAGAGGCCCAGAGGAAGGCTGTGCAGACAGAGGGGCCCAGAGGCAGAGACCGGCTTGCTGCATGCAGGCTCGCTCTGAGTGAACAGGTTTTAGTGACTGACCTGCCACCTGGAAATAAAGTCGGGTATAACCCTTTCACCCCAAGAACATTTTGCTGTCAATTTCTTTGGTCACATTGAATCCATAGTGAACTTGCATAGGTATTGCCATTTTAGAAGAAAGTTTTAATGTTTCTTTCCTCTTATAAGGACATAAGTATTTAGCACATTGTATAATTTTGTTTTTGTTTTTTCAGTGGATGGACTTTTTGGGTAACTGTGCATTCACAGCTGAATTTAGCACTTCCCCCCCAAATGGTGCAATATTGAGATGTTAATTTTCTTGAGTAGAAATATCAACTTCATTTAAAAAAAAGTTTTGCACCCCAATTTTTCCTACTGTCATAATTTTTATAGGTACACATGTTACCATGGAAATAGATTCTAAGAAGTTAGGTAATTTGGCCAACATTACATGTTGTTATGTGATAGAGCTGGGAATAAAACCTACAGTGTTGAGACCCACTATGCCAGGAATTTACCTGGACCTAGACACATCAAATTTCATGTCATATGTAAAACATCCTCCATAATATAAAATCATGATTCTGATGCTGCATAAATAACTGATCCATAAACATTTGTGGAAAAAAAAACTCATCAGTTTGAGAAAGGGAGACCCTAACTTGGGAGAGCTTAGCGGACTATATAGGGCTGGTAAGAGAGGATGAGAAATAATGTTTTTTTTCTGAAATTAAGTCCATACCAATAAGGTAGAACTCCCAAGCCAAAGAACACTGATCTCTTGCATAATTTTAGAAATTCCTAAAAATTCCTTCCTATCCCATCTGACATGTGGAAATATTTTTTTCAGAAGAAATTCAGTGCTGTGCGGATGTAGTCCACAAATTATATTTTTGCAGTTGTTTCCTGAACCATTTTTCTGTTAATGGAAATCCATTTTTCCATATATGCAAATCTTGTAGATTTATACATATTCACTGTACAAATAATTTAATACTGTGTAAATGTTCTAACTTAAAAAAGTATTGTTTATTAGATACCTTTAAAAAGTGAGTATTTTTATATATGCCTGATTCCAAGTGGTAAAGCTGTAAATGAGGACTTGTGCTGCTCTGTGGTCTTTCTAATATACCAGATGGTCATAAAGCATCTGGCTTCCTACACAGTTAGTCTGGCCCCTACACACTTTCTGAAATCGATTAGCACAGTTAGGCAATTGAAATTCCTCTCTCTGTTTCTCTTTCTCTTCATCCAGTAGTGCTCACCCTACCTGGACAAACAAGACAGATTTCACAGGTGTCTTTAGGTGGGACAACAGCCTCTGTGCACATCAAAATGCCTCACTGAAAGGATTTGAGAATGGTAAACTTCCAGTCCAGTGCCTTCTCCCAGTGATATTATGGGAGAATAAGGCTGGCCCTCTGTGGAAAGGACAATGTACCAGAACTGTTAAAATATGAACCAATGTCTTAGATAAAGTGAGCTATAGTCAGCTGATACCAGGAGAAGGCAGAAGACAAAGAGAACAGACTGACAATCTGAAAGACAACAAAGAGGGAGATCTAGAGGGCGTTGGACTGAGCAAAGAATGAAATAGAATCTGTCATTTCACAAATAAACTCAATCTATAAATCTGCAAAAGGCAGTGGTCCAGAAATCTACCCCGTAAGGCTCAATGAGAAACTTTTGGAAAAAGCCTCCATTGTGATACTCAGCATTAGAAAAGATCTCTCTCCTCATTTAAGAAAACTAGCATGACAGTGAAGATGAAATTGAAATTTTGGAGAACGTCTTCTTTGGATATATTATTAAATGTATTTTATTAACAAATGTATTTTGTCAACAGGTTGATATTTGACTTGAAGAGTGCATTTTTCCCCCCTAAACATTTCTGTAGCAGACTGGGAACCATTTTCCAATATATTCCATTTAAAATATTTAAAATTTTTAGGGCAGTTTTAGTTTTACAAAAGAAAATTGAAAGGAAGTTACAGAGATTCCCAGATGCCGCCTACCCACACACACGCACGGTCTTTCCCATTATCAACACACTCACTAGAAGGGTACTTTTTTTTTTTTAAACAAAGGATGATCCTACATTAACATGTCATAATCACCCAAGGTCTGTAATTGACCTGAGTGTTCACTCTTAGTGGTGTACATTCTATGGATCTGGACAAATGTATAATGACATATATCTATCATTATAATATCAGAGTATTATCAGTGTCATAAAATTCCTCTGTGCTCCATCTATTAATCTCTCCACCTACTTTCCCAAAACTACTGATCTTTTTATTTTCTCCAAAGGTTTGCCTTTCCCAAAATGCCATACTGTTAGAATAATACAGTGTGCAATTTTCCTAACATTCCTATCTTGCATGTAAGCTTTTTAACATGTCACCTCTCTCCACATGGTATCCCCAGCCGACTTCTCCTAAAACACCTCTGATTACACCAAGTCAGCCCCCCTGACCTGCCTACTCTTCTCTTCTCTGAGTACTCCTTGTTTATACTTCCTTCTCATTTTTTGTTACACACTAAAGCTACTATTAGCTACTCAAAGGCAGTTGTCAGTATCTCACAGTTCACTTACCTTTCATAGTATTTATCTTGGCACTAGGCACATAAACAATGTTTTAGAAATAACTGATGCTTGATAGAATCTTCCCTGAGTAATATAAAAGAGTTTATCAGTAAAAATTTAGTTATTCTATCTGAACAACACTTTAAAGATTAAAGGTGAAAATACTTTAAGCACCAAAAGCTTGCCTTTGCTCTAATTATTATAAATCATAGCCTGAACATTCAGACTATTCAATATTTCCATTTTTCTCTAAATTCCTCCAGCATGAAATCCAATCAAGCATTTGCTTGCTGCTGTTTTCTACATCCTCCTCCAAGCACCCACTGTAACATATATGCTAATTGTGCTTATTTTTAATGATTTCTTCAAATTGTTTAAATATGAACTTGCTTTGGTACACATTGTTTTTACTACAAAGCTCTCAGACTACCACGGCATAGCCTATTATTTATAATTGCATCAGTTATTTTGCCACCAGCTTCCAAAAGCAAACACATTCTTCTTGATAGGTAATCAGACAGCATTAACCTATTGCAGCAATCTACAGAGATGGTCCTTGCTTTAACTTGTCCTGCATCCAGCTGGCCTCCTCTCTAACAGAAAACACAAACTCATTGTAATGCTTTTATCTCTTGCCTCTTACTGAAATGTGAACTCCACGCTCCCCTTTCTCCATGGCTCTGTCATCCTGGCATTAGGCAGTAAGAGCACCCCCATTCCCACCCCCACCAGAATATGAAACCTGACTACAGGTCAATTTGTTTTATTTGTTGTGATATATTTATTTGATTCTGATGTTGTCTGGGACACCTGTCTTCAATTTCTTCCCCAAACTAATAAATTTCCAGTTTCCAAGCCTTTGTTCAAAATACATATTTTGGAGGGTTTTAGCCTTTGAGTCTAAGATGAGCTTTAAATTCCTCTGATAGCTTGTCCCTCTAGCTATGAATTTCTTGTCTGAGAGATTTTCTGGAGGATTGAAATCATCTGCCGTTAACTCAGATGTTTTGTCTATGACCTCTATTTTTTCTCAGTTAACTTCATATGCTGAACAATATCATTGCTCCTGGCTATCTCTTATTTCCCAGGTTGATCCACATTTTTATTAAAAGTCAGGATTTGAGAACTGTTTTTTGGATTGTAATTATTTCTACATGATTGTGTCTGTATTCCCAGTATAGGTCACTTTTTGCCTTGTACTGGAGTTACCAAATAAAATATATTTTGCTCTTTAGGCCTTTGAATGGAAATACCTTCCCTTTCCAATTTCTAAAGGTAGCATCAGCATTAAGAAGGCAATTCATGGTTATTCAGTATGGGGCTTAGATGTCTAGCAACTTCAAACTTCTAGGCAGAGCTATGGACCAAGATGTCAGGCAAGGTATCCTACAGGATCTTCAAACATCTTGGTGGCATTGCTCTTGGAACCTGCAATACTTGATCTCAAGCCACCAAGAAAGTTCTGTTTTGTCCAACGTATTTGGCAAAATAAGGTAATAAAGTATTCAACTTTTTAAAATGTTTTGTATTGCTATGTGAATAATAAAAGCTACCCTTTTTTGGCCCCTACTATTGGATAGGTACTTAACATATATTGTCTCATTAAATCCATCAACAAGGTAGATGTTACTTTCCTGACTTCACAAATGAGGAAATGATGGCTCTGAAAAGAATAAGTATTTGCCCTACTTATCTGCACAGACAGTTGAAGTCTGTATGGGTATCTAAGCCCCATGGGAAAAGGTTGATCAGTGTCTGAATGTGCTCTGATAGTTCTGCATCTTCCAAGAGCCTAAGAGGCTGGTAAAAATATGGTGTGGGAGGACCATATTTCTCTTAGTGTGGTTCCTTTTTTGAGAACCTTCCAATCTTATTCTGGACTTTTAAGCTTTATTTCATTTCTTGATGATGTTGGTTAAATGAGGTGTCAAGAGCTCAAGTTCTCATAATCAAGTTTTCAAACCCTGCTCATTGAAATGTGTGTGTGGTTAAGGAAGAGAAAGATTAGGAGAGAGAAAGAGATCTACACTTGACTATTGTAACTAATACACTGCCTTTTAAAATCAATACCTTGACATTCAGAGTATTTCTACTATAGAATCTGATTTACTAGAAAATAATTCTGACATATGAACCATAAATTGGGACAATATATAGTTGCAATTGTCCTTAGGCATCCAGGTTCTTGAAATAGTACCTTATCTCTAGAGAAGGATTTTCTCTGTAACTTCAGTTTAAATGTCATGTAAAGACTGTTATTTCTTGCCAACATAAACAATAGAATTTATTTTTAAAGTATATTCTGAATTCAGGCTAAAATCAAGAATAGGGTAGGGGAGAAACCAATGATAAGACTTTTGAATATCAATATTCTTGAAGATGGGGGGCAAGTCAGAAGAGCAAGGAAAGTAACCATTTGAATATACTGAATACCTGAGGCTTTATTTTGAAAAATCTGTTCTTGGCGTGCCTTATCCTGGTGAATTCTGTAAGACTGAACCCCCCAAAATTACTTGAATAAAAGTAGAGAATAAAGTAGATCCCTCATGATATTCATATATCTTCCACCTAGTGTTTTAAAGTTTTCTCTTCTCAGTCTAATCAGCAAAAAGCAAGGAAAGGAAGGTTGCCCTTCTCCCCCCACCTCATTTGTCAGTAGCAAAGAAGAAATGAGGAGGAAAGAGGAAATAAAAATGTAGATTGACTGGTAAAAATATCCTTCTTCCTCTGACATTTAATATGAGTTGGAGTGCTATAAGGAATAAGAATTACCAACTGTTATTAATAAAAGCCATATATAGATAATTGAGATATAAATGAGGCCTTAGGGTCAGTTATTTAGAAAGCAAATCATGTTCTAACAGGGCACCTGGAGGCCAACTTCACAAACATATGATACTGGAAAGGGCACACCGAGCTAGTTCAGTTAGGATGGCATCAGAATTTCTTCCAAAATCAAAATCAAATGAAAGATCCTGAGTTGACATTATGGCTGTGACAATGCTGTGTGACAGCCAAAACTAGTAATGGGTACAAAGGTGATCTTAGTATCAATATATCTACAAATACTGATCAATTTCAGATCCAAGTGATTCCATAACTAGTCAACAACTTCCATTAATTAATCGGTGATCAGATAGTGAGTCCTGCAGCTATTATTATTTGGGAATAATAGTATTATATAATTTAGGAAGACAGTGAAGATATACAGAAGGGAAGTTTAGGTTACATCAAAACACAGAATCTTACACCATATCTTTAACCTGCCCTTTTTGTAATGAACCTTTCTTAACTTTAATACAACTTTTTGCAGATGAGAACATAGTGGATCGATCTTGTTGGTCTGACGCATTTACCGGCACCTCATCCACTACCATTAATTAACTGCATAAAATTCAGATGAACACATTTGTGATTTGATTTTGTCTCCGTATGGTGAAATTGATCTATTTCTGACAGGTTATATCCAGGCATAAGTATTACGGATCAACTAAGCTCCAATCCCTAATGCAGTAGAAGGAAGATAATACCTCATCATTCTGTCAAGTGCCATGTTTAGATATTTGCTCTCATCAAAACAAACACATAGCTATTGTAAGTAGAATAACTTTTTCCTAAGGCATCTCTTCATGTACATATTTACTTCACCAGTACAAATCTGTTTTCCCATTGTATGGTCATGCCAGACAAAGCTTCAGGATGGACATTTTTTTAAGCTGTAAAAATTTAGTTCTTCATGCCAAAAATAAGTACAGCTCACTACCAAACATCAAAAACACTTGGCCACTTTTCTGGGACTTCTGAAGAGTTTGAAGTCTGCATGGCTGGGATGAGATTGTAGGCATTAGATAAAAATGTTTTTTATAGAGCTGTTATTATGTGCTGATTTTATTCTAACTGATTTACATGTATTTACTCATTGAATCTTTACAATAACTCTATGGAAATATGTGGTATTATTATTACATTTTATAGATGAGGGAACTAAGATAAAGACAGTTTAAGTAACTTGCCCAAAGTCAGACACTTAATAAGTTGTGGTTTCAGAATTTAGATCTAGGCAATCTGGTTCTAGAGGCTCCAAAATCAACCACTATGCTCTACTACTAAATTTCTAAATTCCCTGGAGCTCAACACAGCTAACAATTTTGGCATAGGAGGAACATATATTGTTGTGTAATTAACAATGTCCCCGTATTTTCTTGCAGACCAAGAGGTCTGTTTTTCATAAAATGCACCCATCAAAGTACAAAAATGAAGTAATTCAAGGAGTTTCATCTCTCCAAAACTTCAGAGCAATTAGCAATTCATGAGTTCCATTCACATTGTCCCATCAAACTCCTCAAATTAAATGACTTCTTTGAACCTTGATTAGTACACTCAAGCCTCTCTCCCCGTTTTAGGCCAAGTTGATGATGATCAGGGGCAATCATTCCTGCCTCACTGAAAAGGGGAAACTCATCAAATGTTGGCCTAGCCATGAAATAGCCCTAATCTGGTTAAATGCTGACATTTTTATGATCATACATGTAGCCCACATAAATCCTCTTATTCGACATCTTCCAACACACATGATTCACTGTCCCTATTCTTTCATGTACAAGTTTAAAAACACCCCAAACATGGATATCCTCTTGATGTACTTATTTAACTCCTCTTCAATTCAAGTGTCTCTTCTATGGAGATAATCACAGGGTGTACCTCCTACTACTTACTATTTATTCTGTAATTTCACAGTGTTTTTTCCAGGAACTCACATGCACTTTTATATTGCTGAATGCTAGTACAAGTCCTAGAAGCAAAAGCACACATTAAAAAAAAAAAAAAGAAAGTTGATAGAAACCTTCCTGTCCTGAATGTTTTTTTATCAGATCTCTTTTTATTTCATTTTTCAAACAAATGATTTTTATTTTCTATATACCTTAGAGGGTGGTAATTCCCTTGCCTATTAAAGACATTTTGAAGTTTTTGAAGTTTTTATGCATAATTCATACTGAATGTAGTGTTCAGAAGCTGGCATTACTGGGGTATGCATATTAATTATTCACATGCAAATTAAGAACCATGGGAGCCAGTGCTGCTAGAATATATAACTCTTGCTGCCTTTTCTAAGGTAGTACACTTCTTGAATCCTTGTGTTATCATTTTTTTATATAACTTTCCGATTCACCCAAACAAATGTCTAATCATATTAAGATCTTAACTTTTGCATTAGCTAAAGCAATTAGGAGTGTGAGAAGATGGAAATTGTTAATATAAAACAATTACACTTTATGGCTCATCTTTTCTAGTCCCCAGAAACAGAAAGATATGCCTTTTGGATGTTTTTATGAGCCTTATATTTCAAACACCTCACCTCAAAGTCTGTTTTTCTCATACTTGAGCATTTTCTATTTATACCCATTGATTTCCCCTAACAATACTTAGAGAAACAAAATTCCAAACTAAAGATGCAATAAAGGTTCACTTCATCATGACCTCCAACCCAACAATCCTCATTTCCATTGTGACTTCTTAACTGATGGAGATAAAGGCAGATAAAGGGAATAGAGATAAAGGCCGAGGGTTACCATTAAGAGCAGCCTGTCATAGGACACATTTCACTCCAAGTTTCAAAAGCATCCTCCGAAATAGATTTAGAGGTGAGATTCTTAACTTGAATTTTGGAATTGACATGATGTCTTATTCTTAACATGATGAATCCTCTTAGACCAGGGATCCCTGAGACAGGGAGTGACATCAACAGGGCCTTTAGTCTGATAGCCCTAGAAGGCTTATGTGACAATTACCAAATTGAAATCAAGGGTGACAGGAAAGGAAACAAGTGAGAATATTAGCTTGTGGATCCTCTGTTTCAAGAAGATGTACTTAGAAAAACGCTACCATTGTTCTGGATTAATATCTGAGTTCTAATTAAAAAACAAAATTTGACGGGGAAGGAAGTATAGCACAGAGAAGCTTACTATGCTGATGGGCAGTGAATATAACGGGGTGTATGGTGGGGACTTGATAAAAGGGGGAATGTAGTAACCACAATGTTTTCCTGTGAAATCTGAGCATAAGATTGTATATCAATGATACCTTAATAAAAAAAAAGTTAAAACATAAAACAAAATTTGTCCAAGCATATTTGAAGATCCAATTGGCTTTATTAAGCTCTTCATGAATCAGGTAGCATTCTCCCCCAGCAAGTAGAGAGGTGTTCTGAAGGGCAACAGAAAGGGAAAGGTTTTTAAAAGCAGAACAATGAAATCGTAAACAGAAGAAAGGATTATTTTGGGTGAGGTCACCTTCATCTAGGGACAAAAGGGTCTTATTAGGTGACTTCCTTTAGGGGTTAGAGAGAGCACAGGTGACATTATTTTATTGATGCTGATGGGAAAATTCCTGGCTGACTGCATTTCTAGGGGAGGTTGAAACTGCAGTCAGGTGAGGTTTTAAGCCCCAGTCTGCCTAGCAGAAGGGACTCCATGTTGGGCCTGTGTCTTTTTTTTTTTTTAATAGTTTGTAATTCGCCTCTGACTATACCTATATGGAATTTTAAATTGGAGAAAGTCTTTGGCAATAATGTCACTGTCCTTCCACTTTGTATACTTATTTCCTCTCTTCTGAGGGTGACTTTGTCAATTTCCCACACCTCCAGCCATTTCTGTTTCCTTTCTTTCAACATATTCTCTTATCAAAGCCTGTGCTCTCAAAATACCTACACTTAGACATTTAGAGTAACAATCAGATTGAAATGTATCACATCTTCCAGGCCATTTTCAGAGAAACAAAAGGTAAAGCCTTCAGAAGAGAAATAAGACCTGAGCTGCTAGTATTCCAAGAAACAACATTTACTCTACTCAGAGCCTACATAGGTGCTTGACATGGGATAGATAACCACCCGTTTGTAAGACATGGTCTGTTACAGAAAAAATTAAACAGTATACTTCTTAATAAGACATATGAAGATGAAGACAAGTATGTCTAGTTTCCTAATATCCTGAATGTGATGATATTTCACATATAAATCATAGCATTTAATTTGGACATCAAATATATTAGGTAAAAGAAATGAAAGCAAGAAGCTAAGTTTTCTTTTAAATAGTATATAAGTGCAAGAGATTATCCCATCTTGTCTCTTAACTAATACTTCCTTTTCTAACAGTGAAAGTGTCTTCACACTCGACAGGGCATCTTCTGCTTTCATTTAGAGTTATTACCTAGGCCATGCCTTCATCACCTGAGAATTAGACTCTATCAACTGACCTGGAACTAGACTCCTTGAGCCCATCCTCTTTGACTTCATCACAGTGTAAGGAAGAAACTCCCTAACAGAAAAATATTAGCTGGGATGAGCAATTGAAATAGCCAGAGGTGTACTGAACATTGTCCAGTGCCCGTTGTCTCTCATACCTGCTCTTGACTGGCCCACTGGTAGTGTATTCCTGTGACTGCATGGTCCGGAATTCCTGGATTGTTTCTGGCTTCCAGTCACCCTCTGTCAACACAGCCATCCTCTTGGAAACATAACCAAAGTTTTCCAAGGCGTCATATACATCATCATCATCATTAGCAGCTTCCTGTTTCCTTTTTTATGAATGTCTGTTTCCAAGCCGTTGGTAGTACTTATACCCCTCACTGGTGAAGATGTCTTGATACTCATAATGAACTGCTTTCAGCTACACCTGAGTTTATGTTAATGAGGTGACTTTTGAAAGGCACCTAAGTATGAGGGTCAGTTGCTAGGGGAACCAACCCACTGATAGGATCATTAGAACTTTCAGTCCCACATCACTGACCTCCAGGGAGGGAAAGGTGGAGACTGAATCAGTCACCACTGGCCAACGAATCATGCCTAAGTAATAAAACCTCCATAAAAGCCTAAAAGGACAGGCTTCAGAGATTTTATCTGGCTGTTCCTGAAATACATCCTTTTATAATAAACTGATAATCTAGTAAGTAAACTGTTTTCCTGAGCTCTGCCTAAAGCTCTAGCAAATGAATCAGACTCCAGGAGGGGAACCTTGGGAACCTCTTGATTTGTAGCTGGTCAGTCAGAGCATAGGTGACACCTGAACTTGCAATTGGCTTCTGAAGTTTGGATAGAGTAGGGGGCAGGACTGACCCCTTACCCTGGGGGATCCAACACTACCTCCAGATAGACAGCATCAGAATTTAGTTAATTGTATGTTGGCATGGGGAAAAAAGTGCACATTGGACTAGTAACTTGGAAAGTTAACATGTTTGTTACTAGTTCATCTTGACCTTGGTTCTTTGTCTTCTCTAAGGAAATAATTCAATCAAGAGACTCAGAATAGTTTTAAGCATCAGGAGTTTATTAAACAGAGTGAACGTACACTCAAGATAGGAGGAGAGCAGGCTGTATGGAAATCAGAAGCAGCCCTGCTATTAGGTTTAGGGTTGGTTTTTAAAATGCTGGAAAGTTCTACCCTGAGTCTTATGTCATTTAATTGACATTTTGATCGACAGTTTCAGGTCATATAATCTTTGTCCTAGCACTCAGTCACTTACCCGTAAGTACCCAAGTGGAAACGGGGGATCAGGGTGGGGGCACAATGTAAATTTATTATAATTATGGTATGATGACCTCTGAGGTAACCTTGGGTCATCTCTGGTCTTGGTGCACCTGCACCAACTGGTGTTAGTGGTCTGGAAGCCCTATTGGGCTTTTTACATCTTGTTTGGCCCTGATAAAGCAGGAAACTGAACTATTAACAGGAGGTGTTTTGAGTGTGTTTTACCATCTGATGTCAAGGGGTAGGTGGGAAGGGGGAGAACCTTGTCCAGGACAGAGCAGAACATGCTCATGTCTGCCTAGCTACCTGACATGTCTCCACCTCTATTCTCTTAAAGCTCACTAAATTGAAATTAGGTAAATTAAAAAGATATACAAAGAGAATGAGAGAAGAAAGCAATCAAGAACTTTTGGAAGATGGATAAATAAAAATCTGAATGGATAGAGTGGATAAAACTAAAATCTGAGTGCTTGCCCTTGGAGACAATAAGAAACAAGCTGACACATGTTATAGAGAGAATTGGAGACAACAGGCATCTTGAGGGGAGGTATTTAACACTAGAGAATTGATTTAATTCTGTACCAGAAGTAATAAAATGCCTCAGATATCCTCGGAAAGCCCATGCCATCAAGCTTCTGCTGTCCCATATCCCAGATGGAGGGATCCTGGGAGTTTGCACACTGGAACAACTGACACACCACGTTCATGGATGCCAGACAGTAGGTAATGCCAACAACCACTTAGTTAATTAAGGAATTACATCAAAAGCTGGACTGAACTGTGATCTTCTCCATCATCTTCCCCAGTGTTGTTCCCAGACTGCTGGTATGAAGAAAAGTGGATGATTTCTCTTAATTAATTTACAATCACAGGAAAAGGGTACAAAAACCTTTAGAGACTCACCAGTGAAATCATAGGTCACTTGCCCGGTGATCCTCAGAGAAGGTCTCTGTACAAAAAGCTTCCAATGATTTCCTAAGTACCTCAATTTCTTAAAAATGAATCAAAAGCCAAGGAGAACTTGAAATTTTTAGGGGAAACTCTAGCACAAAAGACAGATACTAATAAACAAGTTTGAAAGACAAATGATTGCAGCAGAAACAGTATAGAATAAAACATCAAAATTAAATTATAATTCATATACTTATTTGTATACAGAATATTATAAAAAATTAAGAAATAGAATAATCCTTTGGTCTCCTCTAGCCACAATTGTCTCAACTGCTATGATAGCAATGCTCAAATAATATACCATTTTGTTTACTTTTCAAGTAAATGAGAAGTAAATTACTTCTCTTTCATTTTTATTGAATTAGATCTGTTATTTACTTTCTTGTATGTCTAGACATCAAATAACTGTGAAGAGTCTTATTTAATTCTACAAAGAGGTTCCTTGTAAAGCAAAACTCCAGTATTTTTCTAAACAATGCTCTGAGCCTTCTGAAGCAGCTTCTCTTCTGTTTCCTTTTAATTGTTAATCAGCTTACTTCCTAGAAGTCCTCTCTACTTTTGACAGGCAGACTTCTCTAACTTTACTTCTTCAACCCTCTGTTCAGTAATTCCTTGCATCCGGTTTGTTGATGAAATGTTTTAGAACAAACATCCCCGGTTAAATACAGATATTTATTTCTCCACAATGATAGCCAGCTAGCTATCCTGTTAGTAACTTTACAGATGACATACATAATAAGAATCTCACTCTGGTTCTTCCTTGCATTTTTGTAAAATTTAGAAGCCAGCTTGAATTAACCATCCCAAATGATTTTGCTGATCATAATTATACAAGCCTTGACCATATAAACTTTAAGCATTTTCAGCTCATTGTCAATGAAGTCATTTTAATAGACATACGGTTGAATTATCTCTAATCAAACCATATTATGTTTTTGTTATTTGGGATAATCAAAAAGTAAAACAAAGAATAATGTTTAGGTTTCTTATATGAAGACTGATTATGCTATCCAAATATTAAGTAGGTGAACAACAGACTTGGCTTCTAGCTTTTTGTGTAAGTATATATTTACTACCTGGAGAGTCTGAGCTTCTTTTTCTGATACCAGTTTTATAGAACTCAAGCCCCCTGGGGTTTAGTAATCAGAATTTGGTGTTTATGGCAAAACTTGAGTGGCTTGTTCATTAAAAAGAATGAAAATGCTTTATCTTGAATTTAATCTAAAGTCAATAATTACATAGAAAAAACCTTACTAGATAAAAAATATGGAGGCAGTAAGAAAAAAAAGTATTATTTTTATTATATTTAAGAACTGATGTTATTTAAGTCTGACTCTCATTAGTAGATCAGTTTCTATACTCTGTTTCCTACTGAGGCTTTGGAGTTTAAGGTCAATTTTAATTAGCAGATGAAAATGCATCTAAAACATCCCAAAACATGAGGTACTTGGAGATGATTTTTACTGTGCGTAGTTTCCATTTTGGTATCTCGTGTTTTCCCTGACATTTTGTGGGTTTTGTATAATTTTAGTTGTATTTTTTTTTTCAGGAAACAACCCTTAAGAAAAACATGGCTGGTATCAAACTTCCAGCTGAGCTTTATGCACTTTAATTTACCCCATAACTAGACTCAGTATCTACAAGCAATGTAAACTGGAGAGCTGAACAATTAACTCTGAATATTGTCCCTAAAGCAGCTACTATTCTCCCAGTTGTTCCTGAGTGCCATGATGATAAGAGTCATCACTTTCTTTTCCTAGTGTAGATGTAGCCGTATTTCAGCCCCCGTGGCACAGATATTTAATAAAATGGTCTTGAGTGTTAGAATTTCATCGCTGGGAAAACAGCATCTGATCAGGCTCCTAAAATAAAGGCATTAATTTTATGCATACAATATCTTGCCTAAAAGCTACAACAGAGAAGGCTTTCAATTTCTGACCCAAATTTTCAAGTTGTTAACTCTTAATATATTTTCAGTGGAGGGATATAATGGTTTGAATTTGTATTTTAGTTACTTGGTAAAAATGGGATAGAATCCCTACCACCTACAGTTTGGTTCAGATGTCAATCCTGATGCCACACACACACCAAAAAGGTATGAAAAGGTTTATTCCTCACATAATGAGCTTTCTTGGGAGGACAGGGTGACTTCTAAGCAGGTCCAAAATGGCTTGATAGAGCAGAGGAAGGAGACTGACTGGTTTGGGGTTTTCATGATGGGTAAGGATGGCGGATTGGGTGAGCGGGTGGGGAATATGCCAGCAGAGACTCTATGGTTTCAACTCTTTGCCAGAGGTAGCAGTATGCTTTCTTATCCACCTGGCCAGGTGTGGGACAGAAGGGGAAGAGAGAGAGGTAAAACTTAAAGGCTTTAACAGTTAAGCACCAAAAATGAAATCAGACTGTTTATTGTAATTTGCATATAATATTCTCATCTTAATAAGTATTTGGTATCAATTTACTAATCATTTTGCAAGGTTCTTGACTTCATTAGTTATTGACTAAGACTGATAATTAAAAAAAAAAGGCTCATTAATAAGGCTTATCAAATAGAGATAAATGGTGTATAAGTTATCTATACTAATGATTTGCCTACTGTTTAATTTTTTTTTTCTAACATGGCTGCTTATTGCCTATGTTAATATAGAGCAGGCGTTTTGAAATTTTAATGTGCCTAAAAAATCATCCAAAAATGTTGTTTAAAACAGATTGTTGAACCTCATCCTCAGAGTTTCTGATTTAGTAGGTCTGATATAGGGCCCAATGATTTACTTTTCTGGAAAGTTCCCTGATGATGCTGATTC
This sequence comes from Phataginus tricuspis, assembly GCA_029783875.1. Lineage (NCBI taxonomy): Eukaryota > Metazoa > Chordata > Mammalia > Pholidota > Manidae > Phataginus > Phataginus tricuspis. Next base: position 44,142,675 of record JAQQAC010020896.1, on the reverse strand, counting down.
TGTTGGTCTAGGAACCACACTTTGAGAATAACCAATCTAGAGGGGTTTTTTTTGGTATCATTAATCTACAGTTAAATGAGCAACATTATGTTTACTAGACTCCCCCCATCAAGTCCCACCACATACCCCATTACAGTCACTGTACATCAGCGTAGTAAGATGCTATAGAATCACTACTTATCTTCCCTGTGTTGTACAGCCCTCCCTGTGTCCCCCCACTACATTATGTGTGCTAATTGTAATGCCCCCTTTTCCCCCCTTATCCCTCCCTTCCCACCCATCTTCCCCAGTCCCTTTCCCTTTGGTAACTATTAGTCCGTTCTTGGGTTCTGTGAGTCTGCTGCTGTTTTGTTCCTTCAGTTTTTTTTTTCTTTGTTCTTATACTCCACATATGAGTGAAATCATTTGATACTTGACTTTTTCTGCTTGGCTTATTTCACTGAGCATAATACCCTCTAGCTCCATCCATGTTGTTGCAAATAGTAGGATTTCTTTTCTTCTTATGGCTGAATAATATTCCATTGTGTATATGAACCACCTCTTCTTTATCTATTCATCTACTGGTGGACACTTAGGTTGCTTCCGTTTCTTGGCTATTGTAAATAGTGCTGCGATAAACATAGAGGTGCATATGTCTTTTTCAAACTGGGCTGCTGCATTCTTAGGGTAAATTCCTAGGAGTGGAATTCCTGGGTCAAATGGTATTTCTATTTTCAGTTTTTTTGAGGAACCTCCATACTGCTTTCCACAATGGTTGAACTAATTTACATTCCCACCAGCAGTGTAGGAGGGTTCCCTTTTCTCCACATCCTAGCCAACATTTGTTGTTTGTGTTTTAGATGGTGGCCATCCTAACTGGTGTGAGGTGATATCTCATTGTGGTTTTAATTTGCACGTCTCTGATGATTAGAGATGCCTGTTGGCCATCTGAATTTCTTCTTTGGAGAAGTGTCTGTTCAGCTCCTCTGCCCATTTTTTAATAGGGCTATATGCTTTTTGTTTGTTGAGGCAAGTGAGCTTTTATATATTTTGGATGTCAACCCTTTGCTGGGTATGTCATTTATGAATATATTCTCCCATACTGTCAGATGCCTTTTTGTTCTACTGATGGTGTCCTTTGCTGTATAGAAGCTTTTTTAGTTTGATATAGTCCCACTTGTTTATTTTTGCTTTTGTTTCCCTTGCCTGGGGAGATATGTTCATGAAGAAGTTGCTCTTATTTATGCCCAAGAGATTTTTGCCTATGTTTTTTTCTAAGAATTTTATGGTTTCATGATTTACATGCAGGTCTTTGTTCCATTTCGAATTTACTTTTGTGTATGGGGTTAGACAATGATCCAGTTTCATTCTCTTACATGTAGCTATCCAGTTTTGCCATCACCAGCTGTTGAAGAGGCTGTCATTTTCCCATTGTATTCATGGCTCCTTTATCGTATATTAATTCACCATTTATGTTTGGGTTAATATCTGGACTCTCTATTCTGTTCCACTGCTCTATGGGTCTGTTCTTGTGCCAGTACCAAATTGTCTTGATTACTGTGGCTTTGTAGTGGAGCTTGAAGTTGGGAAGTGAGATCCCCCTGCTTTATTCTTCCTTCTCAGGATTGCTTTGGCTATTCCGGGTCTTTTGTGGTTCCATGTGAATTTTAGAACTATTTTTTCCAGTTCATGAAGAATGCTGTTGGTATTTTGATAGGGATTGCATTGGATCTGTAGATTGCTTTAGGCAGGATGGCCATTTTGACAATATTAATTCTTCCTAGCCAAGAGCATGGAATGAGTTTCCATTTGTTAGTGTCCTCCTTAATTTCTCTTAAGAGTGTCTTGTAGTTTTCAAAGTATAGGTCTTTCACTCCCTTGGTTAGGTTTTTTCCTAGGTATTTTATTCTTTTTGATGCAATTATGAATGGAACTGTTTTCCTGATTTCTCTTTCTGTTGGTTCATCGTGACTGTATAGGAAAGCAACAGATTTCTGTGTATTAATTTTGTATCCTGTAACTTTGCTGAATTCAGATATTAATTCTAGTAGCTTTGGAGTGGAGTCTTTAGGGATTTTTGTGTACAATATCAGGTCATCTGCAAATAATGACAGTTTGACTTCTTCTTTACCAATCTGGATGCCTTGTATTTCTTTGTTTTGTCTGAATGCTGTGGCTAGGACCTCCAGTACTATATTGAATAACAGTGGGGAGAGTGGGCATCCCTGTCTCGGTCCCTATTTTAGGTGAAAAGCTTTCAGCTTCTCGCTGTTAAGTATGATGTTGGCTGTGGGTTTGTCATATATGGCCTTTATGATGTTGAGGTTCTTGCCCTCTGTATCTGTTTTGTTGAGAGTTTTTATCATGAATGAATGTTGAATTTTGTGGAATGCTTTTTCAGCATCTATGAAGATGATCATGTGGTCTCTGTGCTTATTTTTGTTTATGTGGTTGATGATGTTGATGGATTTTCGAATGTTGTACCATCCTTGCATCCCTGGGATGGATCCCACTTGATCATGGTGTATGATCCTCTTGATCTATATTTGAACTCGGTTTGCTAATATTTTGTTGAGTATTTTTGCATCTATATTCATCAGGGATATTGGTCTGTAATTTTCGTTTTTGGTGGGGCCTTTGCCTGATTTTGGTATTAGAGTGATGTTGGCTTCATAGAATGAGTTTGGAATTTAAGGAGAATGGGTATTATGTCTTCTCTATATGTCTGATAAAATTCAGCGGTGAATCCATCTGGCCCGCGGGTTTTTTCTTGGGTAGTTTTTTGATTAATAATTCAATTTCGTTGCAGGTAATTGGTCTGTTTAGGTTTTCTGTTTCTTCTTTGGTCAATTCGGAAGGTTGCATTTTTCTAGGAAGTTGTCCATTTCTTTTAGGTTATCCAGTTTGTTAGCATATATATTTTTATAGTATTCTCTAATAATTCTTTGTGTTTCTGTGGGGTCTGTTGTGATTTTTCCTTTCTCATTTCTGATTCTGTTTATGTGTGTAGATTCTCTTTTTCTCTTAATAAGTCTGGCTACGTGTTTATCTATTTTGTTTATTTTCTTAAAGAACCAGTTCTTGGTTTCATTGATTTTTTTCTATTGTTTTATTCTTCTCAATTTTATTTATTTATTCTCTGATCTTAATTATGTCCCTCCTTCAGTTGTCTTTGGGCTTCATTTATTTTTCTTTTTCTAGTTTCAATAATTGTGACTTTAGACTATTCATTTGGGAATGTTCTTCCTTCTTTAAATAGGCCTGGATTGCTATATACTTTCCTCTTAGAACTGCCTTCTCTGCATTCCACATAAGTTGGGGCTTTGTGCTGTTGTTGTCATTTGTTTCCATATATTGCTTGATCTCTGCTTTAATTTGGTCATTGATCCATTGATTATTTAGGAGCATGTTTTTAAGCCTCCATGTGTTTGTGAGCCTTTTTGTTTTCTTGGTACAATTTATTTCTAGTTTTATACCTTTGTGATCTGAGAAGTTGGTTGGTAGAATTTCAATATTTTTTAATTTGCTGAGGCTCTCTTTGTGGTGTAGTATGTGGACTATTCTGGAAAATGTCTCATGTGCACTTGAGAAGAATGTGTATCCTGTTGCTTTTGGGTGTAGAATTCTGTAGATGTCTGTTAGGTCCGTCTGTTGTAGTGTGTTGTTCAGTGCCTCTGTGTCCTTACTTATTTTCTGTCTGGTTGATCTGTCCTTTGGAGTGAGTGGTGTGTTGAAGTCTCCTAGAATGAATGCATTGCATTCTATTTCCTCCTTTAATTCTGTTAGTATTTGTTTCACATATGTCGGTGGTCCTGTGTTGTGTGCATATATATTTATAATGGTTATATCCTCTTGTTGGAATGTCCCCTTTAGCATTATGTAATGTCCTTCTTTGTCTCCTGTTACTTTCTTTGTTTTGAAGTCTATTTTGTCTGATAGAAGTACTGCAACACCTGCTTTTTTCTCCCTATTATTGGCATGACATATCTTTTTCTGTATCTTCACTTTTAGTCTGTGTATGTCTTTGGGTTTGAGGTTAGTCTCTTCTAAGCAGCATATAGATGGGTCTTGCTTTTTTATTCATTCTATTACTCTGTTTCTTTTGATTGGTGAATTCAGTTCATTTACTTTTAGGGTGATTATCGAAAGATATGTACTTACTGCCATTGCAGGCTTTGGATTAGTAGTTACCAAAGGTTCAAGTGTAGCTTCTTTACTATCTAACCATCTAACTTAACTGTCTTATTAAGCTATTATAAACAAGTCTGATGATTCTTTATTTCTCTCCCTTCTTATTCTTCCTCCTCCATTCTTTATATGTTAGGTGTTTTATTCTGTACTTTTTTGTGTTTTCTTTGACTGCTTTTATGGATAGTTGATTTTATTTTTTGCCTTTAGTTAGCATTTGGTTGGTCTGCTTTCTTTGCTGTGATTTTATTTTTTCTGGTGACATCTATTTAGCCTTAGGATTCCTTCCCTCTATAGCAGTCCCTTTAACATATCCTGTAGAAATGGTTTGTGGGAGTCAAATTCCCTCAACTTTTGCTTCTTGGGAAATTTTTTAATCCCTCATTCAAATTTAAAATCATAGTTGTGCTGGATACAGTATTCTTGGTTCAAGGCCCTTCTGTTTCATTGTATTATATATATTATGCCATTCTCTTCTGGCCTGTGAGGTTTTTTCTGTTGAGAAGTCTGATGATAGCCTCAAGGGTTTTCCTTTATAGATCATCTTTTTTCTCTCTCTGGCTGCCTTTAATACTCTGTCCTTATCTTTGATCTTTGCCATTTTAATTATTGTATGTCTTGGTAGTGTCTTCCTTGGGTCCCTTGTGTTGGGAGATCTGTGGGCTTCCATCATCTGAAAGCCTATTTCCTTCCCCAGCTTGGGGAAATTTTCAGCCATTATTTCTTCAAAGATACTTTCTATCCTTTTTTCTCTTTCTTCTTCTTCTGGTACCCCTGTAATGTGAATATTGTTCTGTTTGGATTGGTTACATAGTTCTCTTAATATTCTTTCATTCCTGGAGATTCTTTTATCTCTCTCTGCCTCAATTTCTCTGTATTCCTTTTCTCTGATTTCTATTCCATTAACAGTATCTTGCACCTCATCCAGTCTGCTCTTAAGACCTTCTATTGATTGTTTCATTTCTGTTATCTCCCTCCAGACGTCATCCCTTAGCTCATGCATATTTCTCTACAGGTCCTTCAGCATGGTTATGACTTTTATTTTGAATTCTTTTTCAGGAAGATTGGTTATATATATCTCAGCAGGCCATCTCTCTGGGATTGTCTTAGTGATTTTTGAATGGGTCAGATTCTTCTGCCTTTTTGTGGCAGTAGAATTGGTCGCAGGCAGGTGGCATGTGCATCAGCAGGGAAAACAAAGTCCCTTCCTGCTTGCTTGTTGCCTTGCCGTTTTCCTCTGCCTGTGCCATTTACCCTCAGATGGAGAGCAGTCTCTGGGATAATCCCCTGAGCTTCCTTGGGCGGGGCAGCCCTTGGGCTAGCCTAGAGCTCTGCGGGTGGTCGCAGATGCTCTGGGTGTGTTCTGCTGCGAGAAGGGCATCCCTTTGTGCCTTCTGGACCTTGCTCTGTCTTCCTTTGTCTGTGCTGGGCAGCTGCACGCTTGTGGCAGTCTCTGGGTCTGTCCTGGGCAGCTGCACGCTGTGTGGTTGCTGTGGGCAGGGCTGTTCCCCAGCTGCTCCACAGCTGTTGCGGGTCCGCCGGTTAGCTTCCAGCGCCCCCGCGCCCCCCCCCCCCCCCGATGAATTGCAGACTGCTTATTGCCGTGAGGGGCTTTGGGGCTGAGTTCTTGCAGATGTAGATATAGCCTGGCGTACTGTATCCTCTCATCTCTCTTTTAGGAGTAGTTGTATTTGTTGTATTTTCAAAAATACATTACCCCGCAGGGGGTTATCTCACCTGAAGTTCCTTAAGATTCCCAGCCTGCTGGGTTGAGTGTGCCCGGACGATTTTGTCCAGCTGTTAAGCCCTTGTCCCTTTAAGACTTTTAAAAAGCACCCGCTTTTCTTTTTTCCCAGGGGAGCCAGCTGTGGGGACCCACTCGCAGTCTTCAATTCGGATTTTACTTTTTCATTTCTCTAATATCCAGTACACCATGCAATGTGTGTCTGTGTTCCTGGTGCAGATTACTAGGGCTGGTTATTTAGCAGTCCTGTGCTTCCACTCCCTCCCTACTCTGATTCTTTTCCTCCTGCCGGTGAGCTGGGTGGGGGAGTGCTTGGGTCTCGTCGGGTCATGGCTTTGTATCTTACCCTTTACGTTAGATGCTGAGTTCTTGCAGATGTAGATGTAGCCTGGCTGTTGTACTGTATCTTATTGTCTCTTTTAGGAGTAGTTGTATTTGTTGTATTTTCAAAAATATATATGGTTTTGGGAGGAAATTTCCACCACCTACTGATGCTGCCATCTTGAGCCCCTCCCAATCTAGAGTTTTTGACTTTTAATAATTTGTTTGCAAGTATCTTTTCCCTCTGCGAGTTTTCAGTTCTTTGAGTATTGCTGTATAATGAGTTTGGGCTGTCCATATTAAAAGGCAAAGGCCTTTTAATGGCAGCTGAAGGCCTTTTAGTTCCATCTAAAGAATTATTTTGTTACTTTCTAGTACCAATGCAGTTTACACTAGAATGGACCTCCTGGTTGCTATTTTGTTTTATTATACTAAAATATAATGTTATAGCTTAATAAATTTAATTGTGACATTGTATAAGCATTCACACAAAAGTATATGATCTGTGACATTTTCTCTGGAGGTGCTATGAAGACTGAATAATTAAGTTGAACTCTTGAAAACTTTAGCACAACTGGATAAATTCCATTTGTTCTTGTAATCACTTTCTTCTTACCATGTTTAGATTTAGTCTTCATTTTCAACAAATACTGGGTGTAGAGAGACAATATGGCAGAGCAAAGATCATTTAACTAGGAGTCAAGAAGTACAGATTCTAGACCAATTTTGCCACTAATTTTCAGTGTAATCATGGACAAGCTCTTCTGAAAAAGGCAAGACAGTAAAGCTTAGGCTTTGCAGTTTATATGGTCTCTGTCAAAACTACTCAACTCCACTCTTGTTGCACAAAAAAGCCATAGATAATATGGAACAAGCAAGTATATCCCAATAATACTTTATAAAAACATGGCTGGCTAGATTTAGTCCACAGGCTTTAGTTTGCTAATTTCTGATTTAGGCATAATTTTGTTGTTGTTTTTTCTTTTTAATCTGTGAAAGAAATAAACTGGACTAGATGTTTTTTAGTTCCTCTTTAGCATTAAACATTCTGTGATACTGTGATTTGGTATACCTTGATCATTGCTTATTGATTCTATTCTCACCCAACAGTGAGAAATAGTCACCTATCAGACTCACACTTAGAATAAATTACATCATCCAATTGGCAGGTGAGATTTCATCTGTTGTTTCTGGTAGAAATGATATTTTATATTGCAAGTCCTTCTAGACTGGTAGACAATAATAAAATATAAAAGTAATTAATAAAAAAGTAATTAATAGAAATTGTTATAAGCAGATAAATTATAATATATCAGAAAATAATACTACCTTATCATTTGCTAATTATTAACAATGACATAGTTCATATTTTCATTGTTAATAGCAGAAAGTTACATGAGGGTTGTTTCCTAGAAATAGGCATCAGTTTTGGAGTAAAGGGTCCTTTTTTTAGAATAAGATCTATGTAACTTTGGGGGAAAATCCTGGGGTAAAATACCTTTGAAACCGAAATCAGTCAAAGGAAGAAACAAAGTGGAAGAAACCCATTTTTTTCTTATAAGCAGTCTACTTTTGCTCCACTGTGTCTCTTATGGACCCTGCTGCAGAACAAGAGACCCCACCCAGCCTCTCTGATCTATATATGCCTTCACTGGCCCTTGTAATTACCTATTGATATGGAGATGGACTACTTCTCTCCACCCCTTGGAAACACCTATTGTTATGGAGAAGCGCTAAGTCCAGGTGAGAGATTCTGGAAATACTGCAGTTTTACCCACAGATGACAAAAATCTTGAGTTTGCTATGCAAATCAATTTCTACTAAACTATGAGATAATTACATGTAATTTATTTTTCAGTATGAGGCTCCAATTCTAGATGCTGGTACAATCTACAATATGAGTGTAAGAATTATTATTTTGTTCTCCTTGAAGGCAGGTTTTGAGCTAAGAATATTTGGTGTTTCCCTAAATATCATGTGTGTAAATAACAATATCAAGTCAACGTAAGTGTCAATTTATTGTAAATTTTAAATATGCGTCAAAGATGAATTCTTTCCAAGTGCTGCTTCTAGGCTGATTCCTCAACAGTTTTTGCCAGAAAATTTTTTCTAACCCAAAAAGATGATCCTTTTTCTCTTGACCAACATTTCTCAATGTTTGTATGTTGCTAAAAAGACAACATCTAAATAGTTTTCACTTTATGCAATGCTCTTCACAGTATGGCTTCCACCTCCGTGTTCATTTGCATCTCCCCCTGTTTTCTGTCTGCTTGTACTTTATAACTGAAGAATACTGAAGTGCTTCTCATTCACCAAAGAACATGCTCTTTCCAAATTCCTTTTCGATATGCATTTTATTACTTCCACTTGAAATACTTTCCATATCAACCAACGTAGATGTTTCTTAACTTCTCTTTCTGTTTCAGTATAAATGTCTTGGCTTCTGTGGAACATTCTCTCACTTCCACTAACAGATTATTTCATTTCTTCTTTGCTTCCATGGTCTTAGTACAAATGAAAGAAATACATTCCAAATAAGTACCTTGAATTTTGATAATCTTGTATGTTATGCGGAAATTTAAATGTCTGTTTTTCTAGCAGTGTGTGTTGTGAGAAAATTCCCTATGGTTTTATCACAGTCCTGCACAGTCCAGACTTTCTGAGCAATGGGCATTGTAAGGGTAGTTGCATAACAGATGATACTGGAAGCTAGATATTGTGCCCTTCCAAAGATAAAATCTGCCTCTCTAGAGGTGCCTTCTCTTCTCCTTGTCAGGAGACTTGTTTAATGAGTAATCTCTCTGGGTAGGTATGCCAATGGCCTATAAAAGCTAAGAGTCTCCTAATATGGGGATCCTTCTCTTGCAATACAAATCAACTGCATGCACAGATGAACACCGGCCCTCATCCCATTGCCTTATGGGGATATTGGCTCTGGGAACCAGAACGAAGGTATCGTTCTTGTTACTGATTTGCACTGTGAGTAATAATCTATTTGTGTTTCTGACCCAGGGTCTGGTGTTCCTGAGTATAAATATATGAAACTGTAGCTGTCTAATTCATTAGCTTGCAAGTAGGGTAAAATCTCAAACCCTTCACAGTTTATAAGCTTGAGACGTGGTACAGTGCCTGGCATGTAGTAAATTCTTTTTTTATTTTTGTAATTTATTTTGGTATCATTAATCTACAATTACATGTGCAACATTATGGTTATTAAACTGCGCCCTTCATCAGGTCCCCCCCACCAATCCCATTACAGTCACTGTCCATCAGCGTAGGGAGATGCTATACAATCACTACTTGTCTTCTCTGAGTTGTACAGCCCTCCCCGAGCCCCCCCAACATTACGTCTGCTAATCGTAATGCCCTTTTTACCCCTTATCCCTCCCTTCCAACCCATCCTCCCCAGTCCCTTTCCCTTCGGTAACTATTAGTCCATTCTTGGGTTCTGTGAGTCTGCTGCTGTTTTGTTCCTTCAGTTTTTTTCTTTGCTCTTATACTCCACATATGAGTGAAATCATATGATACTTGTCTTTTTTGGTTTGGCTTATTTCACTGAGCATAATACCCTCTAGCTCCATCCATATTCTTCCAAATGGTAGAATTTCTTTTCTTCTTATGACTGAATAATATTCTATTGTGCATATGTACCAGATCTTCTTTATCCATTCATCTACTGATGGACACTTAGGTTGCTTCCATTTCTTGGCTATTGTAAATAGTGCTGCAATAAACATAGGGGTGCATATGTCTTTTTCAAACTGTGCTGTTGCATTCTTAGGGTAAATTCCTAGGAGTGGAATTCCTGGGTCAAATGGTATTTCTATTTTGAGTTTTTTGAGGAACCTCCATACTGCTTTCCACAATGGTTGAACTAATTTGCATTCTCACCAGCAGTGTAGGAGGGTTCCCTTTTCTCCACATCCTCACCAATGTTTGTTGTTGTTTGTGTTTTAGATGTTGACCATCCTCACTGGTGTGAGGTGATATCTCATTGTGGTTTTAATCTGCATTTCTCTGATGATTAGCGATGTGGAGCATCTTTTCATGTGCCTGTTGGCCATCTGAATTTCTTCTTTGGAGAAGTATCTATTCATCTCCTCTGCCCATTTCTTAATTGAATTGTTGGCTTTTTGTTTGTTGAGGTGTGTGAGTTCTTTATATATTTTGGATGTCAACCCCTTATCGGATACGTCATTTATGAATATATTCTCCCATACTGAGGATCTCTTTTTATTCTACTGATGGTGTCCTTTGCTGTACAGAACCCTTTCAGCTTGATATAGTCCCACTTGTTCATTTTTGCTTTTGTTTCCCTTGCCCGGGGACATATGTTCATGAAGAACTCTCTCATGTTTATGTCCAAGAGATTTTTGCCTATGTTTTTTTCTGAGTTTTATGGTTTCATGACTTACATTCAGGACGTTGATCCATTTTGAGTTTACTTTTGTGTATGGGGTTAGACAGTAATCCAGTTTCATTCTCTTACATGTAGCTGTCCAGTTTTTCCAACACCAGCTGCTGAAGAGGCTGTCATCTCCCCATTGTATATCCAAGGCTCCTTTATCAAATATTAATTGACTGTATATGTTAGGGTTAACGTTTGGATTTTCTATTCGGTTCCACTGGTCTGTGGGTCTGTTTTTGTGCCAATACCAAATTGTCTTGATTACTGTGGCTTTGTAGTAGAGCTGAAGTCAGGGAGCATAATTCCCCCTGTTTTATTCCTCCTTCTCAGGATTGCTTTGGCCATTCGGGGTCTTTTCTGGTTCCACATGAATTTTAGAATTATTTTTTCCAGTTCATTGAAGAATGCTGTTGGTATTTTGATAGGGATTGCATTGAATCTGTAGATTGCTTTAGGTCATATAGCCATTTCGACAATATTTATTCTACCTAGCCAAGAGCATGGGTTGAATTTCCATTTGTTTGTGTCCTCTTTAATTCCTCTTAGGAGTGTCTTGTAGTTTTCAGAGTATAGGTCTTTCACTTCCTTCATTAGGTTTATTCCTAGGTATTTTATTCTTTTTGATGCAATTGTGAATGGAATTGTTTTCCTGATTTCTCTTTTTGTTAGTTCATCGTTAGTGTATAGGAAAGCAACAGATTTCTGTGTGTTAATTTGTATCCTGCAACTTTGCTGAATTCAGATATTAGTTCTAGTAGTTTTGGAGTGGAGTCTTTAGGGTTTTTTATGTACAGTATCATGTCATCTGAAAATAGTGATAATTTGACTTCTTCTTTACCAATCTGGATGCCTTGTATGTCTTTGTTTTGTCTGATTGCCGTGGCTAGGACCTCCAGTACTATGTTGAATAACAGTGTAGAGAGTGGACACCCCTGTCTTGTTCCCGATGAAAAGCTTTCAGCTTCTCGCTGTTAAGTATGATGTTAACTGTGGGTTTGTCATATATTGCCTTTATGATGTTGAGGTACTTGCCCTCTATACCCATTTTGTTGAGAGTTTTTATCATGAATGGATGTTGAATTTTGTCAAATGCTTTTCAGCATCTATGGAGATTGTCATGTGGTTTTTGTTCTTCTTTTTGTTGGTGGATGATGTTGATGGATTTTCGAATGTTGTACCATCCTTGCATCCCTGGGATGAATCCCACTTGATTGTGGTGTATGATCCTCTTGATGTATTTTTGAATTCGGTTTGCTAATACTTTGTTAAGTATTTTTACATCTATGTTCATCAGGGATATTGGTCTGTAATTTTTGGTGAGGTCTTTGCCCGGTTTTGGTATTAGAGTGATGTTGGCTTCATAGGTTGAGTTTGGAAGTATTCCCTCCTCTTCTATTTTTTGGAAAACTTTAAGGAGAATGGGTGTTATTTCTTCTCTGTATGTCTGCTAGAATTCAGAGTTGAATCATTCTGGTCCATGGGTTTTGTTCTTGGGTAGTTTTTTGATTACCGATTTAATTTCATTCCTGGTGATTGGTCTGTTTAGTTTTTCTGTTTCTTGTTTGGTCAGTCTTGGAAGGTTGCATTTTTCTAAGAAGTACATTTATTCTAGGTTTTCCAGCTTGTTAGCATATAGATTCTCATCATATTCTCTTATAATTCTTTGTATTTCTGTGGGATCTGGCGTGATTTTCCTTTCTCATTTCTGATTCTGTTTATGTGTGTAGATTCTCTTTTTCTCTGAATGAGTCTGGCTAGGGGTTTATCTATTTTGTTTATTTTTTCAAAGAACCAGCTCTTGGTTTTATTGATTTTTTTCTATTGTTTTATTCTTCTCAATTTTATTTATTTCTTCTCTGATCTTTAATATTTCCCTCCTTCTGGTGACTTTTGGCCTTATTTCTTCTTCTTTTTCCAATTTCAGTAATTGTGTCTTTAGAGTATTCATTTGGGAATGTTCTTCCTTCTTTAAATAGGTCTGGATTGCTATATACTTTCCTCTTAGAACTGCCTTTACTGCGTCCCACAGAAGTTGTGGCTTTGTGTTATTGTTGTCATTAGTCTCCATATATTCTCTGATTTCTGTTTTGATTTGGTCATTAACCTATTGATTAATTAGGAGAATATTGTTAAGTCTCCATGTATTTGTGAGCCTTTTTGTTTTCTTTCTAAAATTTATTTCTAGTTTTATACCTTTGTGATCTGAGAAGTTGGTTGGTAGGATTTCAATATTTTTGACTTTATTGAGGTTCTTTTTGTGGCCTAGTATGTGGTCTATTCTTGAAAATGTTCCATGTGCACTTGAGAAGAATGCGTATTCTGCTGCTTTTGGGTGTAGAGTTCTGTAGATGTCTGTTAGGTCCATCTGTTCTAGTGTGTTGTTCAGTGCCTCAGTGTCTCTACTTATTCCCTCTCTGGTTGATCTGTTCTTTGGAGTGAGTGATGTGTTGAAGTCTCCTAAAATGAATGCATTGTTTTTGTTTCCTCCTTTAATTCTGTTAGTATTTGTTTCACATATGCTGGTGCTTCTGTGTTGGGTGCATATATATTTATAATGGTTATATCTTCTTGTTGGACTGACCCCTTTATCATTATGTAATGTCCTTCTTTATCTCTTGCTACTTTCTTCGTTTTTAAGTCTATTTTGTCTGATATAAGTACTGCAACACCTGCTTTTTTCTCCTTGTTGTTTACATGAAATATCTTTTTCCATCCCTTCACTTTTAGTCTGTGTATATCTTTGGGTTTGAGGTGAGTCTCTTGTAAGCAGCATATAGATGGGTCTTGTTTTTTTATCCATTCTGTTACTCTGTGTCTTTTGATTGGTGCCTTCAGTCCATTTACATTTAGGGTGATTATCGATAGATATGTGCTTACGGCCATTGCTGGCTTTAGATTCGTGGTTACCAAAGGTTTGAGGGTTGCTTCTTTACTATCTAACCATCTAACTTAACTTTCTTGTTAAGTTATTGTAAACACAGTCTGATGATTCTTTATTTCTCTCCCTTCTTATTCTTCCTCCTCCATTTTTGATATACTAGGTGTTTTATTCTTTGCCTTTCATTAGTATTTGGATGATCTGCTTTCTGTGCTATGATTTTATTTTCTCTGGTGACATCTTTTTAGCCTTAGGGGTGCTTCCCTCTAGAGCAGTCCATTTAAGATATCCTGTAGTGGTGGTTTATGGGAGGCAAACTCTCAGCTTTCGCTTGTCTGGAAATTGTTTAATCCCTCCGTCATATTTAAATGATAATCGTGCTGGATTCAGTATTCTTGTTTCGAGGCCCTTCTGTTTCATTACGGTAAAGATATCATGCCATTCTCTTCTGGCCTGTAAGGTTTCTGTTGAGAAGTCTGATGACAGTCTGATGGGTTTTCCTTTGTAGGTGATCTTCTTTCTCTCTCTAGCTGCCTTTAATACTCTATTCTTATCTTTGATCTTTGCCATTTTAATTATTATGTATCTTGGTGTTGTCTTCCTTAGGTCCCTCGTGTTGGGAGATCTGTGGGCTTCCATGGACTGTGAGACTATTTCCTTCCCCAGCATGGGGAAGTTTTCAGCAATTATTTCTTCAAAGACACTTTTTATCCTTTTTTCTCTCTCTTCTTCCTCTGGTACTCCTGTAATGCGGATATTGTACCGTTTGGATTGGTCACACAGTTCTCTTAATATTCTTTCATTCCTAGAGATCCTTTTATCTCTCTCTGCCTCAGCTTCTCTGTATTCCTGTTCTCTGATTTCTATTTCATTAACAGTCTCTTGCATCTCATCCAGTCTGCTGTTAAGCCCGTCGATGGCTGGTCTGATTTCTGCATTGTCTTTCCTGACTTCCCTCACTTCCTCCCTCAGCTCTTGCACATTTCTCTGTAGATCCGTCAGCATCATTATGACTTTTATTCTGAATTCTTTTTCAGGAAGACTGTGCATGTCCATCCCTTCAGGTTCCCTCTCTGGGGTTGTCTGGGTCTGGAGCTTTGTACCATATTCCTCTGTCTTTTCATGGTGGTAGAAGTGGTTGCTGGTAGTTGCCACGTATGTCAGCTGGGCTCTTTAAGATCGCCTCGCAGCGTGCCGAGTCCTCTCAGGTGTAGATGGAGGCTGGGTGCTGTCTTGTATCTTTTGGTCTCTCTTTTAGGAATAGTTGTATTTGTTGTATTTTCATAAATATATATGGTTTTGGGAGGAGATTTCCGCCACCCTGCTCAGGCCACCATCTTCTTGGACCTCGGGATGTAGTAAATTCTTAGTAAATGTATACCAAATAAATGATTGGGCTAGTCAGTGAGGGCTAAAGGAAAATTTTCATAGCTATACCAGTATCAGCAAAATATGGTAAATGACATTGAAATTGACCATAAAGATAACTTTGTCTTGCACACATTTCTGGGATGTCTGCACCCTTCATTTAATTTGAGCACTTCTGTTAATCTATACTGAGAACTGATAGTAATGCAAATGACTTTATACTTTGGAGAGCAAATGAAATCTGCCCTGTGGATATTGACCTGTTTCACATCCATTTGTAAATCCATGCCTGCACTGTAGGTTGCCTTAATCACCCACAACATATACTGCCTACATATTTATGTGTTTTTTTGGAGTTCCCTTTAAATTGGTTTTAACATTTTATTGACTCCATCATTAATTAATGTTAGAAAAATCTTGGACATGTATTCATTTTATAATTGTGTTAAAGTCATGATTTTAAAAACATTATCCTTTAATACCAATGATAGATCCTTACCATCATTAAGTGTTGTGTTGTCCAAGAATTCCCTGTGTGTGTGTATGAGAAAGCTATTTTTGCTGTTTTAGACAATCTCTATTTTCCTTTCTTTGGTATTTTCTGGATTTATAGATCACAGGATGTCTATAACCACTTAGACTACTCTGCTTTTAGTGTGGGCTGGAAATTTTGCAACACTTAAATGGTACTGCAAAAAATGCATGGCAAGGTACGCAACGGAACCTCCAACCCTGACCAACCCTTTGCATTGTGAGTCCAAATAATACCAACTTTAGGTTTGTAAATTAAATAAATGATCATTTCTTATTATACTTTCTAAAAGGAGTCTAAGTATAGCGAGCACAGGAAATATCTTGGTAGTACAAGTCATACCCATGCTAGGATGGAGCACCCTGAAGGCATTAGCTTCTGAACTGCTGCTGAGAAGATTCATACTGCTGGCTGCAGAGCTTGCCAGAAGCAGACTTACCTCTAGGAAATTATGAAGTTCTTTATCCCAAGTTCCCTTAACTAGAAAGCTAGAAAAAAATATTTTCCACAAACATTTCTATTCAGAACGTGACATTAAAGTGAGAAGGCCCTTAATTATTATCACTATACAGGCTTACCCTTCTATTTACGAGAAAACGCTCGAACAAAAATAGAAATTCAAATAACGCAGAAAAAACTATTATGTTGCAAAATAATAACAAACAGTAGCTGTCTTTTTGAAGAAAAAAAACAACTATGACTTTATTCATATTTCATTAGTTTTTCACTGACCTCCTTTATTTACTCCAGGATCCAGTTCAGCATTTCAGACTGTAATTTTGATGTTGTGTCTCCTTAGTCTTCTCTAGACTCTGATATTCCTCAGTCTTTTGTGACCTTTATATATTTGAAGAGTACTAGTCTGATATTCTGTGGAATATCCCTCAGTTTGGGATTGTGTGATGTTTTCTCATGATTAGATTGACATCTATGCACAGCAATGCTTTATTGGGAGGAATACAACAGAGGTGACATGACCTTGGTTCATCACATCAGGTGATGCATCATGATGATATGTTTTCATAACTTTGATGACTTGTCTGTAGTGGTGTTTGCCAATTTTCTTCACTGTGCAATGCACTGTGTAGTTAGATTGCTATCTTTGTGACTGGGGAGATAAATATTTTAAGAGAGCTCATTTGAGTATGCAAATATCCTGTTTTTTCATAAAACTTTGACCCATTACTTTTTAGCATCTATCAGTAGATATTGCCTGCAGCCATCATTGCTGAGGATTTCTGCTGGCAATTTTCTATTTCTCTCACTCCTTCCACCTGTATTAGCTGGAATGCTTCTCTAAAAGTTTCCCCTTCACACCCATTTATTTGTTCAGTTATTTATAGATATTTTATTCTCTAAGTTCTAATCCAACCTACTAAAACTGATGCTGTTGCTCAAATGATTCTACCTTTGGCTGTTTGAGGGACTTTCAACTTATCCCTATCTTTTGTTTTCCTAGAACCATAATATGTACCGGTATCATCTTATATTTTCCCTACCAAAGCCTGAAACCAATCACTTCTTCAAAGAGCCCCGGTCCTTTCTTTAGAATATGTTAACTACCCTTTTTTAAACTTACAAATTTGATAAATGATTCCTTTCAAGGCTTTATGCAGGAATTATCTAGTATTTCACAGTTAGATATGATTTTATTGAGATGTTCTTGTATGTTTCCATTAGAAAAAAATGTAAATAGAATAATATATATGAGGAGGTACCTAATTACATGTGTGGTTTTCTGTGTGGCAGTGCACTTTTCAAGGACAAAAGCAATAAAGAAAAGAAATTAGTAGTTTCCAGAAGAGCAGTCAATACTTACTGAATTCTAACTTATAAAGAAAAGTGTGGGAAGTGCTATAACAAGTAAAAGATTTGGCCCCTGCCCTTAAGAAGTTGTGCTCTTATAGTGAGACCTGGGTAAGCATTTAACAAATGATCAAGTGCTGGGTTCCATTGAATCACATGGGTCACATGTTACATTGTATTCCAGTGTTCCAACATCATCATTCTCCTTCCTTTACTATTAGTGGATCTCTTCTCTTTAAAAGAAAGCCCACTCTTTTTAAACACCACATAGGCCCAATTACTTCAAGAATTTTTCCTACGTGAGTTTGTTCATTCATTAGATATTTATTGAACATCTATCATTTGCAAAGCTAAGTGCAGATGACAGCAACAAGGTAACAAAGACATCTTTCTTGATTTTAAGGAATTTTCAACTCATAGGGACCAATTCTCCCTGACCTCCCATGTCTATACTGTTTTGTATTTGCATGTTTTATTTTTTTAATTCTGAAAATATCTATGCACATTAAATTTCTGAGAATATGTGTGATATTTTCTATTTGCACTGCTTTTCTAGTTAGTCCATGTGGGTTTTACTTCATCTCATCATTTTAGAGTTTAATTTGCTTGAGTGAAAGGAGGTCTGTATCATCTCTTATCCTCTGTAAATGCTACTCCTCCAAAACCAAATGCAATGTTGTATTTTTTCCCTACATAGATGTATAACAATAACAATATTATACACAGCAGTAATACTCCATTTGGGTTCCCAGACCTGATTCGAATGTTGTTAAGTGTGTTGGAGGGGATCTGAGAACTCAACTCAATTCTGATGCCATCTGCCTGGAGACAGCACCAGATTCCCCAGGTTAAGGGTTCTGTCCTACATGGCTGCCCTCCAATTCCCACTCCTGATGCCGGTCCAAGCCCCAGGCAGTTAACTGTGCTTCTGACCTACCAGCTACAGATTGGAAGTTCCTTCCCCTTAGGCTCAATTAATTTGCTAGAGCAGTTCACAGGACTCAGGAAAACACATTTACCAGTTTAATAAAGGATGCTGTAAAGGATACAAGTTAACAGCCAGATGAAGAGATACATAAGGCAAGGTCCCACATAAAAGGGCCTCTTTCCTTGTGGAGCGTGGGGCCTGGTTCTATGGCATGTGGAGGTATTCTGGTTCCCCAAGCATAGAAGCTCTCCCTGAGAAGCAGGATGCAACTGAACAGGGCAGGGCTGAGCAGGGAGCACAGAGAGAGCAGAAAGCTCTTCTCAGGTGTTTTTGTGAGGGCTTCACTGCATAGTCATGATTGACTAAATTATCGGCCATTGGCTGACTCAGCCTCCAGCCCCTGCCCTTGGGTCTCCTCCAGTCCCTGCCCTTGGGTCTCCAGAAGCCTCTCATTAACATGACAAAACACCCATTTCACCTTTAAGACTCTGCAGTGTTTTCAGGAGCTGTGGATGAAGACCAGATGTACCTGGGAAATACATATTTGGTCATAAGAATGACCAAATGTGTATTTCTTATGACTCATCATATCACATCCTCATAGGATTGACCAGTGATATTTAGATAATAGATTTACATTTATTATCATTTATTATCATTGCCAAGATAAAATGTATTTAGTCCTGGATTCGAAGAACCACCTTATTTTTCTAATTGCTAAAAAGGTGATAATGCTTCATAGGGTTTCTGTGTGGATGAAATTAGCTCCTACATGTAGCATTTAGACAGGAACTCGGAACATAGGAAACACTTAATGTTATTGATTTTTAACATGAATTTATGAGTAACAATATTATATGTGATGAGGAGCATAGAGTAATTATAATAAGATGGGTAGTACTGGAGCAGAGGGTAATGGAATCAGAATTGGATAACTGAAGTTTAATTATGGACCAAATACCAATGTCATTTTCTTGACTGACCATTCTTCTGGGCCTGTTCAACATTCTCACACAAATTTAATTTTTCTTTCTGTGAAAGCATTTGAAGGAACAAGTTTTCAAATAAAGTTATTCTAAACTAGTTACCATCCTTGAGCCCCATCTAGTTAGGAAAAGTCAGCCCTGTTAAGCTCAACAAGTGAACAGCAAATGCCTTCATCCTGCTAGCCTCCTATCTCCTCTAGGCTTTGGGTCCTTTTGCATGACTCAGATTTTTGAAGATGTACACAATGGCATTCAATATTAAATAATTTTCAATTATTGTTATTTAATACTAACAATATACAAAGAAGTATTTATGAAAGATTCATGAAGTATGAAGCCCACATACTTACTACCTCAGTTAAGTAAACAAAAATTACTATTGTTTTGAAGTCATTTTGTGTGATCTTTCGTCATTCCATTGCTTCCCTTCTCTATCAGAGATAAGCACCTCCCTGAATTGTGTGTTTACTTTCCTCATAGTTTTATAAATTAAATTTGTGTGCCTAGGTTTGTCAAGTTTTGCATGTTCTTCAATCTTGCATAAATGAAAACATACTATATGTGTACTATACCTTGCTTTATTCCTCAAAATAATGTCAAAATTTATCCATTTTGTTCTCTCCAACTACATTTTACTCATTTTATTGCTGAAAAAAAATATGAATATACCACAATTTATTTTTCAAATCTACTAATGATAGAAATTTTGGGTTTCAGATTTTTTTTGGTTTGGCGCACCAGATTTATTGCTTTCTTGCATATGATTTTAGTTCCCATGGATAAGAGTTTCAGTGAGGACGTGTAGAAGTCTTATTGTAGGGTTAAGTTATCCACATCTTTAACTTTACCATATGATACCAAATTCTTTTTGAATTTGATACTTAGCTGAGGTGGTAAGTATTGCCAATTTATAATGCCAAAAGTAGATTATAATTATTTCTGGTACTCCATATTCTTGCCATTAGTTTTTACTTTTTGCCAGTATGTGAGATATGAAATTGTATCTTAGGTTGTTTTAAATTTACATGTAACTATCCACTAATAAGGTAAGGAATACTTCTTATGTTTATTGGCCAATTAGATATCTTTTTCTGATGAATGATCATATTTTTGTATGGATGTAGGAATTTGGTTGGAACTACATTGAAACAATAAATTCAGGATTCATATTTAAAACCTGAGTTTTTACCTTTCTGGGCTGCATTCTAGATAATTAATTCAAATTTAATTGAATGTTCAGTGGATTTTGTCTATGTCAAATTTGTTATTGAACTTTAAATATATTGAATTTTTGTTTTTGAAGTTCTGTTTGGATTTGTTTTTAATCAGCTTGGTCACTTGTTTTTACTGTTTCTTGCAATTTACTTATATTTTCAATCCCCTCTTATACTTGTTAAGCATACTAAGCCACTAATTTTATAATGTGTTAATAATTCCAGTATGTATACTCTCCATGGGTCTTGATACTGCTGTTTGTGGCTCCTCTGACTCATGGTGCCTTGTTTGTGTGTGTGTGTGTGTGTGTGTGTGTGTGTGTGTGTGTGTTTGTCTTAGTATCATGGTTTTGAAACTGTGGGAATTACTTGAGTTCTGCATTGAAGGTGGGCATGTCAGCCTCCACCATGGAGACAAAGTAGTCAGAGACCACCTCAAGCCAATTTTCTGCTTGAGGCCTATCAGGCCACCCAGCTAATATGAAATCATATTGCAGTATCTTCAAGTGTCAGCTTATAGTTATAATTTTTCAAGGGACAAGACTTTCTTCCCTTCACTGAGTACCAAGGCAGGGATTTCCTCATGTGGGGCAAGCATGAGTTTCACTCTAGCTCATCCTTTACATCTCTTCCACTGACACACCTACTTGGGGCAGCCTTGGGCTTTGACTTTTCCTGCTGTCCAAAAGAAAATGATAAACCAAAGCTCAAGTTTCCCTAGGTATGGCAAATGCTAACATGCTCTCTACATGAGAAATCCATTTCTGCTCTAGGTTTCCTCTCTGATGTAGTTTTTGGCCTTCTCAGAAGTACCTTACAATGTTCCATTCATAAAGGTTATGAGTGGCATTTGTGTGTGTAACATTTATTCCAATACTTTCATTTGTTTTCAGTGGACAAGTCTTCTAGGCTCTTAGTATATCATAGTGTGAGAAGTGGGAGACTAATCATTTTGTAGTGTGGGTTGACTTGTTTTCAATTCAAAGAGAAATGAGTTCAGCTGCTCCAAAGCACAGATTCATGCTCCAGTGAAAGGATCTGAAATGAGGTGGTTGCTGCCAATTTGACAATGAGAGAAAGTGTTGGGGGAGTGCTGTGTGTTTTCGTTGGTTCCTGTCCCCGCTGCAATGAAGAATTGAAGGGGCAGAGATACAGTAGTGAAACAGAGTAAAAGTTTTACTTAAAGTTACTTAAAGAGAGAAAAAGTGCAGGTGACCTTAGAGAAAGAGGAGCACCCTGAAAGGTTTAAGCTTTATTTATTTATTTATTTATTTATTTATTTATTTATTTATTTTTTTAATAATTTATTTTATTTTAGTATCATTAACCTACAATTACATGGGCAATACCGTGATGATTGAACTCCCCCCATCACAAGGTCCCCCCC
>JAQQAC010020896.1:44061875-44115363 GCA_029783875.1 Phataginus tricuspis | reverse complement strand
AAACAAAACAAACAAACAAAAAAAAAGCCACCGGGCGTGGGTTCTGCGCGAGTGCTGTAGGTGGCGCTGTTGCTCCACTATTCCAGCGCCACTATAGTTCTAGCTGGGTTGGAAACAATGGGAAGCTGTTGATCTCCGTGAGGGTCTCAATGGCGGGCACTCTTTCCCAGTCGCCAGCTACTGGGTCCAAAGCTCCCCAGGACTCCCAGCTTGCTGGGCTCAGTTCGCGGGGCTATCCGGCCCCTCTACTGAGCTCCTGCCTCTTTAAGACCGCTGGGGTAGAGCGCGCGCTTTTCTTCCCCTTTTTCTCCTTTCTTTTTCCTTCCCGGAGCCTGCCGCGGGCAACTTGCACGTTCCCGGCTGGGACCCTGTGCCCTCTGTCCCTCCAATCTCCGCTACACCGCAGATCTCCACCACCGGAGCGCTGGGGGAGAGGGGCGCTCGGTCCGCTCGCGGCTCCATACCTTACCCGCCTTGCCGGAACTCCCACCGGAGTGCTGGGGTGGAGGGGCGCTCCGGGCCCAGACTTCCCCTGGCTCCCGGCTCTGAATTCTCTCCTCCCGCCGGAGCGCTGGGGGAGAGGAGCGCTCGGTCTGCTCGCGGCTCCGTACCTTACCCGCCTTACCGAGACTCCCGCCGGAGTGCTGGGGTGCAGGGGCGCTCTCGTCTCGCTGGATCGTGTTTCCGTCCCGCCTCGCCGGGTGCGGCGTGTCTGGCCGCTGGAGCTCTGGGGGGGGGAGCGCTCGGTCCCACCGGATCGCCGCCCGTCCGCCTCACCGGCTGCCAAGTTCTCACAGGTGTAGCTGTACGCTGAGCACTTTCCTGTGTATTCTGGTCTCTCTTTTAGGGATAGTTGTATTTGCTGTATTTTCGTGAATAAATATAATGTTGGGAGGAATTTTTCTGCTAGTCCGTTCAAGATGCCATATTCCCGGAAGTCCCTTAAGCTTTATTTAAAGACAGCAAGTGCACCCCTGGAGAAAGGGGACTGTGAGCTGCCTCATAGAAGAGATGTGCTGAAAGGTTGAGATAAATTTTTAAGGCTACGCACTTAGAAAGTGCAGGCGACCTCAGAGAGAGGAGCGCACCTAAGGGTTTAGGGTCTGGGGTTTTATACGTTTTTGAGGATTTTCAGGAAAGTGACAAAGGCCAGGGGTAAACTAACCAAATTGTCCCAGAATGTTCATCTTTAATAAGACATTAAGTTTCTTTTTTTTTTTTTAACTTAACACAGAAATATACTGCTTTGATTCCTTTCCAGGGTATCAGCTTCTGTCTGGAATCATATGAATCAAGACTGTCTGCCCTGCCTCCAAGGTGGGCTGAGCCACTGTCCATTTGGTTAAAATGCAATCTTAGCTTTAAGATAGAATTCTTCCTAAATAAGCTGGGCCTCTGAGCAGGCTAAAATAAATCTTACAATGGTATGTTCTAATTGACACACTGAAAACATAGGCATTGCTGAGATACTTTTCTTTATCTGGGGAGCATTCAAACTTCTAGGCCAAGTTGTTCCTGGCCTTTGAGCTTTTTATTTTTAGCTAGTTAACTCTTTGAGTCCCTTCTAGGGGGCTTACTGGGCTTTTCCTTTGTCCACCCCACTCATATCTATTTTCCTGCCTACCAAAAGCACGTCTTAAAATAGTAAGACCAAGATATTGGATTGCAACTAGCCAGGTTCTCTCACTGCTATCTGATCCAGCACAATGTTTACTTAGAATCTTAGGCATCAGTGTGTGATATTTATTTTGAGAATCCATTGTATTATGAAATACGTGTTTTCCTTTGTTCTGGACTGCTTTATGTGGGAGTAGCTTCATTGCACTTCATTTCTCTGCATGTTTAGGTAAAAAAAGATTAGAGAGGTAGCCTTTGGGAGTCAGTCTTTTTCTTTACCTAAATAGAGGAAAAACTGCTGAAATTATACCATGCAATGAATATTAAATTTCCAACTGTAAATAATACAAATTATCTAGAAATAGTAGAGAAGAAAGGGTCAAATGTAGTATAATTTATTATAGACCCCAAGGTCTTTCTCCTAAATGCCTCATAAGCATGATAAACATCTATGACTTAATCCCAGGAAGAAACCAGGGAATCCTCTATGCAAAGCAATGGCAAACATATGTAACTCTATCCATTAATAAAATATCCTCTTTAATAGGCATTATTTTAAGTGGATATACAAAAGACACTAAACTGTCTTTCCAACTTCCTGCATTAGGTAATGATTTGTTTTATAAGGGCTAGGTTAGGTCTTTGAAATGGTCATTTCAGAATTTCAGAACAGCATTGGACTTTGAGGGCCACTATTCCCATACCTGATTGGCTAATCATTAAAGTAACCGAAGAGACTTTTGGGCATTTAAGGATTCAGATTCCTGCCCCTTTCCCCAATATTACTGAAATAGTGGGGATGAGGCCTTGGAATCTTTAGTTTTAAATAGCTTCACAGTAAATCTTGGTGAAGAATGATGGATCAAATCCAGTCATCTAACTTTATCAATGAAGAAACTGAGGCCCTGGAAGATTATCTGTAGAAGCTGCATTATTGTTCTTTCTATTATTCTGAAGTGATGCTTTTTCACTGCTTTTGTGACTTTTAATATTGTTCTTGGTATATCACTAAAGCAGGAACACACAAAATGACTTGGGAGAAATGGAGTTACAGTACATTGGCAAAAGTTGAATTTTAAAAGTTTGTTTTTCTATTAAGTCTAATTTATTCCATCTCAGCTCTTCTGAATGTCAAAAAGCAAAAGATGTTAATCATAGGGTTGGAAGATATCCTTAATTACTGAGTTCCGACTGAGCAGATTTATTTTCAAAATATTATAGAACTGTTTTGAGTGTTTAAGACTCCTAAGAATATAAACAATTTCTTATGCATCTTACTGTCATTTGAGTCATTAATGTCCATAGTATATACATTGAAAGAACTATTAGGATTCCTTAGGTTAAAATTACATTCAATACATTTAAATTATAACCTAAATGACCTATAAACTTTCTTAAGCTTTAAGTTTAACTTAATATTCTTGTTCCATTCACAGATGTAGTTAATATTGTATAAAACATGTCACTTTTAAAATATTCTTTGATAAAATACTTAAATTCTCAAATTTAACATTAAAATTCCCTAAAAACTAGGCTTATATACAAATGTAGTCATATCTCTTGAACAGAGTGGAGCAACATTCTAGATTTGAAGCATCTGATTTTCTGAAAAAGCATTTCTAATGGCTGACGGGGTGGCCATCGTAATGCAACAGCCAAGTTCACCCTAGGGCCTAAGTAACTCGAGTGAAGTCTAATCACTCAAAATGGAAAAGGCATTAATAACTCTTTCTTAATACTTAAATACAGTTAACCAACATAATAAAATTTTCTTACAATCTCCAAATTAAAATGGAAAGACTGAAACCAATTTTAAAAGCAATAGTAATATTTAAAAGAATAAATAAATAACACCAATAGATTATCCAAAACTGTTAATGTTAGGGGTTTTGATTGTTTCAACATCTCTCTACCATTTACGTCCTTTTTTGATTCATAAAGTCACTCATTCACTTCAAAAGGAACCTGTAGGAAAGTTGAAGTTACAGGGTGATAAACTGGGCCAGCTGCAAGGTGACCTAGAGTCAGACACGCCCACTCAGAGCCTGGGCTGAGCAGTACACCCTGAATTCTTCCCCTGCACACATGAATATGCTTGGTTTCTTTCATAGCAGAATTTTGATTGCCATGTCAGAAATTCCAAGCCAAGATTTTAATATGGGATTAGCTTCACAGACACCAGGTTGCCAATTTTCTTAACCATTTTTATTGTATTAAATTGATCAGTTTATTACCTGAATACATCTTGCATTTTCCCCCATCTTTTATTTTACCAGTTACTATCATATACTCTCTTTACCTCTAATTTGTACTCAGCAATGGTTTCAAAATCAGACCTTGGTTATGTTGCCACAGAAAATACTGAATAGCCCATTAAATTCGAATTTCAGGTTGCAACAAATAATTTTTAATCTAAGTATCTTCCATACAATATTTGGAATGTATTTATACTAAAAAATTGCTCATTGTCTGGAATTTAAATGTAACTGGGTGTCTTGTATTTTTATCTGCTAAATCTGCAAACCCTTATCCTTGATACAGATTTCCAGAAACTATTGTATAAGTTTTGCTCTTATTAGTAATAAATTATCCCCTTGCCTCTTCTGTAGACTCACTGAGGTTAAAACCCTATTTTTTTCCCATTCACTGTAAGGTGTGATGTTCCTCCAGACCTTCTCATGTAGTAGTAGCATATTGTTACATGGAGGAAAGGTTCTACTCTTTATTTCAACAAAATAACTAATTGAGAGGAGTTATTTTTTCTTTCAATGATGAGATATTCATATTAGTATGTTACAATATTGCTGCTGAAGGTGCATTCAAGACCCATTTTGAGCAAGCTGTTGTTAATGTGTTCGGGAATGCTAATTCTCCTCTCTAGGCAGGTCATGCTCTGCTGGGTGTGGCTTGTAAAGACCCTCATCAGGAGTTAAAAGCCATGCTTCATTATGAGGCTCGTCCTGACAGAGATCTCACCTCTGCTCTCCTCACTGTAAAATGCATACAGACTACCCAGTGGTTCTGATTCCTGAGTGGCATTTATATGCTTGATTTAAGAGAGTAATGACAAGAAGACTGATCTTTGGAATACATTACAGATAAAATGCAGGACAGTCAAGGAGACAGTCTCCAGAATGTCCAACGCCTATTCTCAGAACCAAAGCAATTTTAGAATTAGAATATCACATTTGAAGAACTTATTGACTTTAATTCTGTGCAATTTGAAACTCTTCAGTGATTCTGGAGTTACTTCTCTTGGGATTTCAGATAAGAGTTGGAGGGATGGCTTGAGAATCAGTATTCTTTCTAGAAACAACTCCAAGTCACCTTCAGATGACTAGCTGGGCGTGTGAAGCTAACGGTGTGGGGATGAAGTGGGCTTTTATGAAAACATAAAAGCCCACCATTATGGAACTTACAATATAGTTACAGAGATCACAAATGCAATCAGAAAGAGTACCTGATGACCAAAATGTTCCTTTTCTCATTGTCTGAATAGAAAATAACTGTGGGAATAATATAAAATCTTAGGGAAAAAAATTGAACTTACTTAAACTCCATTTGTGAAGATACAAGCACTATTAGTAAATTTGGTACATTTATCTGTGTGTGGGTGTATGTGTGTGTACACAGACACACATGCACAAAATGAGATCATCCCACATGTACTATTTTATTATGCAGTTAATGCACTTTGTAAATGTAATTAACATTTATACATAGAATTACTTCACAAAATGTAAATATATATTACCATGTGGACTGTTGCATAGTATCCATTTTTTGATTTTCCAAAACTTATTTAATTAATTCCCTGTGGTAGAACATCAGGATTTTTCTTCTTTTTTCTTAATTTGTAATTAACGTTTCATTTAATATCTTTGTTCATACATCTCTGAATACATATCATTTTCTTAAGACAAATTTCTGGTGTAGGCACTTAAATTTTTCATGCATATTTTCAAATTTTGCTATGGCTAATGCTGGCACCAAGGTCAAAGATTCTCTCTCCACAAAGGAAGATTTAAGGCAGAGAAGGGAAAGAAGCCTATGTCTGCAAGTGGGAACAAAAAGTTTTGCGGAGAATATGAGAGTTAATCCGAGATTGAAGAAAAAGCCTTTCATGGGGAAAGAGGAGATGAACTATAGTTAATTTTTGGTATAATTGTAATTCTCCTTTGAAGCCACATCTGAACTGAAAGAATATCAATGTGCAAACTGGAAAGAAGCCTCACCCTAATTAACTGAAGGGCCACTCCTTCATTACCTGGGGACATCATGGGACACTCTCCTCCTGCACCTAGTGGGGAGAGGAGGGTGTACTCCTTTCCACTCATATCTCCATTTCAAGAATTCTAACTCATCTGATATTAACCAAATCAACTGAAATGACAAAAACAAGTACTTTCCAATATTCAAGTGAATGAAATAAAACGATCAGCTCAAATGTGGTTTCCCTGCGCCCTTACTGATAGTAGGACTTTATGTCCGCATTCTGTACCTTGCCCTTGCAGTCTCTCCTCTCCTTGCTCATCAGCAGTAAAATCTAAAGTGATTTCTCATATAGAGAAAATGGCCCTATGGGAAATGAGTCAGTGGTAATAATAGTTCCTTCTCAATTGCAAATAGGTTCTATTCCCAATACATGTTCTCCACTGTTAAGAACCAAGGAATATGTCCCAACTGGTGATTGATTGGAAGGGTGAACATGAGTAATTTTTAAGCCAAAAGAGTTGGCCTTTTTAGATTCCCCTTTTGTACCCAAACCACTATTACTGGATTACTGGTGACCTAGTAAACAGCCTCCTCTTTCCACTCACACTATATTCAGAGCAAGCAGACAGCTTTTGCTGCTCTTTTGCAATTTTAACAAATTGCCTTTTGTATGTTTAGGCAAATGCAAAACTCCTCCTTTTGCACTGATCAAAACCAAAAAACAAAGGCCTGATAATTGACTAAGTTTTTCAATTTCTAATTAGCAAATTTTGTTCTTACCTTTATAGACAGCATAAATCAACCCCATTTGCTTGGAAATTAAAAGGCAAAGATCTTTTGAATCTCTAAGTTACAACACATACTAACCAAAGACAGGCTAGGTTTTGATGTTTCTTTGGTTTAAACTTATGCTGCAAACAAGAAGAAATAACACCCCACCCATCAGTTTCTGAATCTTACAAGGGCTTTTTGCAGAAGGGCTGCCATTTTCTTCCAAGTGAAGGTTTTTCACTGTAGAGAAATGAAAATGTTTTATTAAAGCATGTTAACAAACAACAACTGAAAAGAAAAAAATACAAGAGCTTCCATTTATTGAGGACTTACAGTGTTCAAGGTATTATGGCATAGTGGATATATAGAGATACTTTTCCCACAGAACTCCTACCACAGTTCAACAAGTTGACTTTTATTAGCTTCCATTTTACAAAGAACAAACTGAACATAGAAACTTGTTCACAGTCACACAATAAGTGATGAAGCCAACATTTGAACCCAGATATATTTAACTCCAGTAACCTGTCCTTCCTATTATCCACTTTGTAATATTATAGATTTGGGTTTAAAATAGGGACTTCAGGCTGCAAATGACTAAATGAATTAATTTTCCTTTGGGCAATTTTTAAGGACAGGGAGTAAATGTTAAAAGAAGAAATTGAGATGCTTTAATTTTTCTCTACGTGGTACATAGGAGCCTTATGGGATTTACTGGGAATGGTTTTATCAATGCTATAAACTAATGATATATATTCTTGAGAAGGAGAGAGTGGTAAAATTTTCATTTAAAATGTTGACTCGTATCCTATGTAAGATGAATGTAATGTGTCCACGTAAAAAGGTTCTGGATTGGTGATGGGAAGGAACTGGAGAATCTAGAAAATATGTCTAAGGAAGATACAGTGGGATTTGGTGGTAGATTAATTCTGGGGAGTAAAAGGATGGTGTAATTAAATATGAGTTTTCTGTCTAGAAAATCTAAAAGAATGTGGGTGTCACTAGTAGAAACCAGGAGTTGACAAACCAGAGAACGCACATCCGCATCCAGGGCAGTCCTTGACAGGGAAAAGCTGAAGTGCCTGGTTTTTCAGGGTATTAGAGAAATATTTAGTTATTAGTACTTGAAATTTGGAGACAGGTTGTGAGATTATTGTCAAGGATCGAAGTTTATTCATCCTTGAATAGAAAGTGAAATTTACACTTGTTCTTATTCATAAAAATTCTGGCTTTAAGGTTTTCATCTATAAATTTAGAAACGTGAAAAATGGTTTGCCTAGAAAAAACACAATCACTTTCTTATCAGAAGTCCAACACTCTGCTGTAACATCTAAGGCGAGAACTTTAATTCAATCAGTAATAAACCCCAACCTGTACCACACAGAGTCCAAACTCTTTCTTCTTAATTAGCAATTTTAGCTTGCCCTCCTTTATCTAGAGAAATATCCAGTTCAACTGCTTGACTTACGTTGGGTTCAGGAAGCCACAAACCAACGTACCTTTGTTTGCCCCTTTTTAATCTATATCGGTGGGAAGTTGTCTCTAAGCTAGTGGTTTCAATCACATTTGAATCACATTAGATGAAATAAAAGAAAAAGAGAAGAAAAAAACCACCCTGATGCTTAGGCCACCCCTTAGATGCATTAAGTCAGAATCTCTGCTAATGACATCAAGATAGGGAATTTTATTTTACTTTTTTAAGATTTTTTTTACTAAAATATAGTTGATATACAATATTAGTTTCAAATGTATAATGGTGATTCAACATTTATGTAAATTACTAAATACCACAATAAATGTAATTACCACTTGTCAATATCAACATACAAAGAAATTACAATATTATTGGCTATATTCCTTATGTTGTACCTCTATCCCTGTGACTAATTTATTTTATAATTTGAAGTTTGTATGTCTTTATCCCTTTCACCTATTTCACTATTCCTCTTCCCCTCTCCACTAAGGCAACCGACAACCATCAGTCTATTCTCTGTGTTGATGTCTTTCATTTTTTTGTTTGTTCATTTGTGTTATTTTTTAGATTCCACATTAAAATAAAATCATATGATATTTGTCTTGTCTGACTTATTTCTCTTAGCATAATACCCTCTATGTCCATCTGTGTTGTCATAAATGTCAAGATCTCATTTTCTTTTTCATGGCTGAGTAATATTCCATTGTACATGCATGTGTCACATACACATCTTCTTTATCCATTCATTTACCAATGGACATTTAAGTTTTTTCCCCCAAATCTTGGTTATTGTAAATTGTGCTGCAGTAAACACAAGGATGCATATATTTTCAAATTAGTGATATTGTTTCTTCAGGTAAATTCCCAGGGTGGAATTGCTGGATCATATGGTATTTCTATTTTTAGGTTTTTGAGGAACCTGCATACTGCTTTTCATAGTGACTGCACCAATTTACATTCCCACCAACAGTGTACAAGGATTTTCTTTTCTCCATATCCTTGCCAACACTGTTATTCCTTGTTATTTTTGGTATTAGCCATTCTGACTGGTGTGAAATAATATTTCATTGTGGTTTTGATTTATATTTCCTTGATGACTGGTGATGTTGAGTGTCTTTTCATGTGTCTGATGGCTGTCTGTATGTCTTCTTTGGAAAAATGTCTATTTGTGTCCTCTGCCTATTTTTAATCAGATTATTTTGGTTTTGGTGTTGAGCTGTTCCTTATGTATTTCAGATATTAGCCCCTTATTGGATATATCATTTGCAAATATCTTCTCCCACTCAGTAGGTTATCTTTCATTTTGTTTAAGGTTTCCTTTGCTGTGCAAAAACTTTTTAATTTGATGTAGTTTCACTTGTTTGTTTTTGCTTTTATTGCCCTTGTCTGAGGTGATGTATTCAGAAAAAAATTACTGATGCTGCCTGTTTTCTTATAGGCATTTTATGGCTTCAGGTCTTATATATAGGTTTTTAAGTTTATTTTTGTGTATGGTGTAAGACAGTGATCTAGTTTCATTCTTTTGCATGTAGTTGTTCAGTTTCCCCAACATTTATTGAAAGACACTGTCTTTTCTCCATTGTATACTCTTGTACCCTTTGTCAAAGATTAATTGGCCATATAAGTGTGGGTTTATTTCTGGACTCTGTACTCTGTCCGTCGATCTATGTGTCTGTTTTTGTGCTAGTACCACACTGTTCTGATTACTACAGATTTATAGTATACTTTGCCATCAGGGAGCATGATACCTCCAGTTTTATTCTTCTTTCTCAAGATTTCTTTGGCTTTTTGGGGTCTTCTGTGGTCCCATACAAAGAATTATAAAAGTGCTCCAAAGGTGATAATGATCTATAACCATAATTGAAAACCAATGCTTTAAGAAACTGCTATTCTAGAAAAATACATACTCCTTTCTTGTCCTTTAATCTCCCTGTTAATTAGTCAGCTGCTTATATTCTGAATATATTAGGGATACTACAATAAATCAGCATATATATTCCTGATTTTAGTGGGTGATACATATTTTCTCAATATACTCTCCTTCTCCTTAAATAAAATTTCATCCTTAAAAAAGAAAAGCCACTTTGTATAGTTAATTCATTTTCATTTACATTTCAATATTGGGCCAGCATATTTTGTTTTAGAAAACATTTATCATGGAATTTTATGTTTTGCGGAATTGAATCTGCAGTGTGGATCCATCAGCAGGTTTCTCCCACCTCCTGGGGTTTGATTGGCAGGAATATGTTTTCCTGTGGAGTTCTGCCAATAGCATTTGTGTGCAACAAACAAGGCCAAGTTTCGGGAAAGGTTTGGGCTGCATGACATGACAGACAGTTTGGCAGAAACTTTCATTATTTAGCACACTGTTGTGAATCACTAATGAAACTCCATTGTGAGGACCTAGAAAGTTGAAATGGTACTGGGAGTCTTGCAAATGCTTGGGTTCAATATTATTATTAATTATATCATTAAAGAACATAGTATGCAAACATTATATTGGAAAATAGCCAGCCTAGGCCAACTGTTGCAAACTTTGATAATTTGCATGTTGTACACCAGGTGGTCAAGAGCCACTGGCCTTGATACATAAGAGGACTTCAGAAACAAAAACCTTGAGAAAGCAGCAGATATTTACTCCTAGAGTTTCAGAATGACTTCATAGGGAACACTTTTTAAAAGATGTTATGATACACTGATATACCAATATGGGCTTCTTACTTAGTGTTTTTTCTGATTTTTCTCATTTCTTCCTTTTAAAGCAAGCAACAAAATCTGTCCCAACTCAGGGTCTCCATTCCTTCTATGGTAGTATTTTCATCTAGTCCTCTGTTTCAACTTCACCCAAGGCATTAAAAAGCAATGAACTCCAAGTCAAAGACCTAGGGTTTTGCCACTCTTAAATGTCTAGTATCTCGAACTTCCATTTTTTCATGTGAATAAATAGATATGTTACTTTTTTGCTCTGCCTTTTATACAATGTAGATATATATAAAAGGAGTCAAAATGTTCAAACATGCTATTTTTAGGCTGTGTATGAATTCAGCTCAGAGTTATGTTCCTTACTGTCAATTTCAGACTGCTGTTCTCCTGTACGCTCACCTGAATTCCCTCACTGGCGCTCAAACATGCTCAAGCTTCCTGAATTAAACATATGCTTAAAAACTTATAAACACACCAACACTTCTTCAAAAGCTACCTCCTTCTATATCTATTGCCTTAACTCCCCATCCCCATTTATAGTGTGTGTCTTTGAAGTGGACCGTATGCATTAAATCCTAGCTTCCAACTCCAGTTTGCTTCTATTTTCACAGCTTTGCTGATATGGCTCTTCTTAGGGTCATGAATGATTTCTGTGCCATCAAATCTAAGGAATTTTTTGGTCCTTAATTATTAGGAGATTTTTACAGTGTTTTACTGTATTTTGCTTCTTGATACTCTTTCTTCCTTTGAATTCACTTCCTGATTTCCTCCTATCTGCTTGAAAGATCATTTTCGTTCCCTAGGCTCATCCTCTTTTACCTGGCTATTAGCTATTGGCATAGTGACAAATTTGGAACTCTTCTATTTTCTTCTCCATATCATATTATTTCTCACTAGTTATTGTCAATCTTCCCACCCTTATTCTTAGCCATGAAGTTAATTTATCATATGCTTCTGACTTTCAGATATACATCCTCAACTAAGACATACCATCTCAGGTCCACAACCACATAACTAAGTTAAAAATATACAACAGATAAAGAGAATATCAGTGCCAATTCAAATTTATAAGGGGTGAAATATTACTGTTCATTTGACATGCTTTTTTACAAAACACTTTTGGTTTCTTCTCAGAATCTTAAAAACAATGTTTTTTTTTTCTTTTTAGTGTTTTTTTGTTTGTTTTGCCTTTTTATAGTTAACCGGGAATGCTTTTGTGTTTTTAACCCACATCTAAATGTTGGTGCTTTTGTCTTTCTTACTGCTTGGTGTATCTGCCCTTCCATCAGGTCACCCAAGATACTAGCTGTAATGTCTTGGCAAGTTTATCTCTAGAATGAATTTTAAAAAGTTTAATACAAGGAAATTCCTGATTGCTTCGTTATTTTTACCATGAATAAGTTAACAGAAGCTTTTGGGGAAATTACAGTTCTTGCCTTTTTTGTAATATTTTATGACCCATGTGCTTGCTTACATGCTTGGGGACTATACATTAAAATACTAACAAATACAATTTAACATTTATTTATAATAGGTCATTGGGTGGAATGCATTATTAGGCAAGGAATTAGCTACAGGGTAATTATGTTGCTAGGGAAGAATGGCTAACTGTCTAAAAAGAAATCATTGTGTATTGGCTGGTATCACATTCGCTATCTTCTGGATCTAAAGCTGTTGGACAAAACTGTGATAATAGAAATGGCCTAGTTTGTGCTGTCCAAAACCAGCTGCTCGTCACATGTGAACTATTCAACAACTGAAATGTGGTTAGTATGACTGGAACTGCATTTTAAAATTGTACTTAGTTTAAATTAAAATAACCACTTGTAATATCCTCAATACATGTCTTTAATCATACAGCAAGAAAACCTGAGGCTTTGTAGAATTACTGATATTATCTAAGAGGCTGACTTGACCAGTGTCTGGTAATTCAGCAACATTCAAATGTCAGTAGTTAGACCAGAGGAAGATGAGCAGGGAATTTGTTTGCTCTGTGGCATGTGATCAGGGTGGGATTCTGTGGAGGTTTGGGAAGACTGCCAATTTAAAGGAATGAGTTAAATAAGAGAGTCTTATTCTAAGTTGGCATAAGGAAAGGAATGTATTGGCGAAGCCAGCATGGCATGGAGTAACATGCACATGGACACTCGGCAAGTGGCTGTAACATATAATTGGATAATTAGAAAATATGAGAAGATACCTGCCTTTCCTGGGTCCACTACAAAAGAGCTTTGTTAGACAAAGCAAGTATGTCAGAAAGAAGGAGAATGGTCTGGGACCAAGATTATAAGTGTGTGTAATAATTTCTAATTTGAAATGGTGGTCAAGGTAGGAAATCTGCATAACTGCATACCTTTGTTATTTTGGAAGGACCTGAAAATTTACCTAGTAAAGCAAATTACTGATAATTTCTTTTGTTATTTCCAGAGCTTATGCCATAATAATACTGAACATTTTTTAAGCCCTTACTATATCCAAGGTGCTCTTCTAAGTTCTTTACATTTATCCTTAAATCACTTTCAAAATAAATTTAGGTATCATTATTTTTAAACTTTGTAGAGAAGGCAATGGAAACAAAGAAGATAGTGGCTTCCTAGAGCCCAAAATTAAACAATTGAAGCCAGTATTTGAACCTAAGCTATTAGTTTCCAGAGCTGTTATCACCATTTTAGATTCATCACATATTGTAATATCATTTTAATTTAATATTTGAACCCCTAGATCAGTGCCTGCTACTATATCTAATAATAAATTGCTCTGAAACCAATCACAGTCTTAGAAAATGCTAATCACCAAGTAACAGTCTTCAAATAAGATGCTACTCATCATCCAAAAGGAAAAGAAACTGGGCCACAGGGAAATTAAAGCGGTTTGCCCAAGTCAGAAAGATAGTAAGTACTAGAATCTTGATTCAGACATCAGATATGGGAGTTCAGAATCTGGGCTTGGAACTAACCTGCCATATTCCTTCAACTATGCAAATAAATGTGAGCATTTTAACATATCTGTTCTAAATACTCATTTTCAGTGGACTATTGTATTTACAATATCTTTACATGTCATCTTTTTTTTCCTTTGAAATTTCTCTTTCCTACTCCTCCATGCTTCTTAAAATACTGACCTCTCCTAGGAAGGCTCTCAGAATTACCCTTTGCTCTCATCACTATAAATTCTCCCATCTCTCTCCTGCCACTGCCATCATAAAATCATAGCATCTTTGGTCCTCAGAGATCTTAAATACCAAAAATTCTAAAGTGCTTTAGAAATCATATCTGAAATGAAAATGAAGGCCACAGTTCAGTGTTCTGCACACACAGCTATTTAAGCATAAAATTTGAACTGAAATACATGACTTATGATTCCCTTGCTTGGATTGTTCCCCATATAATCTACCTAAATATATTTAGTTCTCTTTTTTTCTTGTCTATATGTTTCTTTTTTTACATTACAAACTGTAATTATAATTAGACTATCTTTTCTATATCCTGTCTATTCTTATCTTTCTCTTTATATTCTCTCAAAAGTAAATATGTGCACAGAATGCAAAATTCAAGGTTAAGTACAGTGTTGTAAGGTCATATGGACTGCTTAGCATAGTGCAGATAAAAATGAAATGTCAACATAATTTTTAGTGTATAAATTCCTTATGGAGTCAAAGTCTTGTGATATTTTGATGGTTGGGTATTATTGTAAACTGCAAGAGCATTTCACTATTTTTTAATCAAAGATTATTTATCCCAGACAGAAAATTCGGGAAGTTTTCTTCTGATTTCTTTCCCAACTCAGGTTTAGAATCTATAGTAACATTTTAATCATGTTATGCTAATAGATAGCATCTGAATACAAGTCCAGAAACAATTTTAGAGGAATAAATCATATCCCTGGGGCAGCAGTATGCAACACAGGCTTGTCGGTGAGTGTTTCGTTGTTTTACCTCTCATTGATTGTTGAAATTTCAAAAGAGATAACTGAAGATCAGTGCATCTGGTATATAGTGGCTAACACTAACTATGCTTTCTAATCAGGCTCGCATCTACCAAATGATAGTTACCTACAACACATCATGCTTCCGTCATAGCAACAATAGTTTTCTGAGTTTGTAAATAATGGCTATTTCTCAAACAAATTCAATTTGAATAATTTAATTCAATCATTAGTGCCTGTAAGGGAGAAATGGTGTCGCTCTAAAACAATTTTTTAATGAAATTTATTTCTCAGAGCAGTTCTGGTTCACAGCAAATCATATAGGCTTTTACCAGTCAAAACACCAAATCAGAAATTATCAAAAGTTTATTTTTTATCATATGCCAATAGCTTGTTACTAAAATGACCTTTATTTATTGTAATATCTTAAACACTAAGCACAGTATCTTAAACTTGCTAAAGAAATGTTTAGCTAAACAAATCATTGCTAAACAAATGTCAGTTGAAATTTAAATTACAGAAACACTAATTTCTAATTTCTATATATCAACAATACCAGCCTCTTTCATAGATGAGAATTATATAGTTTTTAATCTCCTTAGCTTTAAATTCTTTGTGGGTTTTCTTTTCTTCCAATGACCCCATTAAAAATAATTATTCTTCTATTCTTGGTCTTCAAATATCTAAAGAAACAACAAAGGTATTTTATGGTGAGTATATTTCACAACAAAATCTTTGTTTCCTAGGATTTTACCAAACAGGAAAAAAGACCTTGATACTGCGTATATGGTGAAAAATGTATTTCTGTCGTGTAAATTTTGAAACAAATGGCTATATGGGAAGCAAAATTAGAGAAAGAAAAATAATTGGGCTTTTTTTCCCCTTTAGTTCTTCCTAGCCAATAAAAGATAATACAACTGGACTCTGCATAGACTCTTATAGTTGTTATTACATGACAGTATCTTATTTCATCACAAAATTCATGAACATTATTTCATATGAGTTAAAATATACTGATTAGATTTTCAAAAGTTCATTAACAAAGGCAGGATCCTTTCCATCTCTCTCTACTTTTTCTAGATGTTGCTCTCATTATTACCAGGTAGCATCTTAGTGTACCTGAAAGTAAGGCTACAAACATCTAAATTCTTAAAGTTTTATCATCAGAAAAGAAATGATTCTTTACTTCAGGGTCCGGGGTCAAATGAGAAAGTATTGAGGAAGGACACCAACAGACCGATAATTGTGTGGCCACTAGTCGTACCAATCACTGTGGTCTGGGGAAGGGCTCCATGAGCTTCCCTGGCTGTGGGCAAGCACCTATTCTTCATGCAGCCCAGCAGCTCTAGCCGGGAAGGAGGGTTCATTTAAGATGACCGTATCCATGTGGATCATATAGTTTATGAGGGAAAGGAAAGTGAGTTATTTTCCCCAAAAGGAGGTTTAGTAAAACACAGCCACTTTGAAGCAGAGGAACAGAACAACAATCTATTTATGTCCATAATAATTTCTGAGAGTATAAAGCAATTGTCTTTCCTTTCCTGCTTATTTATTTTATTACATCTAAGAATGTGCCCCATATGAGGATGTGTTGCTTTTACTTAAGTTTACTTATATTTCACTTTCACAGTACACAAAAATCTGATGTGGGTTTTAACTATATCTGTATATTAAATTAGGCTACTCAGTTGTGTACTTCTGAACATCCAACCGATTGCCTTTTCCCATTTTGATGTTTAGTTCTTAAAACCCTCCACCTCTAGCCTGTATCATGTGCATTTTAAGAATGCCCCATGGGTGTTCTTAACCAACACCTGTAATATTACTACATACAGAGCATGTAATTTAACTCTTTCCTTCAGTGATCTGTTAATGGATTATTTTTACTTAACTCCATACAAGGCACAGTCTTTTCTGCACAGAGGAAGAGAAAAGTAAACACAAAATCAAAACGAATGTTCAATTTTGATTGTAGTTTTTGTATCATTCCCATAGAGATCTAAGTAGCCCCAGGGAGGAAATATTGAGCAAGGAAATGAATGAGCATCAAGTATTAAAAAAGAGCTCTTAGATTTACAGTGAGAATCTATTCTGTATTATTCTGAATAAAAACATGCCAACCAATACTCCTTTGGTCTTAAATGAAGCAAATGCTCTCTTCTTTGGCCCGATATCTATCCTCATTGTTTTATCTTTATCAGTGAGCACAGACAAAATTAATCAAGTGGAAACCTTTATATTTTTCAAGCTTGAAGAATGAAATAAAATCTAACTGTATTTGAAAGAAAATTCCATTGTCCACTTGGATAACCCCTAGTGAAATTCTTTAGTGAGTCTCCAGCTGCTTGTTTTGATAGTTCAAGGACCATCCCTTATCTAAGAACTTGTGAATTTCAACCACAGATGTGTTAGAGAATCGAGGTAAATGCTTTCATCCAGCTTCAGAACTGCTTCATACAGAATGCAAACAGAAAGTGCAGCTCCACTGATATATTCTGATTACTTTCAAGAAAATGAAAAGTCCCTAAAATGAAGAAAAAAATGATCATTTTGACTAAATCTACAAATGCAGAGTGACATAAATAATTTTGGCAAATCTTTGCATCATTTAAGTTGAAAATGTTTTTCCCTTGTAGTCATTAAATTATGTTTCCAAAGATCCTTTAATGACATGAAAATATTCACTGAATTTTGAAATGGAAAAAAGCAATGCTAAAGCTCTATTAGTAAGGTTCCAATTTTGAGAAAGATACACAAGCATAAATAAATAAGAATAAAAATCCACCAACATGTTACCATTATTATATCTAGGTGGCAGATTTACGGATGATTTTAATTTTATCCTTTCTAATTACATGTATCTTCCAAATATCCTTCATCACACTGGTCTGTTAGAATAATGATTAAAAGCTTGAGCTCTGGAGTTAGAATGGCTGTGTTTGAATTCTAATTGATATTGAGCAATTTTTAGAATGGCAACAGTACCAGTAAGATCATAATATCATAACTGTGAGATGCTGATATAATGTATATAAAGCACTTAACACAATGCCTAGCATATAATAAACTTAGTAAATGTTAGGTATTTTTGTTGTAATGGTTGATAAAAAAGTTACTTTTTCAAGTGATATTTTTTGCCTAGGAATAAACATACATATGTTCAGTTTAAAATCACAATGTCTTAAGTTTGTGGAAATTAGGGCATTCAATATTTATTAAGCTTCAAGAACTCTACCAGGGACTCAGCTGAATGCAAAACTTCTATTCCTGTGGAAAGTAAAAGTGTAGCTGAAGCCTTAGACTGAGCTGGTGATATTTACCAGGCTTCTTACTAGTCAGTGTAAAATAAACATTTGATTGGAAGTTATATTTACAAGGATCAACATGCCCTAAGTGTAGTGTGCAGGGTTCCCACTTCTTTCAGAAAGAAGAGAAACAAAATATTCATTACATTCCTAAAAGAACGAGGTACCTTGACATTCTTTTATGTAATGAATCTCAGATTTGCAAGACACGATGTCCTCAAGAAAGAAATGAGAAAAATCAGAGATAACCTGAGTTCTAGAGCAGTGAATAATTCAAACTATTTTTATGTTTGCATCTGAAGTTGGGCCAAAGCCTGAATGACTTACTATTTGAAGTCTGAAAATGTCTGGGGAGAAAATATTAATTTCTACATAATTGGTAGGCCATATGCCAAAGTATCACTTCTTGCCATGTTTTGATTTCAGTTCTAATAATTAATTAGGATTCTGGCAAAAGAGCTTCTTTAATAAATATTTTTTAAAACTTAATTTTTTTGTGTGAAAGGTAAAATTTTTCCTAATATACTGGATGTTTACTCCTTTATGGGAATATGAGAAGAAAATTAATATTTTTAATAACTTGGATTAAAGGTCATAAAGATGATATTGTTCTATGTTTTATTTCCCCATTATATACCACTATTATATCATATTGACTAAAGACAAGTATTTATCTGGGATTGGGTCAAATATCATGAACAAGTTAAAATGGTTTCGTATTTCACCATCTTAATTTCCAGGGATATTTCTGGTTGAACAGCTGCTATTTGTTTTTATGATCCAACAGATACCAAGTTGATTAGATGTGTTGTTTCATTTTATTCTCTCATCACTGGATTACATAGATGTCGTAGGCCATAAAACCGTGCCTAAAAAAGGCTGTGTTCAACTATTTTGATCAAAATAATCTACTCAGTACTTTTTGCCTTTTAATATGCTTTATAATTTTTTGTTGAAAGCCAGCTGTGACATACTAGGTAAAAGAAACTGGTAAACACCTTTAATGGTGTGGTGGTAAAGAGAGAGAGAGTGTGTGTGTGTGTGTGTGTGTGTGTGTGTGTGTGTGTGTGTAGAATGGTGGTGGTGGTGGTTTGTGTGTGAGGGGGGTTCTACAGTTCTATGAATAGGTCTCAGTCTTTTATCAAGTCTGTGCTTCTAGACTGTGAACTTTTCATGGGCTTCTCAGCCCTCCTGCTCTCATCCCCCTCCTTAGGTGGGACAGGATGGCTAGAGTGACCCACATTTGGGGATTAACCTTCCCTCCGGTTGGCTCAGCTTTGATAGAACTGAAATAGGTTAGGCTCTGGTTATCACAGTTCTCTGGAGTGCAGTCCTGTTAAAAGAACAGAATGCTCTGGCACATTTCAGATAGTTACTTTTCCCCTCCCTCTGCTGGAAGCATATGGAGAATTTTTTCTGATCTTCACTCTGAGAAACTGGTAGAGCTCCTAGAGGTAAAACTCACCAAAGTGTGCTCTTGCCCCACTTGAGACTGGTACCCCCTCTGGAGTTTTTAACTCTCAGATTTGTCCAAACTCATCCTCTAGCAATTTTTCAGTTACAGTTTAGGTTTGCCTCCACTAATACTACTTCCTGCAGAGGTTTCAGCTCATGGTGTCTGCTCCAGAAAGTTGGAATTCTCTACATTCATTACCTGTCTGTGGCTACAATTTCAAGGGCAGTATTCTGCCTTGTGATCTTACTTCTCTGACAGAGCTGAAAAATCCAAATTTTTGCTTCTTGTTAGGAAAGAGTGATGACTTTCAGGTTCCTTACATGCCTGGCCAGAAACTGGAGGTCCATACTCATTACTTATTTTTAATCAATGTAATACATATGCATATTTTAAGAGTTAAATGAAACGCTAAGCTCTTAACGCAAACCAGCAGCCTCTTCTTCTACTCCCTTGTGTCTGAAGTCTCCAGATTCTCAGTTCCCTAAGAAAACAACTTTTTATACTTGACAATGTTTCTTCTTGAATTTACTTCCATTCTTCTGAGCTGTTTTCTCAGATATATTCTTTTATTTTGAAAATTTATATCATCTCGAGACTTCCGGGAAGATGGCGACGTGAGCAGGGTGGCAGAAATCTCCTCCCAACACTATACTTATCTACGAAAACACAGCAAATACAACTATTCCTAAAAGAGAGACCAGAATGCACAGGAAAGCACACAGCGTGCAGCTACACCTGAGAGGACTCCGCACCCCGCGAGGCAGGTAAGATATGGAGCCGTGACCCGCCGGGACTCGAGCACTCCTCCACCCCAGCACACCAGCGGGAGGAGAGGATTCAGAGCCTGGAGGGAGTGGAAGAACAGGACCGCGAAATAACCAGCCCCGGGGATCTGAGCTGGGAGTGCTGACACATATCGCGTGGTGCAGTGGAGATTGGAGAGACAGAGGGTGCAGGATCTGAGCGGGGAGGGCGCCAGGGTGCTTGCAGCCAGCTCCAGGGAAGGAAAAAACAAAAGAAGAAAAGCGCGTGCTTTTTTCAGTGGTCTTAAAGAGATAGGAGCCCAACGGAGGACCGGATCGCGCAGCACACTCGGCCCAGCAGGCTGGGAGTCCTGGGGAGTTTCGGACCCCTTACCTGCCGACTGGGAAAGGGTGGCCACAATTAGGCTTCCCACGGAGATCAACAGCCTCCCATTCGTTCCCACCCTGGCCAGAGCTATACAGGGCCCTGCAGAGCGGTGCGGCCATGGATCTGGAAGAGTGGAGCAACAGCGCCACCTACAACATCCCCACAAAATCTACTCCCGGTGGGCGGTTTTTTTTTGTTTGTTTTGTTTTTTCTTCTCTTCCTTTTTTTCTTTTCCTTTTTTTTCTTTCTTTCTTTATGTTTTTTTTCTCCTTTTTAAAGTCAAAGAGCCCAGCTGACATATGTGGCAACCACTTCTATAGCCATAAAAAGACAGAGGAATATGGTACAAAGCTCCAGAACCAGACAACCCCAGAGAGGGAACCTGAAGGGATGGACATGCACAGTCTTCCTGAAAAAGAATTCAGAATAAAAGTCATAATGATGCTGACGGATCTACAGAGAAATGTGCAAGAGCTGAGGGAGGAAGTGAGGGAAGTCAGGAAAGACAATGCAGAAATCAGACCAGCCATCGACGGGCTTAACAGCAGACTGGATGAGATGCAAGATACTGTTAATGAAATAGAAATCAGAGAACAGTAATACAGAGAAGCTGAGGCAGAGAGAGATAAAAGGATCTCTAGGAATGAAAGAATATTAAGAGAACTGTGTGACCAATTCAAATGGAACAATATTCACATTATAGGAGTACCAGAGGAAGAAGAGAGAGAAAAAGGGATAGAAAGTGTCTTTGAAGAAATAATTGCTGAAAACTTTCCCACGCTGGGGAAGGAAATAGTCTCGCAGTCCACAAAAGCCCACAGATCTCCCAACACAAGGGACCCAAGGAAGACAACACCAAGACACATAATAATTAAAATGGCAAATATCAAAGATAAAGACAGAGTATTAAAGGCAGCTACAGAGAGAAAAAAGATCACCTACGAAGGAAAACCCATCAGACTATCATCAGAATTCTCAACAGAAATCTTACACGCCAGAAGAGAATGGCATGGTATATTTAATCTAATGAAACAGAAGGGCCTCGAACCAAGAATATTGTATCCAGCATGATTATCATTTAAATATGATGGAGTGATTAAACAATTTCCAGACAAACGAAAGCTGAGAGAGTTTGCCTCTCATAAACCACCACTACAGGATATCTTAAACGGACTGCTCTAGAGGGAAGCACTCCTAAGGCTAAAAAGAGGTCACCAGAGAAAATAAAATCATAGCAAAGAAAGCAGACAATCCAAACACTAACTAAAGGCAAAGAATAAAACACCTAATATATAAAGAATGGAGGAGGAAGAATAAGAAGGGAGAGATAAAGAAACATCAGACGGTGTTCACAATAACTGAACAAGAAAGTTAAGTTAAATTCTTAGAGAGTAAAGAAGCAACCCTTGAACCTTTGGTAACCACGAATCTAAAGCCAGCAATGGCAATAAGTACATATCTATCCATAATCACCCTAAATGTAAATGAACTGAAGGCACCAATCAAAAGACACAGAGTAACAGAGTAGATAAAAAAGCAAGACCCATCTATATGCTGCTTACAAGAGACTCACCTCAAACCCAAAGATATACACAGACTAAAAGTGAAGGAATGGAGAAAGTTTTTTCATGTAAACAACAAGGAGAAAAAATCAGGTGTTGCAGTACTTGTATCAGACAAAATAGACATCAAAATGAAAGTAGCAAGAGATAAAGAAGGACATTACATAATGATAAAGGGGTCAGTCCAACAAGAAGATATAACCATTATAAATATATATGCACCCAACACAGAAGCACCAGCATATGTGAAACAAATACTAACAGAATTAAAGGAGGAAATAGAAAGCAATGCATTCATTTTAGGAGACTTCAACACACCACTCACTCCAAAGGACAGATCAACCAGAGAGGGAATAAGTAGAGACACAGAGGCACTGAACAACATACTAGAACAGATGGACCTAACAGTCATCTACAGAACTCTGCACCCAAAAGCAGCAGGATACACATTCTTCTCAAGTGCACATGGAACATTTTCCAGAATAGACCACAT
This sequence comes from Phataginus tricuspis, assembly GCA_029783875.1. NCBI lineage: Eukaryota > Metazoa > Chordata > Mammalia > Pholidota > Manidae > Phataginus > Phataginus tricuspis. Next base: position 44,092,712 of record JAQQAC010020896.1, on the reverse strand, counting down.
TCTAGGCCACAAAAAGAACCTCAGTAAATTCAAAAATATTGAAATCCTACCAACCAACTTCTCAGATCACAAAGGTATAAAACTAGAAATAAATTTTAGAAAGAAAACAAAAAGGCTCAAAAAATACATGGAGATTTAACAACATTTTCCTAATGAATCAATGGGTTAACGACCAAATCAAAACAGAAATCAAAGAATATATGGAGACTAATGACAACAACATCACAAAGCCACAACTTCTGTGGGACGCAGCAAAGGCAGTTCTAAGAGGAAAGTATATTGCAATCCAGGCCTATTTAAAGAAGGAAGAACATTCCAAAATGAACAGTCTAAAGACACAATTACTGAAATTGTAAAAGGAAGAACAAATGAGGTCCAAAGTCACCAGAAGGAGGGACATAATAAAGATCAGAGAAGAAACAAATAAAATGGAGAATAAAGCAATAGAAAATATCAATGAAACCAAGAGCTGGTTCTTTGAAAAAATAAACAAAATAGATAAACCCCTAGCAAGACTCATTAAGAGAAAAAGAGAATCTACACACATAAACAGTATCAGAAATGAGAAAGGAAAAATAACGACAGACCCACAGAAATACAAAAAATTGTAAGAGAATATTATGAGCATCTATATGCTAACAAGCTTGAAAACCTAGAAGAAATCGACAACTTGTTAGAAAAATACAACCTTCCAAGACTAACCAAGCAAGAAACAGTAAAACTAAACAGACCAATCACCAGCAACGAAATTGAAGTGGTAAACAAATAACTACCCAAGAACAAACCCCCTGGACCTGATGGATTCACCTCTGAATTCTACCAGACATATAGAGAAGAAATAACACCCATTCTCCTTAAAGTTTTCCAAAAATAGAAGAGGAGGGAATACTTCCAAACTCATTCTATGAAGCCATCATCACTCTAATACCAAAACCAGGCAAAGACCTCACCAAAAAAGAAAATTACAGACCAATATCCCTGATGAATGTAGATGCAAAAATACTCAACAAAATATTAGCAAACCGAATTCAAAAATACATCAAGAGGATCATACACCATGATCAAGTGGGATTCATCCCAGGGATGTAAGGATGGTACAACATTAAAAAATTCATCAACATCATCCACCACATCAACAAAAAGAAGAACAAAAACCACATGATCATCTCCATAGATGCTGAAAAAGCATTTGACAAAATTCAGCATCTATTCATGATTAAAACTCTCAACAAAATGGGTAGAGATGGCAAGTACCTCAACATCATAAAAGCTATATATGACAAACCCACTGCTAACATCATACTTAACAGCGAGAAGCTGAAAGCTTTTCATCTAAGATCAGGAACAAGACAGGGATGCCCACTCTCTCCACTGTTATTCAACATAGTACTGGAGGTCCTTGCCATGGCAATCAGAGAAAAAAAAGACATACAAGGCATCCAGATTGGTAAAGAAGAAGTCAAATTGTCACTATTTGCAGATGACATTATATTGTACATAAAAAACCCTAAAGACTCCACTCCAAAACTACTAGAACTAATATCCGAATTCAGCAAAGTTGCAGGATACAGAATTAACACACAGAAATCTGTTGCTTTCCTATACACTAATGATGAGCTAACAGAAAGAGAAATCAGAAAAACAATTCCATTCACAATTGCATCAAAAAGAATAAAATACCTAGGAATAAACCTAACCAAGGAAGTGAAAGACCTGTACTCTGAAAACTACAAGACACTCCTAAGAGAAATTAAAGAGGACACTAACAAATGGAAATGCATCCCATGCTCTTGGCTAGGAAGAATAAATATTGTCAAAATGGCTATACTACCTAAAGCAATCTACAGATTCAATGCAATCCCTATCAAACTACCAACAGGTTTCTTCAATGAACTGGAACAAATAATTCTAAAATTCATTTGGAACCAGAAAAGACCCCGAATAGCCAAAGCAATCCTGAGAAGAGGGGGAATATAAGAAGGGGAATTATGCTCCCTGACTTCCAGCTCTACTACAAAGCCACAGTAATCAAGACAATTTGGTATTGGCATAAAAACAGACCCACCGACCAGTAGTACAGAATGGAAAAATCCTAACATTAACTTAAACATATACAGTCAATTAATATTTGATAAAGGAGCCTTGGATATACAATGGGGAGATGACAGCCTCTTCAGCAGCTGGTGTTGGGAAAACTGGACAGCTACATGTAAGAGAATGAAAGTGGACTACTGTCTAGCCCCATATACAAAGGTAAACTCAAGGTGGATCAAAGACTTGACTGTAATTCATGAAACCATAAAACTCTTAGAAAAAAACATAGGCAAAAATGTCTTGGACATAAACATGAGCGACTTCTTCATGAACATATCTCCTCGGCAAGGGAAACAAAAGCAAAAATGAACAAGTGGGACTATATCAAGGTTAAAAGTTTCTGTACAGCGAAGGACACCATCAGTAGAAAAAAAAGACATCCTACAGTATGGGAGAATATATTCATAAATGACGTATCTGATAAGGGGTGGACATCCAAAATATATAAAGAACTCAAGCACCTCAACAAACAAAAAGCAAATAATCCAATTAAGAAATGGGCAGAGGTCATGAATAGACACTTCTCCAAAGAAGAAATTCAGATGGCCAACAGGCACATGAAAAGATGCTCCACATCACTAATCATCAGAGAAATGCAAATTAAAACCACAATGAGATATCACCTCATACAAGTGAGGATGGCCAACATCCAAAACACAAACAACAACAAATGTTGGCGAGGATGTGGAGAAAAGGGAACCCTCCTACACTGCTGGTGAGAATGCAAATTAGTTCAACCATTGTGGAAAGCAGTATGGAGGTTCCTCAAAAAACTCAAAATAGAAATACCATTTCACCCAGGAATCCCAGTCCTAGGAATTTATCCTAAGAATGCAGCAGCCCAGGTTCAAAAAGACAGATGCACCCCTATGTTTATTGCAGCACTATTTACAATAGCCAAGAAATGGAAACAACCTAAGTGTCCATCAGTAGATGAATGGATAAAGAAGAAGTGGTACATATACACAATGGAATATTATTCAGCGATAAGAAGAAAACAAATCCTACCATTTGCAACAACATGGATGGAGCTAGAGGGTATTATGCTCAGTGAAATAAGCCACGTGGAAAAAGACAAGTACCAAATGATTTCACTCATATGTGGAGTATAAGAACAAAGAATAAACAACAAACAAACAGAAAAAACCTGAAGGAACAAAACAGCAGCAGACTCACAGAACCCAAGAACGGACTAATAGTTACCAAAGGGATAGGGACTGGGAAGGATGGGTAGGAAGGGAGGGATAAGAGGGTAAAAGGGGTATTAGGATTCGCAGATGTAATGTTGGGGGGACATGGGGAGGGCTGTACAACTCAGAGAAGACAAGTAGTGACTCTATAGCATCTCACTACGCTGATGGACAGTGACTGTAATGGGGTTGATGGGGGGGACCTGGTGAATGGGGTAGTTTAATCACCATAATATTGCATATGTAATTGTAGATTAATGATACCAAAATAAAGTATAAAAAAAATTTATATCTTCTTTCATGAATTTGGATGATTTAAGATACTATCTATTGGCTGTGGATAAAAAATAGACTTAACTCTCAGAACCCCAACACTTGACACATTTTCAATTCCCACCTCTACCCCTTAGGAGCTAATATAATTAGACAATCTAATTTGGTTGAATTTGTTATCTTTAGTCTATTGTAATTTTGTAGATACGGTTCAGAGCAGGGCCACATAATAAACTATGATTCATTTCCTTTTTTTTTCCCCACAAACCATTTTTTTTTTTGTCTCCCGGAGTTAGAAAGTTGCCTCATTTTTCCTTAGTTATTTAGTTTCTGTTGAAGTATTTATTCTCCAGACACCATGACAAAACTGTGCATGTGCTTTCAAAGACACCAACTTTATTATTTTATTAACCAACATTCGTGGGCCCTTCTTTAGTATCGCTGCCAGCAAACTGATCTGCTGTATTTGCTGACTACATGACTGATGATCATTTCCTGGATTTCATGTCCTTTTCCTTCCTAGTTTAAATGTATTCTGCGGTCTATGTGTGCTATTCTCATTGCTTTGGCCTGGTGATCTTGGGATGTCAATTCACATTTTAGAAGAAAGCGAAAAGAGCTGACTAGGAGTTCAATAAGAAAGGTTTGACTTCGGGCTTTTAGACTTTATAGTAGAGTAATTGGATAGGACTCAGCTGTCTTTTGTCTGGCCCCCAAATTTTAATCTCTGTGCATTTTTTCTCGGCTCCGTTTCTTCTGAGAAAATCTGGCAACTGGTATTTTTAGAGACAAATGGAGGAAGAGACCTGAGTGGTTCACTATGCAGCATTTGTACTTTCAGACGAATCCCGTTCCCAGGAAAATGCTTTGCCTTTTTCCCTCTTTTCTTCTGGTCCGTCTGATATCTTGGAATTTCTTCCTGCTACACTGTTTACCTGATGTTTTTTCTTCCCTCTCACCGATTTGAAATTATCCAAATAACTTTATTCTTTATTTTCTCTTCCTTCCTCCCTCCCTTCCTTCCTTCATTCCTTTCTTTCTTTATATTTATTTCTAAATGTAATTTTTTTCTTTATGTTTTGTCATCAAATGGTTAAAACTCCAAGACAAATTAAGGCCATTAATCTGAAAATATCTCAAAGTATAAAAGTAATTTATGCTGATCATGTTATGCAAAAGCAACAGTATCAATAAAAGATCTAAGAATTCTCCTTTGAAAAATAATGGAACCTCTATTAATGCAGCAATTTTAATTTTAGATTTCTAATTAACTCATAATTCTAAAGGTGGTGAAGTGCCTAAAGCTTCAAAGAGTAAGGATGCTATAATTGCATTTTTCGGAAAAAACAATAATTAACTTTTAATTCATTAATACATTTCTGTGGCAGAGCTACTCAGCATTCAGAATACACTTAAAATCTTTTCTTCTCAAACAAAAGAAATATTTTGTTGTAAAAAAAAATCAATGCCCTATGTTTTATTTTTAATTTTAGTTGTAACTTAGCTCATAATATTAGAAAAGTATTCTCACTGGGTGATTTAAGCGGTTAGGTTTATATTTCAATTTCTTTAGAATTTGAAATATTTGATTGCTTCTTTTAAGAAAACTCAAGTTCCATTCTCACTGTTTTGGGGCTGATGAAATCTTGAATATCAATGAAGAAGCTATTTTATAGGTTGAGTCACTTCTTCAATAAAAATTTCATTGCTTCTTAGACTTAGTCTTGTCATTAGAAGCCAAGATAATATTCTTCAGCAGGGAAAAAGTACCACTGAAGTAGCAGGTGTTGGTTATAATGTCTCTCAGCAAAATTTCTGTAAATGAAACAGTTTTGGCACTCATAGGCTCACCTCTGTCCACTGCTCCTTAGACCCAATTCCTTCATGTGCCCAGTAGATCTATGACTTCAGAACATGGTGCCTGAGTCCCATCAGACTATTAAAGGATGCTAGTTCCTCCCAGCGGTATACTTTGTATTATCCCTTCTTCCCCATTCTTCTAGCCCTGCCCTATGTTGGGCGCCTATTATGAGTCTCCTGATTCTGTTCCTTCCCTCTCCGGGTCAGTCCTGCAGTTGTTTGCCTTAGGATCTTCATAAAGAATGCTTCTATTGAATCACTCTTTCTGAAAAACATACTAGTTTCTTGTTTATTTCTAACTGATTACATGTCATATCTAAGCTATCTTGTATGACTTTTAATATCCCTTTTCCATTATAGCCATACTGACATCCCCACCATTCAAACATCCCATGTATTTCTTCACTATTTGTTCACTTTCCTTTAGAAAAATCCTTCCTATTTCTCTTGAATTTTTCAAATACTAACCAGGTGTCAAATGTAGATCAATTTCTACCTTTTTATGTGTAATTTATATATATAATTTAATCCATAATTGGTGTCCTCACTCTGAGTTATTACAAGGAGAAGAATTTTCATATAAAATCTGATAAACCTACTCTTTATTTATGATATTATTTTCTCCTTCCTTTCTTTCATTATTAACTTTTCTCCCTCCATCCTTTTCATTCCATCTACACTTACACCACCAGAATTATTATATATTGGTAATGTCAGAATGCACCAGTTCTTTGCCATTCTCCTCTTTTGATTTTTAGTTATTGAACCCCCTGACTTTTAACTGAGCCCATGGCATGTACATGTGGGCATGGGACTGAGTTCCAGCCACGTGGGTGTGAGGAAAGCGGCATGTGAGATTTATGTCTCACACCCTGATGCTCCAGTCCTTCTTTTCTTTCTTCCTACTGGATAAAATAAACAGGATTGTTGTCCCTGAACCAGCTCTACCCAGAAGAGGACAACCGTATAGAAGCGGTTCAATCTGAACTAGACTTTGAAGGAGGAGTGTTTTTAAATTTGTCTTGAGTGTATTATTCTCTATTATTTGGGTGCATAGAGCATATCTTTATTTCAATATTTCTATCTGTGTAATAAGTTTTTGATCAAAATTCTTGCTCACATAAAAAGATACAACATTTGTGATTTAAATTATTAAATAAATGTTAAGGTAGGGATGGTATATGTTAGGAATGAAAACCATAATTCTTATGATGAATTTTCAAGTAACACTGATCAATAATAAAGATGCATCAGGATAAATGGAAACATCTAACAAGCATGTATCAAGTTACATGTTATAAGTATTTCTCCAAACAACCTGTGAGATTGTTACTATTTTTTTCCAATTTTATTTAAAAGGATGGTGGCCAAGAAATAACTGTCCCATGGTTATACAGTTGATAAAAGGAAGTGATGGGATTTGAACTTGTTAACACCAGGCCTAGAGCCCACGCTCTTCATTACTGTGCCATACTGTTCAGTAAGTACATCATGTCCTTGCCCAGGCCACACAGGCAATTAGCTATTCTACCTACATCTCCAGATCGGGGTACATAACTGTAAGTAAAACACTGATGTAAAAGAGGTTTTACCAAATTACCCTAGGATGCAACAGGGTGAAAGTTGAGAAAGAGAGACAGGACTTTCATATTTATTTGAGAGAAAAGGAAGAACATTAGAACTTTTATGAGGATACTTTTTCAGGTTTCCATTTTGTCCCGTGAAAAGTACACCTTAATTGGCGGTTTGGTTGTTCTGGGGACTGAGATCAGAACTTGCAACCTGAAAAGTTGCTGCTTGGTGTGTTGATTATTTTGAGCCAAAGACACTTGAAAATAGTACTTGCAGAAAGGTTTTCTCTGAATTCCCCTTATTTGCCTAAAGAAAGAGCCTCCAAAAGGAATTCAGTTGTCATAAATCCCTCTCTGGCAGTTTCATCAACCAGGACAGACCGACTCATCACAGGGGCAGAGATGCAGTGAACACCAACCCAGACAGACTGTCCATCACATACTATCATATCTCCCATCTGTTCTTCTAAGCCCATTTTTCTTTGCAAAACATCATTTATTCTCCCCTAAGAGACCTACACCTCCCCTCCCCATCCCCTATTAACATGGTATATGACCTCTCAAATCTCACTGCTGTTTTGGGTGTTCACTTTTTTCCTTGTGAGGCCTCTGTGCATGTAATATTAGAAATTGATGAAGTTGTATACCTCTCCTGTTAATCTGCCTACTATCAGTTTAGGTCATATGCGCAGCAATTGAACCTAAGAGAGTAGAAGGAAAATCTTTCTTTCCCTGCAGGATCATGCTGTGGGCCCTTAGATATTCAACCATCTTCTCTTCCAAATACCAAATCTTTGTTAAGAATTGATATATTCATTGGAGGCCACTGAAGTTAGAACAGAGGCATCTCCTATCAGGGCTGTCATTCCTTAGATTCCCACTGTTTACTTTTTAAGAAAATTGTGTGTGTGCTTTTGACTGGGGGGAAACATACAGAAAAAAGAAATTGTTTTTAGGTTTCTAAAGGATGACTGAAGGTACACCCTGCTGATCGTACATAGGCAATGTTCTGGTCTCACAATCTTTTCTAAGGGCAATCACACCATTTGGTATGGACAATTGACCCTTCTCTACTGTAGGAGATTGGCCCTGCAGAACTGGATCACACACGTAGCTACTTTAACTTAAGTATTAATTAAAATAAAAAAAACACATTTAGTTCCTCTTTTGAACTAGCCACAGAAGCAAGTACTTGACAGTCGTAAGAAGCTACCAGCCTCTGTATCGCAAAGCACAGACACAGAACACTTCCGTGATCATGTATCACAAAGGTTTTTTGGGGCTAACACAGAGCTATGCTTCTTTACCACAGCCGCATATCGTATCGGCCAGGGAGCTTTAGGAGATGCACGTGTCCTGGTACCTCCTCAGACTGATTTAATAGGAATGTTGCAGGGTAGAGCCAAAGTGTTGGAAATTTTTTTAAAGGCCCTGTATCTACTGATTTTAAGCAGCAAGGGTTGAGATTCAATTCTATGAAGTAAAATTTATCTTTCCTGAATCAACAACTCCCTTTTTAAATGTGTTTTTGATTACCATTTTAAGTATGACAAAAATCTCTCCTCTCTTAAATACAAAAGCAATCTCCACCCAAAAAGCAACTAACTACAATGGCAATAACAATGACACCGCCTCTTGATCCCAAATCCCCTTTTTTTTTCTACCACTTAAATCTTATTATCTGCAAGGCCCAATCCTTTAAATGTGTGCCTTAATACAGGGTGGCAAATGCTCCCTTCCCGCTTAATCCTTGCTCCTAATGACCTGGCTTCTGACTCTATTACAACACAAAGTGACTCCTCTTAAGTTGACCAACGAGTTCCATTTCACTAAATGCAGGCAACATTTTTCAATGTTCATCTTAGCTGATTACCAGGAGACCTTAACGCTTTCAGCAGTTTCATCCTTGAGGTTCTCCTTACCTGCCTCCTCTGATGCGCTGTCTCCTTGTTTTCCTACTCTGTCTTTGAAGTCTTCTCTGCTTTCCTTTATTTAGTAGTTTCTCAAAGTTTCATTATAGGCTTCTGCTTCTTGCTCTATTTTATTTTCTTGGTAAAATTGCAGTTATACAAGTGTATTACATTTAATTTTCAGTTAGCTTTTAGCAAAAATCTTTTCTCTGAGCCAATATACTATGTGAGCGAGATCTCTAATAGGATATTTTAAGTGAATGTAAAGTGAACCTGTCAAGGGTACATTGTACACTCCATCTCAGACTGGTTCCACTCCTTGTACTTTTCTGTATCTGTTTATGTCACTGAAATCCTTCTATATGAACCAAAATGGTAAATTGGTTTTGAAATCTCTCACCTTATCTACTGCATCTCCAGTAGATAACCTCAAAAATGTCTCTCAAATCTACACATCTTTCTCTTTCCACTACCTTCATCTTAATCTAAGCTTCCACAATCTATTTCTCCTAAGTGACTTAACTGGATCAACGCTCGCCAACCCCAATCCCCAACCTACCCTGCATATTGCATAATGATCTAAAATGCAAGAAGTTTATGTTCCCCAACTACATAAATTGTTTCAATAATGTTTGCTTTTAGGATGCAGACCAAAATCCCTTTTAAGCTTGCAAAGCTTTTCGTGACCACTCACCCCTACCTCCCCAGCCATGAAGTGTGTTCTGCTCTTCTCGTTCTAAATACCTTATCCAAGTTGACCTTTTTGGAGTCCTACTTACCTCCAGATCTTTACATATGCCATTTTCTCTGGAAAGGTTTTCCTTTCACTGGTTAAATACTATTTTATGTTTCAAATTCCAGATCAAATATTGCATTCTCAGGAAAGTTTTCCTTGATTTGATAAATAAATTTAGAATTTTCTATTATTCACTCTCATTGCCCCAGTAACTTAACACAATCATAGTTTTTAAACTATGTTAATTTGTACAATCATTTGATTAATGTCTGCCTCCTGTAGTCAGTAAGTTTCTGGATATGGGCATTGTGTCTCACTCAAGATTTTATGTCTAGTGTGCAAGCACAGTGACTGACTCATACCAGGTATACAGTAGATATTTACTGAATAAATGTAAGAATAATAACTGAGAACAATATCGAACTCCGTTTTTATAAAGTTAGAAAATAAGTTGTATAATGAGAAAATATTAGATACATGGAGCTCCTGATACTCTTAGAAAAATAATGATTCATTATTAAAGGTAAATACATTTTTTATTTTTAAGTGGCACTATCAATCTGATTAAAACGTGAATAATTCAGGCCAAACCTTCTTAAGTATTTGCTTTCTTATAAGCCCACTCTTTGTGTCTAGAATGAAAGTAAAGAGAGTTATTGTACAGGGCAAAATGTGTGCTGGAGGGGAGTCTGCTGCAGAAGGACAAAGATGAGCATGACCCTTATTATACGATTCAACTGCCTAGTATTCAAAACATTTCTCTCTTATCCACTCTGTCCATGTACACAGAACTGACCCCAATTTAATTCCAAATAGAGATTAAAAAATAATCTAAATGCACAGCCTGGTAAATTCTTTTCTTGGTTTCTAAGAGCATGTGCAGAACTATTAAGGACAGTATATTCTTGTTGCAACAAAAACAAGCTAATAAAAACAGAATGAGGGTAAAACTGAAATCTTGCTCTGAAAAGTATCCTTGTTTTAAATATGAACAATGGCTTAGACCACAATGAAATCTAAAGCTTTCTTTAAATCATTAAAGTAATGTTTACTTCCTGCTCTGCAGGCCAGGTTTTGGCAATGGGGTAGTAGCAATGTTCTCATCAGAGGTAATACACGGATGAGTGATAAGATGTGGCCTGAGATGACAGGCACAGGAAACGTCAATCATGGCTTCGGAGACATACTGGAACCTTATTCAATTCGTTTATATGCCAGGGAAATTTTTGATGCTTCATTGGTTTAAAGATATCCATAAATTCCTACTTGGATGAAGTCATAGAAATATGGCCCAGTCTTAAAGTAATCTAACACTGGGATAAGCATGAAGCATTTCTAAATCAGTGTCTGGTATTAAATTCCAGTGAGTAAATAACAGAATTCCATTTCTTAATGACTTCCTTGAACAGATGTTTGCCTGCTTTTATGAATGAGCCATGACGATCAAGGTTTTGTGAAATGAATTCTCACTAGAAAAGTCAGGTAAGAGGTCAGTGACATTTGCATATGGACACTGATTCCTTTAGGATCTTTTTCTATCCCATGAAGAGAAAGACTTACACTGATGGAAATAGCTATATTAAAATGGCCCTCCTGTAGGGCCAGCTGGTTTATTATGCAGTAAAGAAATTTTAGTTTGCAGAGCAGTCCTCTTCCTTTAATATTTTCAAAGAAGTACAGATTGTATCCTGGGTGAAATATATCTATGTGGCTGTTCATTTTTTTTTTTTAGTTTCCAAATACATTGCAAATGTATTCCTTTAAAAAAAAAGTCATTTCCATCTACACAAGCATTTTGTGGTGAAATCTCACTGAAGTTAGTGTCCTAAGAATGAAATATCTTAAATATCAAAGAATGTCAGACAGTTTCTTTTTGCTAGGGGAGTACACATTTTTGAATAACTATATCCTGCTTGATATCTACTCATTAAGGGCCACTTGAGAATATTTATGAAACTGTACCTGTAAATAATGTCCTTTGTGTTAAATGCAATGGGATTTTCAGTTTAAACAGCTGATTACAATGCTTTGAACATTCCCTTGGAATAGACCACAGTATCAAGAAAATTGGAATATGGGGCATGATCAACTCTGTGTCTCAGTTTTCTAAGAAACTTTACTGTGGAAGCTTTTTTTCTTTGACTTTAACCAAAAGTGCTGTTGAGATGAGGACACTAGAAGAAGTAAGGAAAGAGTCAAGCTAAAGACATTTGAATAATGAGAGAAAACCCAGAAAAGGAAAAAATACTTGTGGTTTCTTATTTATCTGTTATTGTGTCTTTAAAAGCTATCATAAAGGAAGCTAATTAAAAAGAATAACCTACCCATTCAGCAGGAGCACAGAGATAACGTAAAAGTGTTATTTTTTAAGAATAGTGCAAATAGTGCAGTGTGAACTGGCAGGGGAGAACTGTTCTTTGGGTACCTGGTAGTGATTGCTCACTCTACTTCATGAACAATACTCACTTACACTTTGTGTACCATCTTTATTGAGCATTAGTGTTGAGCAAAGCCCAAGTTTTAACTTATTACCATCAAGGCGATGAGTTAAGTCATAGAAAAATAGGACTGGATCAAAGCAAAAAATCTCTATAGCATTCTACAGACTTTACTTTGTTCTAATTCTGATTATTCTACTTCACATGAAATGCGTCGTTAAGTCATTTCAGCTTTCTCTGTAGTAATTCTCTTATCTTTAAAGTAGGTGAGTGGTGTCAGTGAAATACAGAATACTTTCCGGCTTCAGCTATTTATTACTGAACGGGTCTTTCCCCAGTGTCTCACCAGCAGCCATCATGATTGACTAAGCTTCTGGAGTACTCCGTTTTGGCGAGTGAGCACTTATTTTAGACTCATTTTACCGTAATTCTTTAGTGCTGGATTGACATTTATATTCAGTAGGGATTTGTATCTACTCAGACTCAGACCATAGGTTAAAAAATGTTAGGGAAATAATATAAGCCTGCCAACAATATATCCCTTCGTGCCCATATAGAAGTAAGAATACCACGTTGCTATTAAGCATTAACTGATCTACATACATGCAAGTAAGCACAACGGTGACTAGGAAGTTAGGACGGCACTTACACATTTATTCAACAGTGAAAAAGAAAGTAAAGGGAATTAAGTAAAATTTTTTAAGCCTGGGAGACCAAAGGCTGCACCTCCCGACCATCCTCACGCATCATGAGGACCCCCTGAGCTAGGTCTGGAGATACATTTTGATACAGCTAGAGGTTATTTGGCCCACAACTTTAGAGATAGCTCTACACTGTAAAAACTGGAGAGATTTATCTCTTTTTCAAAGGTTATCATATGGACTCAAATTTGCTATGTTCTGAAGGAAGCACTTAAAAAAAGGAATGGAGAAATTGGTTTGTCTTTATAACAGAAAAATGTTTTTGCTTATTCTTAAAATATGAAGAACTCATATTAGTTTAATTACTTGGGCCTCAAAAAACAAAACTTAATAATAACATAGATTCCTGTTTTGAAACTATAATTTTAGTGGAAACATCCTGTATAATCATAAAGAGAAAAGTGCAAAGAATAATAACCTCTAACACAAACCTCAACGTAGAGTCAGTCGTAGACACTGTTTAACAGTGCCGCTGATTACCACTGTCTTTATTTCATCCTCTTAATTTTATTGTAAGTACATTGCCTAAGCCTTCCTAGGTCTTGTCATTTATCCACAGCCTGGAGAAGGAAAGCACTTTCTCTCACTCAGTGCTGCCCGATAAACAAGTGTGAGCTACATGTAGAATTTTGAGTTTTCTAACAGGTACATTAAGTAAAAAGCATGTAAAATTAATTGTAATGATACGTTTTATTTAATACATCTAAAATATTACCATGTCAACATATATTCAGTATAAAATATACTGAGATACTTTACTTTTTAAACATTTTTGTTTTTTTACTTTTAAAAAATTTACTTAAAATTTTTTCTAAACTTAAAAAAAAATAACATAGACACCAAGTCTTTGTAATGTGGTGGTGTTCTATTTATAGTATGTCTGAATTCAGATCACTCGCATTTCAAATGCTCAGTAGCCACATGTGGTAGTGGTAGTGGCTGCCATACTGGACAGCACAGTTCTGGCTAAATTCTCAAGGAGCATGTGATACTTACTCTCTGTGATGGTGGTATGCATGTAATTTTATTAAGTACAGGCCACTGGCATTATTTTTTCTAATTTCTATTGTGGTTTGTGGATAATACTTACATACATCCCTTTCTAGTCCTGAGTTCCAAATTGATTAAGAAGCAGACATAATTTTCTTGTAGATACAGATTGAAATATCAGCTGCTGTTTTTTTTAAAAAAAGCTGTGTTGTACAGTGTGGCTTAGATCTGTGTCTACACTATACTTCCTGCTACTATTTCCCAGGTCTAGCATTGGTGCTGCCTGTCTGCATGGGGGTGGGTAGAGCAGACTGAATTCTTACCCAAGTGTGCATCCCTTACAGAAAGAGTTGAGTGCAACAAGAAGCCAGGAGTCTTTTTCCATTTTCAACAATGAAATAAACAACTGTTCCTATTTTTTTGAGGAGAAGGGAAATAGTAAGGAAAACTGCGTAGTATGTTAGAAGATACACTAAAAAGCTTTTAACTAGAATTATGGGTGATTTTATTTGCAGAAGTAAGGAAAACTGAAGATCTATGTTAGAAAGAGGTATGCTAAAAATCTTTTAACTAAAATTATGGGTGAGTTTATTTGAAAATTTACTAAACCATGCCAATTAAAAAACAACAATAACATACAAATAACCTATCCTTCTTACCTAACTTTCCAGGTCTTTGCTACCCACAGCCTTCAGGAATCTGTCAGAATCTGACTGATTAGACTCTGAAAATAAATGCCCTGAGCCAGATGTATGCAGTTGGAGTGACTTATCTATTGCTGATTACAGCTCTGTGGAAAACAGCTGACATTTCATGCCCCAAAGTGTGGTTGTGCCTGAGCTTGCTTACTTATTTGTTTGTTTATAAAACAGAACAGTCGTTGGCCAATTGAGATGCCTTAACAAAAATTGGTTTCTTCCGTGTGGCCGTCTTATATGTTTTTTTTTTTTAATGTATTGAAAGCAGCTTTCTAAATGTAAGTTTGGTTTTGCATAATTTTCCCCAAAATCATGATAAATGATCTTCAGGTACAATCACAAAAAACCTGAAATGGGAAGAAAAAAGATATATTTGTTTACTCTTTACTATTTTTCTTTGGTTGCCAAGCTTTATTCTTCCTTAGATATTAAAAAACTAGTATTTTCAGTGTGCCAAGAAAGAGAATAGGACCCAATATTCAGTTAAATCTGAGGTTGTTTTGAAGGATCATAAGCAGTTGGGATTGGCAAGGTGTAGTTTTAGAGAATCTAGAGGACAAATCGCCGGTGCATGGGCGCATTGAGCTCTGAGAGAGGAAGGTGGCCTGAAAAGTCATGGAAGGCTACTGGAAATGATCTTTGTGACTGCACAATTTTTGTAGGGAATGACCTTGTCAAGATCATGTATTGCTTCTTCCACTATGATTATATAATATCTTTCCTTTATATCTTTTTTCCACCTCTACTATGCCACACACTTATTCAGAATAATTGTTATCATTTTAAAGTGGGAATAAAAATACAAGTTGGAATATATGGCTGTCTGAAATATATGGTATTGATGTCTCTAAAGCTGAGACAATATAATCATCTTCAAAGAGAGAGGATTAGGGTACAAAGAGCTGTCAGGGAATCAGTCTTCTCTAACTACTTAATTTTGATTTCATGAGTGATCAGTGCATTGACTTTTTTCTTCCCTGAACATGGAGAACAATGTGAAACTGATGAAATATTTGGATATAATTCTTAAGGGTACTGAATTATTTTAGCAGCCATTTTTTGCATTCCTACTATGTCACATACACTGCTAGAGGCACTAGTAATACCAATATAAAATATTGAGTCCTGACTTCAGGAATCTCAGATTGTATCAAGTGGACTGTGATTGATATAGGACAAACTGTTGTACCAACAGAAATGAGAGAGGACATTCTTTTCACAAATTATCTTCAGAAACTTCCTTTGGAAATTTGGAGGAACAAGAAAATATTACTACCTTCAGTGTGGCATAGATATTTCAGATAGACTGAAATTCATTCCAGAGTAAATCTATAGAAAGAAAAGGACCAATAGGAGGTTTCAGGTAATTCCTCACATAATCTGCCTAAATATCTCATTAGCTTAATGAAAAAAAAAATCCATGCTCATCTATTCTTTGACTTAATATAGACATAGCTTAAATACCTGATAAACTCAAGTGTCTACAAATTATTATATGCCTGACATATCAATGAAAAACATACTCTAATAATCGGAATCATGTAGAAAATGTATCTGAATAGATGAACTAGATTTGGTGTTGGGCCAGAGAAGTGGTTTTTAAGGAGAGGAATGGGGAATTGAGGATGGCAGGATGGTAGGAGAAAGGGACATGATCAAACAGCATTTTCATGACTCTAGTTCATAACAATGGTGCACGTATTATTCGTGTTTTGGTGGGGAGGTAGTGAGTCTTTTGCTATTTCTATTGTGTTGTAGCTACTGAAGAGTAACTCACACCAGAAATTCATTTTCAAGGAACTAACATGAAGGATAAGCTAACTATGCTGAGTAATTTTCACACTTTTCCCCTGCTTTTATAATTCTTTTAATGGTATCCTTGGCTATATCACAGCAGAATAAAACTCTTCGAGCTTCACTTAATGTAATACAAGTATACTGGTTTAAACATTCAAAAATTTATTTTTAGCCCAAATTAGTTGCAGACACTGGATGTTAGGCCTTCACATCCATTTGGAGACAAATTACTACAAAGGCATTAACTCATTTTTGCAAGGATGACTGTAATTTAATTGTACCAATATACAATTCTAGAAATAACTGTTGTTCTGCAGCCTATTTAATTTTTACCTGCTTAGTCTTCCTTTACACCTAAGTGCACCTACATATAAAATGTGACCCTCACGGTAGTATTAGTTCAAATTAAATGGATATGTCATCATGGCCAAAGGTCCTTAATGCTCATCTAACTGAGGCAACAATATCTTAACTGCTAGATTGTGGGTGGTTTTGAGCACATGCAAAGTACTAAAGGAAGGGCTTTTTAGAGCAGCCTTAATGTTCCTGGGTTGGGAAGGCATCAAGCCACACATGAGATAATTTGTATTCCTCCTGGTTTAAGACTTTGTGACCTTAGATCAAAGGACTCGAACACCTTCTTCAGGAAAGTCCAGAGTTTAAGTGTTATGGCTGCGGAGGTTTCAGGGACCTGGAAAAAGTGTTAGAACCAAGACAGACTGTTGGAAATTTCATAATTCCAGTAGTTTGACCCCAGACTAACTTGTTTTTTCATCAACCACTTTTTTTCTCTCCCCCCCTAGAATATAAACTTTATCGAGGCAGGAACATTTGTTTATTCCCTGATTGATCTCCAGTTCCTAGAACAGTGCTCACCTCATAGTAGTGTTCAATAAATATTTATTAACTATATGAAGCTAACATCTAAGCAAAGGTACATGTGGTAAGGGAATAAATTATCCGGGTATCTGCAGAGATCTTGTTCCAGAAGGAAGGGTACAAAGAATCAAGAGGGGAGTAACAGGTAGCTAGGATGCCAGTGTGGCTGGGAGCGAGTGATGGGGAAAGCATAAGGAATAAAGGCTCATAGCTAGTAAGTGATGGAGTCTAAATTTACACCCAGTCTGGTTTAATGATTAAACTTAGATCTATATGCAACTCTGTCTCCTATTAGCTTATGATTTGGAGCAAAGTTCATGAATACTCTCAAGCTCAATCCGCTCACCAGTAATTTAGGGGTAACTACCTCATAGAAATATTGTGAGAATTAGGTAAAATATTGTATTGCACAATGCCTTACAAATGGACTAATAAATATTATACCCTTTTCCACCCCACATCCATTCCCTGATTTGTTGGGTACACCATAGTTGCTCATCAGAGAACTTCAAAAAAATAAACAAAACAAACAGCTTACCAGTCCCCAATTCTAAATGGTCCTCTGAGAATCATTAGCAAATCTAACTCACCATGCTGATATCAAATAATACTCTGAAGGATTATGAAGAAAGAATAAATTCTCAAGTAAACTTAGGTCAAAACCAGCTGGCACTTCATCAACTGTCTAATCAGGGAATCTCCCAGGGATGGACAACGAATTCTGAGCAATGATTCAGCCTGCTGTCGACCTCCAGAGAGCTGAGTTTCCCACTTAAGAAGGGTCTTTGGTGAGAGATAAGGACCTAGGGCAAAGATAATCCCAATTACAATCCCCAGCAGGGGACCTCCACTTTTATATGGAGGGGTCTGTGCCAGTTGTCTTCTCTGTACCTCTTTCCAACTCACATGGAAGAAAGTGAGCATTTGTGTATTACCCTGCAAATTAACTTTACTATGTAGAGTATGGACCCAACAACTTCAAATAAGATTGAAAAGATTAGAGGTTTTTGTAAGAAATTTTGACCTCCAATTACCCAGAATATTTCCCGATTATAATAATACCCCACGGTTGTGATCAACATGAAAGGAATTTAAAGTCTTACATGTAGGGAGGGGATCACATTTAAATATTATCTACAGATTTAAGGATTCAGAATTGTTTTGAATGAGTCTCTATGCATGAGTCTTGCTCTCTGATTAGGAAGCCAACTCATTAAGTGCAGTCACTTCCCTGCCATAGTGTTCCACCCTCTCTGACCCTTAACGCATTGACACACTAATGACAGTTCTAGATACACTGAAAAAAACTTACTATTTGACTGACTCCAGAAGGAAAAAAAAAAAGTCTATTAGCTTAGGTAAAGATCCAGGTAAAGAACAATTGTAGTCAAGCAATAATAATCAGAGCTGACAACTATTAGGTAAGTATGTGTTACACCAACGAAGCCAC
This sequence comes from Phataginus tricuspis, assembly GCA_029783875.1. Taxonomy (NCBI): domain Eukaryota; kingdom Metazoa; phylum Chordata; class Mammalia; order Pholidota; family Manidae; genus Phataginus; species Phataginus tricuspis. Next base: position 44,074,125 of record JAQQAC010020896.1, on the reverse strand, counting down.
AGTATTTTTAGAAGCCCATGAACATGTTTTAACTTCTTTTATAATCAGAAGGAAAAAAACTGTTTAAGCCAAAGAAAATGTTTTAAAATATGTTATTTACTATATTCTTTATACTAATGTGAGTATAAAATTTCATTTTTATATTTTAACGGAGGAAGGAGCCCATGAAGGCCGACTTGTCTGGTGTTAATATAAGTCATAATGTAACTCAAACTCAATGTATGTTTTATGTTTGGAATATAAACATTGCCAGTGGTTCTGATATAGCTTTCCCATGCCCACCTTTTAAAAATGTGCCTCTCCTCTTTTAGAACCAATCAGAAAAACTGGCAGCCACATGCCTACATATTCAGCTCAGAGGCAGGGTCATATTGGCAAAAAACACCAGCACAGAAAACCCGAGAACCCCTCATTCCAACTGAGGCTCTGCCTTCCTTATTCTCCCTTGTTTCTGGTCTGTGAACCTGACCCATATCTCTCTCACTTCCCCTCTGTTCCTAAACTGGGTTCGATAGTCTGCTCTCATATCCTGAAAACATTTTTTTGAACTCACTTTAAATTACTCTTTCCTTCACTCCAAATGTGTACTCTTAATTCAGGGGTGTGATCTTTAGGCTGGAAAGCAAAGCCTGTTCTCTCAGAAGTGATTTTCTAGAGAGGTTGTGTACTGTTTCACCAAAGTAACCACTAAACCGCATCAGTTTTGCAGGGATGGGTCATGCTTCCAGTCCTGAGTGTGAGATACTGAGTGTGTGAGAAAATATTATCCCCCTTAACTGATGCAGTTCTAACTATAAAACAAGCTACTTTTCTGCTATGATCTCCAAAGCTCACAAATTGCTATTCATCCCTTACCAGGAGACATTTAAGGATGTGGTGGTGTTTTTAATTGTTAATTATTTAATTATTATTTCATAATACTAACCTTTGCTCTGCAGCAGGTGAGTAAAGAATAACTGTATAGCAGTAGCTTAATATTTTTTTTCTTGTAATGGACATAAGAAATCAGGTCTGAAAAGGCTAATTTTAGAGGTGTGCCTTTCTTATTTCGTTCTTTTACTTAGTGATTCATTCTATCAGGTAATTTTGTCAAAAAAATAAAATTCAAGATATAGTCTATGCCAAGTATGGCTCACATTCCTTGTTGTATTTACTTTGTGCTATTTTGGTCCTATACTTTAAGTACTAATTTCTTTGAAATGACTACTATTTTACATCATAACTTTATATTAATCATACTTAAACAAGAAAGTTAGTTTACAACAGTTTGAGGAGGAGGCTTCTGTGGATCTGATGGACACTGTAAACAGGATCTATTGATTTTAATGTTTCTCTGTTCCTCTGGGATGGAGCTAGGATACCTATGTTGGTCTATACTGAGGAATCAACATTTGGCCTGTGAATCAGGGCCTGTAAGGGAATTCAGAGAAGAAAATTCAAGATAGTATAGATAAGTCATATAAATATGAAGCAAAATAAGATAATCCTTTCATTTATGAATTTTTTAAAGGTGTACAAGGAGAGGAGAATGGTTAATAAATACGATTACTTTTTGCATTATTCAGGGCAAGACATGTTATGAAAACTCTGTGCTGCTCATGGAAGAGGGAGAAAGAGACTGGAAAATTGTGTAGAGGCTTTTCACAACCTTAGTCTGGAGTTGACACACTATTTCTATTCACTTTCCCATTTTACTGGCCAGAATTGCTTACTGCCTTGCTGATTTCTGGGGCTGGAGTGTATCATTCTCATACTGAGTAGGGTTGCCAGATTAAGCATGTGTGTGTGTGTGTGTATTATGCAGGACAACCCACTGAATTTGAATTTCAGATAATTAACCAAGTTGACCTATACATTATGTGTGTTTAACTGAAATTCATATTTCAGATATGAATATGAAAACTGAGCATCCTATATTTTACCTTGAATTCCTCCCCTGAGGAAGGGAGCCTTGGTGAACATTGGTAATGGCTACTTCAATTCTCTAATAAGATGACCTCGGGAATTTGCTTTTGTCTGGGGTAACACCTTCTCCCATCTAGAGACTCCTTCTAGCAACTCTTAAAGCAAAGCATACCATTTGGGCCCTGTCTTAGTAATTCAGGAATATATTTATTATTTTTATTCCATAACTTCTGTTCTTTTCCAATAATTCTGTTGTGTATAAACCATGGTTTACAAACTAGCACGCAGCCACCTATATGGTAGTAGAGCAAAGTGAGCTCACTAAAGTATGTCCTGAGGTATCTGCAGGTAGTACCTATTGACTTTTGTTGAAGGGCAAAGTTTGACTCATAGAAATAGCACAACTTGCCCCTAAGGCTATATTCCATGAACAGACAAAGTTTAGAATGGATGAGCAGCTTTAAAGTTACACTGGAACAGAAGCAATAGTCCAGGGAATCAAACTTTAAAAAACTAGCTTAAAAAGTTGGTCCAAGGAGATGTGCATGAATGCGAATTTTAGGAGGAATGATTTATGCACAGAGGAAGAAATGTCTGGGGGAAAGAAGTGAAAGGACAGGTGATGTATTCAGGAAAGTGCATGCCAAGACCATTTCTGTGGTTTAGGTGAGGATTAATGTCTAAGCTCCATTAGTTAGATAAGAAACAATATGAACAAAATGGATAACAAAAGGAATAAGACAAAGGATCTGATATACAAGATCAATTGAGATAGTATACACAACCTGCTCAGTTCATTTCCTGACTTAAAAGGCTTGTAAAGGCTTAATAATGATTAGCCATTATTATTCACTTTCATAGATTCCAAGATAGATTATTTCCACTATTAAAGCTTTCTTAAACTCGGGCATACTTAAAATCCATGAAGTCTTAAAATTGCTGCTAGGTGGTACTTGTGACTTAGTGGTGTAAAAACCTTTTGATACCTTTGGTAAGATCACTGAATTGCATCAGTGTTAGCGATTAGAAAATATGATTTTATTGAACTGAACATTGCTTGACTGTGTGCAAGAAATATGGTAGTATAGAGAGAGCAAATAAAATGCCTACATGTTAATCCAAACAATGATCACAAGCGTATTCACATAATGATTCAATCTCAGTCCCTCCTCTCTCAAATTTCTACTCCTTTGGTAAAGTGCAGTTGAGGACGCAGTAAAGTGGGAAGGAGAATGATAATCAAAGGTTGGGTCCAGGAATTCCAAGAACCTGGAAAATGAGACCTTGCATAACTGAATGTTGACTCTTGTTTCCTTGTGCTGCCCTCATTACCTGACCATTTCAGTCAAACCAAAATACTCAGTGTAGTAACAGTTTTTCTAGTAATCAACATAATTTGAAGAGATTATTGAAAAGGTTTATTGTGCAATATAAATTAGGTAATACATGTAAAGCACCAGAAATGTGGTTATCCACAGCATGAGCAGCTGTTATTTTATTCATTTTATTTATTTATTACATCATTATAATTTTAATATAATGGCCCCTCTAATTTAGTCTCATAGAATCAATACAAATATTCTTTCTTTCTCTCCTTACCCTACCAACCTGAACAAACCCTCTGGACAAACTCTTCTTGTCATTACCATCTGAGATTCTTTTTGCATTCTTACCTTTTTTTTTCCTTTCATTGGATCCATCTCTATCCTTTTCACCCAACTAGGTTCTATTTACAGTGTAGAGTCTGAATTTCACAATATCTGGGTATCCATCCTGGGTTTCCCCAGAGATCTGTTTCCTCACTTTCATTTGACATATATTGTTTAGACAGGGTTAAATTCTAACTCCATGTATTTCTAATTTTAAGAATTGTATTTTCTTCATCTGTAAAGTGGGGACAATAATTATACCTCCCCCAAGAAGTTGTGAAGATTAACATATAATATGCTTGATGCATAGAGCTACTTAATAAATGTTAATTCCAAACACAACTCTTAGTGCCAGATATGGTAACTTTGAAAATTTACATACTTCCTACTCACCTGTATTTTCTGTCCCTTGAGAACAGCAAACATATTCTTATATATGTATGTACCTGTTTGGTTCCTAGTACCATGTTTTTTTCATTTAACATGTTAAGGAAACACTTGTGAGATCTGTTGATCTGAGGATTTAAAATACATTGCATGGCCAAGGATCTTTGTGGTAATGGAACTTTTCTGTATCCTGACTGTATCAACATCAATATTCTTGTGATATTGTACTATAATTTTGTAAAACACTACCTCTGGGGAAAACTGGTGCAAGATTTTCAGGATCTCTTGGATTGTATCTTACAACTCTATTTGAATCTACAATTATCTCCAATTAGTTTAAAATATAAACTTTAACAATATTTTGTATGTTGCTTACAGATGTTTGATGTTTCTTTTGTGTGGCAGTATTCTGTTTTTGTTTTATATAAATTGAGGGTCTGCATATAAAGTTATCTTTAATCAAATAAATGAAAAAGAATAAAGTAAGAATGGTTTATTTTACATACTGATCCATGTAAGTACATCGGCCTCTTTTTGTAAACTATTGAAACCATTTAAGTCATCTAAAATTGTTGGGCACTTGGGAGTTGTATATATTTAGTGGTCCAGTTAGTTTGTGTGTTTTAGTTTTCACTTCCTTTGCCAATTTAATGCCATATTTGCCAATGCCAGCTCCTCTCCTCAGGAGTCATTTCACCTTCCCAAGCATTTTATCACCTCACATATAACCCATCTGTGTTGTTTCAGACCAACTGCAGAAGAGCTGTGCCAAGCTCTCTGTGGATTCAGGCACCTTCCTCTGCCCTTGAGTACCTGGGCCTTTTTAAAATGACTTTATTTGTCTTTTTTTTCTGAATAAAATAAAAAATAGCTTTAATCATCCAGTGTTGATGATCTTTACAAAATAAGCCAAAATGAATAAGGAACCCTTTTACCAGAACCTCAACTGTAACCTCTGTCAGCCAGTGGGAGGATCCTAATTGAAGCTCAAATGTGGGAGATGCACTTCTAGGGCTTCCATCTCCATGAGATGGGATCAGATTTCATGATTTCAACTCGAATCCTATGGCATTTCTAAAATTCTCCTGTATTACTATTTGAAGCATGTGCATGCACAACATCCAGGGAAACTTCAATCACTAGCTGATACTCTATGCGTTTGGACATATATGCAGGGACTCATAGCTTTATAATGTAGCTTCAGGTTCAAGTGTTTCACTAAAAAATGTTCTTCTAACAGTGAATTTGAAATTGTAATAGGACTGCATGCTGTCTTCCTTGGAGGATAGTACTCCTGTAGTAGTAGTAATAATTAATAAAAATAATACCAAATAGCCGAAGAGACAGCAAACATTGCCATATGCCATCTATTTTGGAAGGGTTTTTCTTTTTTTATTTCCAGGGTGTTCTAAATTGAGGCAGTAGCTTAACTTTCAGAAGACTATCCTACTAGAATTGTGTAAAGGCAAGGAAATAGAAAAAGAAGGAAGAAAGAATTACATATGTCAGCCTCCCTGCTTTTCCCCTCAACCACTTTTTACCATTGGGAAGATAAAGCATAACACTTTCCACACCCTTATATTGCAAACTACAGAGCCTCCCTTCTGTAACTTATTTTCTTCTTCATTGAAATTTGTGTTATGTTTCACTTAAATAAGTTTGAATAAAATCAGGGATGTGGCTGGATGCACAATTTGAATTTCCCCAGGCTGATCTTTCTTTAGGTGACCTGTATAATGGAAAGTATATTGAAGTGGATATGTATGTGCATGTGTTTATTGCATGGGAGGAGGTCTGGAAAGATATATCCAATATGATAACTTATACGGGAACTTATATATGATAACTTATATGATAACATATATGATAACTTATAAGGGAATCAAAACTGGGAGGCAGTTAAGGAATATTTTAGTTTATTTATAATATAAAAAAGTAATTATGTATTATTATGGGAAAAAAATGAAACAAAAGATATTTCCAAGGATGCTTGCTCTGAAGTATCATGATTGTACTCAGTCTCTGGGTAGATAATCCCAGAAGGCAGTTCTGCAGAGACATACACTTGAAAAATACTAATGATGCAGTTAAGGAGATCACCTTCTCCACTTTCCCCTCAAGTCCCAGATCCTAGCAATGACTTCAGGCCTTCTTGCAGATACTTAAACAAATGAGCTGGTAAAGGCAATAGATAATGCCCATTTAATTCCCTGAGTGTTTGATGATCTTTGAGTATTTTTGTGATGGTTTCCTTCTTTCTGTTTGATTATTCCTGTTGTTGTTCCCAAAGTGAATTGCTTGCATCTATAAATATGTGAGTAAATCCCACTATAATATACTTCTCTAATAACCAGCACTTCTAATACCACATCATAATAAAATGACCACAAGATTGTCCAAAAGGAGAATAGCTGTGGTTGCTATTATGCAATTTATTACCCACAATGGTGTTCTTTTAACTGTTTCTGAAACCTTACAGGTAAAATAACAATGATTGAGGGTAGAGAAATACAAGAATAGTTATTTATCCTGGCAAGAATCATAAATGGATGCTAAAACGAAGTTTGGTAAGGAATAAGACAGTTCTCAAACTATTTCTCTACAAATTATTTAATAAATACAGGGGGAAAGTCTGTTACTGTAAAGTGAAGAAATTTAGCAGATACCAATTTATCTTAGTGATCAAAGCTAACATAATAATGGAATGTATTGACATCATGCAACTTGTTTTTTTGTTTGTTGGAAGAATTTGCATATTTATTTCAAAACATAATTTCACCAAATGTACAAAGCACCTCTTGATATGATACACTAAAGAGGAAATAGCTTCATTTCTGTGGCAAAATGCGTAACATCAATCATAACGAAACTTCAGAACCCAAATTGAATGATATTCTACAAAATAACTGATCTTTACTCTTCAAAATGTCCATGCTCATTAAAAAATAAAAATAATGAAACAGGCTGAAGTACAGTTCCAGATTAATGGAGACTGTAGAGGGTCTTAGATTAGGGGAAAAGATTAAAAGCTACACAAGGACATTACCAGAAGAATAGATATGATTTGAATATGGATTATGAAGTAGATAATAGAATTGTATAAATGATAAGCCACTTGATTTTGATAATTGTATTTGGGTTCTGTAAGAGAATGTTCATATTCTTAGGAAATACACATTATAGCATTTTGGGGCAATACACTACAATCTATGCAACTTACTTGCAAAAGCTTTAGGAAGTAATTATATATATTTATATATTATATGAGTATTTTCTAAATCATTATATAAATATTTATAATAATATTGTTTTCTAAAAAACATACATTCACACATGCAAAGAGAATCATAAGGCAAATGGGACAAAATATATTCAATTGGTAAATCTGGATGAATATATATGATGATTTGCAATTATATCAAAATGAAAAGTTACAAAAATTATATTTTGATAAATGGAATGTGGCTAGTATTTCCAGGTCTGTGTTTTCTATCATAGAAAAACTTTTTAGCAGCATGATAAATCTGCTGCTACCAACAGATACACTGTAGCAGTTGTCTGTTCCTGAGGGCCATTAAGGGAAAGAAAAATAACATTCACTGACCACTTATCACATAGCAGTCACAATGTTCTCTTTATTTGTATTATATAATTCACACAACAACCTTTGGATATAGGTATAGTATCCTAATTTTATAGATGGAATTTAAAAGAGGCTAAATAATTTTTGTATAGGTCACTGGACCAGATAGACTGACAGATTTGAATTCTGAGGCTCCATTTCATAATTACCTTTCTTCATCCCTTGCTTCTTTCTAGAATTATTTTTCCCACAGAGAAAGGAGTGTGGCTAAGTGAAATGTATTATTTAGTAGCTATATCTTGAAATTCTGCTGAGGAAATCTGGAAAGCCAAAGGACCTAGAAATATTTAGGTGGTAGCAGACTAACGGTTATATTCTGAATTCTTTATTTTATTTTTTGTCCAAGAAGAAAAGCATGATTACCTTCAGACAAAGTATCCAAATAGAAAAGTTTCAGGAAGTATCTTTGCAAATTTATCTACCAATGCCTCAAGATAGAAAACTACCTTTAATTGGAATAATATTTCATGTGTTAGAATCTGTTTCTTCCATCCTTCTTACTGCTTCTCCTACTACCTCCAGAGTGCTAAGGAATAAGTAATCCCACACTGGGAGATCAATTCATTACTTATATCTAAAAAAGAAAAATATTCTAATAGCTAGAAATATAACTATAAAAATAAAATTGTATATATTGGTAGAAAGATTAATCAAGACTGAGAGGTTAGAGGGAAAGATGTAAGTCCATGCATGTATTATATTTTGGAATTGTGTTGAATTACATTTTGGAAGAATTATCCTTTAATTACAGTAAGAGTCACTTCATTCATTCATTACTAACTCACTCATTCAGTATTTGTTGAGCGCTTACCATGCCTCCTTTTCTCCCTTGAGCTTCACTTTATTTGGTTCTATCAAACAAACATAGGAAAAGCAAACTTTCATAATTGTCCTGTCTGGTTCATTATATTTTTCTAAGCATCCTAAATGCTTTTGCCTCATATTTTTCTCCTCAGGCTCACCTGATTTGTCTAACAGCCCTTTGTGGCCAAACACAAAGAATGATTCCTGAAGACCTCGTGATCTAGTTGAGAATATTCACACCTAAACTATTATCACAACATTCTATCATGTGGACTTGCTTTGATTTAGAAATGCAGTGATACAGGGAGGGGAGGGAGGGAAGGGGAGAAAGTAACCCTGCCAGTGGCTGTCATGTCTGAGTCTGGGCTTAATGCTGAGTAGGCATTCAAGAGATGGCACTGCAGAAGGAGGATGCCAGGAGAAGGGACTCTTGACTTGAGGGATGCAGTTATCTGTAAATAGGATCCCATTTCAGGGTACAGGGAGAGACCTTAGGAGCTTTGGGTCTCACCAGTAGTCACATTCACATACCAATCAGGAAGTTAACCAGGATAGCCAGCTGGATGTTATCTAGGAGGACAAAGAGAACATTCACCTTAGAAGACAGTGGAGACCAAGGGGAAGCCTCCAGTGCTAGAGACCAAGGAAGACAGAGGAACCCTCGTACGGAATATGCCACCCAGATCCCTGCAGAGTCTGAGTGATGAGGGCTTGGCCACCTCTCAGGCACTGCAGCCTTGAGTTCGAAACTGTGTCAGTGATCTCCAAATCCCACCTATTAATGACTGAGACCTAATCAATTAAGTGACTCATACTTTTCGGACATACAATGTGCCCAACATTATACCAAGATGTTAGAAAGGATGTAAAAAGAAACGGCAGTGATTTCTTTTATATTCTCTGTGTTCAAATATATGAATGAGCTGTAAATTGTGATCAACTTAGCAAAATGCTTCTCAAAATACCAAGAAAAGGAAAACTATCATACCAAATATAAGTCTTGGAGATCAGTAGTGTGTTTGCACTACACTAAGTTTACTGCAAATCATACCATATTTTGAAAAGAAAGTCAGTGTAGAACACTTACAGTCACTTACTTATTCATGTATTTCTCATAAACTTAGTATCTTGAAGAAACAGATTTCTTATAAACATAATATTTTTGGAATGGGGACAATTGAATTCAAACTTTCCTCAGCCCTGTATGGCATATTGGGGTGTTTATTATGATGATCAGTGTTTTGAATCCAATCACTTTAAATTAAGTCATGTTTCATTTTCATCTATAACTCTTGGAATATCTTTTCAGTTAGGGACCAGGAGAATTCAGTACAAAATGACAAATGGTCTAAAACAAAATACTTTACTGATATAAGAAACCACTTATGACAGCAAGTGAACTTTTTAAATACACCCTCTTTGTTTGCAACCTACAAGTGCTAAAATGTTTCTGCTTATCATACTGAAACAATAACATAATTATTAGTCTTTTAGTACTTATAGTGACAAATTTATTCCTAGTTAATTCATTTGTTTTTATTTTGGAACTTTCATAGGATTGTACTTTAATTCAATATTAACCAGGTTATTTTTTTATTAAGGTATCATTAATGTACACTTTTATGAAGGTTTCACAAGAAAAACAATGTGGTTATTACATTCACCCTTATTATCGAGTCCCCCCATCCCCCACTGCAGTCACTGTCCATCAGTGAAGTAAGATGCCACATAGTCACTATGTGTCTTCTCTGAACTACACTGTATTCCCCGTGACCCCACACACATGATGTGCGCCGATCATGATACCCCACAATTCCCTTCTCCCTCCCTCCCCTTTGGTAACCACTCATCCCTCTTGGAGTCTGTGAGTCGGCTGCTATTTTGTTCCTTCAGTTTTGCTTCGTTGTTGTACTCCGCAAATATGGGAAATCACTATTTACAATAGCCAAGAAATGGAAGCAACCTAAGTGTCCATCAGTAGGTGAATGGATAAAGAAGATGTGATGCATATACACAATGGAATACTATTCAGCCATAAGAAAGAAACAAATCCTACCATTTGCAACAACATGGATGGAGCTGTAGGGTATTATGCTCAGTGAAATAAGTCAGGCAGGGAAAGACAAATACCAAGTGATTTCCCTCATTTGTGAAGTATAACAATGAATCAGGCTATTTTTTGAAAGTGTTTGTTTCCAACTTGGCAATAAATAAATCACCAACTCAGTGATTTACTTATAAGTAGAAATGAATATATGAAAGCGTAATGAAGTTCACAGAAGTATTCAATGTGTTTCAGTACATTTATATTATCTACTTATCCAATAAATTGTTATACCTTTTTGTAATAAACTAGGAATTACTCATTTAATTTTCTTAAAAACTATTTTTGGCCTCATAATGCTTACTTTGCTTTATATCCATTGAAAATGTAATTGAGAGTGCAGGAAACATATCTTGCAGTGAATCAAAACCAAAAAAAATTAGTGTAACATTGCAAGTGAATTATAATTGGCTAGAACTCTTTATGGAACCATAATGGATCTGTTGCAGTCAACATTTTTCTGCATTGAATGTCTCTGATATAAGTATCTACAAATTTCAGAGTTCAATGCTTTGTCAAATACTATACATTCCATTTCTCTTCTGTCTTTTATTATCTCATAGGAAGGTATTATCACATTAGCTCTTGTCAGGGAGTCATTTTTAATTTCTAAAGGATGGGGTCTTTTACTTATTTCACACTGCCATGTTTGAATGCATTTGTTTAGCTGGGCGGGAAGCGTCTCCTCCTCAACTCCCACCATGCCGCAAAGTGTGGAAAATGTTAGGAATTAACTGAGTGGTTGGAGATTTTTCTTTTGTTTTCTCCTTCTCCCCTTCCTCCTCTTTCTCTTCTCCTTGAGCAGTTTTATTGAGCTATAATTCACATACCCTACAATTCACCCACTTAAAGTATACAATTCAATGGTTTTTAGTATATCCACAGAGATGAGCAACCATCTTGTCAAGTTTAGATCATTTTCATCATCTCAAAAAAAAATCACAGCCTTTAACTATGACTCTTCCTCTTCCCCCCATCCACCACCACACCCAGCCCTGAGCAACCACTAATTGACTTTCTGTCTCTCTAAATTTCTCTATTCTAAACATTTTATATGAATGGAATCATACATATATGCTGTTTTATGACTAGGTTCTTTCACTTGGCCTAATCTTCTCAAGGTTCATCCATATTATAACATGTATTAGTACTTCCTTTTTAAAAGACCAAATATATTCCATCATGTATATATAACATATTTTTTTACCCACTGTTAGTTGGTGGCCATTTGGTTTGTTTCTATATATTTTGAATAGTATGTATAATGCTGCTATATAGTACATTTGCATGCAAGATTTTGCTTTCTTTTCTCATGGCTATATGCATAGGAGTAGAATTGCTGGATCATATAGTAACTTTATATTTAACATTTTAAGGAAATGCCAGACTGTTTTCCAAAGTGACTCCACCATTTTATATCCCCACTGGCAATGTGTTAAGGTTCCAATTTTTCTATGTCCTTATCATTTTTTTGTTATTATCTAACTTTTCTATTATGGCCATCTAAATGTTGTAAAACGATATTTCCTTTTGTTCCTGATTTGTATTTCCTTGATGACTAATAGTGTTGGGTATTTTTCCATGTTTTTATTGGCCATTTGTGTATCTTCCTTGGAGAATGTCTATGCAGATCCTTTGACCATTTTTAAATCCAATATATATTTTTTTTAACAATTTATTTTATTTTAGTATCATTAACCTACAATTACATGAGCAATATTGTGATGATTAAACTACCACCTTCATCAGGTCCCCCCC
>JAQQAC010020896.1:44034349-44061775 GCA_029783875.1 Phataginus tricuspis | reverse complement strand
TTTCTTTCTTCTTATACTCCACATATGAGTGAAATCATCTGATACTTGTCTTTTTCGGCCTGGCTTATTTCACTGAGCATAATACCCTCTACCTCCATCCATGTTGTTGCAAATGGTAGGTAAATCCAATATTTTTAAAAAGGCTTTTATTATTTACTTACAAGGGTTTTGTATATTTGCAATATGATATATGACTTCCAAATAACTGAGTGGCTGAAGAATTTTTTTATCCATCACTAACTAGCATATAGTGTCAAAATTAGTTATGATTAATGATCACTGGCCCCTAGCAGCACTTCAGTGAATATTCTGAACCCAGTTACTGGGTGAATTCAGTCTTCATTTGACATTTATTTGTGTTTGAAATGAACACTGGTAAGAGAATTTTAGAATAAAATTGTAAACAACAACTAGTTCTTCTTGGCCATGTAGTTACTTCTCAAGAAAGAATGCTTTAAAAAATCCAAACTAATATTAAGTCCCTGGCACTTCACATAACCAGAATTCCTTAAAGAGTCTACAGTACTGGTATCAACAGAGCTGATTGGTTAAGTCCTTGCTGATTGTTTATCTTTTGTTTACATATTAGTCAACTGGTTCACCCTAATCACGGACCTGCTGCTGCTAATCATTATTTTGACAGCATCGCTTAGCCGTTATAGTTGAGAAGTTCTAGTTTGTTTTTGACGTTCTTCACGAGGCTTTGTCACCATTACATAGCTTGTATGATGCTTCCCCAGATATGTTTTAATTGGTCATTACCAGTTTTACATGACATGTAGTCTGTCAAACTAGGCCTTACACTAATCTGCAAATAATCCTTCTTAGTCCAAATGGAATTCTCACTTTCTGGTCTTCACATTACCACCGTTTACCTTACCGGGTAGTCCAGGGTCTCATGCGGCTGTACTGACGGCTGGATTGTTCACAGAAACTACTTCCTATTAACTATTCCAGAAATGTCTTCACAGAAACTTCACTTTTACAGTTTCTCTAGTGACAAGAAATCTTTGACCCATTCCCTTTTCTCTGGTTTTGTTTTTCTTAAAAATTATATCTCAAGTTCAGGTTTAAATTAGACTGGTATAAGATTCCAGTCAAAATGAAGTTCCACAGATAAGGACTTATACGAGGTGCATATATCAGGAAATATTAAGATTAAGGCAAAGAAAGTTCTGAGTCTTTATCTCTTAGGATGTTGTTGTAACATTATAGGAAATAAGCACTTACATTCAAAATATTTCCTGAAATTTTTGTGAGCTTGTTTATAATTTATCACTGCGGCTACTGCACCTGAAGAGTTTCCAAAGTTCCTCTGCTGACTAAATAAACCTCTTCTGCCGAGTTATTGATTTTACAGCGCCGCATTTTAGCTTCCTTTAGGCCATGTCCTCCAGGCCACCCTTTACTTCCTAAGGCAATAACCATTTTTAATCTTGCCAATCAAGCAAGCGATGGCTCGCCAACAAGAACACAACCACCAAGCCCCGAGCCCCTCCCAGTTCTTCAGCCGCACTAAGAGTAATGTGACAGATCAGCAGACTTCTTGTTTTGTTTTCAGATTGACCAGCTACTCATATTTCAGGGAAAGAGAAATATGTTCAAATTTGAGAAGTCAGAGTACAGGAACTTTATCTTAGATAACTTAGGTTGCTTACCCAGGAGTCAAGTACTTCCAACCATTCAATTATCTCCCTCATACTTCTCCTACTCTCACCACTTCTGAGTCCTCATGCTATATAAGCAACAGTGAAGGCTGGAAAGGTTCTGAATGTTTGTGTCCCCCGACTCCCAAATTCATATATATTGAAAACCTACTGCCCTTGGAGGTGGGGCCTTTTGAGGGGTGGTTAGCTCCTTATAAGGGGATTAGCATCCTTATTAAAGAGACCCCAGAGGGATCGCTGCCCCTTCTCCCACGCAAGGACACAGAGAGAAGGCAGCAATATGCAACCCAGAAGAGGACTGTCCTGATCGTGGGCTTTCAGCTTTCAGAACTGTCTTACAAGCACCCAGTCTGTGCTGTTCCATTGCAGCAGCACATACATACTAAGACAGGTCCTTAGAATTATAATCACTTTCTTTCTCAGATGAGGAAGTGGAGGTCACAGATTGAGACTTTTCTGAAGTGAAATAATCCATGGAGATAACCATGTTTATAGACATAAAAGCATGAGTTTAAAAATAGAACAAAGTATTATTCCATTATTTCAAAACATTTTGATTTGTAAGTACATAATTCCTCACATAAGATGGAACAATATTTGTTAGAGGATTGAGAGACTGTAGGCATCAGATAAATAAAATAATGATAACAATCAAGATAATCTATCAGGATTTAATAAAGACAGCAAAGCAAGTAATTCACAGTTGATTGAAACTTCATGGTGGAAAGGTAACTGTATGTACTTTGCAGTGCAATCAGCTTTTTTTTTTAACTTTTGTTCTGAAATACTTAAATTCACAGGTAGTTGCAAGAAAATGTAGCATGGTCCCTTTTGTTCTTTTCCCAGCCTCTCCTCACTCTTGTATAATATCAAAACCAAGTCCCTGGCATTGGTAGGCTCCCCAGAGCTTATTCAGATTGTACCAGTTGTAGATGTGTTACGTGTGAATATACAGCTCTGTGCGATTTTATCACATGCATAGCTTCCTAGAGCTACTACCACATGCTCTTTCCCTACTCGAAACCCTGGAAAACACTAATCTTTTCTCCACCTCTATAATTTTGCTATTTCAAGAGTGTTATGTAAATAGAATCATAGAAAATAAACTTTGGGTGCTACCTTTTTTCATTCAGCATAATTTGAGGTTATCCATGTGTTTGTGAATAGCAATAGCCTGTTTCTTTTCATCGCTGACTATTTTGTGGAATCGATGTGACGACAGTTTGCTTATTCACCCAGTAAAGGACATTTGGGTGGTTTCCAGTTTTTGGCTATGATAAATAATGTTGCTGGGAACATTCATGTACATGTTTTTGCATGAACAAGATTTTATTTCTCTGGGATAACTGCCCAAGAGGACAGCTGTTAGGTTGTGTGGTAAATCCACTTTTAGTGTTAAGGAAATCAACAAGCCATCTTGCAGAGTGGTTGGAATGGTTTACATTCCCACCGTCAGTATATGAGCGCTCTGGTTTCTCCGTATCTTTTAGTATTACTTTTTCTTTGCCACTCTTATAGATTTGTAATGATATCTCATTGTGGTTTTAATTTATATTTCCTTAATGGCTAATGATGTTGAACAGTTTTCATGTGCTTACTTGCCATGTATATGTGCTCTGTGGTGAACTGTCTCTTCATGTCTTCTGCCCATTTAGATCAACTAAAGGATAATTAACTTCCTTAACTACGCTGAGTCGTCCCATCCACGTACATGGTAAGTTAATTCCACTTATTTAGGTCATCTTTGAGTTTTTTAATCAGTAATTTGTAATTTAAAACATACAGATCTCTACATGTATTGTTATGTTTATGCTTAAGTATTTCATCTTATTTGGGACAATTGTAAATAGTATTGCAATTTATCCATATTCTGTGATCCAAACTTATTAGTTCAAATTATTTTTTCAGTAGATACTTTGTAAGTTTCTACATAGACAATTGTGTAGTCTTCAAATAAAACAATTTTATTTCTTCCTTTCCAATTGGTATGCCTTCTATTTCCCCTCCTTGCCTTATTGTGCTGCCTAGATCTTCCAGTGCCATGGTAAGAGTGGTGAGAGCAGAAATCCATGCCTTGTTCTTAACCTGAGAAGTAAACCAGTCTTTCACTATTGAGAATGATCTTAGCTATTAAGTATTTTGTAAATGATCTTTAGCAACTGAGGAAGTTCTCCTTTATTGTTTGTTTGCTGAATATTTTTATCATGAATAGGTATTAAATTTTGTCAAATGGTTTTCCTGCATTAATTGGTATGATCATATAAGGGTTCTTCTTTAGTCTTCCGTTGCGAATTTGACTGATTGATTTTCAAATACTGAACTATCTTTTCATATCTGAAATCAACCCCTTTTGGTCATGGTGTTTAACTTTATTCATTGATGGATTCAATTTGCTGATATTTTGTTGCAAATTTTGGCATCTAAGTTCATAAGAGAGATAGTTCTATAGTTTTCTTTTCTTGGACTGTATTTGAGTGGTGTGATGTCAGGTAATATTGACCTCAAAATGAAAGGTAAGTGTTCCATCCTTTTCTATTTACTGAAAGAGATTGTGTATATTTGTGTTAATTTTTTAAATTCTCCAGTGAAAACATCTAAGCCTAGAGTTTGTTTGTTTGTTTTTTATGGGAAGGGATGTGGGGAGGAACTTTCAAGTACAAATTAAATTTGTTTAATGGTAGTAATGGTAACAGTAACAATCAGGTTAAGTAAACTATTGATCTTTCCTCAAGTTTATTGATTTATCCTATGTCATCCCTACTCTAAGACCATCCAGTGAGGTTTTACTTGGTTATTATATTTTCAGTTCTAAAATTTCCATTTGTTTCTTTTTTATAACTTGTATTTCTTTCCTAAGGTTTTCTGGGGTTTTTTATTGTATGTATTTCAACAGAATTTGTCATTATTTAAAGCATTTTTATAATGATTGCTTTAAAATCCTTGTCATACATTCCAACATATGAATAATTTCAGTGCTGGTGTCAGTTGATTGTTCTTAATCTTTCAAGTGTTTTTGTTAGTTCTTAGTATTATAGGAGCTTATTTATTGTATCCTTGACATTTTGTACATTATACGAGACTCTTGATCCTATTTTAAACTACTACTTTAGCAGATAGTCACCCTATTGGTCATAACACGTGGGTCCTTGGCTACTTCTGTAAACTGTCACTTAAATGACAGTTTAGTTTTCAGAGACTTGACAATGATATTCCAGTGTGTTCTGTTCTTCTGTGCTATTGGTGGATGCCAGTGGGCTTCCCGGGGGGAATGAGCTGCGGATGCAACCCCACCCTGACTCTAGTGATGTTACCACTGTGGTGGCTTGGCCCACTTGCTGTCCCTAGTGTGGAACAGGCAGCCTGCTGCTGTTGACACTGTAGCAGGCAGACCAGGCCTGCCATCCTAGCCATGTATCCTATGGGGTAGGGGTCCTGCTGGCTCTGCTGCTGAGGCACACCCAGCTGCTACTGTCACAGGTGGGCGGCAGGAGATGGGTGTCTGCCTAGGGTTTGCTTTGCCATCGTGGGCAGGCCATCAGCAGGTGTGGTGTGGGGAATGGGCTGGCCACCTGGCTCTCTTGTCATTGTGGGGAGATTAGCCTCTGTTGCTGGTGTATATGCAGTGAGGATGGGTTGGCCAATAGGCCTTTGCTGATATTACCCCTACAGGTAGGTAAGTTGCACAATAAGCTTTTAAACATACACTGTATGTAGTAAAATTAAATCAATATGCAGTAGAAATCTACACAATTTTAAATCCTCTACTTCAAGACTTCGTGATAACTCTTAACTTAATGAAAATAAATGCACTTATTTTCATTCTTTAAATCTAGAAGATATATTTTAGAAGAAAGATGGTATTAAATAAATTAAAAACTGTTATTTCAGTTTATATCAAATCTGAAAAACATTGAATCTCTTTGTTTACAAATAACTAAAAGGAAAAGATCAAAACGAATTAAAGGGAAAAGCAGATTCTTTTTGTCATTCATGTTTGGCTGTGCAGTTTCCTTTACCTGAGCAGCTAACTGCATATTACTTCCCTCACTTCTACACCTGCCTTTGCAACTATCCTTGCCTCTGCAATGACCTTGTTAGACCCGTCTGAAATGCCATGCACAGAGACTTCTCTGTTCACTCCAGTGGGTAGACAGTGAACTTTCTCTCTTCCACTGACGCATTTGTCCCTTTCTCTTCAGTTGGCCCCTCCCCTGAAGGCCTGCATCACTGTGGTGGTTTGTTGCTCACCTTTGCAAAATGGAAATGATAATACCTAAGTACCACTGTTGTCATCAATTTTAAGTAGCATTTTATACACACACACACACACACACACACACACACACACTTTGTTTTGGTGTGAATTAGCATATACGAATTTTCCTCCTCTACCTCACAAACTTTTTAGTAGTAATTTAGCATTAAGGTAGACCAGGTAAAATTTGGAAATTAATGCCTATCTTACACACTTATACTATGGATTTCAAGGGATTGTATGTACAACAACATAGGCACATACTATGTAGTCACAAAATCAAGTGTCAGAATAATGAAAAATATTGAGCCCTGACCTTGTGGCCTTATCTTATAGGGTAGTTGTAGGATGTTTGTGATGTTCCTTGAAAACTATAACGATGGATAAACTCTATTCGACCTTTGGAGAGTTGCAACAAATTGCGGTATGGTCTCATGGTTAAGAGCATGGATCTTAAAGAAGAAAGCCCTTATACTGAAAGACAAAATTGTCAAATATTACTTGTATGACCTGGGCAGTTTGTAGTTTTTAAGCTTCTCCAGATCATAGTTTTCTCATTTGAAAATAGGATAGTAATAATAATATAAATTCATTGGGATGTTGTGAAAGTTAAATGAAAGAAAGTGCACAAAATGCTTAGTATTATTAGTGCCCATTAAAATACCTGTTGTTATTAGGTATTAACTTTAGATTACTAATGTAATGTTTGGACACCCTTTATTTTATACTGCATTTTTCTTGGTTTAAAATAGAGAAGGATAAAGCATATATTTTTTATTGTTTTCATAGAAGAAACTTTCAGAGGGTTTAAAAATATAATTTTCTTCATCTTTTCTTCTAAGATATTGATCACAAACATTATTATCTAAGTCTGATCAAGTCTGCATGATTTATAATTCCATAATCTGATTATGACCTATGAAAAAGGCAAAAGTTTACAGGACTCAAATATTCTAAGATATTTATAGAACATTAAAAATAGCTATATTTAAAGCCAAATGAAAAGGACAATATAGCATTGTGAAATAGGAAAGAAATAGCACAACTACATAAATACATGGTTCACCTATATAATTTTAACCTGTTATAAAAACCAGTTCTTGGGATTTCTTTTCACATCATGTTTGCATGTTCTCTCAAATGGAAAGATAATTGATTTGGGAATTTCAGGCCATTGGTGGAATGCAAGTGATTTAATCACTATGACCATGGATATTTCAGGAACCCTTAAATAGGCTATCCCTCTAAAATAATGTGATCAGCTGATCCCCTGAGGTAGGTTTGGGAGAAACTAAGTTTGGCAGGAGAAAATTATCAAGTCACTTTTTGTATTCCCATCTCCAGCTTACTATGCATTTTAGATTTAGTTGAATAATTTGAAAGGTATAGTATAGGTAATTCATTCAACAAACAGGTATAGACTGAATATCAAGGCTTAAAAATTATTATAGGCCGATGGGAAACATGGATGGCCAAGACAGATACAATCTCTGCTCTAGTAATACTCCTATTTCAGAGAATATAAAGAGAAAATAAATAATAATTTGAATTAATGTAAGTAGTGATAATATTAAAAAAAAGAGAGATAAAACACCTGATGTAATTGGGAGGTGAAAGTTACACTGGGACAGTCAGGGAAGGCCTTACTGGGAAGTTGAGGTCCAAATGATAAGGAACAGCCAGGATCTGTCTGCAAGCAGAACATCCCTGCAGTGGAAGCAGTACATATGCATCCTAAGGTGGGCACAGGATTGTTGTGGACGGCCAATGAAAAAGGAATTGGTGGCAGATGATGTTGGAGACATAAACAGCTCAGGTCAGGCAAAGCATTTTAGGCTACTACAAAAATTTGGATTTTATAATAAGTAAAATGGAAAACAAACAGGTATATTTATTACTAAACATTTTAAAGCATTTATTCTATGAAACACATGTGGTGCTCTGAGAGATTTGTATATAAAATGAAGACATAGGGGATGCCATGTAGAAGTATTACATGGGAGACAATATATAAAGTAACTTCACATAAGAAAAAAAATGTGAGCAGAATGCCATGAGAATTTAGAAGACTACATCTAGTTGAACATTTTGATACGCTTTTATTAAAGAGGTGATGGTTGAGTTTTTAAAGTATTAGTAGGACTTTACTGAGCTAAACAAAAGCAAAGGAGAGCAGAGAATGAACAGTTTCAGAGAGAGAGGGAACAGATACTTTTTTATACAACAGCTTTTGTTTATTTATTTTTCAGCTTTTCTTAAGTAAAAATGACATTGTATTGTATTTATTTAAGGTGTACAGCTTGATTATGAAAATTTCATAAAGGAGGGCTTCTTTTATTGAAACACAAGGGAACAAGTCCAGAAAGGTAATGGAACTAGATCACTATGGCTCTTTTGTGCCCAGTTAAGAAAATAGGATAATCTTTCTTTCAGTTATGGAGGAGAAGCGCTGGTAGCTTTCAGTAGGAGGCTGCATAATACAAGAGGTGCCTTAGAGAGGAATGGCAAGAGCAGCGGTTTGAAAGGGGATGGCGAGGCAGGTGCGGAAGAAAGGCGAGCGAGCGACTGTGCGGCACTATAGAAACTGTCCGATGATACTGAATCTAACTGTAAAATACCGCGGTGTCATCCTTTCCCTTGCCATTTCCCACTGCCCCGTGTCAGCGTTTCACAGCTGGAATATCATTCCGACTTGTCTCTTTACTCCTTTTTCTCTCACCACAATGCTGCCATAAAAGTCCTCCAAGAACACAGGTATTTTCATATTATGCAACAGGTGAAGATAGACTTTCTGGGACTAACAGGATAAAGTCTAACTCTAATATAACTTTCAAAATCCTTTAAAATCTTGCTCTTGCAACTCATCTACTCTTCTCACCCAGTGTTTCATGGATTAGTAACAGTTTCATAAACATAACACCAATTTCTCTATAGTCTGTGATATTCTGTGACACTTTTCTTCACCCGTTGCTGACTGACTCATTTTTCAAAGACAAACTTCTTTCCCATCTCCTCTGTAATGTCTCATATGTGTCAACCAAATTCATTTGCTTCTTGCTCTTGTTGCCTTAACACTTTGCTCACAAACTACTATACACCAGTCCATGTTGCTCTTCGAAAAATGTTATTTCCAGCCCAGGCTCTCCAAAGAATAATCAACCGGGTTTCTGATTATGATGATGAAAAAGTTCTGGAAATAGACAGTGGTTATGATTGCATGACATTGTGAGCACGCTCAATACCGATGCATTGAAGTAAATGGTTAAAATGGTAAATCCTATGATATCCATATTTTACCACAAAAATATATATACAAAAAACTTGCATCAAAACAAATTAATGAAATATCATTAGCATTTCATTAGGAACAAGAGAAGAATATTTCGTCACCAGTAGTTAATCAGTATTGCACTGGAGCTGTTAGAGAAAGAAGGAGACTAAGAAAAGTAAGAAAGAGGCATATGGATTAAAAAATTTTTATTATTTTCAAGAAAATATTGTTGCCCACATATTTAAAAAATCCAAGATACTTCACTGAAAAACTAGAAAATATTACATTTTCTGATTAAAAAAAACTGAAGGCAAAAAATGAGGCAAAATTATGAAATGTTAATGCACATAAAATGTTCACTTTGGATGATCAGTGAATGAGTGATTGTAATATTGTCCTCGTGGGTACATTTAAGTTTTACCAATGAGATCTGTGTGTGTGTGTGTGTGTGTGTGTGTGTGTAAATCAGTTCTGGGTGGTTTCACGTGTAAATTGTTTCCAACATTCAAGGAAAAAACACTCATGGACTATTTAACACATTCCATAGCAAACCAGAAAAATAAGATTCCAGAAAAAGTGTAAAAAAAAATATGGCAAAGACAGTATTTACAATTTTTAAAAAACCTAAGTAAAATGAATTTTTTCTGAGAATTTTGTCAAGAGGATTATGACCAACCATTATCATTTCCAGAATAAAGAGAGCAATATTAATAAATTCATTTAATTCAACACATTAATAAATAGAAAAAACATATAACCATCTTGAGAGGTACCCAAAAGAAAGAACCAGCTAATGAAGACCAAAATTATGCCCCACACAAAATAGTAATATGACAACAGAGAATCAACATAATTATGCTCATTTTGAAAACAATGACAAAATTCCTGATTTGTGGTAAAATGCCAAATCATTCCCAGAGGAATTAGGAAGAAGACAAGGAAACCTCTATCATTATCATTAACATTTTCTTCAGGAAGTTTTAGACAATGCATAAAACCTAGACATCAAAATAAGGGATAAGTATTCTTAAAGAGAATAAATGTATCTGTATTTGCTACTGATGTCACTGCACGCCTAGACAATCCAATCAAAACAACTGAAAAACTGTTGCCAAGTACGAGCATTCAGGCAGGTGACTGCCAACACAATTGAAATAAAAATCCAAAACATTTTCTCATAAAAATATAACCTGTTATAAATGTAATGGTAGAAAGATTCCATTTATAATATTCAAAGAAAAAATAAAATATCAAAAGGTAGGTTTAAAACAAAATTGCCAGGCGTACTTAAGATGTCTATATTTTACTGTGGAGCATAAAAAAAGAAATTTTGTTTCAAAGTTGGTCAATACTGATTGAAAAATCATTGGAAACTTTGGTTCATTGGTCTGAACCTTGTGTATTTTCATATGTGAATTAATGATGTTTGAGCAGGAAATCTATAAATAATCATACACCTATGCAGGAAAACATACACAACACCACCATGAACAAAACAAACAAAAACAAGTACAACGCCACAAAATGTTAAAGTCTTAAAAATACTTTAGTCAGTTGAAAATCCACAGCAAGCACCTAATGAAATTCACTTCTCTCAGTATCTGCTGTTCATCAAATTTCAGCAGTTTGGCCTTTTAATATGTAAATATATAGACAGAAAGTAGATTTGTGGTTGTCTAGACCTAAAGAGGTAGGGGGCAGGGTGGGTGGGAGGACATGGCAAGTGATTACTAATGAAAATGGATTTTTCCTTAAGAATGAAGAAAATATTCTATTATTGACAGTAGTGATGGCTGTATAACTGTGCATATACTAAAAACACTAATTTCTGTACTTCAAATGGATGGATTGTATATCAGTGAATTTTACCTCAATGAAGCTGTTACAAAACCAAACAAAAAAGATTCTAGTGATCAATATTCATTTGAATTTAACCCCATCTAAACTTGCTAGTTTTATTTCCTAGGGCTTTTAGTCCTAAAATTCACTCCTGACAAGCTTATATTCTCCTACTCTTATTTTTATGCCTGGAATGCCCTTGCCCTTATTTCTACAGTCAAATCCTATATAGACTTGCCACCTTTCCTGATCTTCATATCCAGGTTTCTCATTTCTGAACTCCAATATAATTTTATCCAATCTAATAATGTGCTTCCTATTTACATATTATACACATACAATAACCTATTCGGAACCTCTACAAATTCCAAAAGCACAGAATTGAAGTGTTTTTCATTTAATGCCCTCATTCTTAGCACAGTGCGTATTACCTTGTAAGAGTTCAAGAAATGTCTGCTGAGTGAATGAATTATTATTTAGATCAATAGAATCAATGACTCTAAACAACAATGGGGGTGGCGCAGGGCCTCCTATTGCACGCACGATTTTAGGATCATCTGCCAAACTGACATACACCCTCACAGAGAAAGAGCATCTAGTTTGTTCTGTTAGCCAGAAACCTATACATTGCTCCCCCAGTGAACACACTGGGCCATATCATCCACTCAATGGTCTAATCCACAGAGTTGCCTTAGGTGGAGGTACTCATCCATGTAATAATAGTTCCCTGTATAGTGTTTGAGGGTAGAGTGGAGTTATATGTTATCTAGCAGGTCATTGACTTTATCCATTAGATTCAACTTTATATCAATAGGGACTGGAACTGAGTTTCATACATAGCAGGCCACTAGGAATTATTTCCTGAATGAATAAATGTAGTTTACAAGGCAAGATGGGTACAGGGTATCCTGACCCCCTCCTTATGGCTGCTTAAATCAGAACATGTGCTCAGAAAAGGTTGTTTATTACAGCTTTATTATTAAGTTATTATTACAGCTTTATTATGTATTGAGCTCATACAATATGATACATCATTTTTTTGTGAGCCCACCTTGATTATCCTTATCAATGTGAATATATCTGAGCTGCATATATCGATAACTGAGATGTTTTATTTTGAGATTAGAGAATGTTTCTGACTCACCTTGGTTTAGATTAATGAAGGGAATTAATCAGGCAATGCACGGAATATCTAGCTTTTTAGAAGGAATAACAGCCAGAGTTTTATTTGTTTATTTTTAGTATGTTTTGTTTTGTTTTTAAAAACATAGGTCTATTATTTTTTCTATCTATTATTTTAAAAACATAGTTCTATGATTGCTCTAATTTCTTAGTCTATTTGGGGTGTGGTTTGAGAAGATATGACCTTTGTGTAAAGATCAATAGGAAAAAAGAAAAGGGATACTTGTTAAAGGTCAACTTTTATAGAAACAATCTGATTATTGCTAAATTCTCTTGAGATAATATACTTTCCTTTTTTAATAATGAAAATGACAAATTAATCACAATTTCTCTTCTTGTTTAGAGTACCAAATTGGTGTTCATCCTTAGTTCTCTAAAAAGAGATGTTACAAAGTAGCCATCATACAATAACCCAATTCCTATTAAGTAATGCAAGGTATAAAGACTCAAGTCTTTCATATTCTTGTATTCTTTTTCTTGTTAGAAAAGACGTAATTTTTCTCAAGAAAGTCAGATGAGCTAAGACGGTGTAAATGTTTTCCAAGTGTCTACCCAGCTCATGTGTTGATAGTAAAGAAATTGCTTTCTACTCTGTAGACAACAAGAAATACCCTGCTTTGCTTCTGCAGGATGGCTCAGGGTTCCCATGCCATATTCCATTCAGTTTTGTCATATCATTTTTTAGGAGATAAGCACAATATTCTTTGAGATATAGTAAGTTTTTGTATTTGGTCATAATGACAAAGTGAAAAATAATTTTTAGGTTGAACTATAATTTATTTTTGTATGTGTAGATATGTTAGGTGCCAAACACTGTGTTAGCTACTAAATATTCATATTCTATATAAAGATGACAGATTTCAAGAGAGCTATGATAAATGAATAGGAAAGGGATGGAGAGATATACAGGTGATAGATTTTTTAAAAGAGACCATTCCCTTTTTAATTAACCAGCACTCAGAAACTGAAAAAAAGTTAATCTATTTCTCTAGTTCATCTTTTCACTTTCAGTCACATTCTGCTAGTATCCTAAACTTGATAGCTTTCATTTTTGAAAAGCTAAAGGAACAGTAAAAGGTGATGTAACTTTTCAAACCACTTGGAAAATTAACTTTTCACTTATTTATGCTTTGGGTAAAATGAGCATTGTTTTGACTAGGAAAACATAAAGCGGGTACTGATCGTTTCTCTTTAGCTCCAATGGGTTCCTCAACAATCTCAAAGCAATTTAGGAAGCATCACAGAGCTTACAGATTTTACAGAAATGAAAGGGGCCTGCCCACCTCCCACTCCCAAACTCCTCACCTATAGGACCTTATGTAGTTCTGTTTTTTCCTTCCAGTAACAGCAGTCTTTATCTCCACGTACTTACTGCTTCCTATCTTGCCTAAAGATTGGAACAGTACAGCTGATGTGAATCTCTGATGCATGCAGGCCTTCATCACCTTAAATTCAGGACTTCCAAAGATCTAATCTGAATTGCCATCAATAAGAAAACCAACTGTTTAGCAATTCACACACTTCAGGTGATACATACTCACAGCCTTCTGTGTACACTATCACCTGTTTTATTTTCTCTCAATTTCATACTTTTTTGGTCAAAACCACCAGGGAAATATATTTCAATGACAATATATGATAATGCTGCTCTCTGTACTCCATCTCATTACAGAAGCCATGTCTTTCTAAAATGGAAAATGGATTTACGTCTCTTGTATTATTTCTGCCACACACTGATTCAGTGAAACAGTATTTGGTGGCTTCAAGTCAATTTAATTTTCTTTGGCTGCTTCATGAAATGTGAGTCACTCTCAAGCAAATGATGTCACTTTCAAAGTTTGTTTTCTGGGGATGTGAAGTAAGTGCCTCATGACTGTTTTTTTTTTTTTTACTATGGAGCATTTAAACATTATTTATTTTAATGAATTTATTATTTTTTTAATTAATTAATTAATTTTTTATTTTATACATTTTCAAGGATCTTAAAAAGAGTCATGTCACTGTGTGACTTCCATTTGAGAAGTTTAAAAATGTCAAGAGGTGTTCTAGTATATTCCCCTGCCTTTAGTCAGGACTGTATTTAAACCAGTATAGGAAAGAGTTATTTCTATTGTCAAGGAAAATAAAATGCACCAGATGGAGTTTAACAGGCAAGGAAGACTTTATTCAAGACTAATAGAAGTCAAAACTTTTGCAGTAGGGGAGATAGACTGAATTCAACACTCCTGAAACAGAAGGTGGAGTCTTTAAGTTCAGGGATGAGCTGGCGGGAAAGTACTGGAGGACTCTGATGGGAGAAGTCAGTCGGTATGCTTAGGTATCTGTATTTGCTCTTTGGCGCGGACAGAGCTGAGGCTCCTACCCTTCCACAGAGACTGGGAGACAGGGACCTTTCTTTCTTGATTACGTTTCAGAGGGTTGCCTTCCTGGACCTTGAACACGACATTCCTTTCCAATAAAACTGGTAAGACCTTGGGAAGAAAATATACACTTCCACAGGGCAGAGAAAGAATTTACAATGGAAAGGTTTCTAAAGGAAAGGCATACCTCTGGGATAGTATAGGTTTAGTTCCAGGCCACTGCAATAAAGCAATATTGCAAAAAAGCAAGTCGAATGAATTTTTTGGTTACCTAGTATGTATAAAAGTTATGTTTACACTATACTGTAGACTACTGGGTGTGCAATAGCATTATATCTTTAAAAAAGTGTACACCTTAATTAAAAAATACTTTATTGCTAAAAAATGATAACTATCATCTGAGCCTTCAGAAGTTGTAATCACCACTGCTCATAGATCACCATAACAAATGTTATAATAATGAAAAAGCTTAAAATATTGCAAGAACTACCAAAATGTGACAAAGAGACATAAAGTGAACAAATGCTGTTGGAAAAATGACACTGATAGATTTGCTTGATACAGGCTGCCCCAAACCTTCATTTTATAAAAAAAAAAAAAATTATCTATGAAGCACAAAAAAAGAGAAGCACAATAAAATGAGGTATGCCTATAAATGCTGTGGGACAAGGGAGATCAGGACCCTGTAGTCCAGAAGAAACCTGTTTCAAGTTCAGTCAGGCTAAGGGAACAGTAAGGTGGTCACGGTCACTGTCTTTTATATAATCCTTTGCATAATGACTTTACTCTTTACTCCCAAGACCAGGATTGTATTTTTTTTGTTCATCTTCATATTGATACTTTCCACAAAAGTTTGGAAAGATGGAGTGGACATTTGAGGTAAAATAAATGCACCAGACAGTGACTATCATTGAAAAGATCTTAGTATTTTGGTTTTAGACACTTAAAAATGCTATGTACTAATAATTCTTGCTAGGAGGATATGGTTCACAGAGGATATTTTTGTTTTGGAGCTAAAGAAGTAAATGGTGTATGTGTGTTTAAATTCAGTGTTATTCAGTATTTATCCAGTCCTTCAGTAGTAGCAATATTATGTTAAATGCAGTTTTTAAAAATTATTGCCCAATAGTTTAAATCCTTCAGTTAAAGAAAGGATTAGATTATATGATATGGCATGAAATACTCAACCTACCCTAGTACTGTGTTCTCTCCATCTTTTTTTCATTATTCTCTGTGTAAGAAAAAAAAAATGAAAGACTGCATATATGAATTTTTAAAACTTGTCATACTATTTCAGGCTTCATTTCCAGTCTTACAGCCCAATAAAATGTATTCAAGTATTTCATTTGCTGCATACTACATATTTGATTTATATTGAGTTTTTGGGGTACTAGAAATCATCATTTAACTGATGCAGTGTAAAAAAGCCAATGGAAAATAACATTTATTGCTATATATAGTACTCTATATCAAATATCTTGGGGTTTCATTTATGAACTAATTCCTTCTTTTCTACCCCCACAGTCAGATTACAATTTAAAAACTGGTTCAAACTGCTTAACCCTTAGTAAATTTTGAGAAATGAAGACATTTAGCTAGGCTGTCAGTGATATCTAAAGAATATATGTCGAGTATGTCTTACAGATTATATTATCATTCCCAAATTTCTTTTTTCCTCTGCAAGAGGCTCTTCAATTCTTTCCTTTTGCCTTGTGACTTGCAGTATGTT
This sequence comes from Phataginus tricuspis, assembly GCA_029783875.1. NCBI lineage: Eukaryota > Metazoa > Chordata > Mammalia > Pholidota > Manidae > Phataginus > Phataginus tricuspis. The sequence continues at coordinate 44,045,472 of JAQQAC010020896.1, read as the reverse complement.
TGGCAGAGGAATCTGTATCTCCATGACATTGTGGGGCTCATCCAGGTGACTGGTTTTAGACAGTGGAATGCGAGTGACTATGATACTTGCCATACCAGAGCAAGGGCTTTTAAAGCCATTACGTTTTCCACCAGTCCACTTACTCATTTCCCTTTGCTTTGGGAATATGATGTTCCAAACAGGGAACAGTCCTTGATTCTGGAATTAAAAGACAATGGGGCACAGCTATAGCAGCTGATTGACAGTCCGTACCCTGTGATACAAATAGATATAAATGTATGCGACTTGGGGGATTGTTTGAGATGGCAGCAGAACTGACAAATACTGTATATACCTTTGATTAAGCAAATGTAGTATACTATTGATCTATTGGTAGATAGCAAAAATTCAAATGCAGTAAACTCTGTGGGGTGGTGGAAAGTCTTAGCACTATTCTAATTTTATTGTACAGAATTTTGTTTAAAACAAGTCAGATGGGATATTCAAAAAACACAGATACAGATTTCAACCTAAGGGTCTCTGTTGCAATAAAGATTGGCCCATTTCAATACTTACTGTGTGCTTAGTTGGTGACTCGATTTTCAGTATGTATAAGATCCATTTGTTGATGTGTACTCTGTGAAGTAACTGCACATACCTTCATGAAAGAGAGTATGTCTTCACCCTCTGGTGGATATTAGGAAGCAGCTGAGGAATTGGGGAACCACAATATGTTTGTCTCAGTTGATGCAACTGTGTATTCTGAGACACATTCAGTCCTACCTGCTAAATTACTATTTGCTAAAATTTTTGACTTTCCCGGTAGCATTTTACATTTTGGTTTGTTACAGTGTGGGTGCTAGCTATACCCCTTGAAAGCAGAGATTATTCTCAGGAGATCTGACTGTTGTGAGGTATATCATTATTCACTTTTGAGGCCCTTGAAAAATCATAACCTGAATCCTAATGGAAATGAATGGGAAGGGCAACCCACTGCGTGACATGTTTTTCCCTCCTCACAACCTAAGTTATGTTCCTGGTTTAGATGATTGCTTTTCTTCCACTGTGATTAACCACCCTCAAATTAAATATATACTGGTTGTCTCCTGAAAGTCAAAAACAGAGTTACCTGGAAAGTCAAGGTAGCACTAAATGGTTTCCTAATGTATGCAACCTTACATTGTAGGCTTCCTACTATTGATGGTCTTGCTACCTACCTTGCCTCCTTTGCAGATCCATATTGCTTGGATTTAGGAGTGGGGACTCATTAATCCAAAAGGAATGAAACATAAATCAGAGTGAAGCTTTAATAATTGGGAAAGTGAGACATATAACTCACCTGAAGTGAATATATAAACTGGTTTGACTGCCTTTGCGGGAGAGGAAAAATAATTTTCCTTTTGCTCTTTCCGGTTCATTGTTGAGACACCCCTCTAATAAAGACAGATTAACAGTAGAAAAACACAAGTATCATAACATGCATACCTTCTATGCAGGTTGGTTTGTTCACCCCAGTTCTTGCCTGTCAAACCAAATAATTGAAAGGCAGATACACAATAGCAAATCAGAGTGAAGTTTTATTTGAATACTCTCCAAGAGAGGAGTGGGCCAGAGTTAAGAAGGACAAAGGCCTCATCTGTTAGGTGGGAGGCCCATATAATGCATTCTGCCTCGGAGGCACCTCTTTGACAAAGAGGGGTTATTTGATTGACAGGTCCATCTACATAGCCATCCCTCTCAGTGCGCATGTCCTTTCCCTAGGTGAGGTGTGTTTTGAGCGGTTCTTAGTTTTGTTTGATTGTGCCCACATTGGGATCAGGTTGGGACCTGTTTGGCTTGGTCCCAGTAGGCAAAGAAGTTACCTCCCTGTAAAGCCTTTGTTGTCTACACGTGGGAACTCCTACCTGGGCAGAGTTTGGGCAGGTCTTTTTCCTTGAACTTGATCTTCCCCTTTCCTCATGTCTACCTTTCTACCTAACAATGGGAGATACTCAGAAAAACTGAGTTAACTCTTCCCAAAAGGCCCAAGCTACCACCTTCAGTAACATCTCTAGGTCAAGAGAAAAGAAGATGGGGGCTGGGAAGCTATGGGAAGTTACCAGGAAGAGCACACTAAACAAGGGTAAAATTGTTATGCAGACTTAAGTTATTGCCTTCTCCATTACTCAGAGTTTTTAGAGATTTAGAGACATCCTTCAGGTCCATACAGTGAGGGAGACACCCTTACAAATGGAGATTTCCCTTATAAATGTAAATGCCCCTTACAAAAAGGTAATTTTTACTCAGTTTTCAGAGCTTCTCCTGTGTCTGCAGTTTCTCAAAAAATAATCAGCTCAATATAATCTCTTTGCCCAAGAGACATATTTGGGGATGGCAAATTCTGCTTTCTTTCTCTTTCTGTAGGTAAACAGCACAGAAGTACTAAATAGGCGAATGTCTGATACATGTTGTATAAGATTTGGGGTATGGCTACTGAAAGTCAGTATTATTTTCCCTAGAGGGAGGAGGGAGTTGAGGGGTCATTACTGCTTCCTCTTTTTATACTTCCTTACTAATACAGGCCAAGCACTGCAATATTGGAGATATTTTATCTCCATTACTCTTAGAAACCTTATGTAGTAGGTGTGATTGCAGAAATGCAACTTGGATCTAATATACTCAAAGTTACACCCACATAAGAGAAACAGTGGAACCAGTTTCTCAGTAAGTCCAGTAATTTCTCTCCACACCATTTGTGACTACACTGCCATTCTAGACTCCACAAAAGCATTATGTTGGACTGGGCAGGAAGAATGCAAATGTCATACATAATGAAGCTTTTTTTTTTCTCTTTTGAATCTGAGGTATAATATTTCTAAGACCTCAGGATAATTATATTTCCCTTTTTTAACTCTAAGTCTAAAACATTGGATATGGGAAAGTAAAAATAGCAGTAATTCTGTGCGAGAAGTATCACAAAGCTACTTGATTAGATCGTAAGTGCTGATAATTACAGTTTATCCAATATTGGAAAATACCGCTCTAATTACCTCTAACATGCTTATCCTAGCAAGCCCAGTGTAAGCCTCCTTGTCTTTTCACTTATTAGGCACCCTAAGCAGACAGCAAATGAAATTCCTCTTAAAATTATAATGCCATTTAAACTTTCCCATATAACACAGCTCTTCTTCAGATCTAGCTTCTAGATTTTTGATTATCCACTCATAGCTCTAGCCATCTAAGAAATTTCTTTTTCTATTCAAATTGCTTTTCACTTCAGGCTGACAGGTTGCCCTCCCTGCCTAACACTGGCAGACTCTTAGCAAGTGGCAGCTGGCTATCTCTGCCCCACCCAATAACTATAAACACAAAGTCAATAATATGTGCCAGAAACTCTTCAGCCAGTTAGGAAAACTGTCTCATTTCATCCTTGCAGCAAATTGATGTGGCTACTGCTATGATTCTCAATTAATAGGGGAGGAATGTTAACCAGTTTGCCCAATGTCAGTCAGTTAATGAGTGCCTGAACCAGAATTTGAACCAGGGCACTTGCAGAATGCATATACTTAATTACTGTTCCAACCTGCTTAAATCCCAAGCCTGATTCATTGGTAACTCTGGTAATGTTCCTGTTCCCATCCACAAAGTTTTTCCCATAAAATATTTTCAATAGATGTTTGCTGAATACTGGTTTCATGTTATGAATGATTACTTAGAGTTTTTGGAACCGAACCTAGGCAGAACCTAAAGATGAACACTATGCTGAAAAACCTTTATGTGAGTTTTTTCTGGGTAGCTCTTGAACCTCTAAACTATTTAGAAATGTTCACTGGCCCTGTTACTCAGTGTATTAGAACATGCTGACTCCAACAATGTGTGACATTTTAGGAATTGTGGAGTGTTGAGATCCATTGCCAGGCACATCTATTTTGTTTTGTTTTGTTCTTAAGCATACGTTGATATATATTCTAAAACCCGTGGCCAATCCTTTTCCTTCTCCTTTTCTCCTTCTATCTCTTCCTTTCTTTTTTGTTTGTTTTTCCCTCACTTCTCTTCCTGAACAAATCAGGCCAAAAGCCAGTAGGTGGGCTGAGCAAAGTAGGCATCCATGTGGAATGGGGGACTTCCAACACCTGGCACAAAGCTGAAGCCTAAACCAGATGGAGATGGCAGTGGCAGTGGTCCAGCCTGGGGCACTGGAGCTTGGATGGCTGACCGAGCAGGGTGTGGAGGGTGTCAGTAGTGGGGCAGCAAGGGTAGAGGCCTGGGGCAGGTGGTCAGCATTTAGGCAGGATGAGGAGTGTCCGGGAAAGATGGCAGTGGCGGTGGGGGCCCCCACTAGGTGTTGGACTCCCTAGAGGATGAAAAGGGAATCCCATGGGGGTAAAGCAGAGGTAGTAACAGGTGACTGGTTACATGTAGGAGGATGTCAATCTAATAAGTAGCAAGTTGAGTTTAATGGGCTCCAGATTTCTCACCGTAAAAGAACAGAATTACAAATATGGAAAGGAATTTGGAATTCCTTGTGAGGTGGATTTGGATTGCTGATAGTGTAAATATAGAACATCAATATATAAAAGTAGATATAAGAATAAATATGGATGTAAATGTGTGTGTGTGTGTGTGTGTACACACACACACACATACACACACACACACACGCACAATAGCTACATGCACTCATACTCAGAATATGTCTGAATGGATGTTGTTACAGGTTTGGATGTTTGTGCCCTCCTCCCCCCCACCACCCAAAATTCATATGTTGAAACCCTCATCCCCAGTGTGATATTGGAGGTGGGGCTTTTGGGAAGTAAATTAGGTTTAGATTAGGTCCTGAAAGTGTGCCTTCATGATAGGATTAGTGCCCTTATAAGAAAAGGAAGAGCTTACTCACTCTCACACTCTCACTTTCTCCTGAGGAAAGGTCCTGTGAGCATGCAGAGAGAAAGTTCAATGCACAAACCAGGACGCAAGTTCTCACCAGGAAATGAATCTGCTGGTACCTTAATCTTGGACTTCCAGCTTCCTGAACTATGAGGAATAAATGTCTGTTGTGTAAGCCACCAGGATATAGTATTTTGTTATAGCAGGCCAAGCTAAGAGAGATGCATATAACATGAATGTGCACACATGTGTGCACATGTATGCATATGTTCACTGGCTCTGTCCTCCCTCTGAGCCTAGGAGCAGCACCACCTCCAAGAAATCAGCACAACTAGCACCCAGATCTTAGTTTCTGTCATCCTCTACTTAAAGGAATTGGGGCTTCTGGAGAAATAGTTTTTCCAGAGCTGTAACAGGGAAAATAAAAGATGAGCCTGGAACATTTTTTTTCCTTTTCTATGCCAGAAAACCAAAATTGCCCAATAAATGATGGAAATATATGAAAATGACACAGAATCCAGTTTGAAGAAGCTCCCAGGAGCCAAATCTTGGGCAATTTGAGCATCAAAGTAAATAATTATAACTGATTATAATTCACTGAATATAATATAATCCATGAGTCCATATTGATATAAATAAATTTTAAAAAGAATGAAGCATGGGATATTTACATATTTTTGCAAACTATTTTCTTCAAATTACTTAATATTAAAAAGAAAGAAGGAAAGAATAACTTCACAGTGGAGAAACCAATAACCAAATGATCAAACTTAACTCCATAAGAGAACAAATTGAAATTGATAAATGACAAGAGAAAATGAAAACACAATACCACTTCTGCAGTATTCTTGCTTTAGGTGCATAGTAGTAATCTCTCCATAAGGAAAGATCAGAGAAAGCCAAATTGAGGGTAATTCTACAAAATAATTTTACTGTAACCTTCAAAACTGTCAAGGTCATGAAAATCAAGGAAAGACTAAACAAAGCTAAAAAGGCATGGCAACTAAATGCAATATTTGATTCTGGGTTGGTTCTTTTTTCTTTAAAGGACATTATTTGGGACAACTGGCAAAAGTTCAATAGTGGCTGCAGAGTACATGGTACTAATGTATCATTATTAATTTCCTGATTTTGGTGGTTGTATTGTGATTAGATGGAAGAATGTACATGTACATGTTTGTAGGAAGTACACTCTAAAGTATTTGGGGATGATGAAATATGTCAACAACTTATGCTCAAATAATTGAGGAAAAACATTCTTTGTATGTTTCATGCAGATTTTCTCTAAGTTTGTGACAGTTTTGAAATAAAAATGACAACAACCTATTGAATGGAGAGAAGTTTAAGGCCTATTTATATTCATTCTGTGACACTCAGTGACCCTTTTTCATCTGAGATATATGTACAGGATTTGATAGTCACATTCCTTAAATAAATATATACCAGATGTTAATTTTAGGTAAATGATTACTATTTCATGCAGCCCTATACTTCATTGTCTGTAAAAATAATTTTTCACTTTGATGAAGTGTTCAATTAAGTCCATCAATGCAAACAATCAGTCTGAAATTTTTAGTTTAGTTTAGAATCCATTTTGGTGCAAGGCTGTCAAGGAAGGACATCTAATTAATAAAGTTCCAATTTTGTTGGCTGTGACAAACTAAAGAAAAAGTCCTATGTATCAATACTTGCTCGGTTTTGGCCTGTGGATTTTATATGCACGAGGCCTTGACTAATCAGTTGATGATTATTTATTGAAAAAAGAATGTGGAGGAAAACATGATAAGTGCAGTTTTATATCTGCAAGTATTATGTCTATATTATTCATAACTTTCCTTCCTTCCTACAAAATCAAGACCATAGAGTAAAGGAATAGGATAAAGCCTTAGTAAACTAAGAGTTTTGGTTTCCTAGTTATATATTCATGTCATTATTTTATTAACATACATATATATTTGCTGTTTTCCTAACACATTCTTACATACCCAACTTGTTGTTTTCATGGTCCACTCAGAGCAGTTATTTCTGGCTATCATAAAGCCAAATATATTTTCAGTGGGTTAGTGATGGAAGCGTTCCAAGACAGTACAGTTTAAACTACTTTTATTTTGAACTAAACAACCTGTTCAAATTTAGAAGTGAGAATATACCTGATTTTGATTCTGTTCCCTTAACCTTGAACAAAAATGTAAGATCCTTAAGCTCTTAAGTTCAAATATACATTTCTTCAGGCTATTCTGTTTTCCCATAAATATTTGCAAATATGTGTTCTCACATATTTTCTTTACAAATCATACATCTCTTCTTTCCACTGACCCAATTAACTTTTCTTTTATAGGATTATGTTCTAGTTTTTATATACCTAATAATTAATATAAATTTATAGTGTGCTTTAAAAAACTACTATTTTACCATCTCTTAAGTTATAAACAGCTTTCACTATGACTTACTTCTGGTTTTGTTTTGTTTCACTGTAGCTCATTTTATGAGACAGAAACGGTTCACTTTTTTAAAAACTTGGTGTCTTATTGGAGAGATGTCTATGCAAAAATTTATGAATAATATAGGATCTTTTAAGTACATAATAGGTTCTTTGGGTGTTCTGAGATTAAGACAACTATGAGTAAATTCCATAGATGTGTGATTACAATTAAGCCTGGAATTTGATTAGATGCCGATAATTTTTAAGAATTGGAGCACTTTGGGGGCATGTAACAGTAGTGGCACCAACAGTACGGCAAAAATGGTTCCATTGTAAAGATAATGAAGAGTTATGGACTTGCTTTCCAAAATAAAAATATAATGAACATATCATTTTAGAGAGTCCATGAGCCTCAAATGCTCATTTATTGCCTCCTTCACCTCGCCCAGATGCCCTGAGTAGTATGTCCTGAGATGGGCATACAAACTCTCCTTGGAGAAATCAAGTTATATGGATCACTAGAAGCTAAGGTGGAAAAGTCAACAAGTGAGGGGGTAGCAGGGGTCCTTGAATGTTAGTACAATGGAGTTCCAATAGATCAACCCTCTCGAAGGAGCAGCCATTGCTCAAAAAGCTGAGCTGGGATCAGCAAAATAGGAAGGCTCAAACTCCAAAGGTAGACAAATATTGGTCCTTAAGGTATCCTTCAGCAAATCAAATGAACCGGTTTATTTTCTTTTTTATTTATTTTTTGCTTCTTAGCTTTATTTAGCTAAAAGTTTCTTTCCTATTCACAGACATCCAAAAATAGAGTACATTTATTATGAATAATAGGAATTATTTACCTCAGTAAGACTCAAATGGGACTAAGGGGGCCATGCAGTTTTAATAAGGAATGATTAACATTGATTTTAGGCCACAACTTATTACTATGGTTTCTTCCTTAACCACAGCCTTTATTTCCAAGTCACTGCAGTAATTCAGATCATTCTAAATAGCAATTAATTCATTCATCAATTCGCATTCTAAGCCAGTAGCACTGCTGAATGAGAAAAGAGATGAATGAAATAGGGTCTTTCTCTTAGGAATTCATGGTCTAGTTAACAGAACCAGGTAAATAAGGCAGTGACATGATTAGATCTGATCTCCTATGTCCACTTCCTAGGCATCAATTTTCATCCACCTGCCTGGATATCTTTTAATGTATCCGTAGCTCTAGCAAATAAAGGAATGACCAGAGTTGATCTGGGTGTGAGAAAGTGGTCTTGTTACAGCGGAGCTTCTCACTGCTGAATATAAGATCTCAGCCATAAAAACACTATTTTTCTGGTATTGATTGATTAGGTATAAATACTTTTGACCTAAAAATTCTGACATTACCACTAGTGAATACCATATGTCGGCCATGTTCTGAACATCTGATTTATATTAAGAAGGAATTTCAAAATGTCCTAATCTATAAACAAATACCAGACATCAGGTTCAACAAAATATTCTAAAAATGTTGGGTTCCAATAAAGCAGAGCAGGAAATTGTCATAGGGGAAATGTGTTAAAAATTAAACATAGTTTTAGAAGAAATAGCATGTCATTCTGAACTAAGGCAAGTAATTTTACCATTGAAGAAGAGATTGATCCTAACATGGCCGATTTTGCAGTCTTAAATCTAATAACACTTTAAGTTAGCTCTAATTAAAAAAAAGAATAGTACTTTTTGGCAGGAGAAAGGATATATAATACTCTTTTAAAATGATTTTTAACTGTGATCATTTTCCATAATAGTATTTTCTCTTTACCCCACATGCATTTATTTAATCTCATGCAAACTCTTGGTAAGTAAATTTATCTAAAGAAAAGGCAAAGTTTCTGGTAGGAAAGTATTTTTATAGCTTTGAAATCTAACTTGTTTTAATTAGCTCAGACAAACAAAACCACTATGCAGTTCTATTAATTACTGTCTTAGTGGATAAGATAACCTAACCTCCAAATACTGACCAAACGCTAAACAAAATTAATGAGAAAGGCAACGGGGTCATGTAAACAAGCTATCAAATACTGGTGACCTAAGTAGACAAATTTATTTTTATTTTTCTCATTGTTTTGTTTGTTTTTCTTGAAATAATATGCAATAACATTGGAATTGCCCAAGTTTTGCATGATGAGTTAATGCATGTTTGCATGTGTTCCACAATAGAAAGGCAAGAGAGGGAATTGATAAAGTATATCAATATTTGGATGTCATTGCCTTTCCTTTCTGATACTTATAAATTTGAGTTTCTGAAGATAGAGAATCATGTTGCATAAAATATAAAATCATATAGGCACTGTTATCTTTACCATCATGTTCCTTAGAAAGATAATATAATATTCAGACAAGATGGATTTAATGACAAAATAACAATTGGATATGTTTAGTTAAAGAGAATTTAAAGACTATTGTAGGTACCTCCCAAATTTTTAAAGACTATATGCATGTTGAAAGCACAGATAATACACATGCAGTAAAAGCCAGGCAAGCTTTTAGTATCATTTTTAAAAAATCACCTCTAAGACCAATGTCAAGGAGCTTTTCCCCTGTATTCTTCTACTTTTACAGTTTCAGGTATTACATTTAAGTCTTTAATACATTTCAAGTTAATCTTTCTGTCAGGGTGTGGGATTGCTCTTTTAGATAATATGGTAAGGAAAGTCTGAAGAAATAATCAGGCAGAGACCTGAGTGGTTTCAGGCAGATAGCCCGCCATGAACAGAGGCAAAGGATTCCGAACAATTATAGTAAGTATAAAAGCCAGAGTGAGGATACTGGTTTGGGGCAAAGCAAAAAGGGAGTGTGGTTGGACTGTAGGGAGCAAGCCCAAGAATGGTTCTTAAGAGATGAAGTCAGAGAATTACAAAGGGCTGGATCACATAAAATTCCATGTGTTCCATAGCAAAAACAATTAGATCTTACAGTTAAGTGTGAAGAGAAGACACAGGAGAGTTTTGAAGGGAAGTAAGAGGCAGGATTTGCAGGGCAGAATATGGGGAGTACATGGGGAGGTGACATGAGAGAATTTGGCTGCTTTGTGGAGAACATACCACAGGAAGAGAGGCTGGACACAGGGGCTCTTCAGAGGCTATGCATTAATCCAAGCTAGAGAATACGTTGTATTAGGACTAGATATTAGTATTAGTCAACTCGGAATGTAAAGGGAAATCACACAGGATTATTATTATTATTATTTTTTTTTTTGCTGTTTTAAATTTTATTTTTTATTTTGCTATTTTTAATATACAGTTACATGAGCAACATTATGGTTAGTAGACTCCCCCTATTATCAAGTCCCCACCACATACCCCATTGCAGTCACTGTCCATCAGCGTAGCAGGAAGTTATAGAATCACTACTTGTCTTCTCTGTGTTATACTGCCTTCCCCGTATCCCCCCACCCCATCCCCACCCCTACTACATTATGTGTGCTAACTGTAATAGCTCTTTTTCTCCTTTATCCCTCCCTTTCCACCCATCCTCCCCAGTCCCTTTCCCTTTGGTAACTGTTAGTTCATTCTTGGGTTCTGTGAATCTGCTGCTGTTTTGTTCCTTCAGTTTTTCCTTATACTCCGCAGATGAGTGAAATCATTTGATACTTGTCTTTCTCTGCCTGGCTTATTTCACTGAGCATAATACCCTCTAGCTCCATCCATGTTGTTGCAAATGGAAGGATTTGTTTTCGTCTTATGGCTGAATACCACCTCTTCTTTATCCATTCATCTACTGATGGACACTTAGGTTGTTTCCATTTCTTGGCTATTGTAAATAGTGCTGCGATACACATAGGGGTGCATCTGTCTTTTTTGAAACTGGGCTGCTGCATTCT
>JAQQAC010020896.1:43899920-44034249 GCA_029783875.1 Phataginus tricuspis | reverse complement strand
ATACTCCACATATGAGTGAGATCATTTGGTACTTGTCTTTTTCGGGCCTGGCTTATTTCACTGAGCATAATACCCTCTAGCTCCATCCATGTTGTTGCAAATGGAAGGATTTGTTTTCGTCTTATGGCTGAATACCACCTCTTCTTTATCCATTCATCTACTGATGGACACTTAGGTTGTTTCCATTTCTTGGCTATTGTAAATAGTGCTGCGATACACATAGGGGTGCATCTGTCTTTTTCAAACTGGGCTGCTGCATTCTTAGGATAAATTCCTAGGAGTAGAATTCCTGGATCAAATGGTATTTCTATTTTTAGTTTTTTGAGGAACCTCCATACTGCTTTCCACAATGGTTGAACTAATTTTCATTCCCACCAGCAATGTAGGAGGGTTCCCCTTTCTCCACAGCCTCGCCAACATTTGTTGTTGTTTGTCTTTGGGATAGCGGCCATCTAACTGGTGTGAGGTGATATCTCATTGTGGTTTTAATCTGCATTTCTCTGATGATTAGTGATGTGGTGCTTCTTTTCATGCACCTTTTGGCATCTGAATTTCTTCTTTGGAGAAGTGTCTGTTCAGCTCTTCTGCCCATTTTTTAATTGGCTTATTTGCTTTTTTTTTGTTGAGGTGCGTGAGCTCTTTATATAATTTGGATGTCAACCCCTTATCGGATATGTCATTTATGAATATATTCTCCCATACTGTAGGATGTCTTTTTGTTCTACTGATGGTGTCCTTTGCTGTACAGAAGCTTTTCAGCTTGATATAGTCCCACTTGTTCATTGTTGCTTTTGTTTCCCTTGCCCGGGGAGACATGTTCATGAAGAAGTTGCTCATATTTATGTCCAAGAGATTTTTGTCTATATTTTCTTCTAAGACATTTATGGTTTCATGACTTACATTCAGGTCTTTGATCCATTTTGAGTTTACTTTTGTGTATGGGGTTAGACAGTAGTCCAGTTTCATTTTCTTACATGTGGCTATCCAGTTTTGCCAACACCAGCTGCTGAAGAGGCTGTCATCTCCCCATTGTATATCCAAGGCTCCTTTATTGTATAGTAATTGACCATATATACTTGGGTTTATATCTGGGCTCTCTAGTCTGTTCCATTGGTCTGTGAGTCTGTTCTTGTGCCAATACCAAATGGTCTTGATTACTGTGGCTTTGTAGTACAGCTTGAAGTCAGGGAGCATAATCACCCCTGCTTTATTCTTCCTTCTCAGAATTGCTTTGGCTATTCAGCGCCTTTTGCGGTTCCGTATGAATTTTAGAATGTTTTTCTCTATTTCATTGAAGAATGCTGTAGGTATTTTGATAGGGATTGCATTGAATCTGTAGATTGCTTTAGTCAGGATGGCCATTTTGACTATATTAATTCTTTCTAGCCAAGAGCATGGGATGAATTTCCATTTATTAGTGTCCTTTTTAATTTCTCTTAAGAGTATCTTGTAGTTTTCAGGGTATAGGTTTTTCACATCCTTGTTTAGGTTTATTCATAGGTATTTTATTCATTTGGATGCTATTGTGAATGGAATTGTTTTCCTGATTTCTCTTGCTGCTAGTTCATTGTTAGTGTATAGGAATGCCACAGATTTCTGTGTATTAATTTTGTATTCTGCAACTTTGCTGAATTCAGATATTAGATCTAGTAGTTTTGGAGTGGATTCTTTAGAGTTTTTTATGTACAGTATCATATCTGCAAACAGGGACAGATTGAGTTTTTCCTTGCCAATATGGATGCCTTTTATTTCTTTGTGTTGTCTGATTACCATGGCTAGGACCTTCAGAACTATGTTGAATAAAAGTGGGGAGAGTGGGCATCCTGGTTTTGTTCCCAATCTTAAAGGAAAAGTTTTCAGATTCTTGCTGTTAAGTATAATGTTGGCTGTGGGTTTGTCATATATGGGCTTTATTATGTTGAGGTACTTGCCCTCCATACCCATTTTGTTGAGAGTTTTTATCATGAATGAATGTTGAATTTTGTCAAATGCTTTTTCAACATCTATGGAGATGATCATGTGGTTTTTGTTCTTCTTTTTGTTGATTTGGTGGATGATGTTGATGGATTTTCAAATGTTGTACCATCCTTGCATCCCTGGGATGAATCCCACTTGTTCATGATGGATAATCTTTTTGATGTATTTTTTGAATTCGGTTTGCTAATATTTTGTCGAGTATTTTTGCATCTATGTTCATCAGGGATATTGGTCTGTAATTTTCCTTTTTTGTGGTGTCTTTGCCCAGTTTTGGTATTAGAGTGATGTTGGCCTCATAGAATGAGTTTGGGAGTATTTTCTCCTCTTCTACTTTTTGGAAAACTTTAATGAGGATGGTTATTAGGTCTTCACTAAATGTTTGATAAAATTCAGCAGTGAAACCATCTGGTCCAGGGTTTTGTTCTTAGGTAGTTTTTTGATTACCAATTCAATTTCTTTTCTGGTACTTGGTCTATTCAGATTTTCTGTTTCCTTCTGGGTCACCCTTGGAATGTTGTATTTTTCTAGAAAGTTGTCCATTGCTTCTAGGTTATCCAGTTTGTTACCATATAATTTTCATAGTATTCTCTCATAATTCTTTGTATTTCTGTGGTGTCCGTAGTGATTTTTCCTTTCTCATTTCTGATTCCGTTTATGTGTGTAGACTCTCTTTTTTTCTTGATAAGTCTGGCTAGGGGTTTATCTATTTTGTTTATTTTCTCAAAGAACCAGCTCCTGATTTCCTTGATTCTTTCTATTGTTTTATTCTTCTCAATTTTATTTATTTCTGCTTTATTGTTTATTATGTCCCTCCTTCTACTGACTTTGGGCCTCATTTTTTCTTCCTTTTCTACTTTCATTAATTGTGAGTTTAGACTATTCATTTGTGATTGCTCTTTTTTTCTGAGGTAGGCCTGTATTACAATATATTTCCCACTTAGCATGGCCTTCGCTGCATCCCACAGATTTTGTGGTGTTGAATTATTGTTGTCATTAGTTTCCATATATTGCTTGATCTCTGTTTTTATTTGGTCATTGATCCATTGATTGTTTAGGAGCATGTTATTAAGCCTCCATGTGTTTGTGGGCATTTTCATTTTCTTTGTGTAATTTATTTCTAGTTTCACACCTTTGTGATCTGAGAAGCTGGTTGGTACAATTTCAGTCTTTTTGAATTTACTGAGGTTCTTTTTGTGGCCTAATATATGATCAATTCTTGAAAATCCTCCATGTGCACTTGAGAAGAATGTGTATCCTGTTGCTTTTGGATGGAGTGCTCTGATGTCCATTAGGTCCATCTGTTCTAATATGTTATTCAGTGCCTCTGTCTCCTTACTTATTTTCTTTCTGGTTGATCTGTCTTTTGGAGTGAGTGGTGTGTTGAAGTCTCCTAAAATGAATGCATTGCATTCTATTTCCCCCTTTAATTCTGTTAGTATTTGTTTCACATATGTAGGAGCTCCTGTGTTGGGTTCATAGATATTTATAATGGTTATTGGACTGACTCTTTAATCATTATGTAATGTCCTTCTTTGTCTCTTGTGACTTTCTTTGTTTTCAAGTCTATTTTGTCTGGTACAAGTACTGCAACTCCTACTTTTTTCTAACTGTTAGTTGCATGAAATATCTTTTTCCTTCCCTTCACTTTCAGTCTGTGTATGTCTTTGGGTTTGAAGTGAGTCACTTGTAGGCAGCATATAGATGGGTCTTGTTTTTTTTATCCATTCAGTGACTCTATGTCTTTTGATTGGTGCATTCAGCCCATTTACATTTAGAGTGATTATCAATAGGTACGTACTTATGGCCATTGCAGGCTTTAGATTCGTGGTTACCAAAGGTTCAAGGGCAATTCCCTTACTATCTAACAGTCTAATTTAACTTACTTCATATACTATTACAAACACAACCAAATCGTTCTTTTTTTTCCTCCTTTTTCTTCCTTCTCCATTCTTTGTATATTATGAATCATATTCTGTACTCTTTGTCTTCCCTTGGGTGACATCTTTTTAGCCTTAGGAATACTTCCATCTATAGGAGTCCCTCCAAAATGTTCTGTAGATGTGGTTTATGGGACGTAAATTCTCTCAGCTTTTGCTTATCTGAAAATTGTTTAATCCCTCCTTCAAATTTAAATGATAACCTTGCTGGGTAAAGTATTCTTGGATCAAGGCCCTTCTACTTCATTGTATTAAATATACCATGCTACTCCCTTCTGACCTGTAAGGTTTCTGTTGAAAAGTCTGATGATAGCCTGATGGATTTATGTTATCTTTTTTCTCTCTCTAGCTGTTTTAAAAGTCTGTCTTTATCCTTGATCTTTGCCATTTTAATTACTATATGTCTTGATGTTGTCTTCCTTGGGTCCTTTGTGTTGGGAAGTCTGTGCACCTCCATGGCTGGAGAGACTATATCCTTCCCCAGATTCGGGAGGTTTTCAGCAATTACCTCCTCAATGACACTTTCTATCCCTTTTTCTCTCTCTTCTCCTTCTGGTTCCCCTATAGTGCGAATATTTTTGCGTTTGCATTGGTCACACAGTTCTCTCAATATTCTTTCATTCTTAGAGATCCTTTTTTCTTTCTGTGCCTCAGCTCATTTGTATTCCTCTTCTCTAATTTCTATTCCATTCACTGTCTCTTCTACTACATCTAATCTGTTTTTAAATCCCTCCATTGTATGTTGCATTTCAGATATGGAATTTCTTAATGATTGAATCTTCTACTTAAATTCGTTCCTGAGTTCTTGAATATTTTTCTGTACCTCTATAAGCATGTTTATAATTTTTATTTTGAACTCTCAGAAAGATTTGTGAGTTTGGTTTCATTTGGCTCTCTTTCTGGGGTTTGTGAGATTTTCGTCTGAACCATGTTCTTTTGTCATTTCATATTTCTGTGTGGTGCCCACTAGTGGGCAGAAACTCCAGTCTCTGTAGCTGCTCAGCCCCTAGAGTGAGTTGGGGGTCATAGGGGAGTGGAGCTGGTGCCTGGGGGGAGGAAAGATCTGTTTCCTGATTCCTGTCTGAGGTGCCCGTCTCCAGTATCAGAGCCAGTGGGCCAAACACACACGTGTAGACCTCTCTGCTTTGCATCTCTAGTTGTTGTAGGCAAGGCTCCCTCTGGCTTGCCTGATGCCTGTGCAGTGACTACCAGTTTGCGAGCAGGTGCCTGCAGGACAGTAGGAGGGTTTGGCAGGCTGTGTGTCACAGTGGGGAGCCTTGGAGCTGAGTAAGCAGCCAGGGGGATGGAGCACCTGAGGCTCCCCAAAGTTCCCAACTAGCTGTGCAGAGTGCACCCAGGCAAACTTGCCCCTCTCTTCCTTCTCCCACACAGCAAGCTCTGTGCAAACCCCGCCCTTTCAGTAGCCCTCTGGCTGCTAGGAAGCCTCTCAGACCGGCCCCCCCTCCTCTGACACAGAGCAGGCACCTGTGGATCCCATCCTCCACAAATGGCTGGAATGTCAATTTCTCAAGCACTCCGCCTGTCTGAGCTTCCCAATGTCCAGAGCACCTCACACTATAGGATTCTGCCCACAAAGCAGATCTCCAGGGCTAGGTGTTCAGCAGTCCCAGTATTCCACCCCCTCCCCTGCTCCATTTCTCTTCCTCCCACCGGTGAGCTGGGGTGGGGGAAGGGCTTGGGTCCCGCCAGATTAAGGCTTTCCTACGTTACCCTGTTTCATGAGATCTGCTCTGTTCGTGAGGTCTGTTTTCAGTCTGGTTCAGCCTTCTTTCTTGTTTCTGTTTTAAGGTTAGTTCTATTAATTAACTATATTTTTGTACAATTTGTGGTTTTGGGAGGAACTCTCTGTCTCACTTCTCATGTTTCCCTCTTGCCTGCACTAGTAGACAGGATTATTTTATAAATTGGGTAGAGTGTGAGAGAAAGTGAGGAAGATAACTTCAAATCATACATGTTTTAATAATGCCTAATTAGTTAACAAAAATTTGTATTTAGGCATTCACCAATGGTGAATAAAAGAATTCATTTAACTTCACCTTACCAGTACTGAATTTATCAATATTTCTGCCTTTTGCAAATCTAACAGGAAAAATTAGTTATTTTTTTTAATTAGTATTTTCATGAGTATTAGAGGGATTGGACACATGTATTTGGTTACTGGCATCTGCTTTTTTTAAATTACCTATTTTTTTCCCAACTTTGGTGTCATTAACATAGAAAATATATTATTGATATTGCTAATATTAACCCCTTCTCTTAAATGATTTTTAGATATTACCTCATCCTCATTTGATTTAAACTTTATAGTGTGTCTCAAACAAATTTTGAGTTTCTACATGACCAAAAACATTTTACTTTTTCTTTTTTTATTGGTTGTTGGTTTGTTTTGATTTATTATGGAGACCTCAACCTAGTATAGAGTATTATTTAGAAATCTTATTATTTAAGGACACATATGATAACATTTGTATAGAACTGCAAAAGACCCCAAATAGCCAAGCAAACCTGAGAAAAAAAGAACAAAATTGAAGGCATTATACTTCCTGATTTCAAACTATATTGCAACACAAGGGTAATCCAAACAGTATGATATGGCATAAAGACAGACACATAGACCAATGTAACAGGACAGAGTTCCCAGAAATAAACTCAGGTATTTCCAGTCAACTACATTTTAACAATGGCACCAAGACCACACAATGTGGCTAGGACAGTCTCTTTAATAAATGGTGTTGGGAAAACTGGGTATCTATATGCAAAAGAATGAAATCAGATTCTTAGCTACATAGCTCAGAGAGTTTAACTCAAAATATATTAAAGACTTAAATGTAACACCTGAAACTGTAAAACTAGAAGAAAAAAGAGGAAAAGCTCCTTGATATTGGTCTTAGTGGTGACTTTTTTTTTAAATGATACTGAAAGTACAGGTAATAAAAGCAAAAATAAACAGTTGGACCACATCAAACTAAAAAGCTGCTCCATAGCAAAAGAACCAGTCAACAAAATGACAAGATAACCTACAGAAAGGGAGAAAATACTTGAAAATCATATATGTGATAAGGAGTATATATCTAAAAATATGTAAGAAACTCGTACAACCCAATAGTAAAAAATACATCCAATTGAAAAAATGGGCAAAGGTCATGAACAGACATTTTTCCAAAGATGATATACAAATGGCCAACAGGTACATGAAAAAGTATTCAATATCACTAGTATCAGGGGAACGCAATCCAAACAAGATATCACCTCACAAGTATTATGAAAAAGAGTTAACAGAGTCTATGGGTGAAGATGGAGAAAGGGGAACCCTGGTGCACTGTTGGTGGGAAAGTAAACTGGTACAGCAAGTATGGAAAACAGTATGGAGGTTCCTCAAAAAATTAAAAATAGAACTACCCTATGATCCAGGAAATATACTTCTGGGTATATATCAAAGGAAATGAAATAAATATCTTTAAGAGATATCTGCATTCTCATGTTCATTATTCACAATTGGCAAGATAGGGAAACAACCTGTCTAGTGTCTATTGACAGATGCATAGACAAAAAAATGTGTATGTGTGTGTATACATATGTACACACACAATAGAATATTATTCGGCCATAAAAAAGGAAATCCTGCCATTTGTGACATGGATGAACCTCGAGGTCATTATGCTAAGGGAAATAAGCCAGACAGAAAAAGATGAATGTTGTATAGTATTGTTTTTATGTGGAATCTAAAATAATAAAAATTCTAACTCATAGAAACATAGAACAGAATTGGTTGTAGCCAGGGGCTGGAGCTTGGGGGAAATGGGGAGATGTTGGTCAGAATACTATCTGTGAGTTATGAGTAACTTCTGAGGAGCTAATGTATATCATGGTGACTTTACTGTATATTTGAAATAAGAGAGCAGATCTAAGCTTTCTCAACAAAAAAGTGAAAATGTGAGGTGATGATTCATTACGTAACTTGATGGCAGTGATCATTTCACAATGTATACATATATCATCACATTATACTCTTTATATATATATATATATATACAATTTTATTTGTCCACTGTACATCAGTAAAATCAATCAATAACCAGAGAACAGAACATTGCATTGGTGGTTGGAGAAGAGTTAACAAAATAGGCTAGTGCCGAGAAGAGAGGGCACTTTAGGGCAGATGAGAGGGTGGCAGGTAACGCCTTCCTAGGGCTGTTGGCCAGTATTGCTAATTACACTTTAGGCTCCTTCAGTGAAGCCAAGATTTGACATGAAATCATTTAAGTGCCCTTCCGCACCCGTCACTGTACGGGGATGTAGTTAACAGAGTCAGAGGAGACGGGCTTATGATTTCAAGCAGAAGTCAAGTCTGTGCAGCTGGCAACCAGAGGGGAAAATCTCCAGGCCTCCGCAGACTCTACAGCTGCAGAGATATCTTGAGACTAAATCAGCCCCTAAGTAATTATATTGGCATTGCATGGTAATCACTCAATAATTCAATAAACAATGAACACTGACTATGAAATTAAAAACTAGTTACATGACATTTCCATCCATAATTTAGTAACTAAAATTAACATCTTATGCAATTCTTTAAGTCATAGTAGACATTTTTTTCAATATGTATTAGCTTATCCTCACCTTTTAAATCATAATTTTTCTCTTTATTTATTGACATTATTATATCAGGAAACCAAGAGAGCTATGACAACATTCAGTCCTGATTCCCATTCCCCAGTCTCTAATCCTGCTTTACTTCATTCTTGAAGAAATATTCCTAGGGGATGAGTGACTTGCACAAGGTAGCATGGGTAGCTAAGCTGCACTTTTGTAAGCAGCTTTACTATCTGAGGTCTACATTCCCATCCAGAGAGAGCTAAGTAATCAGTAAACTACAAGTAGGTAATTTAACAATTCTTCAATAAATAGTACTATTCAGTTTTCTATAAGAAGGAGTCAGGGAACATGTAGAATGAATATATAAAAATGGGCACTGAATAATCTGATAGATAAAGATATAGACATGGATAATAATAATGTATCACCATTTAGGCATGCTAAAGATGATAAACAACATTTTTCAGAAAGAAGGATAATTCTTATTATGCTTTTGACCAATTTAAATTATATTTTTTAAACCCTAACTTCCTTACCTTCAGTGAAGATTCTGAGTGTGCCTAAGATATCATTTAATTGAAATAAATGCCTTATATCAAATCACTGGCACATTTCTAAATAAGGTAAAAAAAAAAGCATTGCTGGCTACATGATATAAAACTATTTAAGCCAATCCATTTGCCCTTTATATCTAAGAAAATAAATCCTATATACTATGATCTGGCCAATTGGATATAGCAAGATAAAGAACATTAGCTGACCACTTATCCTTACAGAGACTACTTTTCCTAAATAATTGGTGACTATATATAAACAAACTAAATAAAATCTCACAAACAAGAACTACCAACCAAATGCCAATGGGGGAAAAAGATAATCTAATTATCTAGGATTCTCCATATCATTTTTTCTTGTTAGAATAAAAGAAGTATCTTAATACTCTATGAATGGAATTAGTTCGCATTTTGGCTTCTAATACCATTACATTTTATTAAACCAATTATAACAACTAACTTAGCTCAGTAATTTTGAGAGTTTCTTATTTTGGGGAATATTGTTAGGCCTCAAATAAAATAAATATCTTAGAATCCTGCAATACAAGGTGTGGTCTATGGACCAACATCATGGACATCATTTGGGAGTTTGTTAGGAGATCCCAGGCTCCAATCCAGACTTAGAGTTTCCAAATATGCATTTTAACAAGATCCCCCATGATTTGTATGTACTTCAAAATTTGAGAAGCAACATCCTAAAAGACATGGATAAATATTTGTCCCTTTTGGTCAATATCTTCTCCTGCAAACCTCTGATAGGTCTCCATTTCTGTTCTTGCAGCACCTAGTTTATCACATCAGCCTCCTGTTTACAAAAATTCCCTGGGTCCATTTATTTCTTATAATTTTCCTCTTTTCCCACGATCTGGGTTCACTGACCAATCATCCCACCTATCCTCTGAGTTCATAACCAGCCTCTCCTCCTCGCACGCCTTGTTGGTTTCCCTTGGCTTACCGCCTGCCCACCCCCAACAACCCCACTGCTTCTCCATGGTTTCTCCACTACTCGGGCATGCATGCACACTTAATTTGATTTGCTTTCATGGCTTACACAAAATAATACCTTTTTATTATGGTCACATATATTAAAGTATTTACTTGGTAATTAGAAAAAGAAAATATATATGTGAGAGATTTAAAAAAATGTTTTCATGTACACCTAACAATTTGAGGAAAAACTGAGGATCTTTGCCATACCAAAAACATTAAATCACCACTTTAGAAGCACAAATACAATCATTTTGAAGACCAGATGCCAAATACTGTTTAGAACAAAACAAACAATCACAGAATTTATTAGTGATACTGTTATACTTCAATTACAAAAGTCAGTGTTGATTGGACAGGCATGTTCTGTGCTTCTGTCTCTGACATTTTGAAAATGTGACAGATGAGTACTATCTGGAGTGAAGCCAGAGAACACACTGATTCAAAGCTGGTTACCAATAGCTACTAATAACCTATAAATCAAATCACAACTCATTCCATGGGGGAAAAACAAACAAAACAAACATTGAACTTATTTGATGGCCACCAAAGAGTTTTTACTGATTTGTGAATTGCTTTATTTCAAAATCAGAAGTTTAAAACAATTTCAACCTAGTGGAGACAAATATTTGTATAAAAATTACTGAACATTTTAAAAATGTATATGAGAACATATAATGATAAAACTAGGTACTTATAGATCAGTAGATTTCTGCATATTTATCACTTTAATGAATCTATGGTATTTATATTCATGTCGCCAGTTTTTCCAGTTTATCTATCTAAATCCTGCTAATGAACTGTATTTAAGACTCATCTATAAAGAACATAAAATCATTTATACAGTTATTGTCCATGTAGAGGAAACATGAATTGGGAGTCAGGACACATGAATTCTAGTTCAAGCTGTAAGCTCTGGCAAGTATGATACCATTTCTGTTCATCATTTCCTAATTGCTAAATTCAAGGGTACACATTCTATAAGATATTTTTCTTTGGAAAACTCTTGCTCTTGTATGAAAGCTAAGATGTTCAACCCTCTTTCAGTTTAGGAGAAAGTATTTTCAAAGCACTTTTGTGTGTGTGTCTTAAAACTCTTCCTTTTTGGCAATATTTTCCTCCTGCACTTAGTTTATTGCTCTGGATTTCTGGGCATAGAGCCTACTTTGGTTTTATTTTTGTTTATGTTCATCGTCTCTATTTCTATTTTTGAAGCTGAAGTCTCATAAATACATTATTACACACTGTAAAATTGGATAATACTACTATAAAATTGATTTTCTATATTTGCACATTCCTTGAGAACCTAGGGTGTTTATTGCAATTAGTCTAATTCTTCAAATAGGAGCTGTCACCTCCTCCCTTGCCTGAGGCAAAGCAGCAGGAAGTACAAATCACACTCAGCAGCTTGACACCAGGAGGAGGAAACAAATACCCCTGCACAGAATTTACACATCTGACAGTGTGTCACCCTTACAGAAATGGAAAAAGATGGCTTTTATTTTAGAGAATCCTGGCACTCTTTCTAACAATTAGGACAGCAAAAATTCACCATCTACTTTACTAACTGGAAAGAGATTTCAGAGACACACTCTGGCTCCTGTTTATGGCCACTATTCTTAGTACAGTGGCTGGCATAGATTAGATGTTCAATAATAAAAATGTTTGCTGAGCAAATGAGTCAATGTTGTTTTGAATAAATGTATATTGTTAAAAATCAATAACAAAAACAAGACAAGCTAAAAATCAGTGTAGTTTATCTCCTTTATCAGAAAACTGAGGTTGCAGGGCAAATAGCCATCTTGACATCTGTTGAGACAGAAGAATCTAGAGAGTCACAGCTGAAATCTGCTTACCTGGAATAGAAACCTCTGCAGCCACTAACTGGGAGGAAGGCTTAAATGGTAATTGTGATGACTTGCTAGAAGCTGAATGTGGATTAGCATAACAGTAAGAAATTTCTGGGGGCTGTGGTCTTAGAAGTAAACCACACAGTTTTGCCACGTGCCCCACCAGGTTCTCACTCAGAATATTTGAGACAGATCCCTTCATGGCTCTGGCAGACGAAGGGAATAATAATCCTTATGAAATATGCCCAGAGCTTTTCTGTAGCAAAAGGTTACTCTCCTGGGGGAAAAACCTTACCAGAGTCCTGTCCCAGAGCCATGGAGGAAGGACATTCTCCTCATTTCAGTTTTCTCTACCCTTCTTTCTTATCTAATGTGCAAGGGGCTGAGAGGTTATACAAGGAACACTTGCCAAGGTCACAGGGCAGTCACGGGCTAGAGGCACAGGCCCACTAAAAGAGCTTAAATTTCCCACACCTGACCGCCATAGCAACAGGGCTCCAGTGTAACACAACACATGACCACTGAGACAGCTGCATGATACAGATTCTCTCTGAGGAGGAGCACAAAGGAAAGCCCAAAGTCAGGAGGAGAGACAAAATCAAGAACACAAGAGGAACCTGAAGCTCTGACACCCAAGCTACAATAAACATTAAAGTCAAATTCCTAGGCAGGTTAACATAACACATGTCCTCACAGACACCTATTCACCTCAGTTCCTGTTACCTGACAAAGCACGTCTAGCTTTCAACAAAAAGTATTAGGTACACCAAAACATAAGGGAAAAAACAAATACCCCACAGTCTTAGGAGACAAAGCAAATATCAGAACTAGATTCAGATATGACATAGATGTAGAATTCTCAAGAAATTTAAAATGACTAAATATTTTAGTGGAAAAGCACATACCATTCTAGAAAAGCTGGATAATATAATCAGAGAGATGGAAACTCTAAGAAAGAATAAAAATGAAAAACTAGGAAAAAAGACTATAACAGAATCCTTTTCTTCAATGAGCTCATTAGCAGACTGTAACAATGAATGAATAAAACAAAACCAAGAACAGACCAGGGCATCCAAGAATTCTGAGACAATTTTTAAAAGCTGCAATGTATGCATACCTGGAATACTCACAGAAAAAAAAGAAATGAACAGAAGAAATATTTGAAATGATAATACAACTGCTAATGAAGTATAAAAGATAACAGAAGAAATAATGACCAAGAACTTTCCAAATTAGTGACAGACACCACAAATCACGGAAGCTCAGAGAACATCATACAGAATAAATAAGAGACAGCAACTCTGGGTATATCATATTCAAATGGCAGGAAGCCAAAGGCAAAGGGAAAGTCTTGAACACAGAGGAAGAATTCTTGTTACCTATTGAGGAACAAGGATAAGAATTAAAATGGACTTTTCATCACAAACCATGCAAGCAAAAAGAGAATGAAGTTAAGTATTTAAAGGGTTGAAAGAAAAAAAAACTCCCACCAACCCAGAATTCAATGTCCAGTTAAATTATCTTTTTTTTTTTTTAAAGTGAAGGAGAAAGAATATTTTAGACAAACAAAAATTGGGGGAATTCATTGCCAGCTGATCTGCCCTGCAAGAAATGTTAAAAGATTTTCTTCACACAGTAGGAAAATAATATTGTTCTTAAGGTGGGTCTACACTTTTTTTAAAGGAAGATGATTGAAGAAGGAATAAACCAAACCACAGAACAAATTCTATGTGAAAATAATTTGATTAAATGCCACAAATGTTCAATTCAGTATTCAAAAAAATAATAGACATTGGAATCAGAACTATTTTGTTAGCATTGAGTGTTCTATAATGTGTAAAGAGTGTAACATAGTGCCTGGAGTTGATTAGGTGTGCAAGAGAATTTTGTTCAATTTCCTAATTCAAAAAGTCTCAGTAAGGTTTCTTGATAGTCATATATTGATTAGAGAAAACAAAGGAGATTATACAGTAACTGTCAGATAAAAAAATTAATACTTGGAGTAAGACTGAATAACACTGCTGTTGTTAAGAGGAAACAGTCTGAGGTTTCTAATTGTCCTCAAACATAATCTGATCAGCAGCCCTAATTGAATACCTAATGTGTATAGAATGCTTTCTGCAAACTAAAGAATAATACCACAGAGAGACAGGGAGAGGGGAGGTGAAGAGGACAGGGAAAAGGCAGCAGGTAGAGGGACACGGAGATCTTACTTAATCAACTGAAGGTAGACTTGAATACCAGTTTTGCGTTTTTCTTTGAGTGAAGATTTTGATCCTATAACTGGCTTTGAGTATCTTGGCAGCCTGTATGAAATAAGAAAAAGAAATCTATGTAATTTTTAAATGAATGTACTAGGCCTTAATTCAACTCTGTTTCATTTAAAACAGAACTAAGAAAGTCAATTTATATTTTTACCTTACCCTAAGAGAATTTGAGTAACATAGTAACATTGAAATATAATTTATCTAAAAAAAATGGAAATCTATAAAGTCAAAGAGAAAAATCCCAAAATGGTCTTTCACAGGTAGGCAATACAAAAGAAGGAATAAACCAAATTATTTTGTAGAAAGGGTACCAAACATAACAGTTGGCTCTGAAATACAGCGTATGTTATTTCAAATGGAAAGATCTAAGGGGTTTAACCAGAGAACTGACAGCAGCCTGAGCTTAGGATTTTGATTAGAGAATGAGGTAGAGGGCGGGGAGGTAGGAACTGGAGCCAGAGCTGTACGAACAACGGTACTGCTGTCATTAAGGAGGCAAATTTAGGAACTGCTAATTCACGTGAAGATCCAAAAAGAAAATACAGCCACTGGATTTAAGGTGGGGCAGGGATCATGAATAAAGTGTCATGGATAATGGCTCCAACGATGACCACTCTTACCCCTTTGGTCAGTGGGACAGGAGGGAGCCACACAGGCCCAGCCACCTATGTACAGGGGGTGTTACTGAGGTCTGCTCGCCGTGGGCTGCCCACAATTAGGCTACAGCGGACTCCAGGAGCAGTCCTCAACAAGAATCCTGGAAATACTGAGGATCCACAGGATTTCCCCAGATGGAGGAAATATTAAAAACTGTTTCCTCTTTTTCAAGAACAACCTTAAAATGAAACACTTGAGAAAGGGTGTTCAGGCAAATGAGTTACAATTCCTGAAAAACTGTAAAATCCTCTTCTATTCCTTTCTTTTTTTAGCTTTTCCCTTACCTTTAACAGTCTATTTTCATTTTATTTTTTAAGTCTTTGCAGTCTTCTCAGGAGTGCAAATGTGGAAATACTGTGAAACAGAATTCATTCAGCTTTTTAGGGCTTGGGCTTGTTAACATAAAAATAAGTAACAAGCCCTGCTTTTGCTGGACCAGGGTTTAGCACTCCATTCATTGGCAGGAATGTAGTTTTCTCTCTCATGGAACAGTAGAAATGTCAGTATTTATTTATTTAAGCAGATTTACTTTGAAAATAGTGCAAGGATATTGTGTCAGTTTGCATAAACCGTACAAATAATTGGCAAATGTGTTGTTTCTCTCTCCAGTTATAAAGTGACCATAATGTGCTGAAACATGAAACAATGAGAGGAAGGGGCAGGAAGAAATTTCTAGTGTGTGGTCTGTATGTAACATAAGACATTTCTCTAAAAGTAATAATTTTGCATGAGAAGAATGAAATAAAATGCAGATCAACACATAGATTGTATTTCCCTCCTCACTCCTCAAAAGCTGAAATGCCATCACTCATTCTCATTGTATTGTGAAAGATTTCGAACCTGCGTGTTCCTGATTTCTACCCTAGACTTCAGCTTTATGAGTTAGCAGAAAGACAACCCTTCCAGCAATACTTTCCAAAGGATATGATTACAAATATAACATAAGACTCCACTTTCCAGACTTTTAACATTGTTGTTGTTTTTAGAAAGTAATTGCTTTTTCTTTTGCTTTTTCCCCCTCCCAATGCTCAACGCAATCTATACTGCCTGGAAGCCAGACTTCAAATGAAGCAGATGCTCCAAGCTTAAACTCTGTGCTGCTGGTAAAGTTGTTTCCTAGCAACACAAAGTTATGAAAACTTCAAGAACACCACTTTGTTCAATACAGCTTCTCT
Organism: Phataginus tricuspis; assembly: GCA_029783875.1. Lineage (NCBI taxonomy): Eukaryota > Metazoa > Chordata > Mammalia > Pholidota > Manidae > Phataginus > Phataginus tricuspis. Next base: position 44,018,228 of record JAQQAC010020896.1, on the reverse strand, counting down.
CATTTAGTTTCATGTACTCAGTGGGTTATTATGAAGAACTGAATATTAAGTCAAAACCAGCTTGATCTTGCATGAAAAAGAATGAAAAACTACTCCAGTGATGTTGAACTAGAGACATTTTCAAACCTTAGGCCAACACAATCAGGCTACATACAATGCTTTAAAAGAAGAATTTTCAGAATGAAATCTGGGAAGGACTTTATAGAGAGGTGATAGACAGGCCATAATGTACCCACGCAGATTATTTTCAAACATCTAGACTTTCGGAAGAACTGCCAACTCAACCCCCAGCAGGTGAAATGGTGTTAAATCAAAATGGTCCACAGCGTGGGTCTCAAACACTTTGCTCTTAGAACCCTTATCTATTCTTGAAAATTACTGGATTTCCCAAAGTGCTGTTGTTTATGGGTTATATCTATTAACACTTACCACATTAGAAATTAAAATTACAAATGTTAAGTATTTAGTCATTTTGAAATACACAACATGTTAAAATAAGTAACTGCATGGCAAATTTTCAAATGAAAATAAAGACAGTTTAATGAAATGAGTGGCATAGTTTTACATTTTACAGGTCTCCTTAATGGCTGGCCTAATAGAAGAGCTGGGATCTTGTACCTTTGGCATTTACTCTGCTATGATACCACACATCATGGAGACCCTAGAAAACTCCACTGTGAACTCTTGAGAGCATCAGAGTGAAAAAGACAAATAATCGCCTCTTCCTCCTTCGGTTAGTTTGGACCATACTTCGAGGACTGCTGATGATAATATTTCTTCAGTGTATAAGAAGAGTTAGTTTTTCTTAGCCATTAACATTAGGCAATATGGTAAAATGCCTGAATCTCTGATCTTTTAGAGTCAGGTTGCCTGAGCGTCAGTGTGACTGCTCTGTGACCCTGATAGAGCACCCTAAGTCTCACCTGTATCATTTGTAAAATGGGTCTAATACTAACATTAGCCCCACAGTATTATTAAGGGAATTAGGTAGTAAATAAATGGAAAAACATTGGCATATTTCCAGCCCATAAAATAACCACCCGATGAATATTCCTGTTAGCTGATTTTAAGGTTGTAAAATACAAGACTAAAATACATCGATAAAACACGCAAATAACCACCATTTACACCCCATTCCTGAAAAAGAGGATACAATGTGTTATCGGATGCTTATGCACTTTTATGTATTTAGAGTTGAAGATTGCTTTATATTCAGTTTCACAGAAAAGTATCTGAAGCTATATGCTGACTTTTTTGTTGTTATTTGCATCTTTCCCAGTACAATCTCTTTTGTTATCTTGTGTACAGAGAGATGAAGTTGGGTGCCTTTCCTTAAAGAAACAGTGGAAAAGAATACTAATGCAATTTGGAAAATTCACAGAAGTATACCAATTTTTCTTTTTTTATTAAAGTACCACTGATATTCAATCTTACGAAGGTTTCCCATGAACAACATTGTGGTTTCAACATTCACCCATATTATCAAATCCTCACCCACCCTCATTGCAGTCACTGTCCATCAGCAGAGTCATTACTTGTCTCTCCATGCTGTACTGCATTCCTGACCTATCTATATTGTCATTGCTATTTATAGCAGCCCTTATTCCCCTTCTCCATCCTCATTACCCATCTTCCCACATTCCTTCCCTTTGGTAATCACTGGTCCTTTCTTGGAGTCTGTGACTCTGCTACTGTTTTGTTCCTTCAGTTTTGCATTGTTGTCATACTCCACAAATGAGTGAAATCATTTGTACTTGTCTTTTTCCAACTGGCTTATTTCACTGAGCATAATATCCTCTAGATCCATTCATATGGTTGCAAATGGTAGGATTTTTCTTTTTATGGCTGAATAATATTCCACTGTATATACATACTACTTCTTCTTTATCCATTCATCTACTGATGGACACTTAGGTTGCTTCCATATTTTGGCTACTATAAATAGTGCTGCGGTAAACATAGGAGTGCATATGTCTTTTTGAAACTGGGATTCTACATTCTTAGGGTAAATTCCTAGGAGTGGAATTCCTGGGTCAAATGGTATTTCTATTTTTAATTTTTTGGGGAACCTCCATACTGCTTTCCACAATGGTTGAACTAGCTTACATTCCCACCAGCAGTGTAGAAGGGTTCCCCTTTGTCCGCATCCTTGCCAACATTTGTTGTTCAAAGTCTTTTGGATGTTGACCATCCTCACTGGTGTGAGGTGATATCTGATTATGGTTTTAATTTGCATTTCCCTGATAATTAGCGATGTGGGGCATCTTTTCATGTGCCTGTTAGCCATCTGAGTTTCTTCTTTGGAGAAGTGTCTGTTCATATCCTCTGACCACTTTTTAATAGGGTTATTTGCTTTTTGGGTGTTGAGGAGTGTGAGTTCTTTATGTATTTTGCATGTTAACCCCTTGTTGGATATGTCATTTACAAATACATTCTCCCATACTGTAGGATGCCTCTTTGTTCTACTGATGCTGTCCTTTGCTGTATAGAAGCTTTTTAGCATGATGTAGTCCCATTTGTTCATTTTTTTTTTTGTTTCCTTTCCCCGAGGAGGTGCCTTCAGGAAAAAGTTGCACATGTTTATATTCAAGAGATTTTTGCCTATGTTTTTCTAAGAGTTTTATGGTTTCATGGCTTACATTCAGGTCTTTGATCCATTTTGAGTTTACTTTTGTGTGTAGGGTTAGAAATAATCCAGTTTCATTCTCTTGCATGTAGCTGTCCAGTTTTGCCAACACCAACTGTTGAAGAGGCTGTCATTTCCCCATTGTATATCCATGGCTCCTTTATCATATATTAATTGAGCATATATGCTTGGGTTTATATCTGGGCTCTCTAGTCTGTTCCATTGGTCTGTGGGTCTGTTCTTGTGCCAGTACCAAATTGTCTTGATTACTGTGGTTTTGGAGTAGAGCTTGAAGTTGGGGAGCTTGATCCCCCCAGCTTTATTCTTCCTTCTCAGGATTGCTTTGGCTATTCGGGGTCTTTTGTGGTTCCATATGAATTTTAGAACAATTTGCTCTAGTTCATTGAAGAATGCTGTTAGTATTTTGAAAAGGATTGCTTTGAATCTGTCGATTGCTTTAGGCAGGATGGCCATTTTGACAATATTAATTCTTCCTATCCATTAGCATGGGATGTTTTTCCATTTACTGGTATATTCTTTAATTTCTCTCATGAATGTCTTATAGTTTTCAGAGTATAGGTCTTTCACTTCCTGGGTTAGGTTCATTCGAAGGTATTTCATTCTTTTTGATGAAATTGTGAATGGAATTATTTTCCTGATTTCTCTTTCTGCTAGTTCATCGCTAGTGTATAGGAATGCAACAGATTACTGTGTATTAATTTTGTATCCTGCAACTTTGCTGAGTTCAGTTATAGTTCTAGTAGTTTTTTGGTGGACGCTTTAAGGTTTTCTATGTACAGTATCATGTCATCTGCAGTGACAGTTTAACTTATTCCTTACCTATCTGGATGCCTTGTATTTCTTTGTGTTGACTGATTGCCATGTCTAGGACCTCTAATACTATGTTGAATAAAAGTGGGGAGAATGGTCATCCTTGTCTTTTCCCTTACCTTAGAGGAAAATATATCAGCTTTTCGATGTTAAGTATAATGTTGGCTGTGGGTTTGTCATATATGGCCTTTATTATGTTGAGGTACTTACCCTCTGCACCCATTTTGTTGAGAGTTTTTATCATGAATGGATGTTGAATTTTCTCAAGTGCATTTTCAGCATCTATGGAAATGATCATGTGATATTTGTCCTTTTTGTTGATGTGCTGTATGATGTTGATTAATTTTGAATATTGTACTATTCTTGCATCCCTGGAATAAATCCTACTTAATCATGGTAGATGATGTTTTTGATGCATTTTTGAATTTGGTTTGCTAGTATTTTGTTGAGGATTTTTGCATCTCTGTTCATCAGAGATATTGGTCTGTAATTTTATTTATTTTTTGGTGTCTTTGCCTGGTTTTGGAATTAGAGTGATGCTGGCTTCATAGAATGAGTTTGGAAGTACTCCCTCCTCTTCTACTTTTAGGAAAACTTTAAGGAGGATTGGTATTAGGTCTTCTTTAAATGTTTGATAAAATTTGGCCATGAAGCCATCTGGTCCAGGGTTTTATTCTTAGGTAGTTCTTTGATTATGAAATCAATTTCATTGCTGGTAGTTGGTCTGCTCAAATTTTCTGTTTCTTCCTGAGTCAGTCTTAGAAGGTTGTATTTTTGTAGAAGGTTGCCCATTTTTTTCTAGGTTATCCAGTTTGTTAGCATGTAATGTTTCATAGTATTCTCTCATAACTCTTTGTATTTCTGTGGTATCCATGTTGACTTTTCCTTTTTCATTTCTGATTCTGTTTGTGTAGACTCTCTTTTTTTTCTTGATAAGTCTGGCTAAGGATTTATCTATTTTGTTTATTTTCTCAAAGAACCACCTTTGGTTTCATTGATTCTTTCTGTTTTAGTTTTCTCAATTTGGTTTACTTCTGCTCTGATATTTATTATGTCCCTTCTTCTACTGACTTTGGGCCTCATTTGTTCTTTTTCTAGTTTCATTAATTGTGAGTTTAGACTGTTCATTTGGGATTGTTCTTCTTTCTTAAGGTAGGTCTGTATTGCAATATACTTACCTCTTAGGATTGTTTTTGCTGCATCCCACAGGTTTTGGGTGTTGTGTTGTTTTCATTTGTCTCCATATATTAATTGATCTCTGTTTTTTTGGTCATCGATCCATTGATTATTTAGGAGCATGTTGTTTAGAATCCATATGTTTGTGGGCTTTTTGTTTTCTTTAAAATTTATTTCTAGTTTCATACCTTTGTGTTCTGAGAAGCTGGCTGGCACAATTTCAATCCTGAATTTACTGAAGCTGTTTTTGTGGCCTACTATGTGATCTATTCTGGGAAATGTTCCATGTGCACTTGAGAAAAATGTGTATCCTGCTGCTTTTGGGTGGAGTGTTTTGTAGATGTCTGTTAGGCCCATGTGTTCTAATGTGTTGGTCAGTGTCTCTGTCTCCTTATTTAATTTCTCTGTGGTTGATCTATCCTTTAGAGTGAATGGTGTGTAGAAGTCTCCTGAACTGAAGGCATTGCATTCTCTTTCCCCCTTTATTTCTGTTAGTATTTGTTTCACACATTTAGAAGTGCCTATATTGGGTGCACAGATATTTATAATGGTTATATCCTCTTGTTGGACTGACCCCTTTATCATTATTTAATGTCTTCTTTGTCTCCTATTACATTCTTTGTTTTAAAGTCTATTTTGTCTGATACAAGTACTGCAACTCCTACTTTTTTCTCTTTATTATTTGCGTGAAATATCTTTTTCCATCCCTTCACTTTTAGTCTGTGTATGTCTTTGGGTTTGAGGTGAGTCTCTTGTAGGCAGCATATAGACAGGTCATGTTTTTTATCCATTCTGTAACACTATGTCTTTTGATGGGTGCATTCGGTCTATTTACAGTTAGGGTAATTATTGCCACTGTAGGCTTTAGATTCCTGGTTACCAAAGGTTCAAGGGCATCTTCTCTACTATCTAACAGTCTAACTTAACTCGATTAGTATGCTATTTCAAACACAATATAAAGGTGTTTTTTTTCACTCTTCTTTTACTTACTCCTCCCTTCTTCATATTTTAGGTGTCACATTCTATACTCTTTGTGTATCCCTTGACTGACTTTGTTGGTAGTTGATTTAATTTTGCATTTACTTAGTAATTAATTGCTCTACTTCCTTTACTGTAGTTTTATTTTCTCTGGAGATAGCTATTTAGCCTTAGGAGCACTTCCATGAATAATAGTCCTTTTAAAATATACTGTAGAGGGAGTTGTGTGTGGTGAATTCCCTCAACTTTCACTTCTCTGGAAATTGTCTAATTTTGGCTTCAAATTTAAATGATAATTTTTCTGAGTAGAGTATTCTTGATTGAAGACCCTTCTGCTTCATTGCATTAAATATATCATGCCACTCCCTTCTGGCCTCTAAGGTTTCTGCTGAGAAGTCTGATGATAGCCCGATGGCGTTTCCTTTATACGTGATCTTTTTTCTCTCTCTGGCTGGTTTCAATACTCTCTTCTTATCCTCAGTCTTTGCCATTTTAATTATTGTATGTCTTGATGTTGTCTTCCTTGTGTTCCTTGTGTTGGAAGATCTCTGCACTTCCATGACCTGAGAAGCTATTTCCTTCCCCCGATTGGGGACAGTTTCAGCAATTATTTCCTCAAAGAGACTTTCTATCCCTTTTTCTCTCTCTTCTTCTTCTGATACCGCTATAATGTGAATATTTTTCCATTTTTATTGGTCATACCATTTTTTTATTATTCATTCCTAGAGATCTTTTTCTCTCTCTGTGCCTCTGCTTGTTTTCCTGTTCTCTAATTTCTATTTCATTTACTATCTCCTCTACCTCATCTAGTCCACTTTTAAATCCCTCCATTGTATGTTTCATTTCAGATAGTGTACTTTTCAAAGTTTCTCTCTCTCTCGGAGTCCTCCCTGAGATCTTGAATATTTTTCTGTAGCTCCATAAGCATGTTTATGACTTTTATTTTGAAATATTTATTAATAAGATTGGTGATTTCATTTTCACTGTGCCTTCTGGAGTCTTTTCTTTAATTTTATTTGGACCAAATTCCTCTATCTCTTCTTTTTTTTTTTTAGTGTTTCATATGGAATGATAGGTTTCTATAGGAGGTGCCCTCTGGTGCCCAGAAGATCTACTCTGGAGCTACAGTGTGTCTGCAGCAATGGTGGGGGGGGATAGGGGCTCCCAGGCAAGTGGAGGCCAGGAGGAAAGAGGTTGGCTAGGAAGGTTTCCTGCCTTCCTGGCTTTAATGCCTACCACCACTGCCAGGTCCAGTGGGCCCTGCATGCAGGGACAAGCCTCTGTGCTATGTCCCTGTCACTGCTTTAGGGGGGCCCCCTCTGGCTGGTTTGATGTGACGGTATGGGCAGCATGTGAGCAGAACCAGGGCATGCCAGGAGGAAGGAGCGGCAGGCTTCATACTGCAGTGACGGGCCTCGGGAATATGTTGCCATCCATGGGGTTGGAACATATGAAGCTCCTGAGAGTTCTCAACCTGTTGGTTTGAGTATATCATGATGATTTTTGCCTACATACCCTTTCTCCTGAGCAGTGAGCTCTGTGTAATCTTTGCCCCTTTAGTGCCCCTCTCGCTGCTGGTAAGTCTTTCAAACTGCCCTCCTTTCTTTTGTCCCAGGGGGGCTGGTGGTGCATACCTTTCTCCATAGTGGCTGGAATCTCATTCTGAGTTTTCTGCATGTCTTTGCTTTCCAACCTCACTACTCTCTAGAACACCATGTAATGTGGATTTGTGCTCCCAGAGCAGATCTGCAGGGCTGGGTGTTCGGCATTCCTGGGCTTCTTCTTCCTCCCTGCTCCATTTCTCTTCCTCCTGCCTGTGGGCTCAGGTTCAGGGAGGGCTTGGGTCCCACCAGATAGTGGCTTTGCTACTTTATCCTTTTCTGTGAAGTCTTCTCTTTTTCCTCAGATGTAAGCAGTCTGTTCTGCAGTCTTCAGGTCGCTTTTTCAGGATTAGTTGTATTCTCATGTTTTATATGATTTTTGGGAGGGAGGTTTCTGCCTCATTTTTCACACTGCCATCTTTTTTTCAGGCCCACAATTTGGTTTTAATGATTGATTTTTGGTAATTGATAGATTTATGCTTGTTTTGACCTTTGTTCTGTTTCTGATAATAGCCAAAAATTCATATGAGTGATTCTTGAACTGTGTCAATTCCAACCATACCATCAGCAGTACACTTTTATAGCAGTTGCAGGACTGATCACATTTGCAAGATGAATATCATCTTTCATGCCATAATTTCAAAGCACTCTCTGTATTATTAGCTCAGTTCTCCTAACAACTTTGTAGATAGAAATGTAGTAAATATTTTCTTCTCTTCACCTTGGGACATAGCTTAAGAGAGTAAATGGAATGAGATTGCACAAGGTCTTGCAAAGAGCCGATGGGGGAGTCCTGAACTCTACAGTAAATGTTTCCTCAAAGGAGAATAAATGATGTTCTTGAAGATCAAATCTTTAAAACAAGGCTTATATGTGTTTGAGTTTTAAATATTGGTAAAATATAAAATGATGTTAAAAATGCAGTTTAGCAATTTTGTAACAATCATACTCCTTTCCTATTAGGCAATTCAAAAAATGGGCTACTGCTTGTTCTATAAAATCAATTCTGAGAGGCTTTGTTAGATAAGTGAGTGCTTAGTGAGATGTTTGAAAGCTGGGGTATTTAGCCTGTTTAGGAGTAATTTAAAGTAGTCTTAGAATATCTGAGCACTGCGTTTGTGAAAAGCAAACATCATTTTCTGCCACATTATGATGAATTTTTATGACATCACAGAGACCAAGAAAGAAATAAAAGATCATTGGGCATTCTTTCACCTGTTTTCACTGAGAAAGAAGCATTTGACTTAGGGGACTTCCTTTGGCAAAATATGCTAGAGTTAGAAACCTTATTTCCAAATAGTGGAACAGCTTGTAACACAAGTGTTCTGAAATGTGTTTCTGAGCCTCCCTAAACTTCAAGTTTCTAAAAAATTGTACAATAAATGTGACTACTTTTTAGTTGTACTGTGATAATGGAGTGGTTTAACATATATGAAAGAGCTACCCAGTTCTCCAGGAAAGCAATTTTACCTGCTTTTTCTCTTTCTTCCTTTTTTTTTCTTTTCCTACTTTGCTTCTTGAAGATCACATCTTTTGCCTGTTCCTAGTGTTTGGACTCAACTACAGATGACAGGAGCAATCAAATTTCATGCACCACTTTGTTTTGTAGTACATTTAAAGAGAAAATGTTAGCGCCACAATTTGTTGAATAAAATTATATCTTTGTTAGGACCTGTGTATCTTTTTAAACTATTGCTCAAATGTTTTAATTAAGTTGAATTAACTGCAAAATATTTTCAAATATCATAAAAGTATTAGCATTGTCATTCCACACTATTATCTATAGTCTATAGTATAACAATATTATAGATTATTAGCATACTATTTCCTCAGTTTTGCAGAAGAAAACACTAAGACACATATATGTACATTAGCTTCTTTTAAGTCACAGAGCTAGTGTCAGAGTAAGATCCAAACTGATGTTGTTTTGTTTCAGTCTGGACAATTAACCACTACACTAGATTAACCCTGTTCTGCTTTTGCTTGAATCATTGCCTCCAGGAGATCATGAAAACCAAGACTTTTTTTTATACTCCCTGGTTTAATATAAGGAAAACATGATAATGAACTGCTTTTAGATTGGCAAAGGTCATATAATAACCCACACTTTGACATATGCACTGATGTCTCATAGGGTAAAGCTATACTTGAAGTGAGAGGTTTCCACTGATAGGAGTAATCATCCCCAAAGTCAGTCATCCTGGGAGGAAAACAAATTTAAGGATGAAATCAGGAACTTGAAAGGTGTGCTACTGACAAAGCCCAGGAGGGAAGGTCTTCTTTCTGGCTTTTCTCCCTATGCTTCCCTCTTTCTGGGTCTTGCCCATGATGCACTAAGAGAGACTGGATTTACACTTCCACCTTAAATAACTAGGAAACTAGAGAAAATAAAGCCCTGGGACATTAAACAATGCATGTTTATGATCTATTGGAGAATCACGACATTGCCTAGAAACTGCCTCCAGCAGGATTTTTCAACCTTGGATAATATTGACAGTTTGGACCAGCTAATCCTTTGTTGTGGGGGCTGTCCTGTGTACTGTAGGATATTTAGCAGTAACTCGGGCCCTGATCTACTACACAGTAGTATCACTCTAGTTACAACAACATAAAATGTCATCGGGTATTGGAGATGTCTGCTAGGGGACAAAATTATTTCAGATTGGGAACCCTGGCTTAGAGGTGGTCCCTAGCCTGTGGCATATAGAAGGTAAAGCCAAGTAGAAAAACCAAGCAAACTTGCTGAATTAAGGAAACAGATTAAAGGCTGTAGAGGCTGGAGTGACTAGAATTTGGGAAGTAGTCTTTTCAAGTAGTCCAGAGAGAAGGAAGGTCAGAGAGAGGAAGAGAGTGAAAGAAAGCTCTAAAATCTGCCCTGAGGGCTCCCAGATCTGGTCTGTAAGTATGTGAGAGGAAACCACTCAAGCACAGAAAGAACCACTGTAAACAAGTAGAATAATTCATAGGTCCACACAGAGCTGGGGCTATTTTTTCTTTCCACCAGCCGGAGATGATATATTTTAATAGATGAGGAAACCTCAATTAGGGGTCACATTAATAGAGGGACAAAATTAACTCTCAACTAAAGGCTACTCAAGATATACCCTAAGAAACTTAAATGTAAGGATTCAACTGATTTGAAGTAACTTACTGTGCACCCGAACAGAGTCCAACATTAATTAAATGCAACATTCAACAACATAAAATTCACAATATCAGGCATCCAATCAGTGAAGCTGGAAAATATCTCTCATAGTCTTGAGAAAATTTTATCAGTAGTAACAGGTTCATAAATGACAGAGACAACAAATTTGCAGACATGACATTAGCAGATATATAAAATATATACATATATATAAGTAAATATCATAGATTCAAGTAGGTAAAAATAAATGAGCATGATAAAGAAATAGAAGATAGAACATTGCAAAATGTACACATATAAAGAAAAACTGCATATAAAAATACACCGAATGGGATTAGCAGCAGATTAGACACCACAGAAGAAGAGATCAGAAAACATGAAGGCATGTGCAGCACAGCAATTAAAAGAAGACTTCATATAAAAATCCTCAGTGAGCTGTGAGACAGGAATTATATTCTATCATGTGTAATTGGATCCAGAAAGAAGGGAAGCTGGTAGGGGTAATTTTGAAAAAAGAAGAGTAGAGAATTTTCTACATTTGCTTGAAACTCTAAACCTACACATCCAAGAAGCAAAACAAACCTCAGTCAGAGTAAATGCAAAAAAACACACGAGGCCATATCAAAATCAAATTGTTAAAATCAGTGATGATGAAAAAAATCTTAAAAGCAGCCAGAGGTTAGAAAAAGAAACAAGACCTGTTATGTACAAAGGAACAAAGTTAAAAGTTACACATTTCTTGTTAAAATTTATGCAAGCCAGAAGAAAATGTAACACCATTAAGTATTTCTGGGGAAAAAAGAACAAAAATGTAAAAACCCTCCAAAACTGTCAATCTGGCTGTTTTTTACCTGGTTAAAAAAAAAAAATTCCTCCAAAATGTAATTGGTTGGAATTATTCCAACAAACAGATTAGAAGTATAAGAAATGGGAAAGGAAGTTCTTCAGACATATTTCAACAGTTTTCCAGCTATAGAAGGCCATGCCAGTGCGACAGCAGACAATGAGAAACAGTGGTCTTGGTGCTGATGTTGGCAGTCGTGATGTCAGAGGGCTCCTCTTCCTCCGCGTCATGAGCAGTATCACTGCTGTCGCTCACAATGCACTGTCGCCATCAGACATTCACTACAACACTGAATCAGCCAACAGAAATGATTGATTGTCAGTAATTATTGTTTCAAGTAAAAAACACTGAAATTATTGATAGTAAGATATTTTATTTCAGGAAGTAATTAGATGCTACAGAAGAAGAGTTGTGTCTTTACTTACAAAGATGCTTACAGAGGCTTTTAAAAAGTTGCTTATGATCTTCCTTGTACTCCTTACTTTTCCAGTAAATTCTTCAACCACTTATACTTTTATCATGAAATTTGTGAGTATCTGACAGAAGTTGAAATATTCTAACTTACCTGTTTATTCCTTATCATTAATAAGCCAACAGGTATGAGTAATTGACCTCTCATACTAGTGTTTATTTTCAACTTCTTCATATTGGATAGAAATCTAGATTATAGCTTTTTTTTTTGCAGCTTTATTGAGGTATAATTGACAAAGTTGTAAAATATTTTTAAGGTGTACAGAAGGGTTTGATGCATGTATACATTGGGAGTAGATTATACTTTGATACTATACAACCCCAAGTTTCTTATAAAAACAAAGATTTGTTTCTTGCTCATACTCTGTGTTCACCACAGTCTGGCTAGGACCAGTGCTTACCAAAGTCATTCAAGAGATCCAGGCTGGCATTAACCCCATCTTTTAAATAATTTCCATGATTAGTGTAGTAAGCCATGAAGGAATGTGTAAATTCCCACATAGGCTCTTAAAACTGGGCTATAAAGCACATGCTTCTTTTCGTTCAAGTTTTGTAGGCAAATGAAATCACATCAGCACATGTATCTTCAAGTGTTGAGAAAGTGCAATTCTACCATGCCCAGAAGAACTGGTGTATGTGTGGGTAGCCTGGATGGCTACCATTCCTGTGTCTGGCAAACTCACTCATCCTCCAAGAAGTGAAAACTAATTTTTTAACTATAAACAAATATGTAAACATCAGGCAAAACTGTTCCTTAAAGGTGCAAATGTTCATTTGAGGGCTGTTGGCACAACTTTACGGAAATTCTAATTTGGGGGCTATCTGTTTTTTTAATTAAGTTAGAAACAAAAAATCAAAAGTGAGGAAAAATGTTAATGTAAACAAAATGACAGCAAAAAAGTTAGGAAAAATAAGTTAAATAAAAAGAAAAAACCTAACATCATGTGGTATGAATTAGTGTAGGAGAAAGAAGATCCTCAACTTCATTAATCTCTGAAAGCATCATTTTCTTAGAGTAAGTACAGAAATTGAGTACATAAGGTGGACCTGACTCACTAAGAAATGATTAATTTAATTTTTAAATTAACAGCTGCATCCCAACTGCATTTAAGTGCAATTTAAACAAAATTCACTTATTCAGAAATCTCTGCCATCTCGTCTCTCTCACTCACACAAAATAATCCTCCGAGAATTCTTTACTAGAATGATTTCGCTGTATTTTGATAAGAAGGTACTTTTGTATGGTGGAGTCACTGGCTAAGAGCTCAATAATATCATTGAACAACGCTGAGTATATTACATGTGCAGACTTAATCATTGTAATTAACTCATTGTAATTGAACACATTTACTCCTACTATAAGGTAGTGTGTTTTTTTTTCCAGGAAGATGATGGACAATAAATTAATGTATCTGTAGGATTCACTGCTATGTTTCTGTAAGAATATATTCTATATAATAAAATAGAGTAAAACAATTTTTCTTGCCTTTTAATACATTTTAAAGATTTCATATACTTAAGTTAAACATGTCACATAAGCTTAAAATGTAATTATTTTACTTAAACACATTTTTACATGACCAAGAAAAGACAAAAGAAGGCAAAACTTTCGATTGGGCATTTTAAGCATGTTAAAAAGGATACTGCCTATACAAAATATGAAAGAAAAAAATCACAACAGTAGAAATTTGTGCACCAGTGCTCCTGATCTGATCTCCAGAGAGGCTGTTCAGCCTTTAACAAATGAAGAACCATGTCACCACTGAATAGAGCCAAAGAGGATCTTGAAATTTTTACGATATATTTAGCTTCATGAAAGGGTTATGTTGAACTCCATGTGGTTTCAGAGTTTGGTGGTAACAAGAAATCACCAGGGAGTATATTTAGGAAAGATGTCCTGAGGACTGCACTAAGAGATGACAGCAAACAAAATAGAAACAGATGGGTAGCATCCTCAGTGCCAAGTGATAGGGGGATTCTGCACATCATCACTTTGTCTTTCTCTTTTCTCTCTCTTAACCCCCCCACACAAAGTTCTCTCAGCATGAGAGCTACTTTATTAAAAGCTGGTAACTGTCTTGGTGAAAGTAAAACAAGAACCATAGATACTGTCAACTTGCAGGAGCATAGTAAAGAGGCAAAGGAACTGTCAAATTGATGCAATCTTTGTAATTATGTTTTCTGTACCTTTTGCCACTAGCCATTACTCTTACTATCCAAATTATCTAGAGATATGCATGTACGTACTTTTTTTTTTCAAGGTAATATGATTGTCTTTTCTTTAAAACATTTTTTTTGGTGAAGTACATACAATAAGATGCACAAATTTTAGTGTACAGCTTGATGCATTCTGACAGGTATATATACACTCATGTAGCAATCACCCAGGTCAAAATATCAAACATTCTCACTAATTTTCCCCCCTTAACCTATTTCACCTATCCCCCAACACTCTCCATAATGTGTCTGGGTCTATTTCTGTTCTGCTTGTTTGTTTTTCTAGATTCCACATGTAAGTGAAATTCTATTGGAATTTGTCTTTGTCTGACTTATTTGACTTAGCATAATACCCTCTAGGTCTATCCATGTTGTCACAAATGGCAAAATTTCATTATTTTCTATGCATAAGTAATATTTTACTGTATATATGTACCACATCTTTTTTATTCATTCATCTATTGATGGACACTTAGGTTCCTCCCATATCTTGGCTAATGTAAATAATGCTACAATAAAACTAAGAGTGGATATATCTTTCTGAATTGGTGATGTTGTTTCTTTAAATAAATTCCCAAAAGTACTGGTTCATGGGGTATTTCTATTTTTAGTTTTTTGAGAAATCTCCATACTGCTTTGCATAGTGGCTGCACCAATTTTCAATCCCACCAGCTATGTACAAGGTTCATTTTTCTCCACATCTTCATCAACACTTGTTATTTCTTGCCTACTGATATTAGCCACTCTAAGGTGATGTGAGGTGATAGCTCATTGTGGTTTTTATTTGCATTTCCCTAATATTGCGGATGTGTAGCATTTTTTCATGTGTCTATTGGCCATGTATATATCATCTTTGGAAAAATACTCAGATTCTCTGCCCATTTTTTAATTGGATTATTTGGTTTTTTTTTGGTTTTGATTTGCATAAATACTTTATATATTTAGGATATTTACCCCTTATCAGTTGTATCTTTTGAAAATATATTCTCCAAAACAGTAGGTTGCCTTTTTGTTTTGTTGATGGTTTCCTTTGCTGTGTAGAAGCTTTTTAGTTTGATGTAGTCCCACCTGTTTATTTTTGTCTTTGTTTCCCTTGCCCGGGGAGACATATCAAGAACAATATGATTGGTGCCAATGTCTGAGAGTGTACTGCCTATGTTTCTAGGAGTTTTATGGTTTTAGGTCTCATATTTAGGCCTTTAATCCATTTTTAGTTTGTGTATGGTGAAGACAGTGATTCAGTTTTACTCTTCTGCATGTAGCTGTCCAGTTTTCCCAACCCAATTTATTGAAGAGACTGTCTTTTCCACATTGACATTCTTGCCTCTTTTGTCATATATTAATTTAACCTATAGTTGTGGGTTTATTTCTGGGCTCTCTATTCTGTTCCATTGGTCTATGAATCTGTTCTTGTGCCAGTACCATATTGTTTTGATTACTGTAGCTTTGTAGTATCATGCTACCCCTAGCTTTGTTGTTCTCTCTCAAGAGTGATTTGAATATTTCAGGTCTTTTGTGGTTCCATATGAATTTTAGGGTTATTTGCCCTAGTTCAGTGAAAAAGGCCATTGGTGTTTTAATACAGATTGCACTGAATCAGTACTTTGCTTTGGGCAGGATGGCCATTTAAACAATCTTAATTCTTCCTACCCAGGAGCATGGAATAGCTTTCCATTTATTTGTATCTTCCTTAGTTTCTTCCCTCAGTATCTTATAGTTTTCAGAGTACAGGTCTTTCAGCTTTTTGATTAGATTAATTCCTAGGTATTTTATTCCTTTTGATAGTTTCTTATTTTCTCTTTCTGTTAGTTCATTATTTGTATACAGAAATGCAACAGATTTTTTGTATTCTGTATATGCACATATTTTTTGAGGCTTGAGAGATAATTATATTGTTTCTGATTTATATAGATCAGGCTAAGAAAAACATTACATAATAAAAACTGAATTTGCAGTTTAGATAAACAGTAGCAAAGCATATATTTGTGTGTATGATCAGTGCAGGACCTCCAAGAGGGCAGAAAATGTTCTAGTTTGATAGCAATATTCTGGGAAATTGCACATAAGAGAGCTTCTAATTCTCTCATTAGAAGAGAATAAGGGAAAGGCAAGACTTACAGGTTTTAGGTAAGGGGATATATAAATCACCTGCCTCAGCCTACAACACTGGATTAAAGAGTATTGTTGGTAAAACTAGAACTTCAACTCCCTGATACCTAAAGGAAAACTTGAAATTGACCTTTTTAATCAGTTTGTTGTGTTCCTCCAAAGTGCCCAAGCCAATGATTCACTTAAAAGAGCATTTAAAAATGTCCATGAAAGACTCATGGGCTTAGCATGACTAGATAGTCCTTAGGCTACCCATCGAATAAAAGAGATGGAAATCAAACATGAACTATCATAGCTTTAATGTGATCAGTGACTTCATTTTTTTCCATTTCCAGGTTGTAGGGAGGACAACTAGGAGAATCAATACACTATGACCTCTTCATGAAAAGCATAATATTAAGAGAGTGTCATTCTTCACTTTTTCTCATCAGGAAAATCATGACATTAATGATTCCTAAAGACAGGAAAATAGTCATATATATGAATAAGAGGTGCTTCTTAAGGGTTTAAGAAGGTTTGAATGTGGTTATAGGAAACAGGGTAGGGAGCTGATGGTGGTATAGGGAATATGAGAAGTGTAGTTCTAATATGTTCTACATGCAGTGGGGCTGAGCACACAGTTTAAAGTCCCTGAACTTGGCTAAACAGCCAAATCTCCATCATTTCTTCAGCTGAATACTCCCACTCCAAGGGGAAAAAGTCATTCACAAGGTCAAAGATAAGGCTGAAACATAAATATTTTTATGAATAATTCTTTAGGTAACTCTGATGTTCAGTAAGGTTCTGGGTAGGATAGAAGCTTATATTAGTTAAAAAGCAAGATTTCCCACCAATTTTTGGCCTGGTCCCTTATGCTCCTAGAACAATCTTCAGTAATGCCATGTTTGGAACAGTCTGTGGAATCCTGGCACCAGGAGCTGAATGCAGTGGTAATGCCTCTTCATCCCGACTCTTCGAGCCAACTTATTCTCTCTTTGGCTGTGTAAATACTGTCACAAAAATAATGCACTCACATCAGGTAAATTTTGAGTCTTAAGGGGTACCTAGGAAAATTATTTTCTCTTTATATTAATGGCATCTTATTAAAATTTAAAGGGTAGCTTCATAATAAAATATATATACAGTACCATAGGATAAACAGTACCACACATACCTTAGGGTAACTGGTATTATTCAGTTAGCTATAATAGGAGAGGTTATTGTGCCTTTATTGGTACTGATCTTAACATTAAAAAGAAATTTTTAAGATAAGATGCATCTAGTGTTTTTTAGTGGTGCCTGAATACATATAACAAAAGTGACAGTATAAGGTTATGATAGGGAATGATGGAGACATGGAGTGAGTGTTTCAGCCAAATGAGGCAAAGGGTGTCATAACCTCTCCTGAGATGATGAGTCAGTGGAGAAAGGCCTATAGTGCAAGACAGCAACAAATTTGGTACATTTGAAAAGAAAAAGTTCCCTTTCCCTCGTTTGGGGAGATATGCTTCTCCCTGACTCTTCTGATTTCTATGAAGACAGTAAATCAGTCTGATTCTGGGGCTTAGCTTTAGGAACCCTATTCTAACACCAGATTTACTTGGTAATAAAGTTGATATTTGTTTCTCCATCTGCCTACTACTTCGTCTATTACTTCCAAATTTGGGAATAGAAACAGAAAGAAAAAACACTACAAAATAATTTTACTAAAAATCTATTTTTTTTTAAAGCAAAAGCAGAAAGCCAAGTCACTTTGAGAAACAATAAACCAGTGTACAAATTCATGACTTTCTGTAGTCATTCAACAAGTACTTTTCCACAATCTGTTTACTAAGCTTGACGTTTAGGGGTTACAAATAAATACTAGTTGTTATTACCTGAAGAGAGGCCACATTTTAGTTCTCCCTACCACTTCGTGGTTTCTCTGTTCAGCATGATCTTTCTCCCAAAATCTAACCCATCTTTACTTTAAATATTAATTATCCTATATTAAATATCCCTCTATTAAATATCCTAGTATCATAAAGATTTGCCTAATTCCTTCCCCTCAGCTGGAGATGTATTCTTCCACAAGAAACCTCATTGAACTTTGCTATTTCTCTCCTATTCCATTTCATATTTTTCATTTGTTTATGATTCATTTTCTATCATTAGGTTAGAGACTCTTGAAGGAAGAAACTGAATCGTAGTCAACTTTATAATCTTCAGTGTTAAGAATAATTAATTGTACACAGAATGTGCTCAGCAAATATGTGTCGACTTTAATTGAATATATATAAGCTAGATTTGTCACATGATGGAACAATGATGTGTTTGGGAGGGTAACACCATAGTGAAATAAGAGTGCCTTTAGATGAGGAAAAATGAGAACAGTGTTTCAGACAATGCCAGATTCATCTAAAGACTTAGTCTGTCAAATGTATTTTTCTAATCAATATCTTTAGTTATATTAAGGAGGTCTCAAATGTAAACATCTGCCATTCTCCTTTTTGTAGAGTTTTAATGATTATTTTCTACTCTTATTCTCCCTTTTCCTACAGTCATTTGATTGTCCCAGAGTATTTTCTGATAATATATCATAGTATGGATATAAAGATATCTGAATGGAAAAGTTTGTGAATTTATACAAACATAAAGTCATGATTATGATTAGTTATATTTAGTAATGATAAATATTCAGCAATCTTTTTTATCGATTTAATTAAATATGCCATAGAATAATACCTAGAATTAACGCTTCAAAAAATAATATATATAAAAGTCAAAAACTTCTCTCTAAAATAAAATCAGGTATGTAATTCACAACACATTCACTCTGACCATTCACTAACCTTGTGACATGAGTGAAATGAATCAACTGACTTGAAAACAGACAAGCAATACACACATGCAAATTTGTCTTTTCAGCTAATTTTCTCTTTTGCTTTTCACTGATACTTGAATTCCGTATTTATTTTGGTCAGGGGAAACTCTCTTCACATAGAATTCTGAGGACTCTAATTCTGGTAAATTAGGATTAGGCAAATAGTGCAACGACAGGAGGAATACCACAGTCACCTGAAATTAACATTACAGTGTCTCCCCTACTGAGCCGGGTGCAGGTTTTACTGTTCATGACTTTTCATTTTCTCCTTTACATGTAAATATTTTCTATAGTTGTTTGGGCATGTGTCAGATGACATTATTAGGCTCACTTGCAATCAAAAGGCATTTCATCCTCAATATCAGATGCCTTCCCAAGATTTCGTCATAAGCAAGAATACTAGGATGGGGTGGCATATTTTAGACCATAAGCTCATTTACTTGCATAAAACAATTGATTTGGTTTTCATCTCACAATGCCACGGAAATAGCTTCTAGACTGATGCAACTTAAAAGGGCATAGGTTTGAATATTAATTAGTGTTTGGTCAAGCATTTGTTTCACTTTTTTTCTGCCTTTTCTGTCCCTAGTTGGTAGTTTTTATCTAAACCATAGTCACTTGGGATATGGTAATACAGCTCACATTCTTAAGAATAATTTTCATGTCATCCAGGTAGCACTTGGTTTCACAGAAAAATGATCAACAATAGCCTTTCTACTAAAATTAGAATAGTCAAGTAATCACTCATATTCTCATTAATTCTTTCTTATAAAGTTAATGGGAAGATCAAAGATGAGTGAGAAATATGTCATAGAATGTCGGTAGCTTAGAAAGGCTGGTGGTGTTTCACTCTTAGCTGTGATGCTGATGAGGAGAAAGAGCCACTTATGGTCGGATAAAAGACGTGGAGGCAATGCCATAACCACACCTGGGAGAGGTTCTTCGCCCAAACAAGAAAGCTTTGCTTCAAAATACAAATCCTGTGATTCAAGATTACCTTGGCCATGGGTCACAAAAACTACGATATTCAAATTTATCCCATGTTTTGAGCAGAGAAGCAGGAGGTTTTAGAATGAGAATGGATTAACATTTTGGACAGGCAGTGTTACTATGGCTTGAAGAATTAGTCTTTTTAGAATAGAAATGTAAGGTTTGATCGAGAGTGGAATAACCTAGAGAACTGGAGTGGTTAAGATATGTGCAGGTTTTGTGGCCATCACTTGATTGGCTGGGAGAGAATTCCAGCAAGGAGTTTTAGCTTGAACAGTAAGTGAAGGCTGAGAATTAGGATAACACGAGGGGACTCAGCAGGCTGAGGTTACCACTGCCGCCCCAGCCCCACACTGTGGCAGCATCACAAATACTAGTCATCATTTGATGTCTAGTCAGGACAGGGCTTATCCTGTGGTGAAGCTTATTAGTGATTGTAATTGAACAGGGCTGGTTGGCAGAAACTGAAAAGGGGTTGGCAAACAAGTCAAGGTCTTCATATTATAATCTAGTCACACTGACTGTCCTTGAATTTTTTTAATATACCAGGATCTTTCATTAGCTAATCAAAGATAGTCTTCTGACCTGAAAATAAGGTGAGCAGTCAGAAATAAAGGAGTGCAGCTCTTTTCAGCTGCGCAGTTTTGAATAACCACATGTGGAAATTGGGCAAATGGTATATGATTAACTTTTAGGTCACTATTTACCTGAGCTTTTACGTAAGTTTTTTTCTTCTTCTTTTATTTGAACAAAGCAGAGGTGAGATAGTCTATATATGGGTCCCATGGTAGAGACAAGATAGAAAGGAGGGCATGAACCTGCTGCTCTTCTATCTTGGATCATATCTGAGCCTCTCTTTAAAGGATTTGTTACCACGGAAGACTTGGTGATTATGAGGGCATAGATGGTGCTCCTTTGGGGCCCAGGGGACCAAGAGGCAGAGGGAGGGGCATTCCCACCATTTCTTTATGGACCAAAGCATGTTTTCTGAGTCACAGTGGGTATGTTACAGCAGTAGTGAAAATGCAGAGTTTTTACAACTTCCCAGAGAAGCAGCCGCTGTAGATGAGGTGAGTCAGCAGCGTCCAGCTGGAGCAGCCTCGTTCTGAGCAGGCACATGAATGGTGAATCCTAATTCCTTTGCTTATTTCAGCACAAGTAGTGAAGGAATAAACATTTAATACACTACTTTCTTTTTATCAGTGATGTTCTTCAATTCAGTCTTTGATTTCCATAAGCCCTATGTGTCAAGTATTAGCATTCCCATTTTATAACCCCTTGCGTAAGATCTCAAAAGTTGGGAAGGCAAGGCTTTTTAGCTGTCATCCATGCTTGACCATACAGCCATATCTGGGCTTAAATGGTAATGCCTCCCCCTTCACTTTAAAAAATGGCCCAGCTCAAAGAATAAGTCATATGGTCATTCCTCCAGGGACTGTTTATACCCCTTCTTAGATCAACGGAATCAACATGTGGCTGGCATTGAGGCTAGGGACCTGGGTTCCAAACAATATGCAGCCAATCTTTATGTGAACAGTGAAGTTGGGATTTCAGCCCAAGACTTCTGTGTTTTATTGCACAGCATTAGCTCTTAGAAAAATGTCTACATTTGGGCTGGTACCTAATTTCAAAATACAGATGTTGATGTTTTTACATTGTCACCTAAAGCCTCATATAAAACTTGGTATTTTTTAGATGGAAGGTAGAAGTTTCCTAAACTAGCAAAAGAACCATTTTGTACAATTTGTTCATATAAATTTTCCTATAGTAATTTATAGAACATGCATAAAAGAGGCCACATTATGGCTGTGTAAACATGCAATTCTTATTTATTTAATACATTTTGTATTTAGTTTTTTTTGTGTTTAATAGCTGAAGGAACAGAAGACTAGGGACAAGGGGGTCAACTATTAGTTTATCTATGCATTTATTTAATTACCAGTGAAATTCCTTTGAACTTTTCATTTCCTAAAATAGGATATTAAGAAAAAATTAAATCAAAATATATTTTCCACAGTAGGTGTAACATGAGTATTGGAACTTAGCACAATCTGTAAATAAAGAAAAGGCATACATTCTTTGGAATATTTTCAAAGTCCTGGCCCTTCATCATTTAACATTCTATTGCTTTGATAGCATATGTTTCCTGGTTTTGCTGATCCTTTTCTCTCACTTTCCTTGACATTATCCAAAATTTACAGAGCTTCAGATTTCAGTGTCCAAGCTGGGCTCATTATCACAGTCCAGCAGATGGTGTGTTCCAAATGGTATGTAATTGAAGCTGGGTAATATCTTTTCAGACCAGGCTGGCTAACAAAGCACCACTTCCTTCTACTTTCTACTGTGAGGTTTTATCTTAGGGGTGCTGAGTGAGAGGCAGAGGGCCAGCAGTAGAGGAAAATCCTTGCCTGTCCTTTGGGGACCAAACCAGGGAATTCACGGCTCCCTAAAGAGTCCAGCTGCCAGGGCCTTTGGATCTGCCCACCAGCTGGTTTGTTGGGGGAGTTATTTGGAGGACATTTCTGATTTGCTAATGTTGTTGGATCTGGAGGCAAACTGCTCTTGTGAACTGGTCCCAGTATATGAGTTTGGGATGAGAATGCCCTCTCCATGTATATCTAGGAAAAAAACTGAGAATAGAGAAGTCTTTGCCTTAGCAATTTTACAGAGGTCCACTAAATGAATGAATAAATAAAATCACAGCAATATCATCCATTTTATACCACAAGATGCTACACTGAAGAGTCTGATCTGTATGCATGCTGAAGAAATACATATCCCAGAGCAGATATAAAAATACATATATAAAGTCTTCTAGGGAGCTTGAGACATGACAGGGCCAATGACCATGAAGAATAATTAGACAAGCGGCATCTATGGAGCAACACAAAGCATAAAACAAAAATTTTAACAAAAAATAATTGAAATAAAGAAGGGATGTGATTAAAGCACAGAAATTAATTTGTAAATCTCACAAAATGATTTCCAAATGTAATCATTCAATATATAAGGAAAGAAAGAGGGGAGAGAAAAGAGAATCACTGCTAAGAACAAATTGAAATCCTGTAATATCAAATGGAAAAAAAAGTTTTCACAGTAGAGTATTTAAAAAAGGAAAATACAATGATTTGTTGGAAATATGAAGGAACTAGTTATTTAAGTGATAAAAATTCCAAACTTAAAAAAAAGATAAAGATAATATAATTATTAACATGTTAGTATTTATTATATAAATATTTTCCTAACCTGAAAAACAACTTGAGATTCAAATCTGTGTTGAAAAGAGTTCACTGAGTCTATATTGTAATGAATTTACTGGTCTTTATCTTAGAGATACTTTGAAGCTCAAGAAAAAAGAGAAAATTTTACAAACTCACCTATAGAAAGAATACATTATTTGCCAGAAACAAGATTCCAAAACAACATTACCTTTCTCATCTGCAGCACTGCCAACTAGAGATTGTTTAAATACATATATATAATCTATTCTTTGAATAGAAAAGAACATACTACCATATACTCAAGAAAAATGTGTTCTAAAGCATAGTCAATATATATAATAAATATAACCACATACAGCTTGACTTTTTATGCACAGTCATATATAAATGGATGATAATATGATTTGTAATTTTGATATATGTTCATAAATTTTCTTAAAATAGAGATGGAATATTTATAACTCAGACCAAATAGTTCTGAACTCTGTCAACTAAACTGAGGGTTTGCGGTAGGAGGAAGTTTTCTACCTTTTAGGGAAACATGTTTGGAAGTCCAATGCTTGCTCTGAAGTGGTAGTACTACATGGTCATAATGTAATTTTGGTGTAATAATTCAAAGATGTAAGTTAATTACACCTTTGGAAATAAGGGAATCATCAGTAGACCGGAAAGATATCTAAATGAACATGCCATGGTAAGAAAGTACAGTCAGGGAAAAAACTAGAAAAAGAACAAAACTGAAAATAAGCAATAAATTTAAGTGATTTTTAACCATAAATTGAAATAGTCTAACATATTATTAATTGCCTTAATTTCCATGTCACAACAATGTCCAGAGTGATTGGAAGTAGGCTCTGAATTAGACCTGCTGTATTCAAACTTTATCTTGGCCAGATGACTTAGCAAGAAATATGATGTAAGATGTGTAATATATCTGTGACACAGCAAGAATATCTCCTAATTATATGAATCCTTCTCCCAACAACATACACAAAAGTAAACTTGAAATGGATTAAACACCTGAAACTATAAAATTCCTAGAAGAAAATACAGGCAAACATTTCTTGAACATAAGCATGAGCAATTTTTTTCCTGGACGTGTCTTCCCAGACAAGAGAAACAAAAGCAAAAATAAACAAGTGAGACTACATCAAACTAAAAAGCAAATCAACAAAATAAAAAGGCAACCTACAGTATGGGAGAATACTTTTGTAAATGATATATCCAATAAGGGATTAACATCCACAATATATGAAGATCTCTTACGATTCAACCCCCCCCAAAAAAAACTCGATTAGAAAATGGGCAGAGGACCTGAATAGACATTTTTCCAAAGAAGACAAAGAGATAGCCAACAGACACATGACAAGATGCTCTACATCACTAATCATCAAGGAAATGCAAACCAAAGCCACAATGAGATATCACCTCACACCAGTCAGAATGGCCACTATCCAAATGACAAGAAACAGCAAGTGTTGGCAAGGATGTAGAGAAAAGGGAACCCTTCTACACAGTTGGTGGGAATATCAGTTGGTACAGCCACTGTGGAAAGCAGTATGGAGGTTCCTCAAAAAACTAAAAGTAGAATAATCATATGACCCAGTAATTCTACTTCTAGAAATTTATCTGAAGAAACAAAATCCCTAATTTGAAAAGATATATGCAACCTTATATTTATTGTCACATTATTTACAATAGCCAAGATATGGAAGCAGCCAAAGTGTCCATCAATAAATGAATGGATAAAGCAGATGTGGTACATATACACACTAGAATATTATTCAGCCATAAAAAAGGAAATCCTGCCATTTGTGACATGGATGGATCTAGAGGGTATTTTGCTCAGTGAAATAAGCCAGGTGGAGAAAGATACACGCTCTATGATTTCACTTACATGTGGAAATGTAATAAAACAAAACAAAATGAACAAAACAGCAATGGACTCACTGACACTGAGAAGTGACTGGTGGTTACCATGGGGGAGAGGCTGAGATGGGGGTGAAAAGGGAATAAAGAGACACAAAGTCTCAATCATAATATAAATTAGTAACAGGGATGAAAGTACAATATAGAGAAGATAGTCAATTCTGTAATATTTGTCTATGTTGGCAGATAGTAACTACACTAGATGGGGTGAGCATTTAATAATGTATGTAACTGCTGCATCACTATGTTGTATACTTCAAACCAACATAATATTTTATATCAACTATACTTCAATAAAAAAAAAAACTTAATTATATGAATCCTTGGGTTTTGATGTGCCCTTACCACTACTTCGAATAATAAGGCTACAATACAAGCATGTTGTGGGTGTGTTTCTGATATGGTGAATCCTAGGTCAATGCAGGCAGCATAGATAACAAGCTTTGACTTTGAGGGCAATAAAGGAAACAGTAGGAAGATGAACTCATGCATACATATACCTCTATCTAAGTTTCTTCTCCAGTATGCATGTCATTGTATCTCTTATTTGCTGCTTTGGGAGTAAATCAGTTTGAAACTAAACTTGATAATATGTAAGGTTTAACTTCTATTAATTTTCAAACCAGTCCTTGTGGCTTGGCCTAGATGAATTTCAGTTCTACTCTGTTCCTATATAACACAAATTAGACATTATCCTGGTTGTCTTATAAAGCTTATGCTTATTTGAATTTACTCAAGTGTTCACCAAATATTTGCTCACCATCATTACTTCATCCTACTCCTTTTTAATGTTAAACTTCCCTTTCCACCTTCCATAACCACACTGTATTAGGCAGCAATTATGTTGCTTAACAAAAATCTTCAATGGCTTAAAACAACAATATTTACTTTCCTAACTCATGAAACTCTGGGGCAACTGGAACATCTCTGCTTCAGGGTTTTAACTGGGATGGCTTTGCCTGTGTGCTTTTGCTCTGATGTCTGTTGCACTATATCATTGCTGGGTCCAGGCTAAGGGGGGCCGCAGATATTCAGCATTTATATTCCTCATGGTGATCATACAAGCACAAGAGGCTAGCCATACCGCCCAAGAACACTGAAGAACATTTACAGTCTCTGCTTGCATTATGTAATTTATCATTGACCAAAGCAAGTCATATGACCAAGCCCAGAATCCCTGGGCAAAGAAGTATATGTCACCCTTAGTGGAAAGAAATGCAATATAATTTTATAACAGACGGATGGATGAGTTGATAGTAATAAACTTATCCCGCACATTTAGTGTTGCCAAAATGTGCCTTTGTGTCCTTAGAGTCCTCAGTATTACATGGGCATAAAATTATAGGTTAACAGATAATTTCCTTAAAGTTATTAGTTTTAATTTATTCTCTTTTCTCTGTCTCTCTCCTTCCTTTTCTTCTTTACTTTTTTTCTTTCTTTCTCTTCAGGATTCCATTATTCTTTTTGAAATATTAGTTGTCTTTCTGTTCATTATTTTATAAAAACACTCCTTTCCCCTTAGTTGTCATTACCTTTGTGTGTGCTTAATATTTTCGTGTTATGCAATTTCATTACAGTGTGTCTAGGTGTAGATTTGTTTAAACTAAATTTGTCTTCCTTGACTCTCATTGTGTTTTATGATTCTGAAGACTGGTGTCTTTTATCAATTCTTGGAAAAAAAAATCAAAGCCATTATTCTTTCAAAAATGGCCTCTTTCATGTTTGGTTCCCTCTATTGTAAACACCTGACACTCTCTTCAGTTAAATCTTTTAAGCTTTTTATTTTATCTTACAGTTGCCTTACCTTTTCTTTAATTTCTTCAGATTTATCATCCTGTTCACAATTCTCTTTATTATCTCTTGACTTACCACCTCACTGGTATGTATATGCTGTAATACACATATGTGTATGTATAGAGTACATGTATACATAGAAAGGTTTATTACTTTTGTGGTTTATATGTCTTATTAAATGAATTTAAATAATGTAAATACACTCATTTAATATTCTTTTTTATTTGTTCAAGGATCAGTTCATGTTTGAGAGTTTCTAATTCTTCTAATTATGTCTGCTTTCTCTTGTTCGAGGTAGATTGCATATTGGTAAGTGATTTTGGAATCTTTTAATTTATGACCACAACTTTGAGTGGCTTATTTTTACTTAGTTCCTTTGTGACATGAGTGAGAGATGTGGCCATCCAGAAAGCCTGACATTTACTTCTGTTCAAAGCCCTTGGAGTTTTACACTCCCAGGAGGCATTTTAAAAGTTAGAATGAGAAGTACTTTATCATTCAGCCAGTGTAATTCAATTTCTATCACCATGTAGAACTCAGAGCCTTATTTTTGAATTCTCAGATTTTCATTCTTCTACTTCAAGATATAGAAGAAAGGAAATAGCACCTGATTTGATTTTCTTTTCAACAGTGCAGATTTGTTCTTAATCTACCCTTTAACTGTGAGCTTGGACCTCAGAGAGTCTCAAGGCCACTGATCCTATCTCAGTTTCCTCATTACCAGAACTGATGCTCCTACGCCACCCAGAGTAGCTCCAGCATGAATATATGTATCAAACACCTCAAAGTTCAGTTAATTTTTTATTGTAATTACAGCATTTAAGAATTTCTTATGTACAAGCTCTTCAGTGTATCTAAATAGTATTTATTATATTTTATCCATTATTTCTAGGTGTTTATGACAGGATAGTTTTCACATTAATTTTAATCTATTAAATATCCAGAATTGGAAAACATATTATTGTCAATGAAAGTTATCTATCTTGGTAACAAATCATATATATATATATATATATATATATCTGTGTGTGTGTGTGTGCATCGCCACACAGAAAAGTCTAATAGATGATAAAATTAGCTATACTACGGCCCACATTCTTCTTTGATCAGATCTAAAATTAAGGACATGTTTAATTAAAAACATGATAAATACTAAAAAGAAATGTGCTTCTTGCAAATAGCTCAGAGATCAAAAGTGAAGTTACCTAGATGTTAGGATAACAGGAAAAACTAAACTTTACAATTTAAAATGCAACAAAACCAGTTTTCAGTGAGAAGAAAAACAGATTTATGTATTCTAGTAATTAAGCTAAACAGAAAGGGAATAAATTGAATATTTAAGAAACTTAATAAAAATAAATAAGTAAAAATAAAATAAATGCATGATATTAAAATTAAAACAATATTAGTAATTTGAGAAAAAGACAATGAAGTAAAGAGACATTCAGAAACCTACTCAAATTAAAATAAAAAGATATGGAAATGTGCAAGAGAAAAAAAAAATCACCACAGATTGATTTACAGGTTTGTAAAGAGTAAAAGAATATTATTTCAATTTATTTTAAGGTAGAAAAGTATAGGCTAATCATTATATTTGGCCTAAAGTTGATTTTATTTGCTTGGGAGTTTTTTTGTTTCATTTCCATTTTTCTTGCTGTTACAGGAAAATTAAATATCCATGAAAGTTTTGAAAACAAAGATTATATTGGGACATATTTTATAGATAATAGAATTATAAAAAATACAGAATGACATTCACATGAGAAAAGTTATTAAGCAAAGCCTTTAGAAAATACATAAATTTAAACTTGATATATAGTAAATGTGTTTGTACAGAGGCTACTTGTGTAACATGAAAAATATGGGAATTTAATAATTTATAATTACTTATTGTATGTAAGTAATTTATACAGAATAGTTTTTTTTATTTCTTGAAATCACCGAAGAGGTAGGTGGCATTATAGTTCCAATTTTAAAATGATGAACACAGTTTCAGATCAGTGTAAATGGACTGTAAAAGACCCAACCAAGTGCCTCTCAAGCTTATGTTTACTGAAGGTGCTACCCTGGTTGATGCAAATACAATTAGTTATTGGAGATACAAAACTATGTTAGACCTCTAGTTCTTGTCAATTACTCCTTTTTTCCAGACACAGTAATATCTTTAATTGGAGGGAAAGAATTTTGAAAAATTACACAAATAAAAGAATTATTTTTTCAATTTCGACTCAGGTAAACCTTTTTAAGTAAGACAGATACTCTAATCCACGAAGTAAAAGGAAATCTCTGATAAAATGATATTTGATATCTTGAAGGTCAAAGGATGTTTTGAACACTATCAAAGTAAAAATATAGACCTGGAAAACTATTTTCAAGTATGAAACATATGAAAATATCCCCCTTATATAAAAATTCTTCTAATATTTAAAAGAAATTTTCGGTAGAAATTTTAGTGAAAGGCATGAACAAGCAAGTTGGAAAAGGGTGCACATAATATAGTAATAAACACTTTAAACTTTTCTTGGCCTTATCAATATTCAGGAAAATGAGATAAGTCCAACTACACACCATCTTTCTCCTCAGTTTAAACAAACTTCCAAAGAAAAATTAAGATGACTACTGCAGACAGGGAAACACTTTCATACATTGCTGATAGGAGCAAGTTCCTTAGGGAGAGGAAAGTAGCACTAGCTGGTAATTTTAAAAATACACATATTCTTCAAAACGCATTCCTATATTTTTAACCTAGCCTATATTTTAAAACATTTATTTCTAAGTACCTAAACACAGAAATGATTTTGCACTATCACTTATATTGACAAAAAATCTGAAACACTGCCATTAATATGAAAAGTTATATAATTAATGGTATATTATAGAAGTTTATACAACTATTAAAATGAACATTTATGTATTTTTGCCTAGAGGATGTCCACGGCAAACTAGTAAATGAAATGTGTAGTTATACGGTACTAAAAATTTTACAAATATATTTAATATGTGTGTGTGTGCATATATCAAAGGTTTTCTATGTCTAATTTGTGGCTTATCTTAGTTACGTAGGCAGTTAAGCTTCCAATTAGCTGGCCAAATATATGGAGGTAGGTAAGGGGCTATGGGAGAGAAAAGCAATGAAGAAGAGGTAGGAAAGCAATGCAGAATAAAATATCAACTGCCTCAATGTCAGGCCATTCTAATAGAGAAAAACATCAGGTAACTCACATACTCACATTTAAGGGTTCTGAGAATCTGAGTTTTCTGGTTGATTAAAGTTAGTGTAAATTCCTTTTTAGCTGAAACAGAGTTAAAAGCTTTTGAAAATTTATGCATTTCTCTTACTGTCTTATAAAGTATAAGAGAAAAAACATTTACTATTTGGTTGGTTTTGTAAGATCTTACAGTGCTGGTGCTCATGTTTATAAATATCAGTTTTCTGAGATGTTACAGCTACAGACATGAGTGTGAAAGAATCTGGATTAAATCCAGTTTAACCCTGTCATGACTGAGGATATCTTGGGTCTTGTATTTTTAGTGGAGTCCAGACAGTTACAAATTCAGAGTTGGGTGGTTGTTCATGTAAGGACTCATTATATAATAGCTGTAGAGTTTCAAATAAATCCTGGTATTTTGGTTTCTTTTCAATGGTCAGTTACCTGGGCTCTAAGCTTTATGAATCAGTAAATCAATGTTTTCTAAATCAGTTTTCAATGATGTGGCAGCTACGTTTCTAGGTAAACTTAAACATTCCTATACTACATTTTCTGCTTCAACTGCACCATCATCTAACCTCTGATTATACTCATCTGTTCTCAGTTCCCACTGTTCTCTCTCTTCTTTCTATCCCTCTGAGACACTGCACAAAACACTGTATAATCTCCTCCCCAATTCCCACTCCCCTCATCTGGATTCAATGTGTCCTGTCCTCCTCATGGTGGGGATGCCAGTACTGCCTATCACAACAAATTGACCTGAGGATGGATCCCTGCAGAGACAGACTTGTGGGGCAGGGACCGCTC
The DNA here is from genome assembly GCA_029783875.1 of Phataginus tricuspis. Lineage (NCBI taxonomy): Eukaryota > Metazoa > Chordata > Mammalia > Pholidota > Manidae > Phataginus > Phataginus tricuspis. The sequence continues at coordinate 43,987,438 of JAQQAC010020896.1, read as the reverse complement.
AGCCAACGTATCTCCTGAGTAATTCACTCTGCTTCAGAAGCCTCTCATTTCTTTCTGAAAAAGAGGTTACTATGCAAGGTTCTTAACCTTCTAAAAAGATTTTCTTGAGATGTGGAAAAAATATTTAACTGCTCAATTACTGTCTTCATTAATTTAATCATCCACTCACTTATCTAATAAATATTTCTAAGCACTCACTTTGTATCAGGGACTCTGACATGGACAAGGAGGTAAATCAAATAAGATGTGGATTTTGCTCTATTCTCTACTGGGGGAACTTGAAAGAATCCAGGAATGGAGGAAACACAAGTGAGAATCACCAAATTAAGTGGGACTCCATTTCAGGAAATGTCTAAGCTTAGAGTCCTAATGGTTAAAAAGAAGTTGGCCAGGCTAAGGGATAAGGAAGGAGAGAAGCTATTCTGGGCATAAGAAGTACAGGCATGAAGGTAGAAAGATCGTGGCACATTTATTAACCATGGAGGCTTTGCAGAATTTATTAGCATTCTTCCCAGTGCCTAATACTATAGGTAACCTACAAAAAAAAAAAATCTGCTGCAGCTATTGGTGTAGGAATTGTTCATGTTTATACCCTCATCCTCTGCTTTAAACATTCTGCCTTCTTTGCAAGCCCTGGTTTCCACCCTACTACTAAAAGCATATCGTTTCTTTTCCTTGTCCCTGCAGAGATGACTTATGAAAATATTAGTTTGGGGTTGTGTTCAGCTTCACCAAAACCAGTGTCTCTTACTACATCTTTCATTTGCTATGGGTCTCTCTGATGCATTGTAGCCCATAGGGAAACCTTACCCAGCTCAGTTCTTCACGGAGTACACTGCAGAAAACTACCATCATCTGTACTTCCTGAGATACAGAAAGATGTGGGTAGACCTCATGAGTAGATTCCTCAAAAGGAATGCCCCAGAAAGTCAAAAGCTATTGTCTATGATGTAAGGAGAAAAGGAGGAAGGAATCTTTGGAAATTCAGGAAACTGCTAATTAGGTTTTAAAACATAAAAATTTCTGAAACATCTCACCAGTGCTCACAACCCAAGGTCTGATAAAAGGAAAGTTTGATACTTTAAAATATTTAAACCAGAGATGACTACATTTAAGTAATGGCACACTGAATCAAGACTGAGCTCAACCACAGATAAAAATAATTCGATCTCTTTCATTGGCAGCCTGACAGAACAAGAAGCATGCTCTTTTCTGGGGGAAAATTTCATTCATTTTAGTCTCTACTCATTCTTTTAAAATATAAGGATGAATTCTGGCAAATACCTATCTTTTGAGATACAAAGAAGTATGAAAAAGTGACCCATAATCAAAAGCAAAAATAGCCATATAGTCAGACCTACAGGTGGCCCAAATGTTAGAATTAACATTAAGAGTATAAATTAACTGTGATAAATATATTAAAGGAATCTAGTTTAATGAATGAACAGGTGGGTAATTTCAACAAAGAAAAGTAAATTATGAAAACAAAATTGAAAATTATTATCAGAAATGAAGAGTTCACTTGAACTAAACTTCCCACAGAAGAAAAAGTAAGTGAACTTTGAAGACAGATCAATATAAATAACCTAAATTGAAACATATATGCATACCAAAAAAATCATCCAAAGTAAATGATCTAACATATATGTAATGAGGGTTCCAGAAGGAGACGCAGAAAGAATGATGGAGAGGAAATATTTAAAGACATGATGGCTGAAAAGTTTCTATAATTAATGAAAAACATCATTCCACAGATCCAAGAAACTCCGATAACACAATGCAAGAGAAATACAAGGAAGAACTTCAAGGCACATCAAAGCTGCTAAAAATAAAAGAAAAAAACTTAAAAGCAGCTAGAGAAAAAAGGCACATCAGGGACCCTATAATCACCATTGTCATCACCACCACCAGCATAAGGAGGAAGAGGGAGAGGGAGTAAGAGGAAGCATTAAAACTGATTTTTCATCAGAAAAATGAAGACTAGAAAATAATGAAATGGTATCTTTAAGGTCATGAAAAAAAGAATCCAACTTAGAAGTTTGTATCCAGCAAAAATATTTCTCAAAATTAAGACACAACAAAATTATGTTAAAAAAGACAAAACTAAGAAATTTAATTTCCAGGAAACCTTCATTGCAAGAAATGCTAAAGTGGTAAAGAGAGTCCTTTTAAGAAATAAAGAGTGCCAAAGAAGATAAATTTGTGTGAAAATATAAAATAATTTTTAAAAATTTTGTTTAATTTCCCTAGAGACTATTGGTAGTTTAAAGTAGAGAGATATCTTTGGAAACTCAGCAAACTAATTAGGTTGTAAAGATTCATGAAAAAAATCTTTTAATGGGGTTATATGAAAAGTAAAACATATGACAATAAAATGGAATAGTACTACTAGAAATTTCTTACGTCATGAAGTAATATTATTTGAAGTTAGACTGTGATAAGCATAAGATACATACTGTAATATCAAGAGCAGCAATAAAATAACGGAGTATTTTCTAATAATTATCCTTAGAGTATACATATTTTCTAATAAGTAAGAGTCTAAGGATTTCAATCTTCTATACAAATGACTGCTAAGGATGTATCTTCAGCATTAGGCCTTAATTCACAACAGCTCTCCTGATTTTTTAAATTAATTCATTCAACAATTAATTTATTCATTGCTTACTACAGGATAGGCATTATTTCTATATGATATCTGTAAACATATAAATAAGATTTATGCTTCCTACTCCCATGGACATAATATTGATTGAGGAAACAGCAACCAGAAAACCATATTTTACATTTATTAAAGTTCTTACAAAGGAAAACAAAAAAGGAGAAATATGAAGAAGTGTGATAGTGAGAGAAGGTATGGGGCAAGAACAGGAAGTAATTTTTCAGCTAGGAGAGGGGTGAACTCTACGAAGATTTAAACATTTGCCTTTATATCTGAAATATGGAAATAAACTATGCGAAGATCTCTAAGAGACTAGGAAGTGATAATATTCTAATAATCATAAGTGATATTTTAATTTCAAGAATAATGTACTAATTCAATCCAGCCTAAAAAGCATGTAACAAATACATTTTGCCAGTTTCTGTTCTGTATTTTAAGAGATTATTGGCTAATAAACTTATACTCAAGTAGGTATCTTGAAAGAATTTTGAAGAATTGAAGATATATATCGTCATATGCAGTGCCATGTAAATATTGTTGATACTATTCATTTTCTCAGAAAAAAAGTTTCTATTATTCTAACAACATAGTAAAAAGAAAACCTATCACAAACCTCCAAAAGAGCAAAGATTTAAATTTCTATAAATTTTATCTATGAAATCATTCTAGAAGAAAACAATCCATAGACACATAAATCAAGATTGAAATTATTTCAAAGACTTCTAGATTTCAAGAATCTAGACTAAGTAACTCTAATGCCTCCATAAGTGTAAATATTTATTCCTAAACACAGAGTTCTACGAGATAATGTGGCATACTCTTTGATTAATCAATTCAGGTAGTTTATCCTAGTACCTGGAAGAGGACTGGCTACAGAAGACACAATTCCATCTGGCTACATTTTGTTTATTTTCACCTGTGAACAGCAATTGTATACTTCATCACTAGCTCAGACACAAACCACTTTCTTTCCAGTCTTTCTTTGTTATTTCTCTTACATCCTCTGAGTTTAGAAACTTCACTATACCATGCCCATTTTTGAGGCTTTAGGTAGCAGACTAATACTGAAAAACCTATACAAATCATAGAAAAGCCAATTTCCTTTGGATGCCCCTTTGATTCTACAGCATGTCCACATTCCTCTTCTTAAAAGCCAACCTAAAGCTCTCCATACAAAGTTTCCCTCTGTAAACATGAGCCTCTGTAAACTCCTGAGGCCTTTCTGTTGATGCTTTACAAATCAATGCAGTGCTTTTGAGTCAAGGAAACCCCTGAATGTAACTATTTTATAAACTTGTAAATTGTGAAAGGAGGGCTTAGAATCCCTTTCTACTGCTCTGAAATCATGTTGTAGGCTAAATGTGTTATGAAACATTTATATTCTGAGGTTTGATCAAAACTCTCAGTGAATTTTTTCATCTTTTAATCAGACTGCTTAGTAATTGTAGAATAGGTATATTTTCAGATTTACTTACCTTATATTGCAAATTTTGCATTTCAGGAATAAGATCATTTCTGTTCTATTTTAGTGAAATTTTATAAAACTAAATTCGATTCTGTCACCTAAACTCGTGGTGTCATGCAGTACTTAATTTATTTACTTTTATCAGAGACCCTCTAAAGAATTTACTCCCATAAAGTTCGACAAGCTTCCAGTGGGGTTCCAGTTGAATTACTTATCCACTCTTCTGGTGAGTAAATGAAGAAAAGAGCTGAGTGGGCTCAGGCAGACTGGACAAGACCGAAATAAAGTCCCAAAGGACTGTGGGGAGCAAATACTTTTCCATTGTGAATTGTGAATATGACCTGATCTGATCCTCCATCCCACTTTCCATTCCTCTGACTTGGAAAACTAACAAAAGGCAGCCACGTATATGAAGCAGAACCATGGACAGCACTATGCTTTCTGATGGTCACAATGTAAACCATAAAAGTAACCACAAAAGTAGGCCCATAGCATGCAGAACGACATAAGTGATCTAAATTTTAGATTCCAAAAGAAGGTAGCACAGAAAGCACAATACAGTATAAAATATAGAATAAGAGCAGCAGTAATGCTAATCATATTCTTCCTCCCAATTGACACCCTGCCATGTAATTTGCTCAAAGTAGTATTTTTGGCCTCATTTCCTAATGTATCTTTTCTAAATTTCTGGATAGGCCATCATCTTCCCTCTCTGCACACACCTGTACTCCTTTAGCTCTGTGCCTCTCAGCCAGGACACTCTGCATTGCATCCTCTAATTCTCCAAATACTATTGTTCCCTAGAGACAGTACTAACGACATATATTATAAAACTTTTTAATTATTTAAGAATCTTTTATTAGTTACTTTCTAAAGTTTGTTGTCAGGCTACTTGACATATGGTGTCAAGCGGAGGTGATTCACAAGGTAAAACTGGGTGGGTGGTCACAGGAACACTGGGAAACCAGGATTGAGTCAGAAAACTAAAATAGATTAAAGATAAATGTCTAAACCGACAACAGAAGTTATATGAAAAAAAAAAACCCGCAAAGGGCCTGGAAAACTTATGATTTATTTCAGTCTTTAGTAATCTCTTCTGCCTTAACACTTAGAAATCACCACATGGTTAGAATAGAAAAATTGTGAATATTCTAGGTAATACTTACATGTTTAAAATAGTATATCTGTACAAGACCCCAGAGATCATATAGTGCAGGACTTTTCAACGACTCCTTTGTCTTATATCCTTGTGGAAGTCTAGTGAACCCTATGGACAATTTCAAAATAATGCTTTTACATGCATAAAATATAAAATGTGATATTACAAATAACCCCACAATATTGAAATACAAGTATCAAAATATTTTTTAAATACATAATTATGATCTACTAATATATGTCCTTATACAATAACATAGAGTGAAATTATCTCAATGATATTTTCAGACACCTGCCATTTCTTTAATGTGATATAAAAATATCTGTGACTGTGATTTCTCATAGTGTCAAATTTAGAGGTGCTAATACTTCTACAATTATCTATCTATATGCACAATGGTAGGCTATTCTAAATTTCTGTAAGGAGGTAGTGAATGAGATTTTTTTCCCATTCTAATTCACAAGCCCTCTGAATTCTACCCACAAACTCCTCTGAGAGTAGGTGGATCCCAGATTTACTAAATCTAGTCTAGTAAAACCTTTCCTTTCATGTGTTAGGAAATGATGGAGGGGATACAGCTGCTTGACCAACATCATAAATCTTAGTTGGAAGTATTGGAATTAACAGAAATAAAAATTTCCCACCAAGGCCAGGCTTCTAAACACCATAGTCCGCTAATTCATAAGCTCTCATTTTCTGATGGTCACAAATGTTAGTGTGTAAATTGGAGGCATGTCTTCATACATCCTCAGAAAGGATCCTGTAAATGGAGGATTTATTACATTGTGCTCACCTCTGTCTTGTAAATTACAGCATTACACTGGAATGATCTGTATATCAATCTTTCTCTCCCACTAGCCAGTAAACTCTTATAGAAAAGTTACTGTTGGATATTTATCTCATTATCCCTGGATCCTTGTATGGAGCTTAGTGTGCTTATTGGAGCTGAATTCAATTTACTAATTTGTCATTTATTTATAAACCTACTGTCCTTCATAGTTTGCTTTTGTTTCCTCACTGGACTGAAAGCTCCAGGTGACAGACAATTCCTGCAGACTTCCACACACCCACAGTGCTTGGAAAATGCTCTGAACACTTAAGTATTTTGGGGAAGAGAAGATAATTTAATGATTAAGATAAATTAAAACCTGTATTTTTCCAAGAGTTTCTTAAAACTCTTTAGAAAAATAAGTTAATATGAAATTCTACTATTAATGAGCAGCTTGGTACATTTTATATGTTTAATTCATAATTAAGATACAATATTTAAATATTCTTGTATTAATGTATTGGTTTAGAAAGATCAGTAGTCTTAATTATTCTCCAAATAGATAACCAACGATCATTTGCCAGTCTCACCCACGGCAGAGAATTCACTATTGTCTTTCAAAAGATGGTATTCGAGAAATCAAAGTACATTTCCTCATGGGATATTCAATTTCAACTTCCCACCAACCACATTTTTCTCATTTCTGCTATATTTGGATGTCATCTAATGTCATAGAAGCTTTATTTTCATTACTGTCTTGAGGGTATTAGCTTCTTCACAAGTATGCTTACCTGTCCTGTTGTCGCAGTGGTTTTAAATCTCACTCTCATGCTGTTAGCCACCTGGGGTGACTCCCAAGGATACTGCTATTGTTTTTGCAGTTCAGATTGAGATCCAAATAATGCACAAAGATAGCACCAGATATTGGGTTTTAAACTGCACCATTAACATGGGTAACATGTTCCAATCCTACGAACAACTTTCCTTGTTGAAAATTTGTAGTACCTTTTCTAAATAAGGATTTATTACTGCCATTTGTGACATGGCAATAATAGGAGTTTATAAATGATCAGATCATCTGTGCCTACTTTTGTCTTGCTGATTGTCTAAGATGAGATTCCATTATCTCACTATACTAATTAATTTACTTAATATCTAAGTCCATGGATTTTACTATACTTGATGGTGGGAATTGTATTTTATTAAGACACATATACATATATACATTTATTTGAATTTAAATTGGCCAATTTCATATGTAATACCAACTTTTGAAAGCAAAGGGTCATGAGAAACTCCACTAAGAGTGTTTGATGTGATTTAACATTGTTCTGATGATTTAATAGTTAATATGAAACTTTAAAATATACATTGTATCATTGATCCTTTTTGGTTGGTGGAGATAAGGAAATGCTACAATTTCACTGCTAGTGTCTCTCTTTCCTCCACCCTTCCTGCCTTTCACAGTATAATAATGATAAATCACAAAATTACTTTTGTATGTTACATCATTACATTCTTATAATAATCTTGTATGGTAGATATTTTCTTTTTCTTTGTTTTAAGAAATATTCCAGAGGGTAATCACCTTTCCTTATTCATTCATCCCTGATTCTTCTACATTGATAAAAATCTTGGTCGTTTAAACTAAATTGAGTTTCAATTGTTATTTAATCTTTTAATAAAGCCGTTAACCTTTAGGATAATAAATATTAATACTTATTATGGTTGACAAAATATATCATTTATCAATGCAGTATATAAAATTCCCAATTTCAAAAAAAATGTATTACTCACAAAAAACCCCATACTTTGACAATAGTCTCATCATAATTCATATCTTGATTTATTTCTGTTCATTATAATAGATGACAGAATAACACCATTATGTATGATACCCCATATATTGTAGGAGAAGTAACCCTCAGGTAATTCAATGAACAATGGTGGTAGTTTACATGCTTAATCTTTTCTTACACATTAGGCAAGAAACATGCAGTCAAATTAAGTTTAAAATGTGCAATGTCACAAACTCACACATGCCAGAACCATCCCTTTTCCTTTTCAAATACTTCCCCAATTCGTGGTTGTGTGAAGGAGTGGAAGTGAAGAGGCAGAAATAGGGAGACCAGTTAATGGGCTGTTCTAATAATCCACCTGAAATATAAACGTTTTTTTTGCTAAGGTAGTAGTGGTTAAGGTACAGCCATATTTGGGGTAGATTTTGAAGGTAACCTGTACCTTTGAAGATTTACCTGTATATCACCTATTTCCTATATATTGAATGTGGGTTGTAGGAAAAAGAGTCCAGAACATTAGAACAATGGAGTTCCTGTTTGCTGGGAAGACTGTGGGATTTTAGGAGGAATATTAAGAACTTGGTTTAGGGCAAGACAAGTTTTAAATGAGAATTACATCAAATGGGGAAGTCAATTAGAAACTTGGATAAATGTGTTTGCGATTCAAGTAACAGATCCAAGCTGGATATATACATTTGAAATCCATCTGCATAAAGCCACAACATTAGATGAGATCACCAAGAAAAGAAATATAGACAGAGAAGAGAGGAGGGCCATGGACAGAACTTTAAAGAATCTTACCATTTAAAGTGTTAAGAAAAGGTAAAGGGTTTTTTTTTTATATCAGTGTGATAAAGAAGGAACCAGGACTATCATGACCTAGAAGTCGAAGAAGACATTTCAAGGATAGTGAACAAGTGTGTATTTATAAGGGAACAGGTCACAGGACTGGTTTGCCAAGTTACATGACTACAGAATTTACCAATGTGAAGAAGAGCAGTTTGATGGAGTGTTAGGTATGAGGTATCAGGAGGAGATAAAAATTTAGAAAACTATCTAAAGGAAATTTACTGTTAAGGGAAGCAGGAAATAGGATAGTAACTAAAGGATATGTGGTCTTAAGGTACTACAGAAAATTTGTATGCTCTTGGGAATAATCCAATAAAGAAGGTAACAATTATGATTCAGGATAGACATGCATGAAATTGCTTGAATGATGTCCTTGAGTGGTCAAAGAGAAGGATAGCGTGCTCAGATGGAGAACTGACCTTCATACATAGCATATACTATATTATACTGGTGACTAATGCTTGTTTAATGCCAGCCTCATGAACTTTTAAGCTTTCATATTCCAAAGAACTAGCACTCATAAAAGTTGTACAAGAAATGAGTATTTGTATTTACCCACTTTTATAAATGAGAAAAACTAGATGTAAACTGAATTCAGGAAACTATTACAGTCATAAATATATTTTGATGAAAATATTTTTATCAAATCTTTTAACATTTAGAGATTTTAATTAGAAATTAACTGATATCAGCCCTCAACCCAGATAATTTAGATTCATCTGAATCCTCTAGGGGTAAAACTGTTTCCAAATTTAGCTGTACATCAGAATCACTTCTGGGACTTAATTTTGCTTTGTTTTGACACAGAAACTCTCATCTAAACCTATGGATATTCTCACTCAGTGGATTTGGGAGGGAATGCATCATTTCTGCTTTAAAGTAAAGCATCACAGTTGTTTCCAGAGTGGCTCCACCTTGAGTACCACTGTATTATCAGGCATGCAGACATCCTTTGCAAGCCAGATGCATAGTTTCCTTCATGAACAAAGATGAAGTTATAACAAATTCAGAATGCAGTATTTGTGATAAAAGACTTTCAGCAGATTCTTTTTCATAATTAATAATACTACATACATGATTTGTTTTTTATAAAGATCAGAGGGATTAATTTTGTGTTAAAGTGTTAAGTCCTAATTCAAATGTTGGTGCTTAGTTCTCTCTGGTAGGCCCTAAAGGAAGTATATCAGCAGCTGAATCAGGGCTCTCATAAAAACTGGTCCCACCTTTAACCATAATTATCTTGTTTCAAGGGTCCTATATTTTATTTCAAAGATTTGTGTTTTATATTATATTTTAGTCAAATGTTAAAAATAAGACTGAGTTTCCAAGTGCACATGGACTATTCTCCAGGATAGATGATATGCTGGGACACAAAACAAGTCTTAATAAATTTAGAAAAATTGAAATCATACCAAACATCTTTTCCAACCACAAGAGTATGGAAATGAATTACAAGGAATAAACTGAGAAAAACACTAACACATGGAGGCTAAACAGCATGCTACTAAACAACCAATAGGTCAATGAAGAAATTAAAGAATAAATTAAAAAATACTTGGAGAAGAATGAAAAAAGAAATAAAACAATGGAAAATCTTTGGAATTCAGCAAAAACTTTTCCAAGAGGGAAGTTTGTATTATAGGACTACCTCAAGAAATAAGAAAAGTTAAAACAATCTAACTCTACATCTAAAGGCTATAAAAAAGGAGTACAAAGTCCAAAGTTAGTAGAAGAAAGGAAACAATAGAAATCAAAGCAGAAATAAATGAAATAGAGACTAAAAAATAATACAAAAGTTCAATGAAATGAAGAGCTGGTTCTTTGAAAAGATGAACAAAATTGATAATCCTTTAGCTAGACTCATCAATTAAAAAAAGAGGACTCAAATGTCAGAAATGTAAGAGAAGTTACAATCAACATCACAGAAATACAAATAATTATGAGATTATTATGAAAAATTATATGCCAACAAATTGGACAACCTAGAAGAAAGGGATATTTTCCTAAAACATTCAATCTCTCAGACTGAATGAGGAAAAAATAGAAAGTATGAGCAGACCAATTACTAGTAATTAAATTGAAGTGGCAATCAAAAAACTCCCAACAAAAACCAGGACCAGATGGCTTTACAGTTGAATTCTACCAGATATTTAAAGAAGAGTTAATATCTATCCTTTTCAAAGTATTTCAAACAATTGAAGAGAAAGGAAAGCTTCCAAATTCCTTCTACAAGGCCAAGATCACCTTATATCCAAAATTAGACAAAGATACTACAGAAAAAAAAACTACAGACCAATAACCCTGATGAACGAACATAAATGCAAAAATCCTCAACAAAATATTATCAAACTGAATTCAAACATACATTTAAAAAATCATTCACCAGGACCAAGTGGGATTTATTCCAGGGATGCAAGGATAATTCAATACTCCTAAATTAATCACCGTGATAACACCACATTAACAAAAGGAGGATAAAAACCATATGGTCATCTCAATAGATGGTGAAAGAGCATTTGACAGAATTTAGCATCCATTCGTGATTAAAACTCTCAACGAAGTGGGTGAAGTATAGATAATCCTCTGAAACTTGGCTAAAGTAAAACAAATTTGATTAAAGTAGCCATTTAAAAAAACAAACTGCTGGGCTGCTTTCCAGGGGAGGGGGAAGAGAACTACTCCCCCTGCCTCAGCTTGAAAGCTGGAGACTCAAAGAGTGCAAGGATGTTTACCAAGTCTGCTGAAACTCAGATAAGAAGCAGCAGCTCTGCTCTTCACTGCTCCCTTACAGGTTGCTGCCTTCACTGTTCCCAAAAGCTAGCTTGATGGGTGTGGGGTGGAGACTTTAGTAGACCAGCTGCCTGAATGTTGTCCACCACTCTGTAAGTAACCCCTTAATACAATATTTACTCACCATGCCAGACTTATCTGAGTCATTTCTTTGGCCTGCTGGTTCCCTCACAATTCAGAGGAAGGCATTTCTTTTATATCTCTTTGGGAAATTCTCATAAGGGTGGGTATAGGGGGAACATACCTCAACATAATAAAGGCCATATATGACAAACATACAGCTATCATTCTCAATGGCAAAAAGATGAAAGCTTTTGCTTTAAGATCAAGAACAAAACCAAAATGCCCACTCTTACCATGTTTACTGAACATAGTACTGGAAGTCCTAGCCATAGCAATCAGGTAAGAAAAATAAAAGTCATCCCAACTGGAAAATAAAACTATCATTATTGCAGGTGATGTACTATATATAGGAAACCCTAAAGACTCCACCAAAAAATGACTGGAATAAATGAATTCAATAAAGTCACAGGATGCAAAATCAGGACACAGATGGGTATTGCATTTCTATATACAAATGATGAACTAACAAAAAGAGAAATTATAGACACAATTGTTTCTAATTGCATCAAAAAGAATAAAATACCCTAGAATAAATCTAGCCAACGAAGAGAAAGACTTGCACTCTGAAAACAATAAGACATTGATGAAAGAAATTGAAGAAAATAAATAAATGGAAGCTATTCTATGCTCGTGGATAGGAAGAATTAATGTTGTTAAAGTGGCCATACTGCCCAAAGCAATCTACTGATTCAATGCAATCCCTATCAAAATACCAATGGCATTTTTCACTGAACTAGAGCAAATAATCCTAAAATTTGTATGGAACCACAAAAGTCCCTGAATAGCCCAACCTATCTTGAGAAAGAAGAACAAAGCTGGGGTATCTTGCTCTCTGATTTCAAAGTATACTATAAAGCTCCAGAAATTAAAACAGTATGACACTAGACCAAGGGAAAAGAGTAGAGGGCACAGAAATAAACCCACACCTATATGGCCAATTAATGTATGACAAAGGAGGAGAGACTATATAATGGGGGAAATACAGTCTTTTCAATAAATGGGGTTGGGAAAACTGGACAGCTACATGCAAAAGAGTAAAATTGGGTCACTCTCTTATACTATACTCAAAAATAAACCCAAAATGGATTAAAAACATGAACCATAAAACTTCTAGAAGAAAATATGGGCAGGACACTCTTGAACATCAGCACTAGTAATTTTTTTCTTGGTATTTCTCCACAGGCAAGGGAAATAAAAGAAAAAACAAACAAATGGGAGTACAACAGACTAAAAACTTCTGCACATCAAAGGAAACCATCAACAAAACAAAAAGGAAACCAACTGTATGGAAGAATATATTGGCAAATGATACATCTGATAAGGAGCTAATAATACAAATATATAAAGACCTCATATAGCTCAGCCTAAAACAAAATAATCTGATTAAAAAATGTGCAGAGGTCCTTAATAGACATGTTTCCAAAGATATACAGCTGGCCCACAGACACATGAAATAATGCTCAACATCACTAATGAGCAGGAAAATACAAACCAAAACCACAATGAGATATCATTTCACACTCATCAGAATGGCTAACATCAACAAGCAGGAAATTCAAGTTTTTGCGAGGATATGGAGAAAAGGGAACCCTGGCATACTGCTGGTGGGACTGCAAATTGGTGCAGCCACTATGGAAAGCAGTATAGAGGTTTCTCAAAAAATTAAAATAGAAATACCACACAACCCAGCAATTCCAATTCTGGAAATATATGCAAGGAAAACAAAATCACTAATCTAAAAAGATATACGCGCTCCTATATTTATCACAGAACTATTTACAATAGCCAAGATAATGGAAGCAACCTAAATATCCATTAATAGATGAGTGGATAAAAAAGATGTGATCCATATACATACAATGGAAAATTATTCAGCCATAGGGAGAAATAACATCCTGCCATTTGAAACAACATGGATGGACCTAGGGGGTATCATGCTAAATGAAACAAATCAGACAAAGACAAATACCTATGATTTTACTTATATGTGGATTCTCAAAAGCAAAACAAATGAACAAACAATACTGAAATGACCTACAAATACTAAGAACAGAATGGTGGTTGCCATGGCAGAGAAGGTTGAAGAGATGGGTGAAATAAGTGAAGGGGGAAAAAAAATAGGATGTTTGATATCATGATCTGGGTAAGGGTTACATGAGTGTATACATATGCCAAAATTCATCAAGCTATACTCTAACATTTATGCACTTTTTTGTTAAATATTTTTTGAAATGACTGAATTAGAGATATGGTATTCATCCAGGACTCAAGACACTAAATACTCAAATGCTCAATCAGCTTTCTTATCTGCTACTACCTCCCTCCTGAACAGTGTTGTCAAACATCATTCGTTAATCAAAAGATGCTCACCAATTAGTGTCACACTCACTCACACCACTCTCTAGATGAACAGTACCATCTTTATGATATTCCCTTGAAATAAATCTATTTAAAACGTTTCCATCAGTTAACTGGTGGGACTTACATGTGCAGAGAGAAAACTATGCAAAATTACTCCTTATTACTAACTTGAACTTTACCCCTAAATTCTACAGTACTCTTTCCATAAGTGGAGCTAGATGTGGCAACTTGTCAAATTATTTGCACAGAGGAGGCATATCTAAAGCTTAGAACAAAATTAGACTTCTTTGGCAATTCCCCCCACTAAAACTACACTCTTATTCTAACTATTTAGATCTTATGACTCTGATTCATAAATTAATGAATAATTTAATATAAAAATATAAAGAAATAGTTTATGTTAGTATATGTCCTATAATAAGCAACAATCAACGTAGAAAATTAAATATCAAGAAATTTATTATAGAAAAAAAATTGTTAGAGAAAATGGAGCGGGAGTCAGGAGCGGCTGAGAGCCATCAGACTGTCTCACAAGTCTGATCCAGATGAAGGAGAAAGAGAAAGGAGGAAGGAAGTTTGGATGGAAGCATCTTAGACCACAGTGCAGTTCTAAGGAAATTTTGGCAATGCCACTGGGGATTTCTCGAGCCAGAGTCACCCACGAAAGGGCAGCAGCTCCCCCAGGAAGAGCCTACCATAGCACCTCTGCCACATGCAGTCACGGGCCGAGAGCAACCGCGAGAAACGTAGCCTCGGCACAAACACCACCCTGGGGTTCAGAGGTTGCAGCTGGAGCCCTTGGCCAGGCACACTTTCTCAGCTGGCGATTTGAGAGGCACATTCTCATGACTACCACAAATTTATATTCTACAGATGTGTACTTGCATGTAGATTTAGTGTGATTTATTCATTCATTCTTATGGACAGCAGGTTAAAAGTTTGCCTCTAATAAAACTGTAGATGCTGGAGATTACTCTGAATTCAGCTACAGGAACCGAATTAGAGAACCTGACTTCCTTTCCATACTACCAGTTAAACACATTTTAATGTCTATTTTTTTGACATCTTCCCATTATTTCTAGAACTGAAACCATGGGGGAAATGGAATGTACTCCTGTTTCTATACAAAAGAAAGGCACTTTTCCCAAAAGGCACCATTAGGAAAAACTGAGAATGTGCCGGTTCTGAGGCTGTGAACGGAGCCACTCTTCATACAGCACTGATTCCTCTCATTCTTCTTTCTCACCCTCGCCAGCTAATGGGATGTGCTCTTCCAAGAGCAAGATTTACTCACAGAATGACTTCACAAAAAATATACGAGGAATGAAGCAGATCTGTTATTAGAGTGATGGAATTCTTCACGCTCTGTTTGTGAAGTAATTGATTGGTGTTTATCTCTGTGCTTTGGCTTTAATTTAAGATTACCAGTTGTCTGCGTTTCTCTACGGAAGAAATTTGAGGATATTTAAAAGGGATAAGAAATATTCCTGAAGTTACATTCCTTCATTCGAACCACAAGCCTGGCTAGTTCTGGAGACGCAAAGATGAATAGGCATGATCTCAAGCATCAGGTTGCTCACAAACACTTTAGAGAGTTAGATTTGTATTCTTGAAGGTAGATAAGTGCGATGATGTTAGGGGTCTTGAGATTATTGTTTAAGTCTCGTTTCTGCTCTGTGACTCTGAGAAAATCATTTAGACGCTGTGCATCAGAGGCTGAACTAACAGACCAAAGTGAATGATGCTTCCAGGAATTTTATAACATGGTAGCTAGTCCTCCATCATAGTCACTCGCCCATCTTTCAAAATCTATTATTTTAAACGGTAATATAAAAGATATCTGAGTGGAATTTCTATGATAGTGTTTGACTGAGTGTGTGTGTATTTAGTAAAATAGTGGAATTATTTTGGGAATGAAGAAATCTCAAATTTAGCAGGAGGATCTTTTGACAAAGTTTGTGGGGATGAAAATGAAGCCGAGAATCCTAGAGCCAGGAAATACCTTGTTTTAAAAATCTGGTTTTATCCACCTGCACAATAATTAACTGTGAGGTTTTTAAAAATGCAGATTCCTGTGCCTCACCACTGACCTTCTAATAAAGACTCCTTTGATGGGGATCCAGGAATCTTAATTTTTAACAATGTCTCCGGATGGTTCTTTTATACATATTGAGGTGAACTGATCAAAATGTTCCAAATAGCCAGTATCTGAATTCCAATTCAAATACTCATATCATTCCTTCATTCACTCCTCTAATGAAAATTCATTGAATATTCAGGTACAATGCTAAGTGTCCTTTATAGAACAGCTTACCTAATCTTAAAATATCTCTGCATTATAATAGCTCAGAAGTTATAATTACTTTTCAAGAGACTAAGGATAAATACCTCACACAGCTTGCATTTGTTCTGACCCCAGTAAGCTGGTTGTTTTAACTCTAAAACTCATGCGCCTTAGCCCCAAGTTGTGTTTGCTCCCAAGTCAGAATGGAACTAAAATGTACTGAGTGCCTACGATGTAGCAAGAATCTCTACACACACTATATCATTTAATCTTTTGTTCATCGAATTAGATTATATATATATCACTTTCACAAAACAGGGAATTTAGACTTACGAATTTAAAGGAATAGGACCAAGATCACAAAAGCCCAGATATTGGACTTTTAGCCTTTGCCATGTAATTAATTTAATATGGTTTTTAGGCCTGAAGATGATGACTAGCCAACTGAAACTTCTATGGGTTTGAGTGTGAGAATGTTGGCCTTCTTATAAAGTGTCAGCTCAGAACCTGAGCTTTTTATTCCTGAATTGCGTGTATTACTGATGCTGCTGGGACCTCGTCCCACTGTGCTGGAAGGTCCTTCCAGCCTGTCAGCTGAGTTATCAGTAGCTGTGTGTTTCAATCATGCAGTGAAATGAAGAGAAAAAGAAGGTGGTTATTTCCCCATATTTCAGTTTGCTGCCTAGGAATACTGTCATCTGGGACCATGCATTATTCTAATGTTATTGCAGCACTGTCTTCTTTGCATTCCAACAGGGACTGCTTTTGTTCTTGCAAACTGTACCTCACTAAAATCTGAAAGTACCTGGTTCACATATTCACTGCCACTCCGGCTTCCTCAGGGGCCATTTCAAAGTGCTAGACGATGGTAAGCAAATTAGTTATGTGATTCTGCGGAACTGAGGTCAACATAACATCTGTTTTTCTCGACTTTGCTATCACCTTTATTTCTGCAGGGTTTGCTTGTGTCTGTGATTTATTCTGTCATCTAAGAGTGTTTTTGGTGACCTGAAGTCTCTTGTCTTTCCTGTCAGTATTTTTTCAAGTTGTTTTCTTGCCACAGCCTGGCCAGCAAACTATAACTGACTGAGTAACCAACAAAAATTCCTCAAATTCTGTTTTTTAAACTACACATATGTTCTTTCCCTCCAGTGAACTGAGCAGCGATATTTGAGAGTGGCCATAAACATTTTTGTTGTCAGTTTGGGAACAGAAGGATGAAAGTCCTTTCTCACCCACTTCCATATTAAGTGACCATAAGGCAATGCATTCACTGGCCAAGTATCTTATTGAAAAAAGATTTTAATAAACAAATGTTTTAAATTTTTACTTATTTTTAAAACCTTTGCTCTTTGAGAATTAGGAAACTTAGAAACAGCTTTCAAAACATGCAATTACCACTGTCCCCCAAAGGCATCAGCTTTCAAATACAAATGCCTTTTGGACAAAATGGCTGTTCCCATGGGTTCACAGAAAGGATGGGTAAGGCTGGATTGAACTAGGTTTAATTGCAGTGAATTAGAAGCAATCTCAATCCAAAGGGTAAGTACAACTGTAGTCCTGAAGGAGACCCAGGCAGATTTAAAGGAGAAAGAACAGCTGTCAGGTTCAAGAGGTGAGTGCAGGAAAAAAGAAAGCAAGCCAAAGGTCAGGGCAACAATGTGGAACAGACTGGAGAGTGGAGTGCATTTTTGCAGCCATACTTTGATCCTCCCTTTCCAACACTCCTGCCTTGTTCCACGGAATACCTCATCATTTCCTGTCAGGTTCAGTCTGTGTTTCACCTCAAATATCATTGTTTTCCTCTAGCTAACCTATAATGCCTGATAGTTTAAGCCATAACAGACTATCACATAGGCCCTTAACTTGCTTTATAGCCTCTATTACTGAAGCATCTCAATTTCACGTTTTATACAGAACTTAAAGTCATTTGTCTTTTTAGGAAGTAAACCAGATCATTCTGCTATCCTGCTTGAAACTTTTCAATAGTTGTTAATTGTTCTTTTATGGCTTATAAGATAGATTTTACTTCTGTCTTCCCCTCTGCATTTTATACTTCTGTACCATACCCTCCACTTCACTCTACTTGCGCCACACTTGACTTTCTCTTCCTCAGACATGCCCTTCCCCACACAGTGTCTCTGCATTGGTTCATTACTTTGCAGCCCTTTCACCAACCTCTTCAAATAACCATCTAGCACCTTTCTTCAGCTCTTTGATCAAATATCAGCTTCTCAAAGAACACTTTCTTAAGAGCCTTTCATAGTAAGCTCCTAGCATTGACATTTTATTCACTTAAGTTATTCCTGTATGCCATTCACCTCAACCTGCAATGTGAGAGATTTGTATATTAGTCCACTGTACACCTATTCAACCTTCCGTCTGTTGTCTTCCTATACCATAAAGTCTGGGAAGCTAAAATATACACTTCTTAGACTCCTTTGCACTAAGATTCTAGATGAAACTAAGTGTTATGTGACATCTGGAATGCAGAAGTGGGGTATAGGCTATCTTCTTGCTGCTTTTGTTGACAAGCCTGGTTGTAGAGAGGAGAATGCCAAGATGATGTTGAAAAGACTGAACTTTGTGTTTCAGTATGTACTCTCTATTTTCAAGAATGTATGAGGCAGTAGTGGTGCAAAGCTAGCTTCTCAGGGCAGTGAGCAACAATGGAGGGCTGCTGAACATAAGAACACCAGTGTTAGGCCTCTGATTTTCATTGTGTGTAGCATTTCTCTACAAAAATCTCTGTTTCAAACTTCTTCTACTTGAAATACCTATAGAGTGTTTTCCTCAATTACACTGAACACTGATCAACTATTGTACTATGGTATTTGCTATTTACTTTTTGTCTGCCTCCACTATCACATAAGCTCAAAGAGGATGGAGACATGTCGTATTCAACACTGTACACTAAGCAACACTAAAACAATTCTCGGCACAAAGTAAGGTCTAATGAATATTAATGGAACACATTGGTGAATAAATTAAATGAACCAAGTTTAAGAAATAGGTCAAAGGTGTCTAGAGCATAATATTTTTGATGCTGATCTTTGTGTATTATTTTGAACTTATGTCCCTTCATGAATACAAATTATTTTAGAAACCAAGATTATGATACCCACGTTTTTACTTTTCAGGATACATAAATGTTAACAGTTTCTAGTGAATAGGTTTTCATTTAGGTGTCAACGGATCCCAGTGAAAAACTGTGAGAGCTGGATTAGAAGCTTTCATCCATAGCAATGGCTTTCAATACAGTTATTGCATTTCTGACAATCTGCATATTCAATCCTATTTTCATAACCTGTGTTTTGCATGAGGAATCTGGAAATGGCATACATATTGGCTCTGCTGCAGGCTTCTAAGTTACTCTGGCTCAGGCATATAGCCTTCCTTCACTTCCAAGTCTGCTGTCCTCTCCTCTCTTCTCTCCTTCCTTTCTTTTTTGATTATGAATTGTTACACAATAAGCAAACTAATGCAGCTTACAATATCATCATTCACAGAAATGAGTCACCATCTTTCACTAAGCAACTTTCTGCCAGGAGGAGCTTTAGATGTTTTGAAATACTTGACTCCTTCAGCTGGAAAGGGTCCCCTGCAATCAAAATGGAATTGTTGTTTATATTACTCTTCTCTCTCATCTGCAAAACTTAATTGGGTCACAAGGCCCTCTTGTCTCCTTATCTTTTTCTGGGTATTTAAAATTGATGCCGTGCCAATCAATAATGGATATATTCTACGGGGTTGGAAGCTGCTGCTGTTAATGAATGCACTTATGAAGGCTCCCTTTTCTATTCACTTCTTTCCTTTATTTTTCAAATAACATGTGATTTTTTAGTGCCTATATAGATAATAAACATTTTTAACTAGCTCCCCTCAAAAAATTATAGTTAAAGAAAACCTGTCATGGTTGGCTATTCAAAAAGCTGCATAAAAGAGAAAAACAAACCACATTTCTTTTTTCCTAAGGCAGTTTTGTGAGCTCCGAAGCAAAGAGCAATTTTAGCCAATAAAAACCAATTTTCTCAAGTGCAGCAGGAAAATGTGGCTCACTGCAACAGAGGAGGGAACTGGAAGCAAGAGGATTGATGTTGCCTGCTTCCATCGACTTTCATGAGCTCACTCAATGCCCTTGTGATGAGCAGCATTCAGTGTGCAAAGAGCTGAAGAGGCACACGAGTGTGCATGTTGATGAGCATAACCACTTACTATTCACCATCCGCAGCCTGCTACTTCAGATCTTTTATGTAGAGGGAAGAGAGAACATGAGACTATGTGTTTAGGAGTTCTCTTTCTATTTATGTTGGAATAAATAGAAAAGGGAAACTGCTGGGGATGGAAATAAACCAACAAACCAAAGAAGAGCTAAAGGAGAAAAGGATATATCCTAAAGAAGTACATTCCTCAAACACTGACAAAATGTTCTCTTCATGTTCTATGTTCAAAAGACACAAAGCAAGAGTGCTGATTTGGCACTGCAAGCACAGAAGAAGTAGAAGAAACAGGAAATAGATTCTGTTAGTATGTCAAATTCTGATACATAGCATCATGAAAAGTGATTTTTATGAACTCCACTCCCTTTCTTTCTATTATGGCACTGCATCTAGAGATTATATGACCTAGCCCCCTCCTCCTGCATATGAAGATTCAGACACTTCTAAAAAAATTAAATGACCAGTATTTCTGGGATGATAGCAGTGTAGAGAGAACTTGAACCCACCTTCTACCTTCACACCAAATCTACACCTACACATAGACCAATCCATCTTGAGAAAGAACTGAGGGCTGAGTGAACACCTTTTGCACAGTGAGGGATAGAAAGATACCTAAAAATGGCAAGAGAGATGGAGACAAGGAAATGGAGGGAACCCCACCCCCAGCACAATGACACACCTCAGGGAGGGATATTGCTCAGAGACCAGGATATAGATATCCTGCCCTGTGGCATAGGAAAAAATTCACATTTTAAAGTATGTGTAGAGTAAAAGTGAAAAAAATCTGATCATTACAACTAAAGCACCTGTGGTTTAGCAGGAGACAGCTGAAACTCTTTCTAGGTTGGAGGTCTGGTGAGCACCATTGTACTCACTTTCCACACTGATGGTGATGCAGGGAGCAGGATCAGAGTGTACATATCAATTTCAGGCTTAGTCTGGCAGCTTCTCAGCCCCTGTCCCCGAGCCCCACCCATATGTGTGGGTAAGAGAGAGCATTCAGGCCACAGCTGCCCCAGTGGCATTGAACCACTTGCCACAGAACCCTGGAGAGTGTACCCTGGCCACCAATGCACCATAGGCACCAACCCAGTAGCTGCTGCAAAGGCAGGGCTTCCACAGAGCCATTTGGTGCTGTGTGCATAATGCACTGCTGCAGCACAGACACAAAACCAGTAGCCACAGAGGCAGGGCTTATGCAAAGGCTGCACCTAGGCCTGCAAGCAGCTGCAACTTGGGTGCAGAGCTGGTGACTGTGGATTCCCAAAAGCATGCCTTGGCCTGTAGATGCACTGCAGGTATGGAGCCTGCCACTGGTGACCCATGGAGAGCACACCTGAGCTGCCGCTAAACCATGACCTAAACCAGGAGCTGCGGAGGTGGGACTTCCTTGGAGACCACACCTGAGTTTGCTGCCTCTCTGCCAGCATGGAACCCATCAGTATCCACTTAAGATTAAGATGTCAAAGATTGAAAATAAAATGAGAATCTTAAAAGTAGCAAAAAAACCCCACATTACATATAAGGGAAACCTCAAAAGCCTATCCACTAATTTTTCAGCAGACTCTCTGCAGGCCAGAAGGGAGTGTCATGATATATTCAAAGTTCTGAAAGGAAAAAACCTACAACCAAGAATACTCTACCCAACAAGGTTATCATTCAGAATGGAAGGAGAGATAAAGCGCTTCGCAGATAAACATAAGTTAGAAGAGTTCAATACCATGGCACTGGCCTTAAAAGAAATGTTAAAGGGGCTTCTTTAAAGGAAAAGAAAAAGTCGTAATAGAAGCAAGAAAATTATGAAAGAAAAAAAATTCCCTAATAAAAGGAAACATATAGCAAAGGTAGTAGTCAATAACTTAAAAGCTAGTATGAAGACCAAAAGGACAAAAGTAGTAAAAAAATTTTCACATCTATAAATTAGTTAAGGGAATCACTAAATAAAAAGATATAAAAGAAGACACATATATATATATATGTATATATATATATATATATACACACACACACACACACATATACACACACACAGGAATATTACTTGGTCATAAAAGTAAATGAAATTATGCCATTTGCCACAACATGGGTGGACCTAGTGGGTTATGCTAAGTGAAATAAGTTAGAGAAAGTCAAATACCACATAACTGTACATATATATATATATATATGTGTGTGTGTGTGTGTGTGTGTGTGTGCAGAATCTAAAAAACAAAAACCAAATAGAAATGGACTCATCAACACAGACAACAGACTGTTAGGTGTTGGGAGGTGAAACAGGTGAAGTGGATAGTTATAAACTTTAAATCATTAAGAAAAAATTAGTCACAGGGATAGTAGTATAGCATAGAGAATATAGCCAATAAAACTGTAATGTCTTTGTATGGTGGCAAATGGTAATTAAACTTATTGTGGTGAGCATTTAGTAATGAATATTATGGTTTAATCACTATGCTGTAATATAGTATTGTTTATCAACTATACTTCAGTAGAAAAAAATTTTTTAAAAACACCATAATGTTCTTCCAAATGAGTAAGCATTGGGATGTTTGCTATGAAGCCAGATATTTGACCAACAAGTAAAAAGCAGAAATGTTGGAATGGTTGGGGGAAGATTGAGAGAAGAGATTGAGCAGATGAAGGGAAAGAAAAGGCCAAAGACCACATATGCCCTTCACTATGGTTCTAAATTAATTGGGAGAGGAATGATCACTAGCCTGTTCTTCTTAATACCTTAAAGTAATAGAGTTGTTATAGTTATAAATACTTGGAAACCTATGAGATCTCTAGTGTTGATTCCACTGGGTTGGGAAGGGAGATACAAAAGAACAGAATAAGGGCAGAAATAGAATAAGAACTGCTTTCTGGTTTTAATGCAGCCTGTTAAACCAACCATATTATACATTATGCAATATAATGTATAAAAGAATGATATGCTTTTTTATGTACATCGGTTCTGATGAAAGATTATGCCTATAACATTGCTGTCATTTGCATTTCAATATGTTTCCTGAATGGGAGATGAGATACATTTTGGGCTAATTATCTCAGAATTGTGCATAATTATATGGTTTCGCTCTTCATTTTTAAATATTTATGCAACAGGTCCCACACTAGTGTCTATAAGTGGGTTGCATATGTAGACTGAAAATATGCTATATAAGTCATACTAGAACATAGGCTGAAAACCCCTGACTCACAACTCTGGTAGCCAATGACATATCTAGGATTACTTCAAATAATTCAAGGCGAGGAAAGTGGATTGTATGTAGATAAAACAAAACTGGCTCTGCACTTACGATAATTGCAGAAGCTATATGATAGCTGTGTGATGTCTATTACTTTTTGTTCTGTGTTCTTATGTATATATTTGAAATTTCCCATATAAATTGTTAAAAAAACAAAAAACAAAAACAAAGCCAAGAACTAGGAGGGAACTTCTCACTACAAAGTGCATTGGTGGGCTTCCAAGTGAAATAAGGGAAAATTTCAAGAATTTGTCCCATCTCTTAAAAATATTATATGAAAACTGTTTCTGCTGTCAATAAGAGCACTTACTAAGTTTGGGTTCAGCAGTAAAGTGGGGAAAGATTAACCTGAGACAGATTTTAACCAAATTCTTCAAAGGGGTGGGCCTTTGAAATGGATAAAGAGACACAGAATCTCAGTCATAAAAAACGAAACAGAAAAAAACAGGACAAAAACAAAAAAACAAAGGGAGTGGTCCCAGTCTGGGATTGGGTTAGGTGAAGGGCTCTGATGTCTAGCAGAAGAAGCAAATGTACTCCCTATCTAGAGATAACATCCCCAAATCGAATCATCTAGCTTTCCAAATATCAAGCAAATTTAAATTAGGTTTATCACAGACATGTACCCTGCCTGGCACTCCTTTTCTCAGAATGACCAGAAAATGGTTTATCAGTCCACTTGGCTGCCCATTCTGCTGTGACTTTTCCTCAGTAAACCTTACTTTACGGCCCCACTGCATGGTGTATATCCATATCCCACATCAGCTGTGACATCAGGATTCTTGTTAATTACTTATTTAAAAGTAAACAGCTCTAAAGTTTCCTCATTATGAATATTTTTTTTGCAGATACTCTTAAGCAGGTTAACTAAGCTCCCTAGTTGACTAAGTACCTTTTTTAAAAATCAGAAATGATACTGAATTTTATGAAATAACCATCCTACATCTTTTGAAATGGTCATATAATTTTTCTTCTCTAATTTGTTAATGTGGAAAATTATATTAAACCATCTTTGCATTCCCTGGGTACAACTTATTATATATTACAATAAAAGATGAAATATTACAGAATACAAATTTAAACAGTAAAATTTTTAGCATGAACTTTGCAATGATTTTAAGAAGTATTTTTACTTCCATATATTAAATTTAACCTATTTGCTTAGCAACTACCACCTAAATTTTCTTTTAAATGCCAAAGAATTATGAAAAATAGCACTGTCTACAAAACAAGTTTGTGAATAAATGTAAATATATCATAAACGCTTTAAAACTCTTACATTAGGTGAAAATAAATATAACACAAAACATGATGTCTAAAATATTCATGCATGCTAATTAAAATAAAATTAAAATATAGGGTTTGGTAAATACACCAAAGCAAAACATTTTGTAAAGCACCTAACATATATCTAAAGACTAACACCACATAATGGTACTGGTAAATCTAATAAAATCATGTGATCACTCCCTATCTCCAGCGTGCATGTACTCAACAGGCGCACACACTCTTACAAGCTTGTTTAATAAACACAGATCACTTCATGGTTTCCAAAGCCACAATGACAGGTGAGGGAGGCTGAATCCGAGCACTGAGAATACTGCCACCCAAAGACTTTGTCTCACTCCCTCCAGTGGCTACCTGGACAGGACAGGTTTACAACGTGAGTGTATGTGAGTTCAGGCCTTTAGAGTGGACCTCACCAATGAGATATGAGTGGCAGGAAGGAGCCAGGGATACATTCTTTGCCTTCTTTTCCCCTGGTTGCCATATTCCATCAGGCTTTTGAAGATAACTCTGCAAACCAAACTATGTCTCACATTACTAAGCTGAAGCCACTCATGAACATACTTCTTATTTGTTTTCTCTCATTTCCTGCCTCATTTTGTGTTCTCTTTGAGTCCACCACACTGGAATTGCATTAGCTAATAAAACATCAACAAGTGTGCATTGTTTTCTAGGAAAATACGGAGCTAAGCCTGTGACAGAGCAAGCATTTTTCTAGATGACTACATATTATATTATATATTAATGTCTGCTATATTCACAGATCATGGAGGAGGAAAAAACACATTAAAATCTATCAGTAGATTCCAAATACAAATTCAACAAAAGCATTTCTGAATACTGAATTATATAAATAATTTAAAATCCTACCAAGAGTTTTATTTAGACAAATGACTTTTTTTCCAAATCAACTGCTAACACGATTTCAAAACCAGTCCACGCTAAATCATCATTAAAATTAGAACCAACACTGGAATGCCTGCCTGTATAATCATATAACATTACTATGTAAGTCCTAGCTAATTAAATTGGTAGAGAAAACCAAATGAGTATACTAGAGAGATCATATAAGTAAACACTAAATAACTAAATATGACTATATATGGGTATGGAAATACACAGTGCTACATTGAAGGCTTAATAATACTCTATGGTATGAATCCACCATCTGCTGTACAACATAGTGTCTATAGTTATAATACAGCTTTGTACACTTAAAATTTTGTTAAGGTAGATCTCATGAGTATTAACACATACACACACACCCACAAAACCAAACACCAACGGGGTATCAGGGAACTTTTGGAGGTAATGCACCCTTGAGAGTGGCACTCTTTTCACAGATGTATACATATGTGCAAACTCATCAGACTATTATAAATATGTACAATTTTTATATGTACATTATGCTTCATTAAGGCTGTTAATGAAGGAATAGTGAAATAACTATGTATACTGGAGAAAATTTTGAAAAATAAGTAATGTATCAGTGAGACCTGATGCATGACAGGTCCTCAGTCACTGTCAAGTTTTTATTTCTGTCTTTGTCAGGGTTCAGTCAGGAAAACAGAAAGCACAGCAGTTATTGAGCAGAGAAATGTTAATATAAATATTTATTTAACCAAGTATTTAAATTAAAAATGGAAAAAGAAATTGACTATAGAAATTGTTAGCAAAGAAAGCAGCTACCCACCCTTAGGGTGCAGAAAGCAAAGGAAAGTTGTTGGGATTGTTTGAAGCTTGGAGGAGGGACTCTGAAGACCCAGCCCTCTGAGAAGGGGCTGTTTCCCTGCTGGTGCTTCAGGAACTAAAAGAATGACCCAGAGCTGGGACTCAGACGTCTGAAGAAAGGGGTTTAAACAGTTTAATGTAATCATCTCTTTCAATTAGGATTAATGCAATTACCCTGTTGGTTTCCTCTGACTACATGAGCTGTGCTGTGATCTCTAAGTCTCTTGTCATTTACCTTTTCTACTTCTTCCTGATTCTCTGCTTTTAAATATCTTCGGCTTTGAAGCCTTCTGTGCATTCAAGTTTTCTTCTAGTCTTTGAGTACATATTAAGTTGTTTTAGAAGGAAAGAATATAATCACAAGCTATGATTGATGGGAATGTTACCTATTGAATTACTTACATAAATAGTATTAATATACATTCTACATTTAAAATAGATGGAGTTTAGGAGAAACACAATGATGGATCAAGGAAATGATGACAGCATAAAAGACGTACTCTCTGAAAGTTGTGTGGACAAACAGGCTCCCAAACTCATCTACGTGTCAACAAAATATGAATAATATGAATGTTTTAGGCAACTGAGAAACTCTAAGCAATAAAAAAGCATACATAACAATCAGCAAGAAAACAAAAACAAACTTCTTCAAGGCCACAATTTCCAGTTTTCTAATTTTAACATTTTCAACACTCCCAATTAGACATTTCAATCAAACACCATGGCAGTTCTTTAAGAAGTGTAAAATATTTTCTCATGGCCAAAAATAGGGAAAAAATGTTATTTTTGTTAATCATCTTATAGTTGCTGTATTGGTAACAAGGGAGGGAAGGAGATTAAAAACCATTAAACTGACATAATGTTGCTGTAAGTACATATGTTAGTCAAGCTAAGCAAATTGTTAAGATACTGAAGTTTGAGACTGTTGTATCAAATTGAAGGACTCACTCTCATGAACATCACAGTCCAGTTGAATGCTTTGTGACTAATTTTCCATCTAAGAAGGGACTCAGTGACTCGGACTGCTTCTGTTAATGGTTTTGTTTCCCTGTGGTCGCTGAATCTTTGGCCTCTAGTCAGGAAACCAGCAAAAAAAGAATGTTTTTTGTAAGGGAGGGAAGACTTATGGGGAAATATTATGGTCTAAGTCTGGAAATTATGTTTGTCAGTCTGTCTGTGTTCCACTGGCCAGAAGGTTGAGACAAGTTTAGCTGTCTAACACCTATGTTGATTTCACTAAATCTCAGTACTGGAAGATAAATATTCCCACAAATTGTTCTTATATTTACGGTGATCAATTCTTCCTGCATTGCCTGGTACTTACCTGGTTTTAAAACTGAAGGCATTGTATCCCAGAAGCCTTGCCCTGTCCTGGATAAACTGGGAAGGCTGGTCACTCTGCAAACCAGGGTCTAAAATGTCTCTGACATTAGTGTCTAGAAGTTAAGAGACTGAACCTATTCCTAGGCCTACTACAAAAATGCTATGTCTATCCTGTTGAGGTCATTATCAAATGGCAATGAAAAAAACAAGAGGTTCAGAAATTATCTAGAAAATAAGTGTTTTCCATTCTGGAATAAATAACAGTCACATCTCACCTCAGTAACTGACCCAAAGGGAACCTAGAATCATGTTATCCAGATCATTTAGAATCACTAGAAGGAAGGGGCTCTTCCGGTGGCTACCATAGGGATTAAGTGCTAGGGAAATTCACAGAATCTCTAGGAAATAAAAAAAAAAGTCACCACAAGTGGATTTATGTAGGGCTATGAAATAGAGATGATTTTGCCTTTTTTATTAGCTTTTAGGAGATAGATTCAATTTCTGTGCTTAGGCATATTTATCAGCTCCTCTCAAGGCAAGGAGAATTAATTTATCTCTTTGTTCCTGTTCAAAGAAATTATATTTGTTTTTAATCCTAATTGTTCTATTTTTCACATTTAACTTTTAAACTGCTTCAGTGGAAGAGTGGGAAATTTCAATAAAAAACATAAAAAAAATAATTCAGGGAAGAAAGTATCTCTGACTTTTGGCTCCTGACAAGATGGCAAATGAGCACAGAAATCTGGTTTCTTTCCTGGAGTTTAACCTTGGAGATGCCACAAAAACAAGAGGGAACTTGACAGATCTCAGAACTTTAAAATCTTGAACTACCAGAGAGGCAGAAGGTGGTAGATTCCTGGTCCGGCATTAGAAAAGGGCCAGAGGCACCAAAGGAGAACTGAGAGAAGAAAAACATTATTATTATTCCTTTTGCTCTCTTCCCCAAAATTGTCTGACTGTATCACTGCTCACTTGTTCCATCAATGGCAAGATCAGAAAAGAGAATAATCAGTAAAAGAGAGGGGAAGAGGAATTGGGGATTACAGAAGTGGCTGTGCTGGAGGGCAGATAAGAGAGGGTGTAAGGGACTACCCCTCATATTGCAGTCCTTTCTGTCATACCCTCTGTCCTCAGTCACTCTAGGTTATTAGAACTCAGAGAAGATACCCTTGAATGTGGGCAGTGCCTGAGCAGAAGTGCAGGAACTCTCCTGCTTGAGTATGTATTGAAGGCAGGAAAATGGGTTGAGTTGGTGAACTCAGACTGTAAGAAAAGAGCATCTCCTTGAGGTACATTCCCCACACTCACTCCCTAAATTAACCTTGGGAGATATAATTCAGAGTCTGTATAATAACATTATTTTCTGGACGAATGCATTCCCAAGCCAATGCAGCTACTAATCCCAAAGTGCTATGAACTCCCAGGAAAAGATTAGGAATTTGCAGAATATGAAATATAAAAATAAATAAATAACAAGGTAAGAAAGAAAGAAAAATTAGAACAAGGGGAGAAATTAATTGAACAGGCCTCCCCTGCCAAATCAAAATATAGCATTAGAAATACCCTCAAACAGATAAGTAAAAATTATGGACAAATTAAGCAGAGGTAAGCAGTCATAGGAAATAACTAAATGAAGATTATGTGAAAATTTAAAGATACTAATAGCCAAAAGATCAAATGAATGATAAATACTTTTGCTTACAAAAGATAACAATAAATAATACAAGACCCAGATATTTTTACAGATGTCTTTCAAAGTTTCTAAAACTTTCTTTTACATACTGTTTCAGAAAAGAGAGGTACTTTATTTAGCAAATCCCCAGAGAAACTGAACCAATTTATTTATTGGTTCATATGTGTGTATATATAATATAAAAAACTAGCTCATATGATTATGAAGGCTGGCTAGTCTATACTCTGCTGTGTGGGCAAAGGAACTGGTAGTATAGATGAAGTCCAAAGGCAGTCTTCTAAAGAACTCCATTTTGTTCCTTTGGGTTGGAAGAAGGGTATTTTTTTTTAAATCTATTTAGACCTTCAAATGATTGACTGAGGCCCACTCTCGTTATGGAGAGCAATCCGTTTTACCCAAAGTTCACCAATGTAAATGTTACTCACACCCAAACACCCTCCAAGTTGACATGTAATTAAACATCACAATAGAAAAAGGTGCAAATACATTCACCTAATTTATAAGTTATATTTAAAATCCAGATTTCTAACCAGAAGACAGCATAGAAATAGAAAAGCATAGGTCCATTACATTTATAATAACAGATGTGAAATTCCAAAGTAAAATATTAGCTTTGAGTGGTATTAAGAATGTTTAATATGTGTTTAAATTAGAAAAATACCAGACTCACTTATTTATTCTAAAACAAATAATTACCATCAGAGGCAAAAATATTTCATATGCTAAAGATATCTTTTACACACAAACAAAGCATGTGCCAAGAATCTAATTCATCTTTTCAAATATAAAGATTGCACTGTAGGTGCCTTTTGATGCCTACATTAGAAGCATTTTGACAAATGAAATAGAAGGAATTTACACACCTGATAAGTAGTTTTGTTTTTGCTTTACTTTGATCTAGAGAAAAGGATCTGCTTTTCAGGTGATTAATCAGCTACTCTTAAGATCTTTCTTCAGTTTTTAATTTCTTTCTGATCAAATCTGGGTAAAAGGAGACAAATATATTTCTTAATATTTTTCTTTACAAAAGGATATATGGACTTCCACACTATTTGACTCCAAAAGTATATTAAAATTTACCACATTCCCATAAGTTTTGGATACAAGCATGATTTAATGTCTTAAAATCTAGTAATATAATTTCCCAAAAAAGCTGTATGTGTTGCAGGAACCATGGGAACTATGAACAAGGAGTTGGGTCATGGAAATGTTTGGCGAGAAGCAGCATTTATTAATGCCAACACTGGCTCAGCGGATTCCTGTCCAAAGGCTGAGCCCCGAGCACAGCAGGGCCTTGCCTTTTATACATTCACTACAAGGTTAAGGGGGATTTAGCACCCAGGAACTATTGCAATGGGAGCTATTAGGTCACTATAGGTGTATCCAGGATGCTAGTTATATTTTAATCTATCTCTGTAAAGGTTACCTGGATACCATACTATAAACTAATGGGCCTCCATGATTATGATCAACAAGCTGTTCCATACCACTGAGTCCCAGTTAGGGGGGATACATTATTACATGGTTTCAACCTCAAGCACCTTGTGATTCCTCTACATTCCTGAAGCCTCAACAGAAACTTTGTCTCCTTGTCTTCCTACTACATATGAAGGAGGAAAATCACAGAATTTACAAAATTGAAACAAAAAGATTCAATAAATCTCAAAACACCAGTGCATGATGAAAAAAATCACTCAAAATAAGCAGCTTGTTTATTAATTTACCTACCAAATTTGTGACTGTGTATGTATATGTGCATCATATAAACTATAAGCCCAATACTCAGGAGAAAAAAATTAAGAAAAGACAAATTACTTCTAAGAAAAAAAAAGATGTACATTATTACCACTTTCATTATTACTTTTCATCATATGCTGGAAATCCTGGCCAATGTATTAAGTCAGAGGAAACAAGAAATACTGGTGTAGGATCCAAATGAGAGTCAAGATTCTCTTTGCTTACAGAAGGTATAAATCACTATGTGCACAGCCCTATAAGTTCAATAGTTACTCTAGCCAAGACCAAATTTCAAAAATCAATATCGTGTTCTAAGAGTTTTACTTCTCATATGGCCAATTAGCTCCTATCAAACCAACTTGCCCTGACAATTAGAAACAGGAGAAAATAAATAATAAACCTATTAGAAAGCATGGGGTAGTGGCCAGCAATTGGCAGATATTGGCAGGGAGGAAGAAAGTTGACATTTTGAGGAAGGAAATGGCACTGAGTGAATTTCCAGTATTTACGACTTTTAGTCTAAGGACAGGCTGTTGAATTCTATTGGAAAATGTACAGGTTTGGATTGATCAGATTAAAGATGGTGGCATGAGAGGTGAGACAGGGGCTTCCTCCTAAAACTGCAAATAATATGAAAATATAACTAATACAACTACTCTTGAAAGAGCAACAGGAAAGAGCACTGCAACAAACTGCATACACCTGGAGACAAGAGCAGCCCTCACAGAACAGGGTAACGTACTAAAGCTGTGGTCCTGTGGGATTCAAGCCCTTCCCCCACCCCAGCTCACTGGCAGGAGGAAGAGGAATGGAGCAGGGTGGGCGTGGAGATCTGGGACTGCTGAATACCTAACTCTGGAGATCTGCTCTGGGAGCACAAACCTACATTTCATGGTGCTTGCATGATACTCTCATAATTAGGGGGTTGGAAAGCTAAGACAGGCAGAATTCCTGGAGAGACTGAGATTCCAGCTGCTTGTGGAAAGCAGGGATCCATATGCAGCTGCTCAGGGACAAAAGAAAGGCGGGCAGTCTGAGAGACTTCCTAACAAAGAAGCCCTTAGCAAGGGGACTGCTAAAGGGGCAAGGATTGCACAGAGCTGTCTTGCAAATGAGTTTCATCTCCAGGCAAGTTCTCTATAGATTCACTGTGACCAAAGAAATTTACAGCAAAGGGTTCTTGGGATGAAAAGATTATACCCAACTTTATTTCGAGGTGGCAGGTCAATCCCTCGGCACTACCACCACTCCAGCCTCCGCTCCACTCCCCTACCACCTTCCAGCCCCGCCACCCAGTCTCCGGCCGAGCCCTGGGCAGAACTCCTTACATTAACACAATAATGTCGTATTGCCTAAACGTATGGAAGTGGTAGCATAGCAACAGGCCAGTTACATTTAAGTTCAGTGAGGATCCTGGCCATAGGAACCCCACTTTATCCACAAGAACTTACTGCTCAGGAGAAAGGACGGTAGACAAAATTGTCTGGGTGAACTCTGCCCAGCAGATTGGGAGCTTTCACAATCTTCAGTTGCCCCAGTTCCCTGGCTGACTGCATGGCTCCAGGAACCCCTACTGTGAAGGGCAGATTGCTGTGCCTTTCTCCTGGCCAGCCCCACCAGGCTTGTAAATGGGAAACCCTACCCTGGCATTAGGCAAACCAGAGGGAAGATCTGTCTACAATAATTAAAAATGCAAAGCACGGAGGCTTATACCTGTGTGCTCGGCCCACTGGTTCAGGCAGTGGGGACCAGCATAGTAGCCAGGAAGCAGGAAACAGCTCTTTCCTCCCCCAAGGCACCAATACCACTCCCAGGAAATCCCCGCAATTCCTTCAGGGTCTGAATAGCTTCAGAGAGTAGAGCTTCTGGGCGCTAGATTGTGCCATACACAAATATGAAATGCCAAAGAAACCTGGTCCAGAGTAAAATTATTAATACAACTCCTGAGAAAGATTTAAATGATACTGACTTCATGACTCTGCCTGAAAGGAGTTCAAAATAAAAATCATTAACATGCTCATGGAGGTATGGAAAGATATTCAAGAACTCAGGAATGAATTATGGTCGGAGATCTAATCATTGAAGAGCACAATGGATGGTATTAAAAGCAGATTGGATATGGTGGAGAAGACGATAAATGAAATAGAAACTAGAGATGAGAAATACAAAGAAGCTGAGGCACAGAGAGAAAAAAGGATCTCTAAGAATGAAAGAATACTGAGAGAACTGTGACCAATCCAAACGGAACAATATTCACATTATAGGGGTACCAGAAGAAGAAGAGAGAGCAAAAGGGATAGGAAGTGTCTTTGAGGAGGTAATTGCTGAAAACTTCCCCAATCTGGGGAAGGAGATAGTCTCTCAGGCCATGGAGGTGCGCAGATCTCCCAACACAAGGGACCCAAGGAAGATAACAGCAAGATATATAGTAATTAAAATGGCAAAGATCAAGGATAAGGACAGACTATTAAAAGCAACCAGAGAGAGAAATAAGATCACATACAAAGTAAAACCCATCAGACTATCATCAGACTTCTCAGCAGAAACCTTACAGGCCAGAAGGGAGTGGCATGATGTCTTTAATGCAATGAAGCAGAAGGGCCTTGAACCAAGATTACTTTATCCGGCAAGATTATCATTTAAACTTGAAGGAGGGATTAAACAATTCCCAGATAAGCAAAAGCTGAGAGAATTTACCTCCCACAAACCATCTCTACAGTGTATTTTGGAGGGACTGCTATAGATGGAAGTGTTCCTAAGTTTTAATAGCTATCACCAGAGGTAATGAAACCACAGTAAAGAAAGTAGAACAACTAATTACTAAGAAAATACAAAATTAAGTTAACTATCCCCAAAGTCAATCAAGGGATAGACAAACAGTACAGAATATGATACCTAATATGTAAAGAATGGAGAGGGAAGAAAAAGGAGGAGGAAAAAAAAACAAAAAGAAGAAAATAACCTTTAGATTGTGTTTGTGATAGCATATTAAATGAGTTCAGTTAGTTAAGTTAGACTTTTAGATAGTAAGGAAGTTAACCTTGAACCTTTGGTAACCACGAATCTGAAGCCTGCAATGCCAATAAGGACATATCTATCCATAATCACCCCAAATGTAAATTGACTGAATGCACCAGTCAAAAGATATAGAGTCACTGAATGGATAAAAAAACAAGACCCATCTATATGCTGCCTTCAAGAGACTCACTTTAAACCCAAGACATACACAGAGTAAAAGTGAAGGGATGGAGAAAGACATTTCATCCAACTAATAGGGAGAAAAAAGCAGGAGTTGCAGTACTTATATCAGACAAAATAGACTTCGAAACAAAGAAAGTCACAAGAGACAAAGAAGAACATTACATAATGATAAAAGGGTCAATACAAGAAGAAGATATAACCATTATAAATATCTATGTACCCAACACAGGAGCTCCTACATATGTGAAACAAATACTAACAGAATTAAGAGGGGAAATAGAATGCAATGCATTCATCCTAGGAGACTTCAACACACCACTCACTCTGACAGACAGATCAACCAGACAGAAAATAAGTAAGGAGGCAGAGGCACTGAAAAACATATTAGAACAGATGGACCTGACAGACATCTACAGAAGTCTACACCCAAAAGCAGCAGATCACACATTCTTCTCAAGTGCACATGGAACATTTTCCAGAACAGATCATATACTAGGCTACAAAAAGAGCCTCGGTAAATTCAAAAAGACTGAAACTGTACCAAGCAGTTTCTCAGACCACAAAGGAATGAAACTAGAAATGAATTACACAAAGAAAATGAATAATCCCACAAACACATGGAGGCTTAATAACATGCTCCTAAATAATCAGTGGATCAATGACCAAATAAAAACAGAGATCAAGCAATATATGGAGACAAATGACAACATTAATTCAACACCACAAAATCTGTGGGACGCAGCGAAGGCCGTGTTAAGAGGAAAGTATATTGCAATATAGGCCTACCTCAGGAAAGAATAACATTCCCATATGAGCAGTCTAAACTCACAATTAATGAAGCTAGAAAAAGAAGAACAAATAAGACCCAAAGTCAGTAGAAGGAGGGACATAATAAAGATTAGAGAAGAAATAAATAAAATCGAGACGAATAAAACAATAGAAAGGATCAATGAAAGCAAGAGTTGGTTCTTCGAGAAAATAAACAAACTAGATAAACCACTAGCCAGACTTATCCAGAAAAAAAGAGAGTCTACTCACATAAACACAATCAGAAATGAGAATGGAAAAATCTGTACAGACAGCACAGAAATACATAAGAACAAAACCCCTGTACCAGATGGCTTCACCGCTGAATTTTATCAAACATTTAGTGAAGACCTAATACCCATCCTCCTTAAAGTTTTCAAAGGAGTAGAAGAAGAGGGAATACTTCCAAACTCATTCTATGAGGCCAGCATCACTCTAATACCAAAACCGGGCAAAGACACCAAAAAAAAAGAAAACTACAGACCAATATCCCTGAAGAACATAGATGAAAAAATGCTCAACAAAATATTAGCAAACCGAATTCAAAAATACATCAAAAGGATCATCCATCATGATCAAGTAGGATTTATTTCAGGGATGCAAGGATGGTTCAGTATTTGAAAATCCATCAACAGCATCCACCACATCAACAAAAAGAAGGACAAAAACCCCATGATCATCTCCATAGATGCTGAAAAAGCATCTGACAAAATTCAACATCCATTCATGATAAAAAGTCTCAACAAAATGGGCGCACAGGGCAAGTACCTCAACATATTAAAGGCCATATATGACAAACCCACAGCCAAGCAAGAAGCTGAAAGCTTTTCCTTTAAGATCGGGAACAAGACAAGGATGCCCACTCTCCCCACATCTATTCAACATAGGAGGTCCTAGCCACGACAATCAGACAACACAAAGAAATAAAAGGCCTCCAGACTGGCAGGGAATAAGTTAAAGTGTCCCTGTTTGCAGATGATGTGATATTGTACATAAAAAACCCTAAAGAATCTACTCCAGAACTATTAGATCTAATATCTGAATTCAGCAAAGTTGGGGGACAGAAAATTAATATGCAGAAATCTATGGTATTCCTATACACTAACAATGACCTAGCAGAGACAGAAATCAGAAAAACAATTCCATTCACAATTGCATCGAAAAGAATAAAATACCTAGGAGTAAACCTAACCAAGGAAGTGAAAGACCTATACTCTGAAAACTACAAGACACTCATGAGAGAAATTAAAGAAGATACCAATAAATGGAAACACATCCCATGCTCATGGATAGGAAGAATTAATATTGTCAAAATGGCCATCCTGCCTAAAGCAATCTACAGATTCAATGCAATCCCTATAAAAATACCAACAGCATTCTTCAACAAACTAGAGAAAATCATTCTAAAATTCATATGGAACCACAGAAGACCCTGAATAGCCAAAGCAATCCTGAGAAGGAAGAATAAAGCTGGGGTGATTATGCTCCCCAACTTCAAGCTTTACTTTAAAGCCACAGTAATCAAAACAATTTGGTACTGCCACAGGAATAGACCAATGGAACTGACTAGAGAACTCAGATATAAACCCAAGCATATATGGTCAATTAATATATGATAAAGGAGCCATGGATATACAATGGGGAAATGACAGCCTCTTCAACAGCTTGTGATGGCAAAACTGGACAGTTACATGTAAGAGAATGAAACTGGATCACTGTCTAACCCCATATACAAAAGTAAACTCAAAATTGATCAAAGACCTGAATATAAGTCCTGAAACCATAAAACTCTTCAAATGAAACATAGGCAAAAATCTCTTGGACATAAATATGATCAACTTCTTCATGAACATATCTTCATGGGCAAGGGAAACAAAAGCAACAATGAACAAGTGGGACTATATCAAACTAAAAAGCTTCTGTGCAGCAAAGGATGCCATCAGTAAAACAAAAAGACATCCTACAGTATGGGAAAATATATTCATAAATGACATATCCGATAAGGGATTGACATCCAAATTATATAAGGAGCTCATGCACCTCAATAAACAAAAAGCAAATAAGTCAATTAAAAAATGGGCAGAGGATATGAACAGACACTTCTGCAAAGAAGAAATTTAGATGGCCAACAGGCACATGAAAAGATGCTCTACATCACTAGTCATCAGAGAAATGCAAATTAAAACCATAATGAGATATCACCTCATACCAGTTAAGATGGCCATTACCCCAAAGACAAAGAACAACAAATGTTGGTGAGGATGTGGAGAAAGGGGAACCCTCCTACACTGCTGGTGGGAATGCAATTTAGTTCAACCATTGCAGAAAGCAGTATGGAGGTTCCTCAAAAAAATAAAATAGAAATACCATTTGACCCAGGAATTCCACTCCTAGGAATTTACACTAAGAATGCAGGAGCCCAGTTTGAAAAAGACATATGCACCCCTATGTTTATCATAGCACTATTTACAATAGCCAAGATATGGAGACAACCTAAGTGTCCATCAGTAGATGAGTGGATAAAGAAGAAGTGGTATGTATACACAATGGAATATTATTCAGCCATAAGAAGAAAACAAATCCTACCACTTGTAACATGTATGGAGCTAGAGGGTATTATGCTCAGTGAAATAAACCAGGCGGAGAAAGACAAGTACCAAATGATTTCACTCATCTGTGGAGTATAAGAACAAAGGAAAAACTAAAGAAACAAAACAGAAGCAGACTCACAGAACCCAAGAATGGACTAACAGTTACCAAAAGGAAAGGGACTGGGAAGAATGGGTGGGAAGGGAGGGATAAGGGGGAGAAAGGGGCATTATGATTAGCAGACATAATGTAGTGGGGTGGGACATAGGAAACGCAGTATTTATAGAGAAGACAAGTAGTGATTCTATAGCATCTTACTATGCTGATGGACAGTGACTGTAATGGGGTATGTGGGGGGGGGACTTGATAATGGGGGGAGTCTGGTAACCATAATGTTGCTCATGTTATTATACATTAATGATACCAAAAAAAATGGTTAAAAACCTATATATGAGATATGAAGCCATAAAACTCCTAGAAGAAAACATAGGCAGGTCACTCTTGAGCATCTGCATTAGTAACTTTTATCTGGATTTTTCTCCACAGGCAAGGGGAACAAAAGCAAAAATAAGTAGGACTATATCAAACTAAAAAGCTTCTGCACAGCAAAGGAAACCATCAACAAAACAAAAGGCAACCTACTGTTTGGGAGAATATATTTGCAAATGATATATCTGGTAAGGGGCTAATATCGTAAATACATAAAGACCTCAGCAGCTCAACACCTAAAACAAAATAATATGATTATAAAATGAGCAGACATCCCAAATAGACATCTTTTGAAAGACATACAGATGGCCCACAGACACATGAAGAAATGTTCAACATCACCAGTCATCAGGGAAATATAAACCAAAACCACAATGAAATATCATTTCACGCTACTCAGAATTGCTAACATCAACAAGCAGGAAATACAAGTTTTTGTGAGGAGGTTGAGAGAAGGGAACCCTGGCATACTGCTGATGGGACTGCAAATTGATGCAGCCACTATCAAAAGCAGTACAGTGGTTTCTCAAAAAATTAAAATAGAAATACCACACAATTCAGCAATTCCAATTCAGGGAATATACGCAAACAAAACAAAATCACTAGTCCACAAAGATATATGCACTCCTATATTTATCACAGAACTATTTATAATAGCTGAGATATCGAAGTAACCTAAATATCTATCAATAGATGAATAGATAAAAAAGATGTGGTACATATATATACAATGGAATAGTAGCCATAAAAAGGAATGACATATTGCCATTTACCAGAACATGATGGACCTATTATGGTAAATGAAATGAGTTAGAGAAATATTAATACCATATGATTTCACTTGTATGTGGAATCTAAAAAATAAAACAAATGACAAATGAAACAGAAATAGACTCAGAGAACAAACTGGTGGTTCTGACAGGGGAGGAGTTGAAGGGATAGATGAAATAGATGAAGGGGTGAAAATGTTTGATATCATGATCTGGATGGTGGTTACATAAGTGCATATGTGTGTCATAATTCATCAAGCTGTACAATAAGATTTATGCATTTTGTATGCACCCTGATATAAATGTTTAAGACTTAAAAAAAATTTTATAAAACACCATGAGATACCAATAAACACCTATTAAAATGACTAAAGTTTTAACAATGCCTGACAACATCAAGTTTTAGGAAGGCTATAGATGGATATCCTCTACGTTTGTGGTTGTTAGGTAAACTTGGAAGTATCCACTAAAGCTAAATCCATGTGTACCCTATGATCTGATCCAGCAAATCTACTCCCACAAATATACCCAAGAGAAAGAAATGTGTATTTCTGCAAGACTTGTAAAAGAATGTGCATAGCAGCTTTATTCACAATAACCCCCAAACAAAAACAAATGCCTATCAAGAGATAGAATAGATAAATATGAACTTCATGAAGAGATAAAACTGACATCCACAGCAGTCAGATTAGTGATTATCTCTGAGGGGAGTATGAACTCACAAAGTGCAGAGAGAAAATTTATGAAGTACTGGAAATATTCTGCATCTTGTTTGGGATGTTTATACAAGTATATATACCTATATATGTTATGTATGTGTATGATCATAAGGTATACACTTAGATCAGTGTACCTTACAGACATCACTATATATATTAGACAAAAGAGAGAAAGGGAGACAGAGAAATTGGTGTTAGAGTGCATTTTGTGAACTAGTCCCAGAAATGGAAAACAGGAGTATCATTAACATGACTATTCATCAGAGATTCCATTTAATTTTTCCCTAAAATTAGGTAAAATTTCTCCATGATAAGTAAGTTTGGAGATTTTTTTTTCTTATTTTCTTCAGAGGGTTTTGTTGTTTGGTTTTTTAGCAGCTTTTCACTGTTTGTTATATGCAGGTGGCTTCTATGGTTATACACAGAGTATAAGGATATGGAATGAAAATACTAAAGGAATAACAACAACAAAAAGCTATGAGAAACAGACATTATGAATATAACAAAACTCATTAACATGTCAATATAACTCATGTTTTCTTTTGCTAAAAATCAGTGTGTGGCTTTTAGAAATTATTTTGCGACACAGTATTATTAAAATAATACCATTACAAATAGAAAAATTCAAGTACTTTTACATAAATAAACTGAGACATTGTGAAAGATCTTACTCAGAAAACTACAAAATATTACAGACAGAAATCAAAGAACACCTAGTTTAACTTATAATATCCTTAGGTACTGCAAGTTTCAATTGTAAAAATGCCAAATCTCACCAATTGATCTCTCTATAAATCTCAGTATAAATCACCACAGATTTTTTACTGTGTGGAAACTGGTAAGTTGGTTCTAAAATGGAAATGGAAATACAAAGAGCCAAGCACAGCCAAGGCAATTTTAGGAAAGAATACCAAAGTTAGAAAAGTTACACTGCCAGATATCAAGACCTATGCTAAAGCTATAGGAATTAGAAGAGTTTATTATTGGCACAAGGTTAGACAAACTGATCTATGGAAAAGAGTAGATTACAGAAACAGACCCAATCATAGGTAGTCACTTGATTTATTTTTAAAAAGTGAAATTAAAGGGTACCTTTCAACATATGTTTCTGGGTCAAACAGAAATCCATAAAGGAAAAATAGCTATCTCAACTCCTACTTTAAATTGCACACACAAATAAATTACAGATGGATTTCAGATCTAAATGTGAAAGATATACAAGAAAACTTTCAAAAGCTAGCAAAAGATCTTTGCAAACGATATAAGCAAAGATTCCTTAAATAAGATACAGAAGGTTCTATCCATGGAAAAAAATGATAAACTGGAAAGTATTAAAATGAGGGACTTTTGTTCATCTGAAGATTTCATTAATACAAGAAAAAGGCAAGCTGCAGAGTGGTTAAGATATTTACAATATATGATTTGTAAAACAAAAACCCACACTGTATATAGAGTTTGTAATCCTATTTTTAATGTCTATACAAAGAATTAAGGTTATAACATAGATCAATAGTGTGCCACATGCACACATACACTTGTATGTGGGATTTAAAATACAAAACAAACTAAATAGAAATAGACTCATAGACAGAAAACAGACTGGTGGTTGCCATGGGGAGGGGGTGGGAGGATGGGTGAAATAGATGAAGGGGGGAAAATTACTGAGAATGTTTGATATCTTGATTGTATGGTATACACATGTCAAAATTCACTAAGCTGTACACTAAGATGTGTGCATTTTATGGTATGTACCTCAATTAAAAAACAATTGAAAAGAATAAATGATGGAAAAGCAAAACAAAAAAAAGCATTGACAAAGTCCTACATCTATTCCCATATTAAAAAAAAAACCCTCTCTAAACTGGTAATAGAAGGCAACTTTCTCAACCTGATATTAGTAATTCTAGAAAAACTTCCTACTAATATCAGACTTAATAGTGAAAGACTGAAGGTTTTTCCTCTAACGTCTAGAACAAGACAAGGATGTCTGCTCTCACTTATTCGATAATACATTTTACTGGAGGTTCTAGTCAGTTCCTCAAGGGAAGACTAAGAAATAAAAGGCATCCAGACTGGAAAAACATAAATAAAAATAAATTTATCCTATAAATCCTGTAAATCACTGAAAAGAAAAGAAAATCTAATAGAAGAATGGACAAAAGACTTCAAACACCACAATACAGAATAAAAAGGAGATAACTTTTGATTGCTAAGTCCACATTAATACCAAAGTGTTAAGGACGCTTTTAAAGTTCCTGATCACCTGGCATGTTTATTTTTTATGCGACTTTAGACAGTATGTTTCTTCTACACAAACAAAATAGTTTGCTGTTAGTCTTTCTGATTCACTGCTCAGTATGATGCTTTCATTTTCTGCTTCAGTGTTTCCTGTCTACCCCTTGTCTGTTCTTTCTTACCTCTTTCCCTTCCTTTTTGCATACAATATTTTAAAGTAAAGGTAACAGGTATTCTTAAAATAATTACTATATATTTCATGTGGTTTTACTCTTCTCATCCTCATTGTGCAATTGAAGAACCAAACACTCAGTGAGGTTTGCTATTTGCCCCACACCTTGTAGAAAGTAAGGGGGAGATACAGTTCCTCTCGACCCTAAGGACCTTAATACTGGCATCTCTGCTAGGCTATAAATCAAAACAGTGTTATGTATTTACCACAATAAAGGCATTCATTGTGTTTAACACTTTACATATATCATCTCTTTACCTGTCACAAGAGTCCTTGAGGTAAGTAAAAATGTAATCCCCTTACACATACGATAAAACAAAAGACTGATCTCTCTCATATACATGTGTGTGCATATGTTTATATATATGCATGCTTTTAAGAAACACATATGCACACATATGTATCTCCCTATATATAAACATATATGTAAACACACACACAAACACATGTATGAGAG
This sequence comes from Phataginus tricuspis, assembly GCA_029783875.1. NCBI lineage: Eukaryota > Metazoa > Chordata > Mammalia > Pholidota > Manidae > Phataginus > Phataginus tricuspis. The sequence goes on along the minus strand of JAQQAC010020896.1, from coordinate 43,944,442 downwards.
AGAGAGAGAGACAGAGACAGAGAGAGATTGCCTTTCTCAAACTAATTTTATACTTATGGTCTGTACTATATTAAGAAGTTCCTGATAATTGGTAAAATATAATAATAAACAAAATCTCCTGTCACTCCAGAAAACCTCTTCACAAAGGTAGATAAGAAGGAAAACAGTTTTATTATTAAACATTGAACCAGAATGTGATATATTTCACAGGCAGCCCCCTAAAGGGGTCACAAAAACAGTAAAAACCTCACCCTTTTGTAGCCAATCAGCTACAACCCTTTACCTACATGTTCTCAAAACAAATTAACTAGCCTTCAAGTAAAAGTACTTGACAGCAACATTTGTCACACAGAGTTTATCCTTAATTGACTTAATTTAGGTGGGGTAATTGGGGTGACCATCCGTGTTAATTGACTTTATCAAAAGGAAAAATAAACACATTGTTATAACAGGAGATCATTTTGCAGCTTGGAGCAAGGTGTCCCCTAAAATTAGACTCCTACCCTGTCATAGAACCTGGGAAATAGGGGCACTACCTTTTCTGGTGTTTACATTTCAAAGAGATGGCTCTTAAGTCCTTGAGAAAGACATTCCTGGATCTTAAACCTGGGAAGAGTTTACCTTGCTTTGCGAAAGATTGACATACTTTTCAAAAAGATGGAGAAAGAACTTATACTTACAAGTTTTCCAAATTAAATGCTCTAAGAAAAGGGACGGTAGAGGAGGTGTCTTTCCCCTTTGTGTCAGGAAATTTTTTTTTCTTTTTAAAATTGCATTTACCTTTGAATGGTCTATATTCCATAGTATGTAATTTACTGTATATTGTTACTTCTACACACTGTTTAGTTCACATAATCTCTCCCAACCAGTAGCACTTCTTTGGTTTTTTTTTTTTTGCAATTCACAAGAATATGAAAGAGTTAATGTTCAGCAAACAAATGTTTGCTGGACCATGAAACAATGGGACATAGGAATTTTAACAGCCTTTGCCACATTTGTCCCTGTCATACCCAGTTCGTATTATAATTTAGATATATATGATGTCACCTCTCTTCCTGGAGTAGTTCCTCCATCTAAATTCTGTTTATGCAGTTGAAGGGTTGGGGGTGGGGTGGGAGGGAAGGTCAAAGTTTCTTTCTGATTATTTTGGGCCTCAATTGTTTTCAGCTACGACATAATATTCATGCCAAAATGGCACAGCCCGCCCTAGGCCCCTCAAATAGGAAATGCAACAATATAAAAAATTAAAATGAGAAAGGACTCAAAGGAATAAAAAATGTAAAAAGAACAGAGGATTAAACAGTAGAGCTTTATCTTAGTGTGCTATTTTAAACCAAGCACAGTGTTTAACTTTAAAAAAATATATCAAATCTATCTTCTCCAGGGTAGGATGATGAAGCAGATTAAGAAATGTTTGTAAAGATAAAACTGGCCTTGGAAAGACTAGAGGGGCACTCAAAGGGGATTCCTCTCATTCTGACACTGACCAGCATACAAATGGCTAACTAGCTGAGAATACGGAACCTTCACATCTAAAGAATGACTTTCCTCATGCTGAAATGTGTAAATGAGCAAAGAGACGGCTTTAGGACATGAAGAATGGAATCCTCAACAGCCTTATTCTTAGGGAGGAAAACAGACGTATGTTGCCCTTTTCATGCCCTGAATTATGATTCTGTGGAACAACCTTTAAATGTTCTCTCAGTCCAAATCTATTTGAAAGGCAATTTATAAATGCTGACCATCTTAGTTTAAGCATTTCATGTAAAATCCTGAGGACTTGAAACTCCCTTTATGTTTCAGGCCTACTTATCTGTGATCACTGTAATCTGGGGAAGACTAGTACTTTTCTGAAAAATATCATTAAATCATCCCCAGTTCTCTCAGAGTCTGTGTCAAATGCTATAATGAATAAAGCAAAATAAAAAAGACTTTTAGGAATATTTTGTTTCTATTTTAAGATACAATTAGATTAACTGTCCTCTGATCTTTTCTCAACTTGACAATAAACAAAATTATTTAACTAATAAATTAAAGTTAAATAAATACAGATTATAAAGTCTGGGTCAATTCGTAAACACTAGGCTCCCATTTTTATACCACATATTGAAGATGTACTACAAAAGACAAAACAAACTCAAATGAGAAATTAGTTATATTTCTTTCTTAATCATAAATAAGATCATTTGGGAGTGATATACCTTGCTCAATATCTATTTCTCAAGCTTTGCTGTGGATAGATGAGGCCTTATGAAACAGTCTGGACAATTACAAACAGGCTGGTATTAAGGGTGATCAAGCAACTGTTATGTGTTCTTTTCTCAGCTTTCAGGAAATTCAGTTCCTAACAGATGAGATACTATATATCACGTGCTGGCAAAGCTAGTCCAGAGGCTGCATCTGGCCAAGAACCTATTTTGTAAATAAAGTAATACCAGAGGACAATCACACCCTCTCCTTCAGACATGTCTACGGCTACTTTTGAGCCAGGATAGTGGAGTTGCAACAGAGACCATATGGCCATAAAGCCTGAATTATTTACTATGTTCTCTTTTATAAAAAATGCTTTCTAACTCCTACTCTAGAGAACCTCTCACAGATAAACGCAAGGAGAAATGTTTAGGGATGACCAGGTGTTCACAATGGCCATTTCTTACCCTCTGCTTTCTCTTGACCAAACATTTAGTCAGGTTTCTCTCCTTCCTACAGGCCTCTGAACTCTGTATGCTCTCAAGCACACGCGCCCCCCCCCCCCCAAAAAAAATGGAATCTGCTACTCTTACCAGCTTCTCCTAGGAATCAATTGATCACAGGAAGACCATTTCCTTGGCAGGCTCCACTGGTTATTTCCTTTTTCTTGTCTAACTTCTGAAAAAAAGATTCTGCTCATCTCTGCTTGCACCCCCTTTGCCCTTATAAACACAAAAGCCTTTTCTGTTTGGTTGTGAGATATTTGCAGATTTCTGAGAATGCAGCATTCCCCCTATTGCAGTAGTATTTCTTCTGAATAAAGCTTCTAAATCTAAAAACAAAAATTATTTTGTAATTTGACAGTTTCTGGTGACATGATGTGGATAGAGTGCTGACCCACCTTAACACCCTGCTGTCTTTACCCAGGTATCCCTCCCTTCTCAAACCCCTTGTGTCTTTCCTGGATAGGGAAATCAGGATCCAGAGTGAATCACAACTACAAATCCAGGGCTTCAAACATTTTTTTTTTTTTGCAGCATGATAGGGAGATGCTTTAAACTATTAAATTGGGCTCTTCCAGTTCTTTCCTATATGAGCTGGTTTAGGGAAAAAGGAAATTACTATGGCCAGGATCCTCATCTGACCCTAATCTACTTTCCCAATATACACATGAAATGCTCAGAGGCACATGCTTGCACATGTGTTGGTAGTGAACTATTACTGACTGTTGCTATATAAAGAGCTCCACCCAGCACTCTAGCTGGAGGCAGAGAGGCCCAGAGGTGGAGAGGCACAGATGGCAAAGATGGACTGCAGACTTGCTGGATGCGAATGTGATTCTAGCACTCGACCTGCCATTACCATGAATAAAGCTTGGTATAAGACCTTTTACCCCCAGTGTTCTGTTATTGTTACTCAGTCTCACTGAGTCCAGAATGAACTTGTCTGGTGCTGAAATACCCCCCTCCAGTGAGACAGCAGGACTCCCTGGTTATTTTCTGCTTAAAAAGGACTTTTCCTGGCTTTTTTCAGTTGTAGCAAGAATTGAACTGAATAGAAGTCTTCTTGGTTCTTTTTGACTTTCCAGAGGGGAATTCTAAGCTTATTTGTAATGGCTGCCTCTGCTTTTCCTGATTTCTGGTTCAGGGAGTGCATAGAGTGACTCTTACAGCACCTCAACAAAGACTGCACAACGGATCACACTGACTGCCAAAGAGGATAGTGCATGGAACTGATTTGTTATCACCTGCCTCCTTTCTTTACCTGATCCTTCTTCCCTGGATAACTCTCAATCCACCTGGATTGGGGGTAGATTAACTTCAGCTGACTATATGCTTTACCACTATGGCATTAATTTTACCCATTACCGTAAAAAATGGCCAAGTATTACTAAGGATAACTTGGAATTTCAATAGCCACTTTGAGGCATTTGTACAATCCCTGATCAGTACACCTTTAGTGAGTTTTTAAGTCCCAGAAGTCTAGAATACCCTCTAAACAATATTATGCCTTCTTTTTTTTTAGTATGAAGAAGCAAAAAAACCTATCCCCTCAATCAAATCTCAGTCATACCTTTCAACAATCTATATCTTATCAGAAGCTATACCACTCAGTCTCTCAAGGACAACCTGTTCTTCAAGGCAACACCTTTTCCCTCAAATTTAAGACATGAATACCCTCAACAGTCCTTGCTCCTTTTCCCGCTGCCCCTCCCATTTGGTCCAGTCTCTCCCATAACCTTGTTCTTGTCCACATCATGTTTATCCTCCATTCCCTGACCTCATCCCAGCCTTGCCAGCTTCACAATTCTTCATTGTGTCTTATAACCTTAGTCTCCTGAAACTCCAACATTGAGACTCCAAAGACAAGAAACAGTTGTCTGAATCTAATCGCCATGCGATAATGAAGAATTTCCCTGACTGTCTTGCCAATGGGTTTCAGGCCCCTGGGCAAGTTAGCTATGAATCCAATGTGACCAAAGAAACGACAGCAGAATATTCTTGGGATGAAAGGGTTATACCCAACTTTCTTTCCACAGTGGCATGTCAATCAGTAAAATCTCATTCACTCAGCGAGTCTGCATGCGACAAGCCAGTCTCTGCCTCTGGGCCTCTCTGCCCATGCAGCCGTCCTCTGGGCCTCTCTACCCGCACAGCTGCCCTCTGGGCTTCTCGGCCTACAGAGCTGCCCTCTGGGCCTCTATACGCACAGATGTCCTCTGGGCCTCTGTCCTTGGCACTGCCACTCTTCCAGCCTCTGCTCTGCTCTCCTGCAGCCTTGCAGCCATGCCACCGTGTCACCCAGAGCACTGGGTGGAGCTGTTTATATAGAGTCAATAGCAACATATTGCCCACACATGTGTAGAGAGTTAGCCAACAAGGGCCAGGTGAGAATCCTGGCCACATGAACTTTCATTTTATCCACACTGACTCATGTAGAAATAGAGAAAAATGTTTCCACACAATTCAGATTAATTTTACGGACATACTCTGTGGAACACTCAGATCTCTACCAATTGACTCAACTCCTTTCAGGTCCTGAAGACACCTTCTTAGTTTGAAATATATAAATTGGTTAGAATTAATGAATATTTACAAAGAAATAAAAATACACCTGAGGCCTTGGCAGAAAAAAAGATGGTGGTGTGAGAAGTGAGGCAGAAACCTCCTCCCAAAACCACATATAATATGAAAATACAACAAATACAACTAATCCTGAAAGAGTCACATGAAGACTGCAGAACAGGGTAAAGACCTCACAGAAAAGGGTAAAGTAGCAAAGCCATGACCCACCAGGACTGAAGCCCACCTCCCACCCCAACTCACAGGTGAGAGGAAGAGAAACAGAGGGAGGACAGAGTAGAAGCCCAGGACTGCTAAACACCCAGCCCTGGAGATCTGCTCCAGAAGCATGAACCCACATTACATGGTACTCTGGAGATTAGTGGGGTTGGAAAGCAAAGACAGGCAGAATACTCAGAGGGACTGAGATTCCAGCCACTTGTGGAGAACAGGTACCCACAACCAGCTGTTCTGGGACAAAAGAAATGCAGGCAGTTTGAAAGACTTCCCAACAGCCAGAGGGGCTCTAAAGGGGAAAAAATACACAGAGATTGCTGCTCAGGAGAAAGGACAGGTGGACATAATCATTCTGGCACACTCAGCCTAGTAGGTTGGGAACTTTCAGGAGCTTCAGACACTCCAACCTCGTGGCTGGCAACACAGCACCAAACCCCCCACTGCAATTAACAGACTGCCGCTCCTTCCTCCTAACAGGCACTAGTCCACATATCTGCTGCCCTGCCATTATGTCATGTTACCTGGAGGGTGGCCTTGATTGTGACAGCTACAGGGGCATAATGCAGAGGCTCCTCCCTGTGCCCTCAGCCCACTATACCTGGCAGTGGAGGCAGGCACTGCAGCCAGGAAGCAGGAAAGAGCTCTTTCCTCCTGTCAAGCAATGGTGCAGCATGCCTCTGACCCCCACGAATGCTCCAGGTGCTGCTCAGCTCCACAGAGTAAAGATTCTGGGCACTGGAGGGGACTCCGTACACAAAGTTATTATTCCATAGTAATTATTAGAAATATGAAATGGCACAAGAAATTTTGTACAACAAAAATCCACCAGAAACCAGAAAAAGGGCTAAGTAAAACTGAAATCACTGATCTTCTTGATAAAGATTTCAAAATAAAAATCATAAACATGCTCACAGAGCTACAGAAAAATATTCAAGATCTCCAGGAGGATGTCAAGAAAGAGACAGAAACTTTTAAAAACACACTATCTGAAATACAATGGAGGAATTTAAAAGTAGATTAGATGAGGTAGAGGAGACAGTAAATTAAATAGAAATTAGAGACCAGGAAAACAAAGAAGCTGAGGCATAGAGAGAAAAAAGGATATCTAGGAATGAAAGAATAATAAGAGAACTGTGCAACCAATCAAAACACAACAATATTCACATTATAGGGGTACAGGAAGAAGAAGAGAGAATAAGGGATAGAAAATGTCTTTGAGGACATAATTGCTGAAAACTTCCCCAATCTGGGAGAGGAAATAGTCTCTCAGGTCATGGAAGTGCAGAGATTTACCAACACAAGGGACCTGAGGAAGACAACACCAAGACATATAATAATTAAAATGGCAAAGATCAAGGATAAGGACAGACTATTAAAGCAGCCAGAGAGAGGAAAAAGATTACATACAAAGAAAAGCCCAACAGGCTATCAGACTTCTCAGCAGAAACCTTAGAAGCCAGAAGGGAGTGGCATGATATATTTAATGCAATGAAACAGAAGGGACTTAAACCAAGAATACTCTACCCAGCAAGATTATCATTTAAATTTGAAGGAGGGATTAAACAATTTCCAGATAAGCAAAAGTTGAGGGAATTTACCTCCCACAAACCATCTCTACAGTGTATTTTAAAGGGACTACTATAGATGGAAGTGTTCCTAAGGCTAAATAGCTGTCACCAGAAAAAATAAAACCACAGTAAAAGAAGCAAACCAATTAATTGCTAAGAAAATGCAAAATTAAATCAACTACCCACAAAGTCAGCCAAGCAATACATAAACAGTACAGAATATGACATCTAATATTTGAAGAGTGGAGGAGGAAGAAGGGAGAAAAAAAACAGGAACATTTAATAGTGTTTGAAATGGCATAATAAGCAAGTTAAGTTAGACTGTTAAATAGTAAGGAAGCTGCCTTTAAACCTTTGGTAACCACAAATCTAAAGCCTGTGATAGCAATAAGTAGATCTTTTGATAATCACCCAAATTTAAGTGGACTGAATGCACCAATAAAAAGACATAGAGTTAAAGAATGGATAAGGAAAAAAGACACATCTATATGTTGCCTAAAGGAGACTCACTTCAAACCCAAAGACATACACAGACTAAAAGTGAAGAGATGGAAAAGGATATTTCATGCAACTAATAGGGAGAAAAAAGCAGAAGTTGCAGTACTTGTATCATAAAAGACAGACTTTAAAACAAAGAAAGTAACAAGAGACAAAGAAGGACATTACATAATGAAAAAAGGCTCAGTCCAACAAGAGTATATAATCATTATAAATATCTATGCACCCAACATAGGAGCACCCAATTATGTGGAACAAATACTAACAGAATTAAAGGGGGAAAGAGAATACAATGCATTCATTTTCAGGGACTTCAACACACCTCTCACTCGAAAAGACAGATCAACAGCAGATGGAGACACTGAACAACACATTAAAACAGATGGACCTAACAGACATCCATAGCACACTCCACCCAAATGCAGCAGGATACACATTCTTCTCAAATGCACATGAAACATTTTCCAGAATACATCACATACTATGCCATAAAAAGAGCCTCAGTAAATTCAGAAATATTGAAATAGTGCCAATCAGCTTCTCAGACCACAAAGGTATAAAACAAGAAATAAATTATGCAAAGAAAACAAAAAAGCCCACAAACACATGGAGGCTTAGCAACATGCTCTTAAATAATCAGTGGATCAATGACCAAATAAAAACAGAGATCAAGCAATATATGGAGACAAATGAAAACAAAAACTCAATCCCCCAAAACCTGTGGGAGGCAGTGAAGGCATTCCTAAGAGAAAAGTATATTGCAATACAGGCCTATCTCAAGAAAGAAGAAAAATCCCAAATGAACAGTATAAACTCACAATTAAATAAACTAGAAAAAGAAGGACAAATGAGGCCTAATGTCAGTAGAAGGAGGGACATAATAAAGATCAGAGCAGAAATAAATAAAATTGAGAAGAATAAAAGAATAGAAACAATGAAGGAAACCAGGAGCTGCTTTTTTGAGACAATTAACAAAATAGATAAACCCCTAGCCAGACTTATCAAGAAAAAAAGAGAGTCTACTCACATAAACACAATCAGAAATGAGAAAGGAAAAATCACTACAGACACCACAGAAATACAAATAATTAAGAGAATACTATGAAACATTATATGGTAACAAATTGGATAACCCAGAAGAAACGGACTTTCTAAAAAATACAACCTCCCAAGACTGACCCAGGAAGAAACAGAAAATTGGAACAGACCAATTACCAGCAATGAAATTAAATTGGTAATTAAAAAACTACTTAAGAACAAAACTCCAGGACCAGATGGCTTCACTGCTGAATTTTGTCAAACATTTTGAGAAGATCTAATACCCATCCTCCTTAAAGTTTTCCAAAAAGGTAGAAGAGGGCAGACTACTTCCAAACTCACTCTATTATGCCAGCATCACTCTAATACCAAAACCATGCAAAGACTCCACAAAAAAAGAAAATTACAGAACAATATCCCTGATGAACATAGATGAGATGCAAAAATACTCAACAAAATATTAGCAAGCTGAATTAAAAAACACATCAAGAAGATTATCCAGCCTGATCAAGTGGGATTTATTCCAGGGATGCAAGCCTGGTACAATATTCAAAAATCCATCAACATCATATATCACATCAACAAAAAGAAGGACAAAAATAACATGATCATCTCAATAGATGCTGAAAAAACATTAGACAAAATTCAACATCTATTCATGATAAAAACTCTCAACACAATGTGTTGAGGGGGCAAGCACCTCAACATAATAAAGGCCATATATGACAAACCCACAGCGAACATCATACTTAACAGTGAAAGCTAAAAGCTTTTCCTCTAAAATCGGGAACAAGACAAGGATGCCCACTCTCCCCACTTTTATTGAACATAGTACTGGAGAGCCTAGCCATGCAGTCAGACAACACAAAGAAGTAAAAGGCATCCAGATTGGTAAGGAAGAAGTTAAACTGTCCCTGTTTGCAGATGACATGATATTGTACATAAAAAACCCTAAAGAATCCACCCCAAAACTACTAGAAATAATAACCGAATTCAGCAAAATTACAGGATACAAAATTAATACACAGAAATTTGTTGCATTCTTATATACTAATGATGAGCTAGCAGAAAGAGATATCAGAAAAACAACTCCATTTACAATTGCATCAATAAGAATAAAATACCTAGGAATAAATCTAACCAAGGATGTGAAAGACCTATACCCTGAAAAGTACAAGAAACTCATGAGAGAAATGAAAGAAAACACCAATAAATGGAAATACATACCATGCTCATGGATAGGAAAAATTAATATTGTCAAATGGCCATCCTGACTAAAGCAATCTACAGATTCAATGCAATCCCTATCAAAATACCAATAGAATTCATCAAAAAACAAGAACAAACAGTTCTAAATTTCATATGGAACCACAAAAGAGCCCAAATAGCGAAAACAATCCTGAGAAGGAAGAACAAAGCTGGGGGGATTATGCTCCCCTACTTCAAGCTCTACTACAAAGCCATAGTAATCGAAACAGTTTGGTACTGGCACAAGAACAGACACATAGATCAATGGAACAGACTAGAGAGCCCAGATATAAACCCACACATATATGGGCACTTAATATACATATCCAAAGGAGCCATGGATATACAATGGGGAAATGACACCCTCTTCAAAAAGTGATGTTGGTAAAACTGGACAGCTACATGTAAGAAAATGAAACTGGATTACTGTTGAACTCTATACTCAAAAGTAAACTTGAAATGGATCAAAGACCTGAATGTAAGTCATGAAACCATAAAACTCTTAGAAGAAAACATACGCAAAAATCTCTTGAATATAAAAATGAGCAACTTTTTTCGGAACACATCTCTTTGGGCAAAGGAAACAAAATAAAAAATGAACAAATGGAACTACATCAAAGCAAGAAAACTTCTGTACAGCAAAGGACACCATCAGCAAAACAAAAAGGCATCGTACAGTGTGAGAGAATATGTTTGTAAATGACATATCCAACAAGGGGTTAACATCCAAAATATATAAAGAGCTCACACACCTCAACACCTGAAAAACAAATAACCTGATTAAAAAATGGGCTGAGTATCTGAACAGACACTTCTCCAAAGAAGAAATTCATATGACCAACAGGCACATGAAAAGATGTTCCATATCACTAATTATCAGGGAAATGCAAATTAAAACCACAATAAGTTATCACCTCACATCAGTTAGGATGGCCAACATCCAAAAGACAAGAAACAACAAATGCTGGCGAGGATGCAGAGAAAGGGGAACCCTCCTACACTGTTGGTGGGAATGTAAATTAGTGCAACCATTGTGGAAATCAGTATGGAGGTTCCTCAAAAAACTAAAAATGGAAATACCATTTGACCCAGGAATTCAACTCCGAGGAATTTACCTTAGAAAAAAAGATCCCTAATTCAAAAAGACATATGCACCCCTATGTTTCTCACAGCACTATTTACAATAGTCAAGATAGGGGAGCAATGGAAGTGTCCATTGGTAGATTTATGGATAAAGAAGATGTGGTACATTTACACAATGGAATATTATTCAGCCATAAGAAGAAAACAAATCCTACCATTTGCAGCAGCATGGATGGAGCTAGAGGGTATTATGGTCAGTGAAATAAGCCAGAAAGAGAAAGACAAGTACCAATGATTTCACTCATTTGTGGAATATAACAACAAAGCCAAACTGAAGGAACAAAACAGCAGCAGACTCACAGATTCCAAGAAGGGACTAGTAGTTACCAAAGGGAAGGAGATTAAGGGGCATTATAATTGGCACACACCATATACATAGGTCACAGGGAAAGCAGTACAGCACAGAGTAGACATGTTGTGACTCTATAGCATCTTACTATGCTGATCGACAGTGACTGCAATGGGGTTTGCGGGGGGACTTGATATTATGGCTGAATATTGAAACCACATTGCTCATTTGAGACCTTCATAAGATTCTATATCAATGATTCAATGATACGTTTTTTGTTTTTTTTTTAATAGCATAGTGGGCAACACTGTGTGAAGCTGAAAACCAAAGACATTTGCAGGCACATCACCCAGGGTCAGGAAATGGGTCAACACTTCTGGACTAGTGTTTTATTGTAAAGAAATACTGGGTATCAAATATTTGTAAGAAATATAAAAAAAAAATACCCCTGAGACCTATCACAGAGCTAAGTACTTTGGAGAAAAAGCTCTTACACTGTTGTAGAATATCTAAAAACATTATTAGGTCTAACTTTAGATGACCACATGACATCTCCTTTGGTTACCAGCTTTATTAACAGAATCCATGTAGAACTGAGAGAGACTATTAAAAAATATCACATTAATTGGAACACTCCTCACCCCCACACACACTCTGTGAAGTCCATAGTTTAACACAGCACCATGAGGATATAGGCTAATAAAGGGTACACACCACAAAGTCACAACTCTCCAACTGGAACAATATGAAGGAAATCATTCTAAGACCTTAAGGCCACCTTCAACTTCGCCAAAGTCTTTGGTAGAGATACCTGTGGCTATTGCAAAAAAAAAAAGGCTAAAGAATGCCTCAGGACAAAAGACAAAAACCTCAGCATTTCAATGGCTTCCCTCTAAGAGACCTGTTCTTGTCTGCCCCCCAAATGCCATTAAACAAACTAGGGGAAATAATAACCCCAGTCAATGGACACCGTCTTTTTGTTGATACCAAAGCCACCTATTCCACACTTGACAATTGTCCACCACATCCCTCAGAGAACAAAAGCAATGTCTGTTGCAGTTAAATGATTTTCCACATTTTGTCCTTTTCTAAACCTCTTTCTATATCTCTTGGGCCTCAAAATGCCCAACATAGCTTTTTCTTCAGTTCCATAATTCAGTTCATCTGATAGGCAGAGACCTACTTTCTAACAGGAATGTTAGTATTTCATGTTCACCCTAGGTACTAACTCTTGAAGTTCGAGATTCCTTTCCCACTCATCTTTGTTCTCTGACAGCTCTAATAGACAACCCCAGTTTTCTTGGTCCTTTCACAACTTCCAAGCCCTTTACAATCCTCACATTCAAAACATGTTCACTCACATTCCTGACTCACTGGGGCCACAGGAACAACAGACTTAGTATATATCTTGGAGGTGGAGTCCTTGAAGATGAATGTGGACCCCACTACACCCCTCCTTAATACTATCCTCTCTTACAACCTCTCTTCTGATGCTATCTTATTTATCACTACTGGCTTATATTTCACTTTTTCCAGCATATCCTTTCACCCTAGCTCCCAGTACTTATTTGCTTTTATGTAGGAATATCAATATACTTGGTCAGTCATGACCTAGAAAATTACAGAAGCCCCCTCATATTTTCCTGAACATTAAGTGCAAATCTAAAAGATTTGATCTTCCCTTGTAATTCAGCCTTCATTCAATATGTAGATGACCTTCTCTGTTCTAAAACATTCAGCAAAAGGAGATAGTCATACTTGAGGTAGGACCTCATATGGGGCACAAAATCCCTAAAGCAAAAAGAAATTCATTAGCACATATAGATGCACTGTACTAACAGTCATAAAGCTGATACTTCTGCACCACAATCAGAGGGGATCCTAAACGTACTCTGATTATACCTGATCCTCTAATCAAGGTACTTAAAACATCCTCCTTCAAAACTCTTTGACATTAAAAGTCCACCTGGAAACAAGGCGGATGCCTTACCTAAGCAGCTAAAATTTGGAAACATTCACTTGGTCTCTCCTCAGGCTCTCACTTGAAATTTAGACATGATACCTGTGTCATCACTTTCCAAGAAAGGAAGAAACTAAGTCAACTCCTCTGCCAACACTGGTGGGGAAACTTTACTCCCTATCTGGACCAAGTGCAAGTGGTGACTTCTTGCCCTATCTCTCAAAAGTATAATCCTGGTAAAGCTGCAAAGGTGGGGCAAAAGAAAAGAACCCCCTCATCAGGACCTTTTCTTCTTTGGCAACTAGATTTATTCAGCACCCTAAATCTCATGGATATGAATATATTCTTACTATCATATCATGTTCCCTCACTGGCTTAAGGCTTTTCCTTGTAAAAAAGACCACTGCCACTGCTGCACTAAACTTTTGTTAGAACAACTGTTTCCTACATGGGGAATTCCACTTTTTCAAGTGACGAAGATGTCCATTTTATTGGTACTTATCTAAGCAGTCCAACAAATTCTTCCCTTATTCCCAAAATGGCACTGTCTCTATCATTCCAGTTATCTGAAATGGTAATAATTAATGGGTTATTAAAATTAAAGCTTGCAAAATTGATGGAAGGACTCAATCTCCTATGGCTTAAGGTATTACCTTTAACCCTGGTTACCTTCTAACTGCTGGGTCCACTGTCCCTACATGAAATAACTGAATGACCCAGGATGATTCTCGACTCTTGAAAATTTTATCCTGGTCAGTTCAGACATCCTGAAATACTGCAAAGTACTTATTAATTACACCCACACTTACCATCTACAGAATGAGGCTGCTATTCTTCCCATTCTTCCAACCAAACCACTCTGCATTTTAGCAATTAGGGACTTAGTTCTCGGAAACTGACATCACCTGAAAATTCATCTTGACTGCCATCAGAAGGGGCCGTATATGATCCTCATTACCACTAATGATGCTGCCAGACTCCAGGGAGTCCAAACCTGAATCCATGTTACTCAACTAAAAAGGTGTAAATACTACTGAGAATGGAAGTCCACTCCAAAGGAAGCCTTAAACCAAGGCTCTCTGGAGAGTGTCCAGAAACAGAAAGAGCCATTAGGTAAAGAGCTTTAAGACATGCCTATTGGTATGTGTCTGCTAACTGAACTGGATCATGTTATCTAGCTAATCTAATTCACGCTTATCACATTTTTACCCAGACTGCCTTCTTGTCTCACCTTGACTATTCTGTTACCAGTCTCCCCTGCTATCTCAAAGCAGAGTATTCCTATGAAAGCTTTCAAAAGCCAACATGGTGTAAAGTGAAGCAATTAGCATTAATTTATATGGAAAATTGTTCTAGCATTCCCAGACCCCAAAATAACATTAGGCTTTCCCGATACTTTAGGACATACCTTACTAATGGATGCACAAAATAAATCAAGATAAAGCAGATACTCAGTCTGAGACTCTGGTGGCTTGTTGCTGAGATGCTGAGTGTGGTGTGCTTCCCAGAGTGGGAGCTTGGAGGTGCTCTCGCTGCTCCAGATGCACGCTGCCTCTGTGACATCTCCCTGCAAAAGAAACGCTGATGGTATTTTATTTTTACTATTTTTGTAAAAGTGAAAATCCTCTTTGGATTTTAGTTGATGAAAGCAGATACTAATCTTTCATAAAATCAAAGTGGCATAATGTGAACTTTTGAAAAGTGGGGGACACCTATACTTCTAAGTTTTCTAGACACTAAATGAACCCAAAGATCTACACAAAACATGTTACAACTACAAACTTAGGCACATGATACCAACCCTAGAAGGAGGCCATGACCATGTTTTCTCAAGAAGCCTTAGAACAGGAGCTTAAGTGATGGAGAGTTAACTGCTACAGCAGATCATGTATGGGTAATCTTTGTGCCTGGAGCTGTTGTTGTGTGGGTCAACTTGGAAAGTTTGCCAAAACTATTGCATCTCCCTTGCTCTACTCCAGGCAATATCCACAACCATGGACAATACCACCAGAACTTCCAGCATCTTTGCCAAAGAACTGCAGTACCTCCAGCTAGTGGTCCTTCACAAGCATCTGGCATTGTACATGATCCTGGCTTTCTGAAAGGGCACATGCAAAGTGGTCAGAAGAGACTCCTTTATATGTTTCCAGAGTCATCTCTGATGTCCTGTGACATCACCAAAAATATTGTGGGATGTTTGTGCAATTGCTAATGCTTTCCTCAGTCTATCATCTGAAAGAAGATGTCTCAAACCCAGCATCTTGGAGTCTTCTCAAATGGCTCCCTCCAAACCTTGTATCTTGGTTTTACTCATTTATTCACTCTTTAATAGTTGTTTTTGCATAATATCTAAGACCCTCCAACAGCTCTCAATCCAATGGCATACTGTGTGAAACAGCTAGTCCTTCAGGGGCAGTGAGAATGTGAAGGTTACCCAGCCCCTGAGAACTATTTGGACCAACATCAACCTCACAATGACTTATTCCATCCCCAACAGTGTCTAAGGACAGAATTTGTCTCTTAAAAAGCAGGGAGGATGACCAAATGTTCACAACTGTCCATTTTATCCTCTGCTTTGTCCTGACCAAACTTTAGTCAGGCTTCTCTCCTTCTAATGTTCCCCTTAACTCTGTGCCCGAAGCACATGCAAGCACTAAAAAAGTGGAATCTGTCCACTTATCAAGAAGCCTTCTCCTAGGATCTGACCACAGCAAGATACTTTCCTTTTCAGACTCCACTGGTTATTTCTCCTTGCATGTTCAGCTTTCCCTTAAAAGATTCTGCTTATCTCTGCATTCTCCTTGTCTGCCCTTTAAAATGAGGTTTTTGTTTGTTTGGTTTGTTGTGAGATACTTGCAGCTCTCTAAGATCAGAATATTCCTCCTATGGAAATTATCTTTCTTCTGAATAAGATCTGTCCTTTGTAAGTCCAGATTCATTGCAAGACAATTTGTAATGTCAAACTAAACAACAATAAACAAACATAAAGATGGGGGAAAAGCTTAAATTTATCTATAAAGAAGAATGGGAAAATAAAATTGTGCTCGTTAATTCATAAGATGGAATAATAGGAGATCAAGTGACTGAACTAGAGCCATGTCAATTCTTAAGCAACACTATTTGAATGCATATTATTGGAGGGAAAAAAAAGTGGGGAAAAAGCACAGTATCATGCAATTTACACAAAGCTTAAAAGTCTCCAAAATTGTCTATATTTTATATGTTTATACATAGGTAGTAAAAGTATTAATCTATAAATTGGCACAACTCTATCTGAGGAGAGAGGAAAGGGAATGTTTGGGCAGGGAGACAAAGTAGGTATAAATTGTATTGGTTAATCTTTTATTTCCGTAAGAATAAAAAACAAATACAGCACAATGTTAACATTTCTTAAACCTGGGTGACAGGCACATGGGAATTTATGCTATTCTTGCATATTCTGTGTATTTCAAGTCTTTCATAATAAACCGAACATAGAAGGGAACTAGAACACCAGGGACTGCTGATGGATAAAAAGTTGTCTCTGAACCAATACTCCCTTAGCAAATGCAAATGCAAGGACTTTACCAGTAATTCCTGGCCTGTTCCTGGAGAAGAAATCCACAGAATGCCTGGTGCCTTGTAGTCAATTTTCTATTGAAGCCTATACTAATTTTCCCATCACTTTGACTCATTTATTAAAGACGTAAATTGTATATGTATGGGTATTTCCAATAACAACCTCTCTTGTTTTACTGAAACATAAAAATCAAGCACAAATTATTTGTGATCAAATGATGATCTAAGAAAGAGATATTTATATATGCTAGTTATTTTGGTTCCTTATTACAAATAAGAGATTTTGCTAATGGAAAATAGAAAACAGTCAGACCTTAAATTTCAACTGCTTTTACTGGGCAGGAAAAATCAGTGCAGGTACTGACGGACAGCTACCTTAAAGTCTTTGATCACATGCCCCTCAAAGTTATGTACTTTCTCAAACATTCAAAAATGTGTGTGTGTGTAAATCATAACCTTAAATAGATGCTTAGACTCTGTTTTTGGAACCAGTTAATTCTGTGATTGCCTGATTTTGCTTTACGCCATTTTAGTACATGCATTCAAAGGAATTAGAGTGAAGTTAGTCCAAAGTCTTTGTTTTTGTTTCACTTTGTTTAACATTAGCAAAAGAAAGTGCTTTTAAAAAAATATTAGTTGGTTGTCTGAGTGTAAAGAGATGGATGTAGCCTCTTCCTTGTCAGAAAACCTAACCCCACAGCCATTATTTTCAGACTTTGATTCATATAATATCCTGGCACTTCCTGGAAATAGAATTTACTGAAGTAAGAAATAGGGTATTACATATCAGATGTAATTGAATGATAGACCTAATAGATATGTGCTAAAAAATAAAATTTCCTTGCAAGTGAGACCATTCACAATATTTTATGCATTGTTGTGAAAAGGCAATGCTTCACACTTCCATGATAACCTTATTTTTTGGAATCAAATGGAGAAAACTGCAACTATTGGGGAGAAAAATGGTTGTGCAAAGATACAGTTCCTTTAAGAAAAGTTAGAAGTGCAACCAACACTGGTTAGAAATGCACCTAATTCCTTGGCTATGCCAGTCACATAATAAGTATGTGAACATGGGTACGCTACTTCTCCAATCCTCTACTTCTCAGGTTTGCTGTGGAAATAAAGGCAGTAATATATGTGGAAGTATTAGAGCAGGTTGTTAGTAAGATATGAGCAGCAGGAAGAAAGGGAGAGGTGGAAGCCAGTAACCTTTCCAGATGAGGTTATACCCACCCTTTACTTAACATGAAATAGCAAAGCCTGTGAAATCCCCATGGCTGATGCCTGCACTAAGCACACTGAGTTGTGTTGAGAGACCTTAGCCCATTCACATGATCCTTAGATTAAATTAACATTAAATCGACAAGGCTGATGCCTATGCAATGGACACCAAGACTTGCTGAGAGGGACCCTACCCCATTCATATTAGCATTAGAACTTTTCCCCGTGGGTTTTTTCTCTATGCAATATGAGTAAGAGCATTCATAGAGCCAGAGTAGTATGATCTGAACCTGTTACCCACAACTTACACTTTCCTATACAACCAACAAGTATTCAGATAAACAGGGCTGGTCCTGACCTCTCAGGTCACCCACTCTGAGAGTGTACTTTCTCCTTCCTAAATCAGATTATCTTCTTATCTTCTCATTTTGCTTCAAATTCCTTGTCCGTGGGCACTTGAGGAGGGGTGAGTAAGACTCCCCTGGATAACAGAAGCATTTTATAAACATGAGATACTGGTGTTACCCTACTTGGATCTAAATTGTGGAATACTTTGTTTTTCTTTAGATGATGGATAATAGGAAATTATTATTTTCCTGGAAAGAGAAAATATAACATCTCAGTCAAGAAACAACAGATGGACACATTAATTTTTCTTTTTTTTAACAATTTATTTTGGTATCATTAACCTACAATTACATGTGCAATATTATGGTGGTTAAACTACCTCCTTCATCAGGTCTCCCCCACCAACCCCATTACAGTCACTGTCCATCAGCGTAGTGAGACGCTATAGAATCACTACTTCTCTTCTCTGAGTTGTACAGCCCTCCCCGTGCCCCCCCAGCTTACGTCTGCTAATCGTAATGCCCCTTTTACCCTCTTATCCCTCACTTCCCACCCATCTTCCCCAGTCCCTTTCCCTTTGGTAACTATTAGTCCATTCTTGGGTTCTGTGAGTCTGCTGCTGTTTTGTTCCTTCAGTATTTTTCTTTGTTCTTATACTCCACATATGAGTGAAATTATTTGATACTTGTCTTTTTCGGCTTGGCTTATTTCACTGAGCATAATACCCTCTAGCTCCATCCATGTTGTTGCAAACAGTAGGATTTGTTTTCTTCTCATGGCTGAATAATATTCCATTGTGCATATGTACCACATCTTCTTAATCCATTCATCTACTGATGGACACTTAGGTTGCTTCCATTTCTTGGCTATTGTAAATAGTGCTGCGATAAACATAGGGGTGCATATGTCTTTTTGAAACTGGGCTGCTGCATTCTTAGTGTAAATTCCTAGGAGTGGGATTCCTGGGTCAAATGGTATTTCTATTTTGAGTTTTATGAGGAACCTCCATACTGCTTTCCACAATGGTTGAACTAATTTGCATTCCCACCAGCAGTGTAGGAGGGTTCCCTTTTCTCCACATCCTTGCCAACATTTGTTGTTTGTGTTTTGGATGTTGGCCATCCTCACTGGTGTGAGGTGATATCTCGTTGTGGTTTTAATCTGCATTTCTCTGATGACCAGCGATGTGGAGCATCTTTTCATGTGCTTGTTGGCCATCTGAATTTCTTCTTTAGAGAAGTGTCTATTAATGTCCTCCGCCCATTTCTTAATTGGATTATTTGCTTTTTGTTTGTTGAGGTGCATGAGTTCTTTATATATTTTGGATGTCAACCCCTTATCAGATACATCATTTATGAATATATTTTCCCATATTGTAGGATGTCTTTTTGTTCTACTGGTGGTGTCCTTTGCTTTTAGGAAGGAGAAAGTACAGAAGCTTTTCAACTTGATATGGTCCCATTTGTTCATTTTTGCTTTTGTTTCCTTGCCCGGGGGGATATGTTCATGAAGAAGTCGCTCATGTTTATGTCCAAGAGATTTTTGCCTATGTTTATTTCTGAGAGTTTTATGGTTTCATGACTTACTTTCAGGTCTTTGATCCACCTTGAGTTTACCATTGTGTATGGGGCTAGACAGTAGTCCAGTTTCATTCTTTTATATGTAGCTGTCCAGTTTTTCCAACACCAGCTGCTGAAGAGGCTGTTATCTCCCCATTGTATATCCAAGGCACCTTTATCAAATTTTAACTGACTGTAAATGTTTGGGTTAATGTTTGGATTTTCTATTCTGTTCCACTGATCTGTGGGTCTGTTTTTGTGCCAGTACCAAATTGTCTTGATTACTGTGGCTTTGTAGTAGAGCTTGAAGTCAGGGAGCGTAATTCCCCCTGTTTTATTCCTCCTTCTCTGGATTGCTTTGGTTATTCAGGGTCTTTTCTGGTTCCAAATGAATTTTAGAATTATTTGTTCGAGTTCATTGAAGAAAGCTGTTGGTAGTTTGATAGGGATTGCGTTGAATCTGTAGATTGCTTTAGGTCGTATAGCCATTTTGACAATATTTATTCTTCCTAGCCAAGAGCATGGGATGCATTTCCATTTGTTAGTGTCCTCTTTAATTTCTCTTAGAAGTGTCTTTTAGTTTTCAGGGTATAGGTCTTTCACTTCCTTCATTAGGTTTATTCCTAGGTATTTTATTCTTTTTGATGCAATTGTGAATGGAATTGTTTTCCTGATTTCTCTTTCTGTTAGCTCATCATTGGTGTATAGGAAAGCAACAGATTTCTGTGTGTTAATTTTGTATCCTGCAACTTTGCTGAATTCAGATATTAGTTCTAGTAGTTTTGGAGTGGAGTCTTTAGGGTTTTTTATGTACAGTATCATGTCATCTACAAATAGTGACAATTTGACTTCTTCTTTACCAATCTGGATGCCTTATATGTCTTTGTTTTCTCTAATTGCCGTGGCTAGGACCTCCAGTACTATGTTGAATAACAGTGGAGAGAGTGGGCATCCCTGTCTTGTTCCCGATCTTAGATGAAAAGCTTTCAGATTCTCGCTGTTAAGTATGATGTTAGCTGTGGGTTTGTCATATATAGCCTTTATGATGTTGAGTTACTTGCCATCTATACCCATTTTGTTGAGAGTTTTAATTATGAATGGATGATGAATTTTGTCAAATGCTTTTTCAGCATCTATGGAGATGATCATGTGGTTCTTGTTCTTCTTTTTGTTGATGTGGTGGATTATGTTGATGGACTTTCGAATGTTGTACCATCCTTGCATCCCTGGGAGGAATTCCACTTGATCATGGTGTATGATCCTCTTGATGTATTTTTAAATTCGGTTTGCTAATATTTTATTACGTATTTTTGCATCTACGTTCATCAGGGATATTGGCCTGTAATTTTCTTTTTTGGTGAGGTCTTTGCCCGGTTTTGGTATTAGAGTGATGCTGCCTTCATAGAAAGAGTTTGGAAGTATTCCCTCCTCTTCTATTTTTTGGAAAACTTTAAGGAGAATGGGTGTTATTTCTTCTCTATATGTCTGGTAGAATTCAGAGGTGAATCCATCAGGTCCAGGGGTTTTGTTCTTGGGTAGTTTTTTGATTACCGATTCAATTTCATTGCTGTTGATTGGTCTGTTTAGTTTTTCTGTTTCTTGCTTAGTCAGTCTTGGAAGGTTGTATTTTTCTAAGAAGTCCATTTCTTCTAGGTTTTGCAGCTTGTTAGCATATAGATGCTCGTAATATTCTCTTATAATTCTTTGTATTTCTGTGGGGTCTGTCATTATTTTTACTTTCTCATTTCTGATTCTGTTTATGTGTGTAGATTCTCTTTTTCTCTTAATGAGTCTGGCTAGGGGTTTATCTATTTTGTTTATTTTTTCAAAGAACCAGCTCTTGGTTTCATTGATTTTTTCTATTGTTTTATTCTTCTCAACTTTATTTATTTCTTCTCTGATCTTTATTATGTCCCTCTTTCTGGTGACTTTGGGCCTCATTTGTTCTTCTTTTTCCAATTTCAATAATTGTGTCTTTAGACTGTTCATTTGGGAATGTTCTTCCTTCTTTAAATAGGCCTGGATTGCAATATACTTTCCTCTTAGAACTGCCTTTGTTGCATCCCACAGAAGTTGTGGCTTTGTGTTGTTGTTGTCATTAGTCTCCATATATTCTTTGATTTCTGTTTTGATTTGGTCGTTAACCCATTGATTCATTAGGAGAATGGTGTTAAGTCTCCATGTATTTGTGAGCCTTTTTGATTTCTTTCTGAAATTTATTTCTAGTTTTATACCTTTGTGATCTGAGAAGTTGGTTGGTAGGATTTCAATATTTTTGAATTTACTGAGGTTCTTTTTGTGGCCTAGTATGTGGTCTATTCTGGAAAATGTTCCATGTGCACTTGAGAAGAATGTGTATCCTGCTGCTTTTGGGTGCAGAGTTCTGTAGATATCTGTTAGATCCATCTGTTCTAGTATGTTGTTCAGTGCCTCTGGGTCTTTACTTATTCTCTGTCTGGTTGATCTATCCTTTGGAGTGAGTGGTGTGTTGAAGTCACCTAAAATGAATGCATTGCTTTCTATTTCCTCCTTTAATTCTGTTAGTATTTGTTTCACATATGCTGGTGCTTCTGTGTTGGGTGCATATATATTTATAATGGTTATATCTTCTTGTTGGACTGACCCCTTTATCATTATGTAATGTCCTTCTTTGTCTCTTGCTACTTTCGTTCTGATGTCTATTTTGTCTGATACAAGTACTGCAACACCTGATTTTTTTCTCCTTGTTGTTTACATGAAATAACTTTCTCCATTCCTTCACTTTTAGTCTGTGTATATCTTTGGGTTTGAGGTGAGTCTCTTGTAAGCAGCATATAGATGGGTCTTGCTTTTTTATCCACTCTGTTACTCTGTGTTTTTGATTGGTGCCTTCATTCCATTTACATTTAGGGTGATTATTGATAGATATGTACTTATTGCCATTGCTGGCTTTAGATTCGTGGTTACCAAAGGTTCAAGGGTTGCTTCTTTACTATCTAAGAATATAACTTAACTTTCTTGTTAATTTATTGTGAACACCATCTGATGTTTCTTTATCTCTCCCTTCCTATTCTTTCTCCTCCATTCTTTGTATTTTAGGTATTTTATTCTTTGCCTTTAGTTAGTATTTGGATGGTCTGTTTTCTTTGCTATGATTTTATTTTCTCTGGTGACATCTTTTTAGCCTTAGGAGTGCTTCCCTCTAGAAGAAATCAGACAGTCCGTTTAAGATATCCTGTAGTGGTGGTTTATGAGAGGCAAACTCTCTCAACTTTCATTTGTCTGGAAATTGTTTAATCCCTTTGTCATATTTAAATGATAATCATTCTGGATACAATATTCTTGGTTCGTGGCCCTTCTGTTTCATTACGTTAAATATATCATGCCATTCTCTTCTGGCCTGTAAGGTTTCTGTTGAGAAGTCTGATGGGTTTTCCTTTGTAGATGATCTTTTTCTCTCTCTCTAGCTGCCTTTATGCTCTGTCTTTATCTTTGACCTTTGCCATATTAATTATTATGTGTCTTGGTGTTGTCTTCCTTGGGTCCCTTGTGTTGGGAGATCTGTGGGCTTCCGTGGATTGTGAGACTATTTCCTTCCCCAGCGTGGGAAAGTTTTCAGCAATTATTTCTTCAAAGACACTTTCTATCCCTTTTTCTCTCTCTTCTTCCTCTGGTACTCCTATAATGTGAATATTGTTCCGTTTGGATTGGTTACACTGTTCTCTTAATATTCTTACATTCCTAGAGATCCTTTTATCTCTCTCTGCCTCAGCTTCTCTGTATTCCTGTTCTCTATTTTCTATTCTATTAACAGTCTCTTGCACCTCATCCAGTCTGCTGTTAAGCCTGTCGATGGCTTGTCTGATTTCTGCATAGTCTTTCCTCACTTCCCTCACTTCCTCCCTCAGCTCTTGCACATTTCTCTGTAGATCCGTCAGCATGGCTATGACTTTATTCAGAATTTTTTTTCAGGAAGACTGTGCATGTCCATCCCTTCAGGTTCCCTCTCTGGGGTTGTCTGGGTCTGAAGCTTTATCTGTACCATATTCCCCTGTCTTTTCATGGCTATAGAATTGGTTTCTGGTAGTTGCCACGTATGTCAGCTGGGCTTTTTGTGACTGCCTCGCCGGGTGCCGAGTCCTCTCAGTTGTAGCTGCCCACCGGTGTGCTGGGGTGGGGGAGCGCTCAGGTCCCGCAGGGTCGTGGCTCGGTATCTTACCTGCCTTGCCGGGTGCCGAGTCCTCTCAGGTGAAGCTGCACTTTGTGTGCTTTCCTATGTATTCTGGTCTCTCTTTTAGGAATAACTGTATTTGCTGTGTTTTCGTGGATAAATATAATTTTGGGAGGAAATTTCTGCCAGTCATTCATGTCGCCATCTTCCTGGAAATCTTGACACATTAATTTTTGTAGGTAAATTTGATAATAGTTCTATCTGAAAGAATATATATAGTCATAAATTTACTGTTTGCAGGAGTAAATTGCATGAGTGTGTGTTCTTGGAAGATGGAAGTGTTAGGAAGAGAAAACACCAAAAACTGAAGGAATGTTCAAAATGTAACAGTTAAAAAAATAACAGAATTAATGTTTGAACCATAGAAATTATCCAGGTTTTATTTTTCTCAAGAATAGTGTCTAACAAACAAGATTTGGGTGGGGGAATACTACTGAGACAGGGACCATGGGCTTAGACAGAATAGGGGGAGAGCCTCCGGAAAAAGCAAGGCAGGATATTTGCAGTCAGAGCAATGTAACTGCATGCAAAGAAATCCCGCTACCAAAACTCTGTGTTAAACTTTAAGCTCTAGAGTCATTCTTCAGTGAGATCAGTTAATATTCCCCAGATAAAAAAGAGTAGCACATGTTTTTATTATGCTAATCATTTGTAATCATGTGTAAGATTCACTTAAGCATGCTAAAAGGCCCAGGCCTATGTGCTGTCTTTCCTCCTTCAGATCTGATGAGGCGATTTTGCAAACTGGGCAACTAATTTAGCATGCAGACCCAGCCGTAAACAACATAATAAAAGGTAGGAAGGATTCCACCTTAAAGATAGGATTGCATTTTAACACCCAGAAAGTTTAAGAAGTAAGGTTCTTGACTTACTCTTTAGCAAACAGACAATACCTCAGCCCACCTTGGGGGCTGGGCAGGCGGCCTTTTGATATGCTCCTAGTCCAAGACACCAATATCCCAGGGAGAAATCAGAGCAGTAAATTTCTTGTGTTAAGTTAATTTTTAATATTCAGGGACTTAACAAGTCCACACCCCTAAGCCTTTTATCTAGTTCCCCCAAATCCTCAGCTGCCTATAAAACCCCTAGACAATGCACCACTACAGGCTCTTCTGTCCCCTCCTGGCATGAGCCAGGAGCTCTGTCTGTCCTCTCACTGTATCTCTCAATAAAAGTCTCCCTTGCTCTCCTACCTTGACTATTTGCTTAGTTCGTTCTTTGACTCCGCAAACAAGAACCCAGCATCAATACCAAAACATCAACGAAAGAGAAATAGGCTACTGAGTACCTAAGGTAACTGTCAAAATAGATCCATAGAAAATGTACTGTTATCGTTCATTTGTTTCTCAACCTCAAAAAACTCAGCAAGTACAAACTTAAGAGTCTTACAACCCTGAGCAACAAAAAGAAAAACCAGAAATTGATGGAGGAGAAAAAAAAAATTACAAATTTGAAAGTATGATGTTTATTGTTTTTTTTTTTAAAGTCTGAAGGCAGATTTAGATAGCATTACTTTTTTTTTTCGCAAGAATAAATATTTATTTTTTGTACTCGTTGGTCTCTGGGTTGGTTGGAATTTGGCTGATATTGATGGGGTGTGGCAGAACACAGCTCCAAACTGTAAATCAGCTTCCAGGTGTGCTTCATGTATCTCCTGATTGGGCTCCAGCTGCAGAGGCACTGGCTCTTGAGAGAAGCTCAAGGGGGCAAGCCCAGCCATGCAAGCACATCTCAAGGCTCTGCTCACATCATGTGGGCTAATAACCCATGGGCAACAGAAAAATCACATGACCAAGGCCAAAATTGACTAGATAGCATTACTTTTTAAATACCATATTCTAAAATGACTAAAAAACAGTATACAAATTTTCTGTTCACAATTTTGAAAGTAAGTGTGAGAGATGTCAATGCAAGTTGTAATAGAACACCATAATACCATGTCTTGTATCAGTACAATTGGCTGCAATTCTACACTCAACTCTCTTCCAAATATCTTGTACTGTGGGGTTGGGGGATTGGGTGGGCACAGTATGGAGGGTGTGGGGAGATAGACCAAGAAAGTAAACAACATGAAGGTTAAGAAGGTAGAAAGGCTCAATAATCAGGCACAGTAAACAGGCAGGAAGTGGACCCTCCTATAAGCTTTCTATCCCTACATAAGGCCAATATTTGGTAAACAACAAATTTCAAGAAGAATTTCAAAGGATTAGTGCTATTCTCCTTTAAATCTTGGTCAGCCAGAAAACTCAGTATTGCCCCAGTAATATTTAACTCAAATCAGAAAAGCACTGCTCCGTGGCTCCAAACTGCAGACAGGGCTGCAATTTAAATAGCTCAGCCAAACGCCTGGTCTGGAACCCCCCAGCCAGCCACTTGCACAAGTTTCACTGGCACCTTTCACTAACCTTGCAATCACAAGACCCCTTGCAATCACTGGGCCCGTGAGCTCCTCGAGAGAGTCCCAGGCGTAACCTGAAACTGGCGGCGGCAAGCAGAGGGCGGGGAGAGACGGAAGAAAGAGGTAGGCGCTCCAGGTGGGTCCGTGGCAGTTTAACAAGGAAGGGAACGTACTTCGGTCGCTACTTTTGAGCGGCCTGAGAAGGTGGATCTCCACACCGCTTGCCAGAATCTTAAAAGTTTATACAGAGGCCTTAACGGTGCTCCCTCATGTACACCATACAGGTGTTCTCAACAACACAAGGTGCTTTCAGGGTTGCCGCTTTAAAATGTCTCCAGCTGGGAACGGCGGGCGAAACCATGTTCCATGCCAAAGGGGGCAGTGAGGAGCCTCCCACTGCCCAGATCCAGGTCACAGGCGAATCTGCTGTCAGGTCTTCTCATTACCTACTCCAATACCATGTTTAAGTTTTGCACTTTGTGAATCCTACTTATCATTTGTAATGGGCATATTTCTGTGGTGCATGCTGTAGTGCTTCAGCCCAAGTTTCATTTTACCTGTAACTTGTTGAATAATTCCCATGCTGGGGAAAAGCACATTTCACCTTAAAAGCCCGCCAAATTTCTCCACTGTTTTTTTTTTGGCTCAGAATTTTTCCTAAACTGTGAGATCTTGATAAAATCCATGTGTCCTGCCAGTGGGTTTCAGCCCTGGGCAAAGTTCACTCTTAATTTGGTGAGACTGAAAATTGACAATGGAATGTTCTTGGGGTAAAAGGATTTATACCCAACTTTATTCCCATGGTGGTAGGTCATGCTCTAGAATCCTATCCTCCTCAGAACAAGTCTGCATGTAGCAAACTAGCCTGTGCCTCTGGGCCTCTCTGCCCCTGGCAGCTGTCTCAGTCTCTCTCCTTGGTGCTGCCACCACTCTACTCTCTGCTTTACTGCAACCATGCAGCCCAGAGCACTTGCTGGAGCTCTTTATATAGAGTCAATAATAACATATTGCCCACATGTGTGCAGTGAGCCAGTGGACCAGGGTCAGGTGAGAATCCTGGCCAAAGGAATTTTCATTTTCTGTACACCATGCAAGGCCAAGAAGCATGTGAGATTTAACACACTCCAGGTGTAGGACTGTAGAGGGAAGTGGGAGGTTAGGAGTCACTCCTGGGCAAAACTGTCTCATAATTTGACTCTAAAATAAATGTCTCATAATAAAAACTCTTATCCTATAGGGGTTGCTCAGTGGGACTGAGTCCCAGTTTCCCATATAAGTGACTAGCTCTTAAACAACACTTTATCTTATTTCTTCCTTGTTTTCTTCTCCAATTCTCAATCCTGCTGTCAAATATCAGCTGCTTGAATAACCTATCTGCTCTCAAGTCTTTGTTTCAGGCTCTGATTTGGCAGGGACTAAAACTAAGACACTGTGATAGCAGAATTTCACTGTATGTTTTGGTACTTGAAGGTCTAGCACTACTTACCTAAAAATGCTGCTTCTGATTACATATTAATTTTACATTACAAAAAGCAAAACAAAACAAGGGTAGTTGCAGAGAGATTGGCAGAAAATCTACGATTGTTAAGAGAGGTTTCAGTATGGCCTAATATACTCTGCATGATCTGGGGCCTACCTGCTTTTCTGGTCTTACAGTTTATATCTAATACCCTTGTTTATTGTATCCTACATTGTCTGTATATCTTCTTCTTTAGGTGTTTTCTAGTTGCTTTGTTTTTTTTTGTTGTTTTTTTTTTCAGGG
Source organism: Phataginus tricuspis (assembly GCA_029783875.1). Classification (NCBI taxonomy): domain Eukaryota; kingdom Metazoa; phylum Chordata; class Mammalia; order Pholidota; family Manidae; genus Phataginus; species Phataginus tricuspis. Next base: position 43,916,150 of record JAQQAC010020896.1, on the reverse strand, counting down.
ACATTATTACTCTATTACTCCATTGTTCAAGTATCTGCTCTTTGGACACTCCTCAGATCTTTCCTTGACCAGTTTATTTAAAGAGTCAAACACTCTGTTTCTTTCTATCTCCTTGCCTCCTTAATTTTTCTTCACACCTCTTAGCACTACCTGACATTTTATTATGTACTTTTGAATGTTTATTGTATGATACTTCCCTATAAGACAAGCCTTTCAGAGCATTAATAATTCTCCCAAGTAAGATAACATCATCTCAAATCTCTATAAATTTTTGACATACAGTGTCAGGCAATCAATTAGAATTACCAAGTGAATTTCTCAAGATACACTCAGGAGACATAAACTACACAATAATTTAGACATAATAAAGAATTAAGAACTATAACAGGAGATTAGCATAATGGGAGATTGGCTAATATCATAAAGAGAATTCTAAAGAATACAAGAAGAGCAGATATTGGGAGTTGCCACTACCCATAGGTCAAAGACAGGGAACCCAAGAAAAAAACAAATCTGGAAGAGGGGTCCTACATTGTAAAACTAATTGCCAAAATCTTTTTTAGAATTAAAATGGAAATAAGACAAAAAAAGTACTGTCCTCATTTCTTTAATTGGTCAGAGTATATTTAATATTTAGAGATTCTTATTCCTACTGCCTATTTCTTATTTCCCCTAAACTTAGCCACAGACCTCAGTTGATTGAGGTTCTTTACCTGGTTGAATGACTTAAAACTTTATCCCAAAAAGTTCTATATTCTTAAATTGTTATGTCTTCTTTTTTCAGTTGCTATAGTTTTCTTTTAACCTTTACTACTGAGCATATAGATACTAAGATGAAAACTAGAGAATCCTCTGGATTGCAGACATTGTTCTCCTTTTCTTCATTATATAACAGCAACTTGATTTTCCCTTTGTAATTGGGGCCAATCTCTTCAGCCAGTGAAGAAACCCTGTTCTGCCTATTGTTTGTTTCAGAAGCACAAGGATCCAAAATAGTTAGGTATCAGTCTAATTTTACAGCCAGTGCTGTATTCAGTCCCTGGGGATTGAGACCTCCAAACAAGCACAGTTTAAGATTTCTGTTATAGGAATAAATATTCTGGTATTATCTTTTAGGTATAATAGTGAGAAAAGCCACCCCTACTTCATGATTCCCAATACATTGTATTCTGGCTTTGGGGAGATCGTGTTGCCGTATAATGGTCTCTGGTTCAAAGCATATACTGCATCTTGTAAGACTGAACCCTATCCTTTTAGGCTGCTGTCTCCCAATTGGTGTTACAAAGGACACATTAGTAAGCCATTTAACCTTTCAAATTTTCCAACTGTTTCTAAGCAATGTGGCATGTGTTAGGGTCACTTAATGCCACTGTCATTAGCCCATTGCTATATTTCATTTGGTGAAGTAAGTTCCTTGATCAGAAGCAACATTATGTGGAATGCCATGATGGTTTACAAGGCATTCTCTGAGTGTTTGGGTGGTAGTACTGCCAGAACATTACAGGCAAGGAAGGAAAATCCATATACAGAATATGTGTCTATTCCAGTAAGGAAGACAAGCTTTCCAATCCACAGTGAAATAACTCTAATGTAATCAAATTGCCACAAGTTACTGGCTTTTGCATCCAGGCAATGACGACAAATTTAGAGCTCAGTGTTCATCTCATCTCTTGGGAAATTAGGCACTCAGCAGTATAATTAGGCTGGTCATTCTCAGTAAAGTACATTGTTTTTGAGCCCATGTATAGCCTCTATTCCTGCCTATATCGCTTTTATTCATAGGTTCAGTGTACAAATGCTGGGATGGTGGGGAAAGAGTTGGACATCTACAGTGCACCATTTTGTCTAACCAATTATCAAGAACCTACCCCTACATGGGATGTTTTTGTCAGATATTACCATGAGACATAAATTTCTTCACAGTCTGTGCCCATTCTGAGAGGTCCATTCATATCTCCCAATAATTCTTCATCACTAATTTTCTAAGCCTGTTGTTTTCAAGTTTTTGACCGCCTAGCCAATGAGTTAGCAACTTCCTATAAATTAGCGTAGATCCATGTTTCTGGCTATCTGTCACTCAGACCAAGAGGACAACCAAATGTAAATGTACTGTGTCAAGTTTTTCCCATTGGGAGAATTGTTTTACCACACTTAAGGGTTATCCCTGAATGGCACTATGGTGTTTTGTCTGTCCACTTTTGGGTAATACTCGTACACATCTTATAGAACCACCTCCTAGCCAGGCTTGTTTTGTTTTTCTTCCTTTGTCAACTGGTCTTACAGAACACCTCACACCCCAAAAGCCTATGGATATAGATTAGATATGAGGCAATGGCAAAAGAGTTGATATCAAAGGAGTCTGAACTACCTTCTTATGCATGTAAATTGCACTGTCTGGGCCTGCCCAGTCTGTTATCATAGAGAAGTGTGTTAGGATTCTGCTATAGTGCAAGAACAATGTAACATTCTTAATTACCAAGGACACCAAGTATCATTGAATCTGCTAGATCATTAGGCTCAGGTGGTAGAATAGTTCACAGTACAGCCTGAACTTCTGCAGAGTCTCTTCTTGCTCTGGTCCTTGTTCTTGAAATTGGCAGCCATTTGTGTGACTCCACTGGACCTAAATAATAAATTCAAATATGGTACATGTCTCCAAATTGGAAAAACCCTATCAAGTGTTTTGTCTGTCATTTTGATAGGAGGTTAAAAAGTAGCAGTTTGTCTTTTCTATGTAAGAGATGTCTATGTGAACTGGACCACCAAACCTTTATATGGCAGACAAGATGTGAAATGGCAGAGATTTTCACTGAGATGGGGGTCATCTGAATTTTTGTAGGATTTCCCATTTACTTTCTAATCTATACATGTCTTAGTAAGGCATTTAAAATACTTGCTATTTCCTATTCATCAGATCCAATCAGTATAATATTGTCAGTGTAGGAGACCAGTGTCATGTTTTATGGAATGAAAAATCATCAAGACCTCTGTAGACTATATTATGGTCTAGAACAGGGGAGTTGGTATAGTCTGTGGCAAGACTGAAGGTCTCATATTTCCCCGTCAGGGGGCGGCAAACCAGTTTTGGTGGTCCTTGTAAAATGGGATGGGGGAAAAAGACATTATTTACTCCAGTACAGGTATTACATGGGAAGAAGAACTGCAGCTGGAGTCACTATATGGTTAAGAGTCTAATAGTCAATGGTTATTCTGAGATCTGTCCAACATCCACAAAGGTTAAACTCATGAGTTATATGAGGAATATGATAAGCATCTGCCCCTGGTGATATTACCACAGATTTTCAAACAAAGGAAAGCTAATTTCCTCAGAAAGCAAGGCACTTCAACTGGTAGGAGAAGATCAAAATGATTTGAGGATTCAAGGTTCTTCCAGGATTTTAGGATACCTCTCTTTCTGAATCCATGTCTTAACCTTCACACAGGAAACCCTGATGACTGTGAATTCAACTGATGATGTAATTCGGCAGCTGGTACAATTAGATGTTAGTTAGATTTTTCAGCAATATGAGCCTCAAGGGTGGAAGAGATGAGAGATTAATTGAGGGCCATCATAGAAGTTCTCTGGCTGTCAGTTTTTGAAACTAAGATCACAGGACCCAGTCATGTCATTTTCTTTCTGCAAGTGATCCCATGCACCCAGTGGGTGCCTCCCTTGACATAGTCCTTGTAGTCATCACCACTGCCATAAAGGCCGAAATGTGGCATCCAGTTGGGTCCCAAGAAACTTGCTTCAGTGGACATTTTATTACAACCATATCATATAGTCTGATTATTTGTAATGTCACTATATGTTGTTTGTTGCTAGCAACATGTTTCCATTGGCAGGGGTTTTGAGATTGTGCTCAAACCCAAAGTCATGATCAAACCAGTCTTCAAATCCCATCTTCCAAGTTCTAGGTCTGTATTAGTCAGGGGCCAATCAGGAACCACAAACCAGAGAGCAATTTGAATAGGCAAATATTATTTAAAGAATTGTTAACAATAATAGAGGGTTGTAGTAATGGCATATTAGCTGCCAAGGGATAAAGAAAATTCTGAGGAAACGAGGATATCAGATATAAAGAGAAGTTACTACCCCTAGGGTTAAAGCAGAGAAGATATTTAAGGAGCAAATTTAAAAGAGTATTCCCCACCTCCAGACCTCCTGAGAGAAGGTACAGCTATGATCCACTAGATGATAAGACATTTTCTGACTTGCAGCACAGGTGGAAATCTCTAGGAATCCTCTGGGAGTAAAGGGAAGCCAAATAACCACAAAGGTTCTGTACTGTGGAAATGGCTGGGAATCTACTCTCTTGGATGCCAGATAAAACCATCAGTAGGGAGATGCTGTACCTGGAATCCACTGCAACTATTGGAGAGTTGAAAGACGTTTTCTACAAGGAAATGGCATACATGAAACTCACTTGGAACCAGTCATCATTAGTGGTACCCTAAAAAAGTCTCTCTGGGATTTTGGGAGATGCTGCCCAAGGGGAGGTGACATGCGCTGATGGCTGCTGCTTGCTGCAGAAGTCTATCAAGAGAGTACACAGAGGAACCAGGGAGACGTACCCCTTCATTTTCCAGTATGCTTCCAATGCCCTCTATTTACAAGGCTTAAAATTATGCCACCTGACAAAGAAAAATTTTTGTATCATAAGCAGAGCAATGAAAGGTATATTTGGAGCTGAGAGGCAATATATTGATAACTGACTGTTGCTCTGGGAGTAAAGGGTTCCACGCATCTGGCAAGTTCACTATGAATTTGGTGAGACTGAATAAAGACAAGAACAAGTTGAGGGGGTGTTAAAAGGGGTTCATACCACATTTATTCTCACAGCAGTCCCCCAGCTGTGTACAAGTGGCAAAGATGGCCCACCACCCGCCCCTGGCTGGTATTCCCATGATTGACCAGCTGCTCTGTCCCTGATAAACATCCTGCTGTTCAAAGATAGGCAAACAGGCTCTCTGTGTACACAGTGGGTGATATTAAGGCCAAGTGAGTATCTTGTTCAGAAATTTCCATTTTCTCTGCACTGACACACTAGGCATTATAAGAAACATGACCAAATACCCCAAAGCCAAGAAAATATAGCAGCTTAAACTAACTAAGGGTGATACAGATGATTTGGCATCGGCAGACTAGAAGTTTATGATTACTATGTTCAAAAAAAGTAAAAGAAAATATTGATAGTGTTAAGAAAGTGCTGTAATCTATAAGAAATCAAATAAATATTCTAGAACTAAAAAACAGAGTTAATTTTCATTAAAAATATAAAACCACAAAAATTAAGAATTCAATAGATGGGGTTAATAATTATTAAAAAGCATATAATCAGGAAACTTGAAACTAGGCCAGTGGGATATATCCCAAATAAAACATTAAAGAGGGGAAAAAAAGATTGAAAAGCCAGTAAACCTATGTGACATGACATGGTAAAAAAATTAACATGTCTAATAGATCTCTCCAAAGAAGAGAAAAGAGCTGGAGAGATTAAAAAAAAAATACATATAATTGAAGAAACATTGGCTGTGCTTGAGTTATCTGAAAAGGGTGGTACTAACTTCAAATGATTTCTCTTGAATTCTAGAACCTGTCCTTTCATAAAAGACCAAGGTGTGTCAATTTTCCCCATCAAATTAACTTAAGAGAACATGTAGAATTTCAGAAAGTGAGGAACAGAAGTTGAATAGGTAGGGATTTAGAGAATTCCAGTGACTGGAAAGCCGTTCTCCAGGACTTAGAGTGCTACTAAGCCAATGAAACAAAATGCCATTATAATTATATTCCAAAGGGTTTTTTTTTTGGTGATCTGTGTTTGCTTTTCTGTCCTGTGGAGTGATCACCAGTATAAAAGCTTCTATATAAATTAACAAATTGAGTAAACAATATTGCAAAGTGGCTATTTTTACAAGCTTAAATGATGACTAATAGCTTAATAATTATCCTTGGAGCAATGAAGATAATTTTGAGACTATAAAAGCTTATGAAGATGAGAGTAGATGGTAGTATTTACTTATATACCAGGTAAAGTTAGGAGGTAAAACCCAGAAGGCGTCTGCACCATGCAGAACTCCTTTCTGAACATGTATATTTCCTGTTCCTTTTCCTGAAGATTTCATTTCAGATGAAGCTGCTAACATAGTAAAAAGTATAATTCTGGATTATAGATCCTCTATTGAATTTAAGTAAATGCTGATTTGCAGATAGTCCATAAAAATATAATTTATCTGGGGTTTAAGCAAGAGATAAATTATAGAATTGCCTATACATTTCAGGAAAGTTCGTCTCCTTTGATTCAGTCTCTGAAATTATTGTGTATAGAATATAAGAGAATATGACTCAAAAGATAATGAAATTGTTTACAAATGACATGAAATGTAATTTCAACTTTTCTGATTGTTGTCTGTTAAGTATGTGGAAGAAAGAAATTGCCACTCAATATTTGAAGTAAAGCTCTATTTATTTCTTGCTCAGCAGTGGAGTTTAGTGCTTGTAAGACAGTTTCTCTAAACAAAGAAAATTGTTGATATTATATAAGGGCTTTGAGAAACATGTACGCCAGAAGTTGATGGGCTGTTAGAAGTGGGAGTGTTTAGGAACTGGATGACCTTTTTCTCAGTTACAGGGTTGTGGCTGCCACCAATTAGTTAACCTTCAGAGTGTGGAACAGTTTTGACTATGGGTCAGTCTAAGTCCTCATTGGTTGATTGGAGCATTGAGATCAGTTTTGGAAGTTCCTTTTTATTAAGTTCCTTATTATATTAAGGAGAATATAAACTTCTTCCAAGGGTATTCCAAGAATAACAACAAAAAAAGAATATGCCTCTGAAATAATTAGAAATGCAGCTTTCTCCTACTCCATTGTCTGATATACTAAATGGTAATGGTAAGAGGAAAAGAAATTGAAGGGTAGTCCTACAGACAGGAAGATAGTAAACAAATCTATGTGAGAGTGCAGTAAGCAGTCAAGTTTCAATGATTTCTGTATAGTTTATCCATGTGAGTTAATTGCAGTAATTTTATATTAATTTAAACAAAGTAAATTTAAGTAGTTGCCTTTTACAAAGAATGAAAAACACTACACACATTTATTTTCAAACATATTTGCAGTAATGAACAGCCTGTCACCATGTTTTTCAACTTCTATTAGAATATGCCATATTCTCCTATTAATACCTCTTAAGTTAACCAATTGTACACAAGGAGCAAAAAACCCCAATTTTTAGTTCACTCTGTGATGAACAAATGACATATTCAAAATTTGTGCAATATTTTACCAAGAGGTCAAACTTTTTCCATTAGAGATCACCTATTTCAATCTAATTAATATGAATATTGAAAACTAGGTATCTCCCATCTAATTATCTTCAAAAGTTAATTGATACACTAAAGAGAGTTTAAAGATGTGTTAGAGAGAATGGAACTACATTTATCGAACTCTTGCTATTTTTCCAGGTGCTGTTCTATGTAATCAGCTTGTTTTCTTGTGTTGTCTATTTAATTTTCACAGCAGCTGCCCTATTTCCTTTAGGAAAAACAGCATATATAAGTAAATAATCCTCATGTTAGACATTTTATAGGTGAACAATCTATGATTAACAGAGATTCAATAAATTACTGTGGTTAAAAAATAAATTGGGGGAGCTGGGACTCAAATCCAGCTCAGCCTGACATCTAAGGCCATGGGAGCTCTATGATGAAATCAAATTAAAACTTATTGCCTCTATCCTGTTTCATTGCAAATTAGTCTCATTCTTGGTTAGTTATTCTATGCTATGAATGTCAAGAATGTTTAATTTCTGTTATTTCTCCTTTCTATGATTTTGTGGGACAAAACTGAATTTGACAAGCAGGTTATGTTGACTGTGACTCAGTTACACTCTTGGGCAAATATTATTTCCAGAGTTTCCCCTTGTCCTGAAAATTGAGCTATATAACATACACACTAAAATGCTAGCCCTGGAGGAACTCAAGTAGGGCTGCTCTAATAGTCTATTTTGTTTTTATAAGTGTCAGCATTCAGCTTATTGGAAGGTACATGATAGAACAATGCTTCCCCCTTTTCAGAGTAAATGATGCCCCATTTGTTGTTTTCCAATTTTCTAGCTCTCTGTAGTGCTCCATGACTTTCTAGCTACAATTGCAACTGTGCTGGGAAGTTCATTAGTCAATTCCCTCAACACCCAGGGTCCCATTTTATTTGGTCCTGCTGGTTTATGTATGTTCACATTTTTAAAAAAGTATTCCCTGGAGAGTTTTAGTCAGTAGTTATTTTTTCATTTATTTTCAATTCTGTAAGCTTCAATTTCTTTGCAAGTATTGCTTTCTTAGGTTTTTATTTTTTTCTTCTTTCCTGTGAATCATGGTATTGAAAAAATTAGGTAATTTTCTCATCTCTTCAGAGAAATTGCTCATTTCTTCACTTTTTTTTTCGTTATTGGAATCTATATTTTCTGGCATTATTTTAAATTCTATTATTGTAAGTGTCCCTTTGCCCTTATCCCAGATTCTGCTCCATCTATTCCCTTTATCTTTACGCTTTCTTACTACATAAGCAGGTTGGAGTTTACCCTTCTGCTCATTAGCATGTGGACAGTCCAGCTCACAAATTTTATACTTAAATTCCCCATTAAATTGCTTGTTGGCATAGCATCCATAATAGAAAAAGACCAATGTGGTATATGGGGTATATATACACACACACACACACACACACACACACACACAGACACACACACACACACACACACACACACACACAGAACGGTGGGTAAAATTGCAACGTTTCTAGAATCTCTCGCCTGGCCTTGTTGTTATCTCCATATCAATAGGTGTTTCCAAGGGGTGGAGAGAGGTAGTCCCTCTCCATATCAGTACGTAATTACAAGGGGGAGCAAAGATATCTCTAGGCTGGAGAGGTTAGGTGGGGCCCATTTTTGCAGCCAGGTCATTAGGGACACAGGTGAGCAGAAGTGGATGACTGCTTGCAAGCAATAAACGGTTTTCTCCCACTTTATCTCTCCCTTTGACTTATTTCAGTTTCAAAGGTATTTTGCCCTGAGATTTTCCCCCAGGAGTTACAAGGACACATTGAGAAAGCTACATATATAATATGTAATGAACATGGGGCATATAAATCATAAAAGAAATTTATGTTGCTTAACATTTACAGCCAAGATTCATATGCCTAAGCTTAATAGTTCATGATTAATGGTTCCTACATATTAACTATGTTTTGGCTTTTGTATTTGGACTCTTTCACATACACCCTGTTGTTTGGTTTGAAGCAAATTATGCTAAGAGACTGAGATTGTTCTTGCCAGTAGTTCACTTAACATAGGTTCACTGTATGAACTACAATAATAATATTTCACAAGCCAATGGCATACAAGATCATGTCCCCTTATAAGCTAATGAAAAAATACACTCTAAACCAATGATAGATTAATTACAATATAGTTCCTGGCAAAAGGAAGATCAAAGAAATAAAGTCCAAATTTAGTTGAGGTATACCTTTCTACAAATTGGGTCTCAGAAGAGTCTGCTTAGCCAACCCAGAGCTAATGTCCAGCTGCCAGTGCAAAGTGAAAAGTCCCTTTTTGCTAGAGCACATTGCTGGGGGAATGAAGGCTCTGGTGTTGGCTAGCAATATGATCTTTACGGGGTTGCCACAGGGTTTTTACCACTGATGACAAATAGACACCTTGGTATGGCAGGAGCTAATGCCCCAAGATCTTAGGAGAGCTGTTCAGATGAGCAAAGGGTAGTCTTGCCCAGACCAAACACTCTCAGTAAGTCCTCACAAATTCTTGGTATTTAAAGAGTTAAAGTTTGAATGTCTGTTATGTCATAGTTACTCTTCTTAATGATAAGTCCCCATCAGTGCCTGTTAACAGTTGAGCTACTGAGTGCTTATTGACAACAGGTGTTGATGACAACATCCTGATGCAGCTTCCTCAATGTAAACAAAATTTACCCTTGGGTCAAAAGGACCTAAGTCATAAATAAGTAGATTTGAAATAATAACAGAGCAATACCAACACCTGTTTAACAAAAGGACAAAAGTTAGTAGTAAAGAAAAAACTAACTGAACCAGAGATATGCATGGCTCCTGTGGAGCTGTGTTTCTGATCTCATGTATTGGCAATTACCCTTCCATGTTAAAAATTATTTTGGGGAATAAGCTAAAGTTAATTCCAGTGGTGATTCCCATTAGCGTTAGCCATTCTTTTCAGGTTCCAGAGAAGTTTATAGCTGTCTTTATAATGAAAAATGTCTTTTCATAATACCTTCTTAGCTCCTAACTTGTACCTTATTTTTCATTCACCTGAAGATGCTGTAAAATTTGCATGTGAAAATATAGAATGATATTCTTCCTGGGTTTCTTTTTATGTGTTTTGTCAGTCCTTATGGGTCAAAAATCTTTACTAGGACATTGGATATGTGGCAGAATGAGAGCTGACGATGGAATAAGCTACACATATACTAAGTATACACTCAAATAGGATATCGTGATAAAGCACTTGTTGGTAGAGAACATTTCAGTGCAAGATACTGACTCTTATTGGCTAAAATTTGTAGTATGATTTAATAGGCTAGTTTTTAAATACCTTAGAAGTTTTGTTTTTCAAAATGCTCTGTTACTAAGAATGTAAGACTGAATCAAAACACAGGGAAATTACATGTTGGTATTGTCCTTTAGTGACATGTATCTAAATATTATTTAGAACTACTTTTGGGGACAAATATGATTTTATGCATATGCATAATTTTTTTACAAAATTATGCATATGTATATATATATTTCAGATTTTATTTGCTATTTGTCTTCTGGTAACATTTGTTTATATAATATAACTAAACTTGAAGTATAGTTGATATACAATATTATATTGGTTTCAAGTATACAACATAGTGATTTGACAGTTATCTATATTACTAAATGCTCACCCCACTAGTGTAGTTAATATCCATCGACACAGTAAGATGTTACAGAATTACTGGCTATATTCTCTATGCTGTACTTTTATTCCCTTGACTAACATATTATGATTAAGATTTTGTGCTTCTTTATCCCTTTCAACTATTTCACCATATTTCATATACAAAATATGGGCAGTTTTAAAATATGGTATGTATATCTTTGTTCATGAATTCAGCTAATATTTATTGGGTGCCTAACTTATACCACTTGAATCACATACATTATCTCTCTTAATAATTAATGGTACATTGAAAATGTAGTCATATCACCAGGGCATATTGTAGAACAAACTAGTAATTGTGCTATTTGGGGTGAGGATTTAACAATATGGGTAACTGTTGAATCACTGTATTGTATACTTGAAATCACTATGACTGTATATCAATTATGTTTAAATGGAACAAAACAGAGGATATTAGCATTGTTCTGGTGTGAATTACTCTCAGGAAAAGTAAAAGACAAATAGATATCCAGTTTGAGAAAAAGAAAAGAATGCATCAATTCTTAAAGTACAAAATCACAAATGTGAGTTCCCAAAACAAGGAAGAGATAAAATAGAAGAAAATTATCAAAGATGTAATACAAGATAATGTTCCACAATTAAAGAACAATTGACATTCCACCATATGTCCAGACAGTAGTGAAAAAGGCCAGACCTAGACATAGCATTTTGAAAACTAAAACTTCTTGAGTATAAAATTCAAGGAAAAAAACTCTATCAACAAACAAAACAAATGAGATAAATAAACCAAAATACATACTACAAAATGAAAAAAAATTAGTCCAGCTTTAAACACATCACAAGCAACACCTGATGATAAAAGCCAATCAATTAATTGCCTCACAGTACCATCAGAAACCAATTTTCAAATACCCAAATAATATTTTCTCTCAAATATGAAGGTCTAATAAATATATGTTAAGATATGTAACAACTCTGAATATCACACAATTAAAAAAAAATTTTCTGTTTAGGTTTCACCAGCACAATATTTACTTGGTATTAATCAATTCATCAATTTAAAGTGTATCATAATCATATATTTTTTTTTTTTGGGGGGGGTGGGTGGTGTTCACTTGATTGCTGATTTTTGGTACATCTTAACCATACTCCAATCCCATTTTCTCCCTGCATTGTGTATTTAAGTATAGCTACTCTTATGTTTTTAATATGCCCCCTTCTCATAAATAGAGTCCTAATCCAATAGGACTCTTGCCCTTCTAAGAAGAGGAAGAGATGTCAGGAGCGTGTATGCATAGAGGGAAGTCCCTGTGAGAACGCAGGAAGGAAGCTGGCATCTACAAGCCAGGCAGAAAGGCCTCACCAGCAGCCAACCTGCCAGCTCCTTGATCTTGGACTTCCAGCCTCCAAGACTGTGAGAAAATAAATTTCTTGTAATTAAGCCACCCCATCTGTGGTATTCTGTTATGGCAGCCTGCGTAGACTAATACAATCCTCATATTACATATAAATGACAAAAGACTTGTATCCAAAATATAAAAAACTTCTTAGAAGTCAGAAAGTAAAAGAACAACAGTGTCACTTCAAACGGGCAAAATAGTTACACACTTCATAAAAGAAGATATCCAAATCACCGAAAGCACCTCTATAGCACTCCACACCCACTATGTTAAGTGCTAAAACCAAGAAGTCTGCCAATATGAAATAGAGCAACTGGAACTCTCATGCTAGTGGCATTATAAATTGGTACAGTGCAGTTTTGTAATATTGATTAAAGTAAGCTAAACATGTAAGTAATTTGTAGTCTATCAATTCTGCTTTTTGATATATGCCTATGCCACCAAAGAACACATACACAAATGTTCATAACAACTTTATTCATAATAGGCAAACACTGGAAAGAACCTAAATGTTCAACAAGGGAATGGATATATTCCTCAATTTTCAAACAATGAATAATACTCAGGGATAAAAACAATAAACTGTAGTTACATGTAACAATAATAATGAGTAAAAGAAGCTAGAAACATATATATATATATATATATATTCCTATATCCTAGACATCTAGCTTTTTTCTTTTATATTGTTCCTTGTACATGTTCTTTTTTGCATTTTCTCTGAGATATTTGCCCCAAAGTGTCTTAAATTCCAAGAAATGTAAAGGAAGAAGGAACACTCAGAAGTAACAAAAGAGAAAAAAGTAAAATTGATATAAAAGGTATATAGTCTTAGTACACTATTTAGCTATAGAGAAAACCGTATGTTCATATTCACAATAATATAAATAATTTGTTAGTTTTCAATGTAAAAATTAATTTATGAAGAAAATATGGAAGGCTTAAATGATTATGTAGCAGAACATACATGTCATGTATCTTTGTATATATGTATGCTATGTATGTATATTATAAATCTTTATAATATGGAAGTAAAATAAGGAGGTCAGTGTATGGGCAGTAGAAAGGCTAGAAGAAAATGAAAAGAGAGGTGTCTTCAGTGTAATAAAGGACGCTGGAGAATGGAAATTTGTGACCAGGATTCCCACCTGGCCTTAATAGCACCCATTGTGTATATATAAGAGCCTGCTTTGCATGCTTATGAGAGTGGTAGGATATTTACTGGGGACAGAGCCACCGGTCAATCACCAGAGTACTGGTCCAGAGAAGGGGTGGAGAAGAAACACCCATTCTCTCCTCTCCCTGTGTTCCTGCTATGTAATTGTTCGGGCATCCACCAGTCACAAGAGACCTATCACAGAGTTCCTACTGGTGCTAGGGGTGGGAAAGAGAGGGCTGCTGGGAAAGCAGGGAGTGAGTGGGGTGAGTGGGAGCATAGGCCTGGGAGAACAGTGTGAGCATGGAAGCTTGGAGGGAGAACTAGGAAAGAATAGTGGCTGGTGGAGGAAAGCCATGGAGCCTGGTGCTTGGAGAGGATTAATCCTTTGCTGGGGAGTAGAAGGGAGCAGTGCTGGAGCCAGGAGAGACTGAGACCTACTGTGGTGAGAATAAATGCATTACCCCTTTTGCACCCCCAACTTCTGGTCCTTGCCTTTATTCAATCTCCACTTGCTATAATGATCATTGCTTAATGACTATCGTACTGTTTAGGTCTTGCTGCTCAAAGCTTGGTCCATAGTCTGGCAGCTTTACCAGCATAACCAGAGTTCATTAGAAATGCAGTTTCAGGTTTCACTCCAAATCTACTGAATGAGAATCTGCCTTCTAACAGATCTTCAGTGGATTCAAATGCACATTAAGATTTGAGAAGCAGTGATGTAGGGCATCACCAATCATAATTTTCTGAATTCTATTAGTTTGAAACTACCTAAGACCATAAGCTTAAAATGTAAAACTAAGTATTAAACCATTCAGTCATAGCACACTAAGAGAAAGAGTGTTTACTGCCTAATTCTGGAGTATTTTTGGAGACCAAATCATAATCACCTTAATAGCCTCCTCTTATGAATCTAGTAATTTTATCTGTAGCTCTCTTTGGATTATATTTCCTACTTCACTTTTTAGTTATTATGTACAAGCCTCACTTGCTAAACAGTGTTTATAAATACTTCATATAGGAAGTTATTTCATACTTCATAGGCCCTGGAAAACTGTAGGCTCTCCAACATTCAGAATTTATAATCAATATCATAGATCACTGATTTACTGTAACAAATAAGGGGTATGCCTTGGGTTGTTTATTTTAGACATTATAGATAATATTCTAATATCATCTTAAAAGGTATATGTAGTATATTAAGTACTTAAAAATACTTGTGAAATATATATTATTAATTTCATTTACAGTTTTAGTAATTCCATGCATATATTCAAAATTATTTATTAATTCTACTCTATGCATTCATATCTACTCTATGTGAAGTCATATTCTATGTGCTTGGGAAACAGCAGTGAACAAGAAAGCCAAAGCCTCCTTTTTTTTCTTTAATGGAGCATACATTTTAGTGGAGAAAAATAGAAAAACAAACAAAAATCTATATAGTAAATCACATGGCAGTGTTTGCTCTGGAGAAAATAAAGCAGCACGCATGATGAGGATGCAGAGAAAATGGGTAAGAGTTGGGACTAAATGTTGCCCAATTGAGCTTTATAGGGACCAGAACCTAAGAGCAAAAATTAATCCTAGATGCCTGAGATCTTTAAAATTATTGATCCAAATGGGGATAAAGGACATAACGTGATTAATCCTGATAGTCTTGATGCTGATAATGTGGGACACCTATGAGTACTGAGGGCTGAGAAAGAGTAAGGTCTTTCCAAGACGACATAGAGTCCCAGCACCCTGTTTTCATTCTTGCCGATGGTGAGAGGGAGGCTGGGAATGGGTTGGCTTATCTGAAGTAGACAGATTTCCTGGGTCCCAGCTTGAAACATTTCTTTTCCATATTTCATTCAAACTCCACTTAAAAACATGAGTCAGGTACTATTATTCTTAATTCATATTGAAGAAGCCAACGATTGGAGTTTAATTAACTTATCTTTAGTTGATAACCTACATTTTCTAGCACTGAGGCAAGCTTCAGACTGCAATGTCTACACTGAAATAAAATCTATGTCACCCACCTAGAATGCGGCCCCAAACCTACCACTAATTCCTACCAGTAAAGCACAGACGATATAAGAAAAAGAGACATCCTTTCTGCTACCATAGTCCTTGAACCAAAATCTCTCTTGGACTGTCTTCTAAGTTTTCCAAGTCCATTGCTTAGAAAACCATAATGGTCAACCTTTCCTACTCTTAAAAGTCTTTCGGGATTTGTGGAACCAAAGCCCATTTTACTAGGCAGGAAATTAAGGCAAAGGGGCTATGATAAATTATGATGGAAATCTGTTATCAGAAGGGAAGTTTAAGTTATCTACAGTGTCCAAAACGGCATACCCCTTATGCATCTACATCCTCACACTATAAACAAGTCATGGCTCTTTCGCAGTTGTTTAGCTTCAAAGCAGTCAGGCCATGTGAGGTGTTAAGCAAGACTGACAGGAAGGCTAACAGTGGCACAAAGGAAGCATCTAGCCTCAACATTTCCAAATAGAGCATTCATCCCTGAGAATCCCAGCTTCTCTACATGGCACAGAAGAAATCTCTGCCTCCTGGTACATCTGTTCACACATCAAACATTTAACATAGCCTCTAGTGATGAGAGCCCCAGAAAACTTTTGAAACTGAGCATATACTGGGTGGCAAACCTTGGCTTTCCGTATTCTCCAGGTAAAGTGTTCTGCCTCTGCCCTCTTCCGCTCTGCACATGGGGGC